>CM038142.1:414295662-414895662 GCA_021437245.1 Aegilops speltoides
CATGAGAGTTTGTAGCATAACCAACAAATATGCCCTCATGAGCTCTAGCCTCAAATTTAGACAATCGAACACCTTTCTTGAGAATGAAACACTTACAACCGAACACCCGGAAGTACTTGAGGTTGGGCTTGTTGCCGGTGAGGATCTCATAAGGAGTCTTGTTCAAGCCTTTGCGAAGATAGAGCCGATTGGATGCATGACATGCGGTGTTGATGGCTTCGGCCCAAAAGTTGTATGGAGACTTGAACTCCGCCATCATGGTCCTTGCCGCATCCATCAACGTCCGGTTCTTCCTCTTCGCAACACCATTTTGTTGAGGGGTATAAGGAGCCGCATATTGATGCTTGATCCCCTCATCACTAAGAAACTCATCCAAGGTGTAGTTCTTGAACTCGGTGCCGTTGTCGCTTCTTATTGTCAAGATCTTTGCATCATGTTGACGTTGAGCTTCATTTGCAAAGTTGATGACGGTTTGTTGGGTCTCACTCTTCCTCTTGAAGAAGTATACCCAAGTGTATCTTGAATAATCATCCACAATCACCAAGCAACACTTCCTTCCTCCAAGACTATCAAAAGATGGAGGCCCGAATAGATCCAAGTGAAGGAGCTCCAAGGGTCTCTTTGAGTAGATGATGGTTGAGGGAGGGTGAGCCTTTTCATGAATCTTTCCTTCGATACAAGCACTGCAAGCACGATCTTTGGCAAAACTAACATTTGTTAGTCCACGAACATGGTCCCCCTTGAGAAGACTTTGCAAAGATCTCATATTGACATGGGCTAAACGGCGATGCCAAAGCCATCCCACGTCAACTTTAGCCATTAGGCATGTCGCGGTCTTAGTGGGTTGCTCCGAAAAGTTAACCACATAGAGGCCGTTCTCGACATGCCCAACAAAGGCTACTTTAAGAGTCTTGCTCCACAAGAGGGCCACGGTATCAATATCAAAGAATGTAGCAAAGCCCATGAGTGCAAGTTGACGAACGGAAAGTAAATTGAATGCAAGGGACTCAACAAGCATGACTTTCTCGATCGTTACATCATGAGAAATGACAACCTTGCCGAGACCCAATACCTTAGAATGTGATGCATCACCCCACTCGACATTGGTGGGCATAGATGGAATCTCTTGCACGTCCACCACCAAGTCCTTGCTCCCGGTCATATGATTTGTTGCTCCACTATCGAGCAACCATGATCCCCCACCGGAAGCAAACACCTACACGAGATCAATGCTTGGTTTTAGGTACCCATTTAGTAATGGGTCCTTTGATGTTAGTAACAAGGGTCTTGGGAACCCAAATAGACCATTCAATGTACTCATAAGAAGAACCAACAAATCTAGCATAAACATGTCAGGACCCTGACTCAATGCCACATCGATCTAGCATGTAACACTTCATATCACTTTGCGGCCTCACGCACGGTATCCCCACGGGTGTCGCCTTACCTTTGCCCGGGACCGTTTGCGCCTTTTGGCACACGTATATGATAGTGTCGCTAGCATCCATATGATAAGGAGCCCGGCTGACATGGCTAGTCGTAAACCCAAAGTGGCACAAACTTACAGGACGGCATCCATGACCCAAAGATCGAGCGTGTCGGTCATCGGTGAGTGAATCCAGGCTGTAGCACTGGCTAACAGACTCGGTGAACCGGGCTGAAGCGGCTAACAGGACTCGGTATTCATCGCGTGACATTTCCCGAAGGGATGAATACGAGAGCGAAGAAGGACACATGCGGCCAGCCTAAGTGTTCCGGAGCAAGAGCACGCTACCATGGCTCGATGGAAGCACTAGGAGACATTTCGAAGAAGAGGGGCTACTAAGGATAAACAACTAGATAGTCGGATCCCACACATAGCAATACACATTACACGTCGCATAACATGCAAGTATGTGCTGTACAACATGGCATCACAAGCATAACTCAACAACTCATATAGATAAGACTCAAAGAGCCATCATAGCATTTATTGCACACAGGGTCACAAGACCCATCATACTGAAAGCATACAAGCAACAAGCGGAAGCATTACATGTCCGGGTACGGACATCTACAAATGAAAAAGGTGAAGAGCGACTATCTACAACATCCGATCAAGATCGTAGCTGAGGTACAAGCTACTTGTCAAGTCCACGAGAACACTAGTAAGACCAAGTCTCCGCTGCAAAAACATAAATAAAGCACCATGAGTACAAAGGTACTCAGCAAGACTTACATCGATCCTATCATACATGCATTTGTATCAAGAGGGTAATGTGGGGTTTAGTTGCGACAAGCCAGCTTTGACTCTGTGGCTATCCTGTTCTCGACTACGAGAACTTCTTTGAGGTGATATGGCGCACGAGTCCACTAATCACCACACAATACACTACTATGGATTCATCCCGTCTCCCTACGAGAAGGCCATCCATAGTACTCACACTTGTCTTGAGCATTTTATAGTATCCACTTCAAGTTGTCTATGTACCATGTAAGTATCCAAGAAGTCCATATCCATGGACCCGGCTATTGAATAGATCATGTTAACCTGCAGGGTGTACTTCTTCACACACGCCTCGCCACTTACCGCCATGTACACGTCATGTATCTCGGCAACCTTCAAGCGGAAGCTTTGGCGAGGGTGTCACCACGACGACTAACCACACAAGACTCTAGCCTGGTTTATCGCCTATTCGGGTTCCATCCGCAAGGAGATCCGGCGGGATGTCGCCACGGCCCCAAACGATGTGTGGGGTTCCCGAGCCCACCATCCGGTGCCACTCGGTACACCAGGCCACGTGTGCCTAGTCATCCCAAGCCCACCTGCGGGTGCCGCTTGGTAGAAAAATAGCACTACCTACAAACACGAAACTAGTTGCGACTCACGGGCAGAGACCAAGTTGGTTAATAAGTCGAGAGAGTCAATTAAGGATCCCAATGTGTGGTAGTATCGAGTCATTAGACAACATACATAGAACTCAGTGCTTAAGGACGGTTCTAGTGAGACAACCCACCATGTACTCCTACATGGCCTCTCACCGCTACCTTTACCAAATCGTGTTCACACGTTCACTCTCAGCATCAGAACATAGAGCATTGTACTCCAATTCATTCCCGATGAATCAGACCTGACACAACTCTAAGCAATAGCAGGCATAGCATGGTAGGAACACAACATGGGCTCAATCAACTCCTACACATGCTAGTGGGTTTCAACTATTCTTGTGGCAATGACAGGTCATGCAGAGGAATGGGTTCAACTACCGCATGACACAAAGTAGCAGATGAATCGTTGTTGTCCTAATGCAATATCCGAGAGCAGGAGCGAGAGAGTAGGATTGTATCGGAATGAACAAGGGGTTTGCTTGCACGGTAGATCAACAAGGAGGCCTTGCTTCATAGAGCAGTACTCTGGAACGGTCTCGGAGCAAGACCTATCGAGAAGGAACGGTGCCAACAATCAATACACAAGCATATGCAACAATATGATGCATGAACATGGCATGAAGATGTGATGCTGTTTGAGCTAATACAACTAGTATTCATTTGGTTTGAAGTCCATTTGAACCAAAGGTTCAAATGCAACTCCAAATTAAACTCTTATAAATGCCATATATATGTTTTCACCTATACAGCAGGTATAAGTTGGTTTTTCATGCATGAAACTAGTACAGATGGATAGATTGCATTTTTCTGATAATTTTTCATATATAATTTATTTCAATCTGAGCTACGGTTGAATTGATATGAATTTTTGAAGTTTAAATCATTTTCTGGAATTTCCTGATTTATTTTAATTCCAGAAAATAGTTAATTGCGTCGGCACTGCGTCATGCTTGCGTCACCAGGTCAACGGTGCTGACCAGGTCAAACCTGACGTGTGGGGTCCACACGTCAGTGACAGGGGGGTTTAACAGGGTTAGTTTAATCCTAATTAAAAGGTTAGTGGCGCTGGGGCCCACTGTCAGTGTCAGGGGTTAACTAAGTGGTGATTAGCTTAAGCTAATCACCGCCGCGTCGTCGGGCCCACACGTCAAAGCCGGGCGAGGTTAACGCCGGCGACCTCTGGACGCGCGCGGCGCCCGCGATTCAAAGCCACGGACGGCGCCGGAGAGCACCGGGCGTAGCTCGGCTCTCACGCATCCGTGGAAGCGATTAGGGAGCTGGGGTGGCGGAGCTCGACGGAGCGGAGCTCGGGGCGGCGGTCGGAGCTCGGCTCGAGAGGGCGCGCGGCTACGGCGCACGGGAAAGCAGGGGAGGAGGGGGAACCGGCGCGGGACAGCTCACAGGGGACCGGAAGAGACGACGGCGAAGCTCGGGAAGGCGCCGACGGCGGCGAAGCGGCGACGGAGATCCACGGCGGCGGAGGTGATGAAGGCGGCGGCGGCGGCTCCACGGGCGTCCGGAGGTGCGTGGCTCGACGAGGAGGTAAAGGTGGTCGTGGCGGAGCTTGTGGACTCTGGAGGGGAGAGGGAACGGAGGGGAGCGTTGGCGGGTGTGAGCTGCTGGCGGGCGGCAGCAAGATCGGGCGCGGGAGGGGAGAGGTCCAGGGAGGAGGAGAGAGAGAGAGAGTGGGAGAGGACCGGGCGGCGCGTGGCGTCGTTCAGGCGTCGAGCGACGAAAAGGGAGAAGCGAGGAGGTGGCGTGGTGGCGTGCTGGCTGTCAGTGGCGCTGGCACGCAGCTGCTTGGCGAGGCGGAGAAGACGACAAAGGAGGAGGCGGGCTGGTGGGCTGGGCGGTGGCTGGCCGAGCCGCCTGATCTTTGGCCAACCACAGAGCTAAGCGCGAGTAAGTCTCCCTTTATTCTGTTTTTCTAATTTTTCGACATATGTTTGATTTAATTAAAATACTAAATCATTTAATTTCCTTATGCCCATTTTTGCAGGAGCTAACTATATTATTCGAGCTCCTCAACAAGTGGCATAATTTTTGGACATATATTAATATATATAACTAATATATTTCCAGTGCAAATATTTATGCATTAATTCCAAATGCCCAAAATAAATATTTATGAGCTCCTAAAAATATTGGTTGATTTTTATCTTTGCCCAATATTTTCAAAGAGAGACATGAACATTTTCTTGGACCTTTTTGGAGCAATTTTTATCTGGGTCATTTCCAGAAATGATTTCTGAGGGTTTTACAAATCCCCATTTCACATTTAAATGAAATTTAAACATGATGCACAAATGACTAGCTAGTCTAGGTCATACCAGAACTAGGGATGTGACAACTCGCCCCACTTGAAAAAATCTCGCCCCGAGATTGTGGGTCGACGGAAAGAAAGCGGGTACTCGGTCGAAGACGATCTTCTCGCTCCCAAGTAGCTTCTCTCTCGGAATGATGAGACCACTGAACCTTGAGAAACTTGATGTTATGACGTCGAGTGACACGCTCTGCTTGATCGAGAATGCGAACCGGGTACTCTCGGTATGTGAGGTTATCTTGGAGATCAAGCGTTTTGTGGTCCACTCCGCGGATAGGATCCGAGAAGCAACGCCTGAGTTGAGAGACGTGGAAGACATCATGGATTCGAGAAAGATGTGGGGGTAGTTCCAACTGGTAGGCAACCTCTCCTCGTTTAGCAAGAATGCGAAAAGGACCAATGTAACGAGGAGCCAACTTGCCCTTGATACCGAAACGATGGGTACCCTTCAAAGGAGTAACCCGAAGGTAAGCTTTGTCGCCAACTTCATAAGTCATATCCTTATGATGGCGATCATCTTGGCTCTTTTGACGAGGCGGGCTGTTTTCAAATTCTCACGAATGATGCGAACTTGCTCTTACGCCTCTGGATCATGTCGGTCCAAAGAATTGTCTTTCACCGGTTTCTGACCAGTTCAAAGGTGTTCGACATCTTCGTCCATAGAGAATCTCAAAAGGAGCTTTCTTGAGACTGGATTGATAGCTATTGTTATAAGCAAACTCGGCAAAAGGAAGACATTTCTCCCAATCCATACCGAATGAGATAACGCAAGCTCTAAGCATGTCTTCGAGGATTTGGTTGACCCGTTCCACCTGACCACTCGACTGAGGGTGGAAAGCGGTACTGAAGGAAAGATGGGTTCCCATGGCAGTTTGGAAACTCTCCCAGAAATGAGAAGTGAAAAGACTACCACGGTCTGAATTGATCTCTAGTGGAACACCATGAAGTGATACTATTCGAGAAATATATAAGTCAGCGAGCTGACTAGCAGTGATACTCTCTCGAACAGGTAGGAAGTGAGCCACTTTGGAAAGATGATCAACGACTACGAAGATAGCATTATTCCCTTTCTTGGTCCTGGGAAAGCCGGTGATGAAGTCCATACCAACTTTATCCCATTTCCATTCAGGAATAGCTAAAGGCTGAAGAGTGCCAACAGGTCTTTGATGCTCTACCTTAACGCGACGACAAACGTCACATTTAGCAATGAACTCAGCGATTTCTCTCTTCATCCTAGTCCACGGAACCTCTGGCGAGGTCTGATACATCTTGGTACTACGGGATGAATTGTGAGAGGAGATTCATGCGCCTCCTTAAGGATTAGTTGTCGAAGATGCTGCTTCTTGGGGACCACCAGACGGTTCTCGAAGAAGACAACACCTCGATCATCAACAGAGAAACTACCAGCAACTCCCTTCTTCACATTATCCTTGATTCGAGAAATACCCGTATCATACTGCTGGCTAGTTATGATCTGATCCTCAAGGGTAGGTTTCGCCACCAAGGTAGAAAGGAATCCGTGAGGAGCAATGTGAAGATTAAGCTTACAGAATTCCTCATGGAGAAGTGGTTGGCCCTGCTGCAACATGAGATTGTTGCAATAGGATTTACGACTTAGCGCATCAGCCATGACATTGGCTTTGCCTGGAGTGTAAGTAATTCCTAAGTCGTAATCTGAGATCAACTCCAACCAACGTCTTTGCCTAAGGTTCAAATCTGGTTGGGTGAAGATATACTTGAGACTCGGTGATCGGTGTATATCTCATAGCGTTTACCAAGAAGGTAATGTCGCCAGTCTTGAGTGCATAGACTACGGTGCAAGCTCTAGATCATGTGTAGGATAATTCTCCTCATGTGGATGCAAGCTGTCGAGATGCATAGGCAATCACATGACGATCCTGCATAAGGATGCAACCTAGTCCCCTGTCGTGAGGCGTCATGAGATAACAAAGTCTTTAGTGAAATCCGGTGGCACAAGTATGGGAGCAGAAGTCAGCGTCTTTTCAGGTTCAAAACTGTACTCACACTGTGGGGACCACTCAAACTTTTATCTTTCTTGAGAAGTTCCGTGAGGGTTTGGCTACTTTGGAGAAGTTTTCAACAAAGCGGCGGCAATAGCTGGCTAGACCAAGGAAACTTCTAACTTGTTTAACGGTTTCAGGTGGAGTCCAATCAAGAACGGCCTTAACTCTCTCGGGATTGACAGCAATGCCCTTACCAGAGATTACGTGGCCTAGGTAGGTCACTTCTGGCAACCAAAATTCGCACTTGGAGAACTTGGCATAAAGGCGGTGCTCTCTGAGTTTTTCTAGCACAAGTCTAAGATGTTCGGCATGCTCTTGTTCGTTCTTCGAGTAAATAAGAATGTCATCGAGGTAAACCACGACGAACTTATCTAAGTACTCCATGAAGATTGAGTTCATCAAGCGGAGAATGTTCTTTGGGCGTTGGTTAGACCAAAGGACATGACGGTGTACTCGTCTTGACCATAACGAGTGACAAAGGCTGTCTTGGGGATGTCCCGTTCGATCTTGATTTGGTGGTAGCCTAACCTCAAATCCATCTTGAGAAGGCGAGGATCCAGCGAGCTGATCATACAGATCGTTGATCCTGGGAAGCGGATATTTGTTCTTTATCGTGACCAAATTAACGGGACGATAGTCTACAACCATCCGGTCCGTACCATCCTTCTTCTTGACGAAGAGGACGGGGCAAGCCCAAGGAGAAGAACTAGGACGGATGAAACCCTTTTGCAAGGACTCATCAAGTTGTTTCTTAAGCTCGGCTAGTTCTAAGGGTGCCATTTTGTAAGGTCTCCTAGAGATTGGAGCGGTTCCTGGAATAAGATCTATGACGAACTCTACATCTCTGTCAGGTGGAACACCTGGCAGTTCCTCTGGAAAGACATCCGGAAAGTCACGGACTATCGGGATATCTTCAAGGTCTGGAAGAGGGCTGGCATTAAGTGAATAGAGCTGACGCTTTGCAACTCTGGTGGAGACAGTGACTATCTTGCCAGATGGGTGTGTAAGCTGAACAGATCTGGTGTAACAATCAATCTTGGCATGATGAGCTGTCATCCAGTCCATACCCAAGATGATGTTAATATCTGAGGACTTGAGGGCTACAAGTGATGCAAGAAATACAAGTCTATCAACAAGGATTTCATTACCATAGCTGATTCTGGTGGTTTGCCATCTAGACCACAGGGTTTGGATTTCAAGCGGAGTTGGCATATCACAAAATGACATGTCGTGCAAGCGAGCATAGCCTTGAGAGATGAAAGAATGAGATGCTCGATGTCGAATGTAACCGATCTTTGGGTGACAATTTACAAGGAGTGTACCAAGAACGACATCCGGATCATCATGGCGTCTTTAGGCGAGACGTGATGCACACGTCCACGTTCGATGGGGCTGACTTGACAATGATCATCTTGCGTGATGGCTTACCACGGCAACAGACTTCTCGGCGGGGTGGAGCATAACTAGTCCGAGAGCGATCCGTGCATAGTGCCACGGCTTCCGCATGTGAAGCAAGTCCACGAAGTTGGATGTGGACCAAGCGACAAGCGGTCTACCAAGAGGCTGGGTGGAACATCTGTCGAGCTGGATGAGGCACCACATGAGATGGTCTCGGTGAATATCCGGGAGGAAGAGCAGAGTTCGGAACCCAAATCCGGCGCTTCTGAGAACTAGAACCGGAGGAAGATCCCAAATCACGGGTGTGCTTACGAGACTCCTCGTAAGTGAGCTGAGCTGTCTCTGCATTAATGGCCTTGTTCACAAGAGCTTGGAATGTATCACAATGATGCAGGTGGAGATCACGATGCAACTTGGGGTTGAGGCCCTTCCGGAACCTAGCCTGCTTCTTGGCGTCTGTGGACACCTCTTCTGTGGCATAGCGGGCAAGGTTCTCAAACTCTCTACTATAAGCATCAACAGCCATCTTACTCTGGGTGAAACTACAGAACTCTTCTCTCTTGCAATCGATGAGGGCCTCAGGAATGTGATGCTCGCGAAAAGCCTCAGTGAAATCTCTCCAGGTAGGAATCTGACCAGCTGGAAGCATAGCCTCATAGTTCTGCCACCAAAGACTAGCAGGACCTTCCAGGTGGTATGTGGCATAAGTGACCTTGTCATCTTCAGCTACGTTCGCGGAACGCAGCTTATGGGTGATGCTACGGAGCCAGTCATCTGCATCGAGTGGCTCAATGGAATGATGAAAGGTGGGTGGGTGCAAGCGGATGAAGTCATGAATGGTCACAGATCCTTTGAACTGATGTGCGGTGTTCTCCTCGATACGTGCCAACAAGCGGTTAGACTCACGCTTGTTTCTCTCCATCTCTAACATGAACTCTGCCAACAAAGGCTGGTCGGGAGGATCCTCATCCCTACCATCTCCGTGGTTCTGGCTATGAGCAATAGAACTTTGCTTAGCTGATGACATCCTGAGAACGAAACCAAAGGCGGAATCAGCATCAACTATGGGCTATAGAATGTAGGACAAGGAAATTAGTATCTCTCGAACTCCTAGGGCAACTCCGGCAGCATAACGGCAGTAAAATGCTCAGAATGAGACATCCTGCTAAAATGGGGTAGTAACATACTCAACATCATCACTCTAGGTTCTGAGATAGTACTAAACATGTTACTCCGGAAGTACTCGAAACTGGGATATGACTCTGACCAAACAATCCTAAGGGATTACGGAGTAGTAACACGTGATCCTAATAGACGGAAGAGATAGCCTAGTTCCTTAACCCCGTAGGAAAGATAGGATGACTCAGATCACAAGGCCATGAGGTATAAGGAGTAAAAAGAGCCTTACGTTCCTTCCCACAATCAATTCCCTTATATAACTAAAGAATTTCTAGACTCAACTTCGACCAGTTTGGCTTGGTAATCCTCTGACGACAAAGCTCGATACCAAAGCTATCAGGACCCTGACTCAATGCCACATCGATCTAGCATGTAACACTTCATATCACTTTGCGGCCTCACGCACGGTATCCCCACGGGTGTCGCCTTACCTTTGCCCGGGACCGTTTGCGCCTTTTGGCACACGTATATGATAGTGTCGCTAGCATCCATATGATAAGGAGCCCGGCTGACATGGCTAGTCGTAAACCCAAAGTGGCACAAACTTACGAGGACAGCATCCATGACCCAAAGATCGAGCGTGTCGGTCATCACGAGTGAATCCAGGCTGTAGCACTGGGCTAACAGACTCCGGTGAACCGGGCTATAGCGGCTAACAGACTCGGTATTCATCGCGTGACATTTCCCGAAGGGACGGAACACGAGAGCGAAGAAGGACACATGCCGGCCAGCCTAAGTGTTCGGAGCAAGAGCACGCTACCATGGCTCGATGGAAGCACTAGGAGACATTTCCGAAGAAGAGGGGCTACTAAGGATAAACAACTAGATAGTCGGATCCCACACATAGCAATACACATTACACGTATGCATAACATGCAAGTATGTCTTTGTACAACATGGCATCACAGCATAACTCAACAACTCATATAGATAAGACTCAAAGAGCCATCATAGCATTTATTGCACACGGGGTCACAAGACCCATCATACGAGCATACAAGCAACAAGCGGAAGCATTACATGTGCAGGTACAGACATCTACAAATGAAAAAGGTGAAGAGCGACTATCTACAACATCCGATCAAGATCGTAGCTGAGGTACAAGCTACTTGTCAAGTCCACGAGAACACTAGTAAGACCGAAGTCTCGCTGCAAAAACATAAATAAAGCACCATGAGTACAAAGGTACTCAGCAAGACTTACATCAGATCCTATCATACATGCATTTGTATCAAGAGGGTAATGTGGGGTTTAGTTGCAGCAAGCCAGCTTTGACTCTGTGGCTATCCTGTTCTACGACTACCAGAACTTCTTTGAGGTGATATGGCGCACACGAGTCCACTAATCACCACACAATACACTACTATGGATTCATCCCCGTCTCCCTACGAGAAGGCCATCCATAGTACTCACACTTGTCTTGAGCATTTTATAGTATCCACTTCAAGTTGTCTATGTACCATGTAAGTATCCAAGAAGTCCATATCCGCGGACCCGGCTATTCGAATAGATCATGTTAACCCTGCAGGGGTGTACTTCTTCACACACGCTCTCGCCACTTACCGCCATGTACACGTCATGTATCTCGGCAACTTTCAAGCGGAAGCTTTGGCGAGGTGTCACCACGACCGACTAACCACACAAGACTCTAGCCAGGTTTATCGCCTATTAGGGTTCCATCCGCAAGGAGATCCGGCCAGGTGTCGCCACGGCCCCAAACGATGTGTGCAGGGTTCCCGAGCCCACCATCCGGTGCCACTCGGTACACCAGCCACGTGTGCCTAGTCTGTCCCAAGCCCACCTGCGGGTGCCGCTTGGTAGAAAAATAGCACTACCTACAAACACGAAACTAGTTGCGACTCACGGGCAGAGACCAAGTTGGTTAATAAGTCGAGAGAGTCAATTAAGGATCCCAATGTGTGGTAGTATCGAGTCATTGGACAACATACATAGAACTCGATTGCTTAGGGCGGTTCTAGTGAGACAACCCACCATGTACTCCTACATGGCCTCTCACCGCTACCTTTACCAAATCGTGTTCACACGTTCACTCTCAGCATCAGAACATAGATCATTGTACTCCAATTCATTCCCGATGAATCAGACCTGACACAACTCTAAGCAATAGCAGGCATAGCATGGTAGGAACACAACATGGGCTCAATCAACTCCTACACATGCTAGTGGGTTTCAACTATTTACCTGTGGCAATAACGGTCATGCAGAGGAATGGGTTCAACTACCGCAGACACAAAGTAGCAGATGAATCGTTGTTGTCCTAATGCAATATCTGAGAGCGGGAGCGAGAGAGTAGGATTGTATCGGAATGAACAAGGGGGTTTGCTTGCCTAGTAGATCAACAAGGGAGGCACTGCTTCATAGACAGGTACTCTGGAACGGTCTCCGGAGCAAGACCCATCGAGAAGGAACGGTGCCAACAATCAATACACAAGCATATGCAACAATATGATGCATGAACATGGCATGAAGATGTGATGCTGTTTGAGCTAATGCAACTAGTATTCATTTGGTTTGAAGTCCATTTGAACCAAAGGTTCAAATGCAACTCCAAATTAAACTCTTATAAATGCCATATATATGTTTTCACCTATACAGCAGGTATAAGTTGGTTTTTCATGCATGAAACTAGTCCAGATGGATAGATTGCATTTTTCGATAATTTTTCATATATAATTTATTTCAATCGAGCTACGGTTGAATTGATATGAATTTTGAAGTTTAAATCATTTTCGGAATTTCTGATTTATTTTAATTCGAAAATAGTTAATTGCGTCGACAAGATCGTCATGCTTGCGTCACCAGGTCAACGGTGGCTGACCAGGTCAAACCGACGTGTGGGGTCCACACGCGTCGATGTGGGGTTTAACAGGGTTAGTTTAATCCTAATTAAAAGGTTAGTGGCGCTGGGGCCCACTGTCAGTGTCAGGGGTTAACTAAGTGGTGATTAGCTTAAGCTAATCACCTGGCAGGTCGGGCCCACACGTCAGGCCGGCGAGGTTAACGCCGGCGACCTCTGACGCGCGCGGCGTCCGCGATTCAAAGCCACGAGGGACGGCGTCGGAGAGCACCGGGCGTAGCCTCGTGGCTCGCAAGATCCGTGGAGCGATTAGGGAGGCTGGGTGGGAGAGCTCGCGGGAGCGGAGCTCGGGCGGCGGCGGAGTTTCGGCTCGAAGCGAAGCGGCTACGGTGCACGGAAAGCAGGAGGAGGAGGGGACCGCGCGGGACAGCTCACGGGGACCGAAGAGACGACGGCGAGCTCGGGGAAGGCGCTGACGGCGGCGAGCGGCGACGGAGATCCACGGCGGCCGGAGGTGATGAAGGCGATGGCGACGGCTCCACGGGGCGTCCGGAGGTGCGTGGCTCGACGAGGAGGTAAAGGTGGTCGTGGCGGAGCTTGTGGACTCTACGGAGGGGAGAGGAACGGCGGGAGCAGCGCGGTGGTGTCATGCGGGGGCGGCAGTGGCCGGGCGCTGGGAGAGAGAGAGGTCCAGGGAGGAGGGAGAGCGAGAGAGTGGGAGAGGACCGGGGCGGCGTGGCGTCGCTCCAGGCATCGAGGCGACGAAAGGGAGAAGCAGGAGGTGGCGGGCAGTGGCGGCGTGCACGGTGTGAGTGTGCTGGCACGCCTGCTTGGCGAGGGGAGAAGACGACAGAGGAGGAGGCGGGCTGGGCGGGCTGGCTGGCTGGCTGGCCAAAGCAAGACATGCTGTTGGGCCAACCCAGAGCTAGGCGCCTGTAAGTCTCCCTTTATTCTGTTTTCTAATTTTCGACATATGTTTGATTTAATTAAAATACTAAATCATTTAATTTCCTTATGCCCATTTTTGCGAGGAGCTAACTATATTATTCAGAGCTCCTCAACAAGTGGCATAATTTTTGGACATATATTAATATATATAACTAATATATTTCTAGTGCAAATATTTATGCATTAATTCCAAATGCCCAAAATAAATATTTATGAGCTCCTAAAAATATTGGTTGATTTTATCTCTGCCCAATATTTTCAAAGAGAGACATGAACATTTTCTTGGACCTTTTGGAGCAATTTTATCTGGGTCATTTCGAGAAATGATTTACGAGGTTTTACAAATCCCCATTTCACATTTAAATGAAATTTAAACATGATGCACAAATGACTAGCTAGTCTAGGTCATACCGAACTAGGGATGTGACAACTCGCCTCACTTGAAAAAATCTCGTCCCGAGATTCGTGGGTCGACGGAAAGAAAGCGGGTACTCGATCGAAGGCGATCTTCTCGCTCCCAAGTAGCTTCTCTCTCGGAATGATGAGACCATGAACCTTGAGAAACTTGATGTTATGGCGTCGAGTGACACGCTCGCTTGATCGAGAATGCGAACCGGGTACTCTCGGTATGTGAGGTTATCTTGGAGATCAAGCGTTTCATGGTCCACTCATGCGGATAGGATCCGAGAAGCAACGCTGAGTTGAGAGGCGTGGAAGACATCATGGATTCGAGAAAGATGTGGGGTAGTTCAACTGGTAGGCAACCTCTCCTCGTTTAGCAAGAATGCGAAAAGGACCAATGTAACGAGGAGCCAACTTGCCCTTGATACGAAGCGATGGGTACCCTTCAAAGGAGTAACCCGAAGGTAAGCTTTGTCGCCAACTTCATAAGTCATATCCTTATGATGGCGATCATCTTGGCTCTTTTGACGAGGCGGGCTGTTTTCAAATTCTCACGAATGATGCGAACTTGCTCTTACGCCTCTTGGATCATGTCGGTCCAAAGAATTGTCTTTCACGGTTTCGACCAGTTCAAAGGTGTTCGACATCTTCGTCCATAGAGAATCTCAAAAGGAGCTTTCTTGAGACTGGATTGATAGCTATTGTTATAAGCAAACTCGGCAAAAGGAAGACATTTCTCCCAATCCATACCGAATGAGATAGCGCAAGCTCTAAGCATGTCTTGAGGATTTGGTTGACCGTTCCACGACCACTCGATTGAGGGTGGAAAGCGATCTTGAAGGAAAGATGGGTTCCCATGGCGGTTTGGAAACTCTCCCGAAATGAGAAGTGAAAAGCGCCACGGTCTGAATTGATCTCTAGTGGAACACCATGAAGTGATACTATTAGAAATATATAAGTCGTGAGTGACTAGCGATGATACTCTCTCGAACAGGTAGGAAGTGAGCCACTTTGGAAAGACGATCAACGACTACGAAGATAGCATTATTCCCTTTCTTGGTCCTGGGAAAGCCGGTGATGAAGTCCATACCAACTTTATCCCATTTCCATTCAGGAATAGCTAAAGGCTGAAGAGTGCCAACAGGTCTTTGATGCTCTACCTTAACGCGACGACAAACGTCACATTTAGCAATGAACTCAGCGATTTCTCTCTTCATCCTAGTCCACCAGAACCTCTGGCGTAGGTCCTGATACATCTTGGTACTACCGGGATGAATTGTGAGAGGAGATTCATGCGCCTCCTTAAGTATTAGTTGTCGAAGATGCTGCTTCTTGGGGACCACCAAACAGTTCTCGAAGAAGACAACACCTCGATCATCAACAGAGAAACTACCAGCAACTCCCTTCTTCACATTATCCTTGATTCGAGAAATACCCGTATCATACTGCTGGCTAGTTATGATCTGATCCTCAAGGGTAGGTTTCGCCACCAAGGTAGAAAGGAATCCGTGAGGAGCAATGTGAAGATTAAGCTTACAGAATTCCTCATGGAGAAGTGGTTGGCCCTGCTGCAACATGAGATTGTTGCAATAGGATTTACGACTTAGCGCATCAGCCATGACATTGGCTTTGCCTGGAGTGTAAGTAATTCCTAAGTCGTAATCTGAGATCAACTCCAACCAACGTCTTTGCCTAAGGTTCAAATCTGGTTGGGTGAAGATATACTTGAGACTCTGGTGATCGGTGTAGATCTCGCAACGTTTACCAAGAAGGTAATGTCGCCAGGTCTTGAATGCATGGACTACGGCTGCAAGCTCTAGATCATGTGTAGGATAATTCTCCTCATGTGGATGCAACTGTCGAGATGCATAGGCAATCACATGACGATCCTGCATAAGGATGCAACCTAGTCCCTGTCGTGAGGCGTCGCAGTAGATAACAAAGTCTTTAGTGAAATCCGGTGGCACAAGTATGGGAGCAGAAGTCAGCGTCTTTTAGTTCTGGCTGTACTCACACTGTGGGGACCACTCAAACTTTTTATCTTTCTTGAGAAGTTCCGTGAGGGGTTTGGCTACTTTGGAGAAGTTTTCAACAAAGCGGCGGCAATAGCTGGCTAGACCAAGGAAACTTCTAACTTGTTTAACGGTTTCAGGTGGAGTCCAATCAAGAACGGCCTTAACTCTCTCGGGATTGACAGCAATGCCCTTACCAGAGATTACGTGGCCTAGGTAGGTCACTTCTGGCAACCAAAAATTCGCACTTGGAGAACTTGGCATAAAGGCGGTGCTCTCTGAGTTTTTCTAGCACAAGTCTAAGATGTTCGGCATGCTCTTGTTCGTTCTTCGAGTAAATAAGAATGTCATCGAGGTAAACCACGACGAACTTATCTAAGTACTCCATGAAGATTGAGTTCATCAAGCGGGAGAATGTTGCTGGAGCGTTGGTTAGACCAAAGGACATGACGGTGTACTCGTACTGACCATAACGAGTGACAAAGGCTGTCTTGGGGATGTCCCCGTTTCTGATCTTGATTTGGTGGTAGCCTAACCTCAAATCCATCTTGGAGAAGACTGAGGATCCAGCGAGCTGATCATACAGATCGTTGATCCTGGGAAGCGGATATTTGTTCTTTATCGTGACCAAATTAACGGGACGATAGTCTACAACCATCCGGTCCGTACCATCCTTCTTCTTGACGAAGAGGACGGGGCAAGCCCAAGGAGAAGAACTAGGACGGATGAAACCCTTTTGCAAGGACTCATCAAGTTGTTTCTTAAGCTCGGCTAGTTCTAAGGGTGCCATTTTGTAAGGTCTCCTAGAGATTGGAGCGGTTCTTGGAATAAGATCTATGACGAACTCTACATCTCTGTCAGGTGGAACACCTGGCAGTTCCTCTGGAAAGACATCCGGAAAGTCACGGACTACCGGGATATCTTCAAGGTCTGGAAGAGGGCTGGCATTAAGTGAATAGAGCTGACGCTTTGCAACTCTGGTGGAGACAGTGACTATCTTGCCAGATGGGTGTGTAAGCTGAACAGATCTGGTGTAACAATCAATCTTGGCATGATGAGCTGTCATCCAGTCCATACCCAAGATGATGTTAATATCTGAGGACTTGAGGGCTACAAGTGATGCAAGAAATACAAGTCTATCAACAAGGATTTCATTACCATAGCTGATTCTGGTGGTTTGCCATCTAGACCCTGGGGTTTGGATTTCAAGCGGAGTTGGCATATCACAAAATGACATGTCGTGCAAACGAGCATAGCCTTCAGAGATGAAAGAATGAGATGCTCCAGTATCGAACAGAACCGATGCTGGGTGACAATTTACAAGGAGTGTACCAAGAACGACATCCGGATCATCATGGCGTCTTTAGGCGAGACGTGATGCACACGTCCACGTTCAGTGGGGGCTGACTTGACAATGATCATCTTGCGTGATGGCTTACCACGGCCAGCAGACTTCTCAGGCGGGGTGGAGCATAACTAGTCCGAGCGATCCGTGCATAGTGCCCTGGCTTCCCGCATGTGAAGCAAGTCCACGAAGTTGGATGTGGACCCAGAGCGACAAGCGGTCTACCAAGAGGGCTGGGTGGAACATCTGTTGAGCTGGATGAGGCACCACATGAGATGGTCTCGGTGAATATCCGGAGGAAGAGCGGAGTTCGAACCCAAATCCGCGTAACCGAGAACTAGAACCGGAGGAAGATCCCAAATCACGGGTGTGCTTACGAGACTCCTCGTAAGTGAGCTGAGCTGTCTCTGCATTAATGGCCTTGTTCACAAGAGCTTGGAATGTATCACAATGATGCAGGTGGAGATCACGACGCAACTTGGGGTTGAGGCCCTTCCGGAACCTAGCCTGCTTCTTGGTGTCCGTGGACACCTCTTCTGTGGCATAGCGGGCAAGGTTCTCAAACTCTCTACTGTAAGCATCAACAGCCATCTTACTCTGGGTGAAACTACAGAACTCTTCTCTCTTGCGATCGATGAGGGCCTCAGGAATGTGATGCTCGCAAAAAGCCTCAGTGAAATCTCTCCAGGTAGGAATCTGACCAGTGGAAGCATAGCCTCATAGTTACGCCACCAAAGACTAGCGCAGACCTTCCGGTGGTATGTGGCATAAGTGACCTTGTCATCTTCACTACGTTCATGAAGCGCAGCTTATGGGTGATGCTACGGAGCGGTCATACGCATCGAGTGGCTCAATGGAATGATGAAAGGTGGGTGGGTGCAAGCGGATGAAGTCATGAATGGTCACAGATCCTTTGAGCGATGTGCGGTGTTCTCCTCGTACGTGCCAACAAGCGGTTAGACTCACGCTTGTTTCTCTCCATCTCTAACATGAACTCGCCAGCGAAGGCTGGTCGGGAGGATCCTCATCCCTACCATCTCCGTGGTTCTGGCTATGAGCAATAGAACTTTGCTTAGCTGATGACATCCTGAGAACGAAACTAAAGGCGGAATCAGCATCAACTATGGGCTATAGAATGTAGGACAAGGAAATTAGTATCTCTCGAACTCCTAGGGCAACTCCGGCAGCATAATGGCAGTAAAATGCTCAAAATGAGACATCCTACTAAAATGGGGTAGTAACATACTCAACATCATCACTCTAGGTTCTGAGATAGTACTAAACATGTTACTCCGGAAGTACTCGAAACTGGGATATGACTCTGACCAACCAATCCTAAGGGACTACGGAGTAGTAACACGTGATCCTAATAGACGGAAGAGATAGCCTAGTTCCTTAACCCCGTAGGAAAGATAGGATGACTCAGATCACAAGGCCATGAGGTATAAGGAGTAAAAAGAGCCTTACGTTCCTTCCCACAATCAATTCCCTTATATAACTAAAGAATTTCTAGACTCAACATCGACCAGTTTGGCTTGGTAATCCTACAGGCAGTCAGGCTCTGATACCAAAGCTGTCAGGACCCTGACTCAATGCCACATCGATCTAGCATGTAACACTTCATATCACTTTGCAGCCTCACGCACGGTATCCCCACGGGTGTCGCCTTACCTTTGCCCGGGACCGTTTGCGCCTTTTGGCACACGTATATGATAGTGTCGCTAGCATCCATATGATAAGGAGCCCGGGCTGACATGGCTAGTCGTAAACCCAAAGTGGCACAAACTTACGAGGACAGCATCCATGACCCAAACATCGAGCGTGTCGGTCATCGGTGAGTGAATCCAGCTGTAGCACTGGGCTAACAGACTCGGTGAACCGGGCTGAAGCGGGCTAACAGGACTCCGGTATTCATCGCGTGACATTTCCCGAAGGGACGGAACACGAGAGCGAAAAAGGACACATGCCGGCCAGCCTAAGTGTTCGGAGCAAGAGCACGCTACCATGGCTCGATGGAAGCACTAGGAGACATTTCGAAGAAGAGGGCTACTAAGGATAAACAACTAGATAGTCAGATCCCACACATAGCAATACACATTACACGTACGCATAACATGCAAGTATGTGCTGTACAACATGGCATCACAGCATAACTCAACAACTCATATAGATAAGACTCAAAGAGCCATCATAGCATTTATTGCACACAGGGGTCACAAGACCCATCATACAGAGCATACAAGCAACAAGCGGAAGCATTACATGTCTGGGTACAGACATCTACAAATGAAAAAGGCTGAAGAGCCTGACTATCTACAACATCCGATCAAGATCGTAGCTGAGGTACAAGCTACTTGTCGAAGTCCACGAGAACACTAGTAAGACCGAAGTCTCCGCTGCAAAAACATAAATAAAGCACCATGAGTACAAAGGTACTCAGCAAGACTTACATCAGATCCTATCATACATGCATTTGTATCAAGAGGGTAATGTGGGGTTTAGTTGCGACAAGCCAGCTTTGACTCTGTGGCTATCTGTTCTATGACTACGAGAACTTCTTTGAGGTGATATAGGCGCACGAGTCCACTAATCACCACACAATACACTACTATGGATTCATCCCGTCTCCCCACGAGAAGGCCATCCATAGTACTCACACTTGTCTTGAGCATTTTATAGTATCCACTTCAAGTTGTCTATGTACCATGTAAGTATCCAAGAAGTCCATATCCATGGACCCGGCTATTGAATAGATCATGTTAACCTGCAGGGTGTACTTCTTCACACACGCCTCGCCACTTACCGCCATGTACCGTCATGTATCTCGGCAACCTTCAAGCGGAAGCTTTGGCGAGGTGTCACCACGACGACTAACCACACAAGACTCTAGCCGGTTTATCGCCTATTAGGGTTCCATCCGCAAGGAGATCCGGCCAGGTGTCGCTCACGGCCCCAAGCGATGTGTGCAGGGTTCCCGAGCCCACCATCCGGTGCCACTCGGTACACCGAGCCACGTGTGCCTAGTCATCCCAAGCCCAACCTGCCGGGTGCCGCTTGGTAGAAAAATAGCACTACCTACAAACACCAGAAACTAGTTGCGACTCCTGGACAGAGACCAAGTTGGTTAATAAGTCGAGAGAGTCAATTAAGGATCCCAATGTGTGGTAGTATCGAGTCATTGGACAACATACATAGAACTCAGTGCTTAAGGATGGTTCTAGTGAGACAACCCACCATGTACTCCTACATGGCCTCTCACCGCTACCTTCACCAAATCGTGTTCACACGTTCACTCTCAGCATCAGAACATAGAGCATTGTACTCCAATTCATTCCCGATGAATCAGACCTGACACAACTCTAAGCAATAGTAGGCATAGCATGGTAGGAACACAACATGGGCTCAATCAACTCCTACACATGCTAGTGGGTTTCAACTATTTACTGTGGCAATGACAGGTCATGCAGAGGAATGGGTTCAACTACCATGACACAAAGTAGCAGATGAATCGTTGTTGTCCTAATGCAATATCTGAGAGCAGGAGCGAGAGAGTAGGATTGTATCGGAATGAACAAGGGGTTTGCTTGCTGGTAGATCAACAAGGAGGCTTTGCTTCATAGGCAGTACTCTGGAGCGGTCTCGGAGCAAGACCTATCGAGAAGGAGCAGTGCCAACAATCAATACACAAGCATATGCAACAATATGATGCATGAACATGGCATGAAGATGTGATGCTGTTTGAGCTAATGCAACTAGTATTCATTTGGTTTGAAGTCCATTTGAACCAAAGGTTCAAATGCAACTCCAAATTAAACTCTTATAAATGCCATATATATGTTTTCACCTATACAGCAGGTATAAGTTGGTTTTCATGCATGAAACTAGTACAGATGGATAGATTGCATTTTTCTGATAATTTTTCATATATAATTTATTTCAATCTGAGCTACGGTTGAATTGATATGAATTTTTGAAGTTTAAATCATTTTCTGGAATTTCCTGATTTATTTTAATTCCAGAAAATAGTTAATTGCGTCAGCACTGCGTCATGCTTGCGTCACCAGGTCAACGGTGCTGACCAGGTCAAACCTGACGTGTGGGGTCCACACGTCAGTGACAGGGGGGTTTAACAGGGTTAGTTTAATCCTAATTAAAAGGTTAGTGGCGCTAGGGCCCACTGTCAGTGTCAGGGGTTAACTAAGTGGTGATTAGCTTAAGCTAATCACCTGGCAGGTCGGGCCCACACGTCAGGCCGGCGAGGTTAACGCCGGCGACCTCTGGACGCGGCGGCGTCCGCGATTCAGGCCACGGGGACGGCGTCGGAGAGCACCAGGCGTGTAGTCTGCTCTCACGATCCGTGGAGCGCTTAGGGGAGCTGGGTGGCTGGAGCTCGCGGAGCGGAGCTCGGGCGGCGGCCGAGCTCGGCTCGGCGAGGCGGCTGCTGGCGCACGGGAAAGAAGGGAGGAGGGGGAACCGGCGCGGGACAGCTCATAGGGGACCGGAAGAGACGACGGCGAAGCTCGGGAAGGCGCCGACGACGGCGAAGCGGCGACGGAGATCCACGGCGGTCGGAGGTGATGAAGGCGATGGGCAGCGGCTCCACAGGCGTCCGGAGGTGCGTGGCTCGACGAGGAGGTAAAGGTGGTCGTGGCGAGCTTGTGGACTCTACGGAGGGGAGAGGGAACGGCGGGGAGCGCGGGTGGGTGAGCTGGTGCGGCGGTGGCGTGGCGGGCGCTGGGAGAGGGAGAGGTCCAGGGAGGAGGGAGAGCGAGAGAGTGGGAGAGGACCGGGCGGCGTGGCATAATTCCAGGCGTCGAGGCGGCGAAAGGGAGAAGAGGAGGTGGCGGGTGGGTGGCGCGGCCGGCATGTGGCGCTGGCACGCAGCTGCTTGGCGAGGGGAGAAGACGAGAGAGGAGGAGGAGGCGGGCTGGGCTGGGCTGGCTGGTGGCAGAAGCCGCCTGATGTTGGGCCAACCACAGAGCTAGGCGCCGAGTAAGTCTCCCTTTTATTACATTTTCTAATTTTCGACATATGTTTGATTTAATTAAAATACTAAATCATTTAATTTCCTTATGCCCATTTTTGCAGGAGCTAACTATATTATTCGAGCTCCTCGGCAAGTGGCATAACTTTTGGACATATATTAATATATATAACTAATATATTTCCAGTGCAAATATTTATGCATTAATTCCAAATGCCCAAAATAAATATTTATGAGCTCCTAAAAATATTGGTTGATTTTTATCTCTGCCCAATATTTTCAAAGAGAGACATGAACATTTTCTTGGACCTTTTTGGAGCAATTTTTATCTGGGTCATTTCCAGAAATGATTTCTGAGGGTTTTACAAATCCCCATTTCACATTTAAATGAAATTTAAACATGATGCACAAATGACTAGCTAGTCTAGGTCATACCAGAACTAGGGATGTGACAACTCGCCCCCACTTGAAAAAATCTCGTCCCGAGATTCAGGGGTCGACGGAAAGAAAGCGGGTACTCAATCGAAGGCGATCTTCTCGCTCCCAAGTAGCTTCTCTCGGAATGATGAGACCACTTGAACCTTGAGAAACTTGATGTTATGACGTCGAGTGACACGCTCTGCTTGATCGAGAATGCGAACCGGGTACTCTCGGTATGTGAGGTTATCTTGGAGATCAAGCGTTTTGTGGTCCACTCCGCGGATAGGATCCGAGAAGCAACGCCTGAGTTGAGAGACGTGGAAGACATCATGGATTCGAGAAAGATCTGGGGGTAGTTCCAACTGGTAGGCAACCTCTCCTCGTTTAGCAAGAATGCGAAAAGGACCAATGTAACGAGGAGCCAACTTGCCCTTGATACCGAAACGATGGGTACCCTTCAAAGGAGTAACCCGAAGGTAAGCTTTGTCGCCAACTTCATAAGTCATATACTTATGATGACGATCATACTGGCTCTTTTGATGAGACTGGGCTGTTTTCAAATTCTCACGAATGATGCGAACTTGCTCTTCTGCCTCCTGGATCATGTCCGGTCCAAAGAATTGTCTTTCACCGGTTTCTGACCAGTTCAAAGGTGTTCGACATCTTCGTCCATAGAGAATCAAATTCATAAAAGACTCAAATTCATTCACTTCCTCATTAGACTCAACATGCCCATCAATGCAATCCTCCACGGAGGGATTAGTAATGATGGTGGTTGTGATGTTGGGGGTTACCTTGTTTGAAGCCTTAGCCATGAGGCATCTAGCGGTGATATTTTCGTTGGGTGATTCGAAGAGAGACACCCGGGGAGTAGCAATGGCAATGGACGCCATGGCCGTTGTTTCTTCATTCTCATCATCATTGTCATCCTCTTGGTATTCTTCTCGAACCACCAACCCACGAGAGGGAGTCTTCTTGGCGAAGTTGTTCTTGTTGGGGAAGGACTTGGCTTTGTCTTTCCGAATGAACTTGCCACCATTGTCTTCCCGCTTCTCGTAAGGACAATCCGCAACGAAATGGCTCACATTGCCACAGTTGAAGCAAGTTCTAACTCGTTGCCTGCCATTGACGCCACTTGAGTTGTTTTTGTTGAAGTTGGGTCTTGAGCTCTTCTTGCTCCAAAATTGTCTTGAAGCAAGGGCCATGTGCTCATGATAGTCAAACTTGGTGTCTTCGGGGTTGCTTTCCTCATCTTCCACTTCTTCCTCTTCTTCCATAGTAACCTTGGCCTTCAAAGCAAGGTTAGGCTTCTTTGCTCTTTGAGAACGGAGCACCGCATTGTCGGCGGTCTTGTCCAAGATGCTCATTGCAACGAACTCATCCAACACTTCACTTGAGGTCATGGTGTGGAAGTCTGGTCGTTGACGAATGACGGAGGACATGGCCTTATTGTAGGGCATCATGGCCTTGAGGAACTTCCGCTTGATCCAATTGTCATCCGTGTCCTTGCTTCCATGATCTTGAAGTGCGACCGCGAGTTTGGTCACTCTTCGGAAGAGTTCACGGGGTTCTTCATCTTCTTTCATTGCAAACTCATCGGCTTCGTCTTGCACCACTTCATAGTTGGAGCGTTGAATGCTAGCACTTCCACGGTAGAGACCCTCAACACATTTCCATGCTTCTTTAGCCACGACATGGGGTGAAGATGAGGAGATCTTGGGAAGAATTGCATCTTGGATTATGAAGAGCACTCTCATTGAATTGATTGTCCACGTCTTCTCGAGGGTGAAGTTGCTTGGGTCATGAGGGTAAAACCTTCTTCAATGATTCTCCAAAGGTTAGTATTCACATGTTCCAAATGACGCTTAAAGCGATAGACCCAATTATCAAAATCTTCATGTTTCTCATATTTAGGAGGTGGACCGGCATGATTCAAATGAGTAGAGGGGATTGGCCCTTTATAGACCGGGGGTTCCACATGGGCAAAGATGCCGGTGCCATTTCTACCACTAGTAGAAGGACTCTTTTCATTGTTAGCTTCCCCCTTGTCGGAGATAGCATCCGTTACCTTGTTAGTAGGATCACCCACTTTCATAGGCGCGGTAGATAGTTTAAGTCCCTCTAGAAAATCATTAAACATGCTTTTAACCTCGGCCGTCATGGAGGTTTTCAATGTGTCTAAAGCCACATTGAATTCCTCACGAGACCGAGGTCCCCCTTCGACGAAGACAAGATGGGATTTACACGAGTGTTCCTCCGCACCATCGTTGGTGTCAACCATACTCTTGGACGGCAAAGTCCTTAATAAAGAGACGAGGCTCGATACCAATTGAAAGGATCGATATGGTTGACTAGAGGGGGTGAATAGGCAACTAACAATTTTAAGCTTTTCTTTACCAAATTAAAGTTTGCAACAAATAGGTTGTCTAGATATGCAACTAAGTGAGCAACCTATATGATGCAATAACAACTAACATGCAAGCAAGCAAGAGATGTAACAATAAGAAAGCTTATGAAAGTAAAGGCACGAAATAACCAAGAGTGGAGCCGGTGGAGACGAGGATGTGTTACCGGAGTTCCTTCCTTTTAAGGGGAAGTACGTCTCCGTTAGAGCGGTGTGGAGGCACAATGCTCCCCAAGAAGCCACTAGGGCCACCGTATTCCCCTCACGCCCTCACACGATGCGAGATGTCGTGATTCCACTATTGGTGCCCTTGAAGGCGGCGACCGAACCTTTACAAGCAAGGTTGGGGCAATCTCCACAACAATCGGAGGCTCCCAACAAAAACAACACCACGAAGCTTCACCACTATGGAGTATGGCTTCGAGGTGACCTCAACCGTCTAGGGTGCTCAACACCCAAGAGTAACAAGATCCGCAAGGGATAAGTGGG
Source organism: Aegilops speltoides (assembly GCA_021437245.1). Taxonomy (NCBI): domain Eukaryota; kingdom Viridiplantae; phylum Streptophyta; class Magnoliopsida; order Poales; family Poaceae; genus Aegilops; species Aegilops speltoides. The sequence goes on from CM038142.1 coordinate 414,321,277, forward strand.
GGGAATCAAATATCCTTTGGTGGAAGTGTAGATCGGGCCCTTGTCACCCAAGCCCGAGCAAATCAACAAGTTTGATTGGCTAGGGAGAGAGATCGGGCGAAAATGGAGCTTGGAGCAACAATGGAGCTTAGAGGTGGAAGAGGTAGTCAACTAGAGGTAGAAAACATCCCTTATATAGTCGTGGAAAAAATCCAACCGTTATCCACATGTTCTGCCCGCGACTCACGGTACTACCGCTCCAAGGAAGCGGTACTACCGCGAGGCAACGCGGTACTACCGTGGATGACCACGGTACTACCGTGGCAACTGCACAGGCCGGAACAAGCCTGACGAAGGAGCAGTACTACCGCTGGCGCGGTACTACCGCTCCACCTTGCGGTACTACCGCAAGGCAGGAGGGTCACGGCCTGGGAAGGGCGCGGATGAAATAAATTACATCCGTGCCTACTTCCGCAAAAACTAGGGTGGTGCAAAAACCCGACGCGGTACTACCGCATGAGAGGCGCGGTACTACCGTGGTCGGCGCGGATGTAAAAAATTACATCCGCGCCTACTACCGCGACACTGTGGTACAAGGTCGAAGCGGCACGGTACTACAACTCCTAGGGAGCGGTACTACCATGGGCTCCCGCGGTACTACCACGCTGGGCGAGCGGTACTACCGTGGGGGGCGCGGATGTAAAAAATTACATCCGCCCCTACTACCACACCGGAGCGGCACTAGGCCAGGATGCCGCGGTACTACCGCACCAAAGGGGCGGTACTACTGTGACACGCTGCGGTACTACCGCTTGTACCTGCGGTACTACCGCAAGTACAGCAGTAGTTGCCAGTTTTCCACACAACCAAGATAACGACGGGTAGCTCCAAAGTGCAAGGAAAGGAGGGACAAGTGTACGTGTGATTCCACCCTACCTTTCCGACGCGGACCCCCTCTTAATAGTACGGCTCTCCAACGACTCAACTCCACCAAAGTGAAACGTAGAACAATGCCAGCTTCGATAGTCTCTGAGGGGCACCGAATCGTCTTGTGCCTAATGATGAAGTATCTGAGGGACTCAAGGCACACGATTAGTCCGCAAAAGCATTGTCATCAATCACCAAAACACTTAGGGATAAATATGCCCTTACACCTATTAAACGTGAATGCAACTGTCTCTAATGCATAACCCCAAAACGATAGTGGTAAACCGATAAGAGACATCATAGATCGCACCATATCTAGTAAAGTACGATTACGACGTTTGGACACACCATTACATAGTGGTGTTCCAGGTGGTGTGAGTTGCGAAACTATTTCACATTGTTTCAAATGAAGGCCAAACTCGTAACTCAAATATTCGTCTCCATGATCAGATCGTAGAAACTTTATTTTTCTTGTTACGATGATTTTCCACTTCACTCTGAAATTCTTTGAACTTTTCAAATGTTTCAGACTTATGTTTCATCAAGTAGATATACCCATATCTGCTCAAATCATCTGTGAAGGTCAGAAAATAACGATACACGCCGCGAGCCTTAACACTCATCGGATCGCATACATCGGTATGTATTATTTCCAATAAGTCAGTAGCTCGTTCCATTGTTACGGGGAACGGAGTTTTAGTCATCTTGCCCAAAAGACACGGTTCGCAAGCATCAAATGATTCATAACCAAGTGATTTCGAAAATCCATCTTTATGGAGTTTTTTCATGCGTTTCACACCAATATGACCCAAACGGTAGAGCAACAAATAAGTTGCACTATCATTATTAACTTTGCATCTTTTGGCATCAATATTATGAATATGTGTATCACTATGATCGAGATCCAACAAACTATTTTCATTGGGTGTATGACCATTTGAAGGTTTTATTCATGTAAACAGAACAACAATTATTCTCTGACTTAAATGAATAACCGTATTGCAATAAACATGATCAAATCATATTCATGCTCAACGCAAATGCCAAATAACATTTATTTAGGTTTTACACTAATCCCGAAAGTACAGGGAGTGTGCGATGATGATCATATCAATCTTGGAACTACTTCCAACACGCATCGTCACTTCCCCCTTCAACTAGTCTCTGTTTATTCTGTAATTCCTGTTTCGAGTTACTAATCTTAGCAACCGAACAAGTATCAAATACTCAGGGGCTACTATAAACACTAGTAAGGCACACATCAATAACCTGTATATCAAATATACCCTTGTTCACTTTGCCATCCTTCTTATCCACCAAATATGCAGGGCATTTCCGCTTCCAGTGACTATTTCTTTTGCAGTGTAAGCACTCAGTTTCAGGCTTTGGTCTAGCTTTGGTCTTCTTCACGGGAGTGACAACTTGTTTGCCATTCTACTTGAAGTTTCCCTTTCTTTCCCTTTGCCCTTTTCTTGAAACTAGTGGTCTTGTCAATCACTTGATACTCTTTCTTGATTTCTACCTTCGTCGATTTCAACATCACGAAGAGCTCGGGAATCATTTTCGTCATCCCTTGCATATTATAGTTCATCACGAAGTTCTAGTAACTTAGTGATGGTGACTAGAGAATTCTGTCAATCACTATCTTATCTGGAAGATTAACTCCCACTTGATTCAAGCGATTGAAGTACCCAGACAATCTGAGCACATGCTCACTAGTTGAGCGATCCTCCTCCATTTTTTAGCTATAGAACTTGTTGGAGACTTCATATCTCTCAACTTGGGTATTTGCTGGAAATATTAACTTCAACTCCGGGAACATCTCATATGGTCCATGACGTTCAAAACGTCTTTGAAGTCCCGATTCTAAGCCGTTTAAGCATGGTGCACTAAACTATCAAGTAGTCATCATCTTGAGCTAGCCAAACGTTCATAACGTCGCATCCGCTCTGCAATAGGTCCGCTCACCTAGCGGTGCATTAAGGACATAATTCTTCTGTGTAGCAATGAGGATAAACCTCAGATCACGGATCCAATCCGCATCATTGCTACTAACATCTTTCAACACAGTTTTCTCTAGGAACATATCAAAATAAACATATGAAAGCAACAACGCGAGCTATTGATCTATAACATAATTTGAAAAATACTACCAGGACTAAGTTCATGATAAATTTAAGTTCAATTAATCATATTACTTAAGAACTCCCACTTAGATAGACATCTCTCTAATCATCTAAGTGATCACGTGATCCAAATTCAACTAAACCATAACCGATCATCATGTGAAATGGAGTAGTTTTCAATGGTGAACATCACTATGTTGATCATATCTACTATATGATTCATGCTCGACCTTTCGGTCTCAGTGTTCTGAGTCCATATCTGCATATGCTAGGCTCGTCAAGTTTAACCTGAGTATTCTGCGTGTGCAAAACTGGCTTGCACCCATTGTAGATGGACGTAGGGCTTATCACACCCGATCATCACGTGGTGTCTGGGCACGACGAACTTTGGCAACAGTGCATACTCGGGGAGAACACTTTTTATCTTGAAAATTAGTGAGAGATCATCTTATAATGCTACCGTCAATCAAAGCAAGATAAGATGCATAAAAGATAAACATCATATGCAATCAAAAATATGTGACATGATATGGCCATCATCATCTTGTGCCTTTGATCTCCATCTCCAAAGCATCGTCATGATCTCCATCGTCACCGGCATGACACCATGATCTCCATAATCTTGATCTATATCAATGTGTCGTCACATGGTCGTCTCGCCAACTATTGCTCTTGCAACTATTGCTATCGCATAGCGATAAAGTAAAGCAATTATTTGGCGCTTGCATCTTATGCAATAAAGCGACAACCGTATGGCTTCTGCCAGTTGCCGGTAACTCGGTTACAAAACATGATCATCTCATACAATAAAATATAGCATCACGTCTTGACCATATCACATCACAACATGCCCTGCAAAAACAATTTACACGTCCTCTACTTTGTTGTTGCAAGTTTTACGTGGCTGCTACGGGCTGAGCAAGAACCGTTCTTACCTACGCATCAAAACCACAATGATAGTTCGTCAAGTTAGTGATGTTTTAACCTTCGCAAGGACCGGGCGTAGCCACACTCGGTTCAACTAAAGTTGGAGAAACAGACACCCGCTAGTCACCTGTGTGCAAAGCACGGCAGTAAAACCAGTCTCGTGTAAGCGTACGCGTAATGTCGGACCGGGCCGCTTCATCCAACAATACCGCTGAAGCAAAGTATGACATGCTGGTAAGCAGTATGACTTGTATCGCCCACAACTCACTTGTGTTCTACTCATGCATATGACATCTACGCATAAAACCTGGCTCTGATACCACTATTGGGGAACATAGTAATTTCAAAAAAAATCCTACGCACACACAAGGATCATGGTGATGCATAGCAACGAGAGGGGAGAGTGTTGTCCACGTACCCTCGTAGACCAAAAGCGGAAGCGTTAGAACAACGCGGTTGATGTAGTCATACGTCTTCATGATCCAACCGATCCAAGTACCGAACGTACGGCACCTCCGAGTTCAGCACACGTTCAGCTCGATGACTATCCCCGGACTCCGATCCAGCAGGGTGTCGGGGATGAGTTCCGTCAGCACGACGGCGTGCTGATGGTGATGATGTTCTACCGACGCAGGGCTTCGCCTAAGCACCGCTATGATATGACCAAGGTGGAATATGGTGGAGGGGGCACCGCACACGGCTAAGGAATGATTACAAAGATCAACTTGTCTGTCTATGGGGTGCCCCCCTCCTCCATATATAAAGGGAGGGAAGAGGAGAGAGCCGGCCAAGGGGGTGGCGCGCCCTAGGAGGGGGAAACCTACTCCAAGTAGGGTTGCCCCTCCCTTTCCTAGTCCAAGAAGGAGGGGGAAGGAAGGAGTGGGAGAGGGGAAAGGCAAGGGGGACGCCCCCCCCTTCCTTGTCCTATTCAGACTCAAGGGGAGGGGGGGCGCCTCTTGCCCTGGCAGGCCCCTCTCTCTCTCCACTAGGGCCCAACAAGGCCCATTAGTTCCCAGGAGGGGTTCCGGTAACCCCCGGTACTCCAATATATATCCGATAACCCCCGGAACTTTTCCGGTGTCCGAATATAGTCATCGAATATATCGGTCTTTATGTCTCGACCATTTCGAGACTCCTCATCATGTCCGTGATCACATCCGGAACTCCGAACAACCTTCGGTACATCAAAAACTCATAAACTCATAATATAACTATCATCGTAACGTTAAGAGTGCAGACCCTACGGGTTCGAGAACTATGTAGACATGACCTAGAACTGTTTCCAGTCAATAACCAATAGCGGAACCTGGATGCTCTTATTGGCTCCTACATATTCTACGAAGATCTTTATCGGTCAAAACGCATAACAGCATACGTTGTTCCCTTTGTCATCGGTATGTTACTTGCCCGAGATTCGATCGTCGGTATCTCAATACCTAGTTCAATCTCGTTACCGGCAAGTCTCTTTACTCGTTACGTAATGCATCACTCCGTAACTAACTCATTAGCTACATTGCTTGCAAGGCTTATAGTGATGTGCATTACCGAGAGGGCCCAGAGATACCTCTCCGACAATCGGAGTGACAAATCCTAATCTCGAAATACGTCAACTCAACAAGTACCTTTGGAGACACATGTAGAGCACCTTTATAATCACCCAGTTACGTTGTGACATTTGGTAGCACACAAAGTGTTCCTCCGGTAAACGGGAGTTACATAATCTCATAGTCATAGGAACATGTATAAGTCATGAAGAAAGCAATAGCAACATACTAAACGATCAAGTGCTAAGCTAACGGAATGGGTCAAGTCAATCACATCATTCTCCTAATGTTGTGATCCCGTTAATCAAATGACAACTCAGGTCTATGGTTAGGAAACATAACCATCTTTAATTAACGAGCTAGTCAAGTAGAGGCATACTAGTGACACTCTGTTTGTCTATGTATTCACACATGTATTATGTTTCCGGTTAGTACAATTCTAGCATGAATAATAAACATTTATCATGAAATAAGGAAATAAATAATAACTTTATTATTGCCTATAGGGCATATTTCCTTTAATATCCCATTGTCACCAAAGATAAACACAGCAAGACATACATCAAGTGTTCTCAAATCAAAGACTCAATCCGATAAGATAACTTCAAGAGGAAACTCAATTCATCACAAGAGAGTAGAGGGGGAGAAACATCATAAGATCCAACTATAATAGCAAAGCTCACGATACATCAAGATCATGCCATAGAGAGAACACGAGAGAGAGAGAGAGAGAGAGAGATCAAACACATAGATACTGGTACATACCCCCTTAGCCCCGAGGGTGAACTACTCCCTCCTCGTCATGGAGAGCGCCGGGATGATGAAGATGGCCACCGGTGATGGGTTCCCCCTCCGGCAGGGTGCCGGAATGGACTCCCGAGAGGTTTTTGGTGGCTACAGAGGCTTGCGGCGGCGGAACTCCCGATCTATCTTGATATTCCATGGTTTTAGGGTACGTAGGGTTATATAGGCAAAAGAAGTCGGTTGGGGGGTCCTCGAGGGGTCCACGAGACAGGGGGCGCGCCCTATCTCCTGGGCTCCTCGAACATCTTCTGACGTGAACTCCAAGTCTCGAGGATGATATTCTTCCCAAAAAATCACGTTGCCGAAGGTTTCATTCCGTTTGGACTCCGTTTGATATTCCTTTTCTTGAAATCTTTCAAACAGCAATAAAACAGCAATACGGGCTGGGCCTCCGGTTAGTAGGTTAGTCCCAAAAATGATATAAATGTGTAAAATAAAGCCCAAAAACATCCAAAAGGGATAATATAATAGCATGGAACAATCAAAAATTATAGATACGTTGGAGACGTATCAAGCATCGCCAAGCTTAATTCCTGCTCGTCCTCGAGTAGGTAAATGATAAAAACAGAATTTTTTGATGTGGAATGCTATATAGCATAATTCTAAATGTAATTTTCTTTATTGTGGCATGAATGTTCAGATCCAAAATGATTCAAAATAAAAGTTCATATTGATAAAAGAAATAGTAACACTTCAAGCATACTAATCAAAGTAATCATGTCTTCTCAAAATAACATGGCCAAAGAAAGTTATCCCTACAAAATCATATAGTCTGGCTGTTGCTCTATCTTCATCACACAAAGTATTTAATCATGCACAACCCCGATGACAAGCCAAGCAATTGTTTCATACTTTAATAATCTCAACTCTTTCAACTTTCACGCAATACATGAGCGTGAGCCATGGACATAGCACTATATGTGGAATAGAATGGTGGTTGTGGAGAAGACAAAAAGGAGAAGATAGTCTCACATCAACTAGGCGTATCAATGGGCTATGGAGATGCCCATTAATAGATATCAATGTGAGTGAGTAGGGATTGCCATGCAACGGATGCACTAGAGCTATAAATATATGAAAGCTCAACAAAAGAAACTAAGTGGGTGTGCATCCATCTTGCTTGCTCACGAAGACCTAGGGCATTTTGAGGAAGTCCATCATTGGAATATACAAGCCAAGTTCTATAATGAAAAATTCTCACTAGTATATGAAAGTGACAACATATGAGACTCTCTATCATGAAGATCATGGTGCTATTTTGAAGCACAAGTGTGGAAAAAGAGATAGTAGCATTGTCCATTCTCTCTTTTTCTCTCATTTTATTTTTTTCTATTTTTATTTTTTTTCTTTGGCCTTTCCCCTTTTTTTCTTTTTGGCCTTTCTCTTTTTTTTCTTTTTGTAAAGTCCGAAGTCTCATCCCGACTTGTGGGGGAATCATAGTCTTCATCATCCTTTCCTCACTAGGACAATGCTCTAATAATGAAGATCATCATACTTTTATGGATTTACAACTCAAGAATTACAACTCAAAGCTAGAACAAGATATGACTCTATATGAATGCCTCCGGCGGTGTACCGGGATATGCAATGAATCAAGAGCGACATGTATGAAAATTATGAAGGTGGCCTTGCCACAAATACGATGTCAACTACATGATCATGCAAAGAGCAATATGACAAAAGTAATGCGTGTCATATGAACGGAACGGTGGAAAGTTGCATGGCAATATATCTCGGAATGGCTATGGAAATGCCATAATAGGTAGGTATGGTGGCTGTTTTGAGGAAGGTATATGGTGGGTGTATGGTACCGGCGAAAGTTGCGCGGCATAAGAGAGGCTAGCAATAGTGGAAGGGTGAGGTGCGTCTAATCCATGGACTCAACATTAGTCAAAAGAACTCATGTACTTGTTGCAAAAATCTAGAAGTCACCAAAAACAAAAGCAGTACATGCATGCTCCTAGGGGGATAGATTGGTAGGAAAAGACCATCGCTCGTCCCCGACCGCCACTCATAAGGAAGACACTCAATAAATAAAATTGTGCTCCAACTTCATCACAAAGCGGTTCACCATACGTGCATGCTACGGGAATCACAACCCTTAACACAAGTATTTTTCATAATCACCTCAACTAGCATGACTCTAATATCACTACCTCCATATCTCAAAACAATTATCAAGCATCATATTGATCATAGCATCCAATTCACTTTCTATGATAGTTTTTATTATACCCAACTTGGATGCTCATCATTCTAGGACCAAATTTGTAACCATAGCAAATACCATGCTGTTCTAAAAGACTCTCAAAATAATATAAGTGAAGCATGAGATACAAGAAATTTCTAAAAATATAACCACCACCGTGCTCTAAAAGATATAAGTGATGCACTAGAGCAAATGACAAACTACTCCGAAAGATATAAGTGAAGATCAATGAGTAGTCGAATAATTGTGCAATTATGTGAAGATTCTCTCTCCTTTAAGAATTTAAGATCTTGGTATTGTATTCAAGCATAAAGCAAAACAAAATAAAATTACAATGCAAGGATAGCACAACTCATGTGAATAAGCAAAAACTTAGGCTCAACCGATACTAACCGATAGTGGTTGAAGAAGAAAGGTGGGATGCCTACCGGGGCATCCCCAAGATTAGATGCTTGAGACTTCTTGAAATATTGTCTTGGGGTGCCTTGGGCATCCCCAAGCTTGAACTTTTGTGTCTCCTTAATTCCCCTCGTACCATGGATTCTCTTTTTATCAAAGGCTTCATCCACAACAAACTTAACAAGAACTCGTGAGATAGGTTAATATAAACCAATGCAAAACCTTATCATTTTCTACTGTAGCAAATCATTAAAATTATTATTCAAAATTTCATACTAAATACCTCTGCATATTTAATACTCCTATCCTCAAATAGAATCATTAAACAAGCAAACATATGCAAACAATGCAAACATAACAGCAATCTGCCAAAACAGTACAGCCTGTAAAGAATGCAAGAGTATCAATACTTACCAAACTCCAAAAATTATGAAATAAAATTCCCACTGTAGTAAATTTATCAGAGCTCATTATGCAAAAAGTTTCAACATTATATCATGCTCTGAATTTTCTAGGGAATTTTTGCAACAGCGGTAAACTTTCTGTTTTCAAACAGCAACATGTATAGTAGCAAAATAAGCATGGCAAAGGCTATCCTTGACTTTTTTATTGAAACTAAAAAAATTAATCTAAATAACAGCAAGCAAATACTAACAAAATAAAATGACTCTCCAAGCAAAACACATATCATGTGGTGAATAAAAATATAGCTCCAAGTAAAGTTACCGATGAACGAAGATGAAAGAGGGGATGCCATCCGGGGAATCCCCAAGCTTAGGCTCTTGGTTGTCCTTGAATATTACCTTGGGGTGCCTTGGGCATCCCCAAGCTTAGGCTATTTCCACTCCTTATTCCATAGTCCATCGAATCCTTACCCAAAACTTGAAAACTCCACAACACAAAACTCAACAGAAAACTCGTAAGCTCCATTAGTATAAGAAAATAAAACAACCACTTAAGTACTATAATGAACTCATTCTAAATTCATATTGGTGTAATATCTACTGTACTCCAACTTATCTGTGGTTCATACCCTTCCATACTACTCATAGATTCATCAAAATAAGCAAATAACACATAGAAAACAGAATCTGTAAAAAACAGAACAGTCTGTAGTAATATGTATCAAAAGTATACTTCTGGAACTCCACAAATCCTACCAAATTAGGAAGTCCTTAGAAATTTGTGTATAAATCGATATCAAGACTAATCATATCAGAAGCACATTTCTGTGAATTAACAAAACTAATTTACTGGGTGCAAAAGTTTCTGATTCTCAGCAGGATCAACACAACTATCACCGTAAGCTATCCTAAAGGTCTTACTTGGCACTTTATTGAAACAAAAGCTATAAAACATGATTATTACAGTAGCATAATCATGTGGACACACAAAAACAGTAAGGATAGATGTTGGGTTGTCTCCCAACAAGAGCTTTTCTTTAATGCCTTTCTAGCTAGGCATGATGATGACAATGATGCTCACATAAAAGATAAGAATTGAAACATAACGGGAGCATCATGAAGCATATGAATAGCACATTTAAGTCTAACCCACTTCCTATTCATAGGGATATTGTGATCAAACAACTTATGGGAACAATAATCAACTAGCATAGGAAGGTAAAACAAGCATAGCTTCAGGATTTTCAACACATAGAGAGGAAACTTGACATTATTGCAATTCCTACAAGCATATATTCCTCCCTCATAATAACTTTCAGTAGCATCATGAGTGAATTCAACAATATAACCAGCACCTAAAGCATTCTTTTCATGATCTACAAGCATAGAAAATTTACTACTCTCCACATAAGCAAAATTCTTCTCATTATGAATAGTGGAAGTATCATAAAAGACTTGAACACTAAAAATTGTTTCCACACTAAAAGAGTAATGTTCAGAAAAAGGGTAATCATAATCATGACAAGATTTGTAAATATAATCATCACTACTTTTATAGCATAAGTTTCATCACAATAATCATCATAAGTAGCAACTTCGTTCTCATCAAAATCGATTGAAACCTCTCCCAAGATAGTAGAATCATTAAATAAAGTTGACACTCTTCCAAATCCACTTTCGTCAATATAATCATCATAAGTAGGAGGCATGCTATCATCATAACAACTTTGGATATCAAAACTTGGGATGCTAAAAATATCATATTCATTAAACATAGCATCCCCAAGCTTGGGACAAACATTAATTTCAGCAAATATATTCTCAAATATGTCATCTTCATCAAACATAGCTTCCCCAAGCTTGGGCCCTTTCATATCATAAGCATAATCACTCTCATCGTTAAAAATATGGATAGCACCAATAGTAAAGCAATTATCATCATCACAATGAGTAGTAGGAGCAACATCACTTGGGAGGGATACCTTTCTACCTTTGTTGCTCCTTCTTTTCTTTTTCTTCTTCACATTATGTGTGGGTTCAACCTTCCTCTTTGAGCTCCTTATAGATGAGATTGGTTGAATAGAAAGCTCCTCCTCGTTACCCGATTCATCATAAGAAATAATAGGAGGATATTGGGAAGTCTATTCCCTTTCATTAGTATTCTCATCGTCTTCTATTTGCTTTCTTTTCTTTATGTAATTGGCAATATAAGGATTTTCAATTCAATTCACCGCACAAAACATATAAATGTTCTCTAGATCAAAATCAAGAAATCTATCAAGATTAAATTTTGGAATACCCTCAGTTATACGTTTCATTTCTTCATACCCCAAAAGAATACTAAGCTCTTCATGATGCCCAAGGGTAATCAAGTTATCACAATTTTTGGACACGATTCGGTCATGAAACAATTTGCATTGGAGATTTAAATGACCATGTTCATTGCAAAGTTCACAAGGGGCACGGAAAATGTTGAATTTTTCAGCACAAACATCAAGACTTTCTTGCAGCCTTTTAGTTTCTAAATACTTATGCCTCTTGCAATATATATCTTCTCTATTTGGTGTGTTCATGCAAACATGCACTCCACAAAAGTTGACATGCTCATAAGAGATATTTTCATCATAACTAGTGCAATCATCATTAGTACTATGGATATTCAAAGAGTCCATACTAACAACATTGCAATCATGCTCATCATTCAAAGATTTAGTACCAAGCATTTTAATGCATTCTTCTTCTAGCACTTGAGCACAATTTTCCTTTCCATCATACTCACGAAAGATATTAAAAAGACGAAGCGTATGAGACAAACTTAACTCTATTTTATTGTAGTTTTCTTTTATAAACTAAACTAGTGATAAAACAAGAAACAAAAAGATTCGATTCAAGATCTAAAGATATACCTTCAAGCACTCACCTCCCCGGCAACGGCGCCAGAAAAGAGCTTGATGTCTACCACACAACCTTCTTCTTGTAGACGTTGTTGGGCCTACAAGTGCACAGGTTTGTAGGGCAGTAGCAAATTTCCCTCAAGTGGATGACCTAAGGTTTATCAATCCGTGGGAGGCGTAGGATGAAGATGGTGTCTCTCAAACAACCCTGCAACCAAATAACAAAGAGTCTCTTGTGTCCCCAACACACCCAATACAATGGTAAATTGTATAGGTGCACTAGTTTGGCGAAGAGATGGTGATACAAGTGCAATATGGATTGTAGATATAGGTATTTGTAATCTGAAAATATAAAAACAGCAAGGTAACTAATGATAAAAGTGAGCACAAACGGTATTGCAATGATAGGAAACAAGGCCTAGGGTTCATACTTTCACTAGTGCAAGTTCTCTCAACAATAATAACATAGATAGATCATATAACAATCCCTCAACATGCAACAAAGAGTCACTCCAAGGCCACTAATAGCGGAGAACAAACGTAGAGATTATGGTAGGGTACGAAACCACCTCTAAGCTATTCTTTCTGATCAATCTATAAAAGAGTTCGTACTAGAATAACACCTTAAGACACAAATCAACCAAAACACTAATGTCACCTAGATACTCCATTGTCACCTCAAGTATCCGTGGGCATGATTATACGATATGCGTCACACAATCTGAGATTCATCCAAACACAAAGTACTTCAAAGAGTGCCCCAAAGTTTCTACCGAAGAGTCAAGAAAACGTGTGCCAACCCCTATGTGTAGGTTCATGGGCGGAACCCGCAAGTTGGTCACCAAAACATACATCAAGTGGCACGTGATATCCCATTGTCACCATAGATAAACACGGCAAGACATACATCAAGTGTTCTCAAATCAAAGACTCATTCCGATAAGATAACTTCAAGAGGGAAACTCAATTCATCACAAGAGAGTAGAGGGGGAGAAACATCATAAGATCCAACTATAATAGCAAACTCGCGATACATCAAGATCATTCCATAGAGAGAACATGAGAGAGAGAGAGAGAGATCAAACACATAGCTACTGGTACATACCCTCAGCCCCGAGGGTGAACTACTCCCTCCTCGTCATGGAGAGCGCCGGGATGATGAAGATGGCCACCGGTGATGGGTTCCCCCTCCGGCAGGGTGCCGGAACGGACTCCCGAGAGGTTTTTGGTGGCTACAGAGGCTTGCGACGGCAGAACTCCCGATCTATCTTGATATTCCATGGTTTTAGGGTACGTAGGGTTATATAGGCGAAAGAAGTCGGCTGGGGGGTGCTCGAGGGGTCCATGAGACAGGGGGCGCGCCCCCTATCTCCTGGGCTCCTTGGACATCTTCTGACGTGAACTCCAAGTCTCCAGGATGATATTCTTCCAAAAAATCACGTTGCCGAAGGTTTCATTCCGTTTGGACTCCGTTTGATATTCCTTTTCTTCGAAATACTGAAACAGGCAATAAAACAACAATATGGGTTGGGCCTCCGGTTAGTAGGTTAGTCCCAAAAATGATATAAATGTGTAAAATAAAGCCCAAAAACATCCAAAAGGGGTAATATAATAGCATGGAACAATCAAAAATTATAGATACGCTGGAGACGTATCACCGCGCCTACCATAGTGTGTCTCCAAGAGACAAAGCTCGCGCATGTCTCCGACGCCATAGTTTCGGAAATGCTCGGTCCGTCCTTTGAGGACTTTTTCTTCCTCCCCGCGAATGGCACACGCGGTGGCATCCTCCTTGCTTGGCAACGTTCTACCATCTCCCTCTCCAATCCCCTCATCGGTGAGCATCACGTGACGGCCTTGGTTTCCTCCTTGGCCGGCGAGGGCCACTGGTGGCTCACCGGGGTGTATGGGCCTCAAGATGATGATGCCAAGCTTGAGTTCCTTGCTGAGTTACACGACGTGCGCGAGTCCCGCGTTGGCCCATGGCTTATTGGTGGAGATTTCAACATGATCACCCCGGCCTCAGAAAAGAACAACTCTAACATCAACCGTCGGACTATGAGCAGATGTAGGCGCTTCATCGCCGATGAGGAGCTTCGCGATCTCTATATGCACGACCGATGATATACTTGGTCCAACGAGCGCGACGCCCCTACTCTTGTGCGTAACAACCGCATTCTTTGCACCTCCGGTTGGGAGATCGCCCACCCGCACTGCCTACTCCGCTGCCTCTCCTCCGCGGCCTCCGATCACTGCCCGCTTCTTGTTGACTGCGTGGCCCGCCCTTCGGGAGCACGGCGTTTCCACTTTGAGAGATTTTGGTCGAAATTAGAAGGTTTTCACCATGTGGTTGCTGAGGCTTGGGTCTCTACTCCGCCGGACACCGATCCCTTTAGACGGATCGTGACACGTCTCAAGTCGACGGCCAGGAGGCTGCAAAGCTGGAGCGCACGCACAATCGGCAATGTGTCCTTTCAGCTTAAGGTGTCCCGCGAGCTCATTGCGAGACTGGACGCTGCTCAAGATCTACGTCCGCTTTCCCCCCTCGAGACCTGGTTTCGCCGGAAGCTCAAGGCGTCCTACCTTGGCCTTGCATCCCTCGAGCGATCCATCGCCAGGCAGCGCGTGCGTCTCTCTTGGCTCCGGAGCGACGACGCATCGATTTCCTACCTCAAAGTGCACGCGGCCCATCGCAAGCAGAGAAACCTTATGACAAGTTTGCGCGTCGGCACCCAAACCGTCACTGACCTCGATGAGATGACTGAGGCCGCCTTCGCCCACTTCTCAAATGCCCTTGGCAGCACCTCCGATCGCGACATCACGCTTGATCTTCATGCCCTTCGGGTGCCGCAGTTTGATCTTCTTGCGCTTGACGCGCCTTTCACCGAGGAGGAGATTTGGAACGCCGTCAAGAGCATGCCGACGGGAAAGGCACCCGGCCCCGATGGATTCACCGCCGAGTTCTTGGTTGCTTGCTGGGACACGATCAAGCCCGACTTTCTCGAGGCTTTCGACAAGTTTCACGCCATGAATGGTCGTGGCCTGCAGAAGCTCAATGAGGCCCTTCTTCTGCTGCTGCCCAAGCATGCAGATGCGCACTCCCTCTTCGACTACAGACCCATCAGTCTCATACACATCTTCGCCAAGCTGGTCGCGAAGCTTCTCTCCCTCCGTCTCGCTCCTCGGCTGAACACCATGGTCTCCACCAACCAGAGCGCGTTTATTGCGGGGCGATGCATCCACGACAACTACCTGCTCGTGCAGCAGACGACTCGTCTCTTGCACAACCTGAAGGCGCCACACATGCTTCTCAAGTTGGACATTGCTCGTGCATTCGACAGCGTCTCTTGGCCCTTTCTTCTGCAACTTCTGCAGCACCTGGGGTTTGGCCCACGTTGGCGTGAGTGGATTTCCATGCTTCTCTCCACGGCTTCCACGAGAGTTCTCATCAACGGCCACCCGGGGCCTCCGATCGACCAAGTGCACGGCCTTCGTCAAGGCGACCCGGTCTTGCCCATGCTCTTCACCTTGGTCATCGACGTGCTGAACTCCATGCTGCTACGTGCGGTTGACCTTGGCCTCCTTCATCGCTTGACCAACCGTCACGCAGCTTCTAGCATATCCCTTTATGCCAACGATGTGGTCATCTTTTGCCACCCAGACTCTCACGACCTCATCACGATTCACAGGCTCCTCCACGTCTTTGGCCTCACTTTTGGGCTGCAAACCAACTTTGACAAGTGCTCGGCCACTCCTATTCAATGCACTGAGGATCACATTGCTGCTATAGCCGTGGAGATGCAATGCCCCGTCACTCACTTTCCCATCACCTACCTCGGGCTGCCCCTCTCAGTCCGCAAGGCCTCTTCGACGAGCTTGGAACCGATCATTGACAAGCTTGGGCGCAAGCTCTCCACTTGGCGGGCATCTATGCTATCCAAGGGAGACCGCCTATCCCTTGTGCGCCACGTCCTTAGTGCCATCCCCACGCACTTCCTCATGGCCATCGCCTTCAGTAGCACTGCCATCAAGAAGGTGAATTGGATCATCCGCGGATTCTTATGGGCTGGATCGGATAAGGCCAATGGGGGCCAGTGCCTCGTCAACTGGCAGCGTGTATGTCGGCCGATCTCCCTCGGTGGCCTCGGCATCCGAGACATCCAGCGTACGGGCATCTCTCTCCGCGTTCGCTGGCTATGGCTGCAACGTACCGATGCTACTCGCCCGTGGAGCCACCTTCACATCCCCCATGATGCGGACACGAGTGCAATTTTCAGAGCCTCCATGACTTGGCAGCTGTGAGCAGGAGATTCTTGCAGATTCTGGACCGACCACTGGATCACTGGCAGGTCCGTGGCCGAGATTGCCCCTCTTGTTCTAGCTCTTGTCCCAAGACGCCTTCTGAAGGAGCGATGCGTGCGTGATGGGCTGCATCAGCGCTTTTGGGTGCAGGATATCCGAGGTGCGCTTGGGCCGGCGGCCATGGTGCAGTACGTCGAGCTATGGCGTTCGGTGCGACACATTGAGCTCTCCAGCGAGCCGGACACGCTACGCTGGCGTTGGACCTCCTTTGCTACGTACACGGCAAGCTCCTGCTACAAGGCCCTATTCTTTGGAGCTTGTGAAGAACCTTTCTGGCGGCTCACTTGGCGGCCTTGGGCTCCTCTCCCCGTCAAGTTCTTCTTGTGGCTGGCCATGCAAAATCGTTGCTCGACCGCGGAGCAACTGGCTCGCCGTGGATTGCCCCACAACGACGCTTGCGCCTTGTGTGACCAGGAGGATGAGACCATGCACCACCTTCTTGCCGGATGCTCTTTCTCTCGCCAAGTTTGGCACGAGATCCTCGGCTAGGCACACGTGCCCATTAGCCTCCCGGACCACGACACGCCATTCCAATTGTGGTGGCAATCCTCTCTCGACCTCGCGCCCGCTTCCATGCGCAAGGGCCTATCCTCCCTCATCATCCTCTCAGCCTGATGGATTTGGAAGCAACGCAATGCTTGCATCTTTGACGGAGCGACGCCATCGATTACCTTCACCTCCGACACCATCAAGGACGAGGCGCGTCTATGGGCCAAGGCAGGCGCTACCGGACTGCAAAACATTATCCCGGGCGCGTAGTCTCTAGTTTCTAGCCGTGGAGCTGAGCATACCCCCATCTGTTGTGCTCCTTCGCTTGTTCGCCATGCCTAGTGCGCACATGGCCTTGTAAGCGTTGTAATCCCATGCTTGTACTCTCCTTCTATCAATACAAAGATACGCAGGTTGCGTATTCACGGAAAAAAAGAGGAGAATGGGCTGGCGAAGAAAGGACCTGCTAATCGGTTCAGTGACGACCAGGTCGGAAGGCTCACGATGTCAAATCAGAGTTTGAATTCGAACTCGAGTTGCCCACACGGGTTCCGATCGAACTCTAGCAACAACGTCGCCCTCATAATAAATAATCTCAAATCCAGAAGCACTACTACACGTAACAATACTCCTGGTTTGGTAGGTATGGAGAATAAAGTAACCTCCAATCGCAGCAGGTGCATTCTTGGTGCTATGTTATTTACTTATTTTTGTGTATATTTATACTTCCTTTTCCAATTTCATGAAGTAGGAGCTAATATTTTAAATCTCATGTCCCATAACCTAGGATCAAGCAAACGAAGAATCCAAGAAAAATATCTTTATTCCTTATCAAACAGAAGGTTGGATCTCTAGTTTATCGAAAACAGAAACTTATGAGACCAAAGAAGTTGTTTAGACTATGTATTCATGATGAGTTTGGCACAAGGACATTGAGCAAACCTACGGTGATACTTAGATCAACCACACTACATCATGAAATAAAGCTTCGCACAGCAAGGCGGAACATCCTATGGATTTATCGTGTGCACAAAGTTCGTACGTGGACATCTTATAAGGAAAATATTAAGGTGATCAACAGACTGCACCACATATTTGACCATGCAATTCGTAGGTACACCGAGCACCGTTTGGAAGCTGGATTGTTCTATTTGGTCTCCGATATGGATGATTTTACGCACACGGTTCGTAGTCACCTCTACGGTGGCACTGGCAGTGAGTTCTTGAGAGATTTGTGGAGAAAGAAGAGACTGGAGCGCAAGATGAGACAAACTAACAAGGAGGTATGCAACTGTTCTGCAAGTGCACAGAGATCCAATCTGTGTGATAGAAAACTTTCCAGCATTGTCGCCAAGACATTGAAATTGTGTAGCATGAGGCACATATTTTGCTTGTTACTTGTAATTTTCTTGGCTTTCCTGATAGTATATATGTAAATGAGTGTTAATTTGGGTTGACTCGATACGATTGCTACGCTTTCTATAGAGCATGGATGCATTCTCTTTCTCTCATGGATCTTGTTAATTTGCTGATCGCCAAGTATTCCCATGCATCGCTAGAGTTTTGGGCCGCATTTTCCTTTTTGGCAGATTATAAATGAAAAGCGAACGGTGGAGATAAAGTAACATCAATAGGTCTCGCCAGGATATTGGATTGTGCTAGTGGTCGGAAGAAATTACTGGATTAGTCCGGACTAATTAACTATGCTAGTAGTCGTTGACCCAAGTCCCTCGACATGGAGATGTATTTGCAGCCCATAAAATCAAACGTCTGAGTTGTTGATCATAGTTGCATCACGACTATGAGTGCTTCCTATTCAAGGGAGATAAAGAAAACCCTAGCCACTCCACTCCACATCACTAGTAGAACGGTCAGCGCGCCGGGTCCGCTGGGGATGCTGACCATCATGACTAGAGATGTATTTGTAGTGGGTGTCGTCGGGTCCGCTGGGGATGCTGACCATCATGACTAAAGATGTATTTGTAGCGGGTGTCGCCGGGTCCGCCGGGTGCGCGTTGTACCGGGTCCGCAGGGCGCGGGTACGGCCGGATGCTGGGTACGGTGGCACGCCTCGCCAGGCGTTATGGAACGGTCAGCGCCGCCCTGCTATAGGGCCGTGCTCCCAGGACACCGCCGCCGGCGGGACGTGGGAGCTGGTTTACCTACCGCCGGGCGGCGTAAGGAGAACCTTGTTGCCATGATTGCTTGTCTCGTGTGTTAGCTTCTTGTGGACGGCCGACATGCGCTAGTCGGCTGGCCGGGTTGCGGCACCGGCCAGCTCACGCTGGGGAGCCGGCCAGGGGCGAGCCGGATTGAGGTGCTTTGCCTGTCTCGATGTTTTTGAAAGAGATCCGGGTTCCGTCGTCTGCTTGGGGTCCATCCCCTGACAAATTGTTTGGTGTTGTGGCTATGGTGTGCTGCTCTCACGGGTTGGTGTGTGTTCGAATCCCATCTTTGCCATTAATTTTTTTCCACTTAGTGTGAGTGGTAGGCAGGCCATGGTGCCTGCTAGTTTAGAGCATCTCTAGCAAACCCCTTATAACGCCGCGACCCGTAAAATAACCGTCAAAATACGGGTTCGTGCGGAAAATTCTGCCCGACCAGACCCCGTAAATGCGTCCGACCCGTAAATTCTTTTGCGGGGCGCGACATAATTCCCGTCCAAACACGTGAAAATGCGGGTTCCCCCCTCAGCCCGTCGGCGCCCTGTATATAGCGGAAGCGGTTGGTGGGGGGGGGGGCATTTCAGCCCGCGCTTTTCCCCAACCCCCGCGCCCGAGCTTGCCCTTCGCCACTTCCTCCTGCGTCGGCGGGCCGAAAAGTTGCAGATCGACGGTTGTTCAACGCGGCGGCTGGATTTGGCGTTTTTGGTCACCGGTGGCTGCGCCAAGTCATGGATTGGTCGGGGAGCAGCCCGCGCAGCCCCGACAAAGCCCCAACGCTGCATGCAGGTACGGATTCGTCCTGTAGCCACCACCGCCGTCAGTTTGCCGGCAAGGATTCGGCTGGCCGTCCGGCTGGCTCAGCGCTCGGCGCTCACGCAGTGGCTCGTCGGCTCGCCGATGCCGCTAATATAGTGTGACGACTGCACGCGGACAATGGTGCGGCTAACTTCTGGCACGCTGAAGCACCCCGGATGGGTGTTCTTCAAATGCGAAAACGACGGGGTATGTGTTGTTTCCATTCAGCTTTGTCATTGTATTCTTCGGTTCAATTGCGACATCTCATTTTGAACATCATCATGTGTGTAGGAAGATGGATGCTCATTTTGGTTGTGGGAAGGAGAATACATTGATTTATTGATGGAAAGAAACTTAATAGATGTTTGTGCACTCCTTAGTAGAATTGAGGCTAATGATGCGGCTGCATGTGCAATTAGAGAAGAAAGTAGGGGGGAAGCAACGTCTACTTTTTAGAACCCAAGAAGAAGAATAAAGAATGCAAGATCAAGAATCCGCAGATCAACAACGAATGCATCGAGAAGATATTGCTCCAACTAGTGGGAGCAGTTATAGAAGTTGGATATCTTGTAAAATGCATAATTGTGATTCTTATTTTCTTTGGTCTTACTATTCTAGCAAATATTTGGTGAATTACTATGTATCCAATGTCGTTGAAAAAAATAAAAAGCAAACAAATGTATTTTCATGTGTGAAATTGAATTTTGGATTTGCGGGCCGGCGGGGGCGGCGCCCGAGCAGGCCCCGCAAAGCCGACCCTTAAAAGAGCATATTCCACGAATATGTTTTTTTACGGGTCCGTTTTGCGGGATTTGACTCTGCGGCCGCCTGTGCCAGCCCGCAAAGTCATTTTTCCACGAACTGTAAACGCGTTTTGCGGTCAGCGTTATACGGGGTCTTCTTTTTTTTTTTTTTGAGGCAATACGGGGTCTTCTAAAGATGCTCTTAGACCCTGTACCAGCCTGAATGGGCCGGACGTGTGACATACAATAAGTAGCGCGGCTAAGGCCCAGCCGTTTACCAAACACAAGCGAATTCAGGTACTAAGAAACACATGAGACGGACGGAAATTACGGTGATAAAAAATACTTCTCCCTTTTATAGCACGGTAGGTATAGATAACATTATATGGATTGTTACAATGCACTCTACCATGAGCATTCACAATCTACATAATTTTTTTTTTGAGCCAATATAGATGGGCTTCTAAGTGCTCCTTCAATTATTGTAGTGACATGCTAGCGGACAGTTTCTGAGCTTGTGTCGTCCACCAGCATGTGTGTGGGGTTAGTAATAGAATGCATGCGACGAAACATAATCTCTTTAATTGATTTTTATACCTTATCTTAAAGATTACACAAAATAATTTTATCTTGATGTAGTACACAATTCGAGATTAAGGATTTACTTGCTCTATATCATGGAGGAAGGAACTTGTATGTGGGTAGTTGGACGAAGGCGTGATGGGAAGAAAACCGAGCAACCAACGAAGAGGGCGGAATGAAGCGAGTCAGTTTTAAGGAGGGCAGGGGAGTAAAATACTAGGTCGAATGGGTTGATGGGAGGTGGAGGCCATAGACCGAACTCTCTTTTAATAGTAGAGATCGTAGCCAAAGATCACACATACTCGGGGAAATCAAAAGATCGTGTACCGAGTAAGGAGTCGTGTGCTCGTGGTTGAAGATGGAGTCGAGCGGCAAAGCCAAACTTTCCCTAACTCGGCAGAGACGGCAACTACCACGATGGAAGAAGAAGGTCCCCTGTTGGCGTAGAGTTATCGACGAATATTAGACCACAGTGAAGCGCCTTTGTCCTCAATGACGATGGGCATTTTAGTTTCCAGATGCACGCGAGATAATTCAGGAGATCCGCCGCGAGCACCAAATCCTAGCCAAAGAGGAGGGGTGATTCATCGTGTTTGCCCATAACTGACGTGGCCCTCCTCGAAGAGCGCGAAGCCATGACGGCTGCATGGGCAGGCGCGGTGACCCTCGCCCTGAGGTGCAGGAGGTTGCCGCTGCCAGTGCATCACTGGACTAAAAAGGAACAATTACACCTGCAAATCCACAAGGAAAAAAATATATGGTTCATGCCTTATGGCAAATATAGTACAAGTCAACAATGAAACAACGATCTTTCATAGATATACAATCGCCAAAGCTAAGGAGATCACAAGCACCAAGTAAAACACATATCCTATGCCACACAATCTCAATGTTCTGACCGCTATGGAAGAAATATTTCTATATTCTGATACGTGAGATTCGAAAACACGTGTAGAACACTCGTGTAACTCCTGGTTTTTCTCTCTCATGCTGCGCTCTAGTCTCTTTTTCCTCCACAGATCTTTTAAGAACTCACCATCTCCGTAGAGGTAACTGCTGACTGTGAATGTCAAGTGTTTTTTGTCCGGGACGAGATAAAATAATCCGGTTTCAAAGCGGCGCTCTCTGTACTTTGCAACTGCACTGTTTACGATGCATGACAGTTTTCCAATGGTTCCGTAATTTTTTATAAAATCCGGCCATGAATTGATCGACCACACATGAATCCACGCAAAAATCCTCCATCTCTCGTTACGAAGCTCCAATTCGTGGCGCAGTGCCGTTGATTTAAGTACAGCTGCAGGTTTAGCCAATGCCCTCATGCCATACTCGTCACGAACACATAGCCTGAACGTCTTCTTTGGCCTCATAACCATGTGGTCTTTTCCATAAACCAGAGATCCAACCTGCTGTTTCACAATAAATAAGAACGTCTTCGTCGGAATCTTCGGTTGGCGTTTGATCCTGGGTATATGACATGAGCATCCTATATTAATGCATCACATGATTTCTCAAAGAAAACAAAACCCTTAGGAGCTACTCCCTCCGTTCCGATTTATTCGTCGTGGTTTTACTTCAAATTTGAACTAAAGCAACGACGAGTAAATCGAAACAGAGGGAGTAGTAGTATATGCAAGTTAGCAAAAAAAGTGTACTAGATTATACATGCACGAACAGCTAAAAAATATATAGAAGCACAAAAAAAAGCCCTCGTTCGTATGTACCTGCAGCTGCCATCGAAGGTAATAGTCCTCATCTGTATCATGCAAAGAACTCGGCGAATCGATGGAGGACTAACTAGGAAGCCCTCGTCTACTGATACTTACCAAAAGTTTCTTTGTTTTTCTCTTTATTAGGGGAGGTTAGTTTCTCTTTGGTAGGTTAGTTTCTTTGTTTTTTTTAGGGGAGGTTAGTTTTACTATTACGGCGTATAATCATTGTTTGGTAGGTTTGTTTGTTTCATCGTAGTATAATCATTGGACGTGTACGCACAGGAAAACCAACGTACACACGCACGCCCGTGGCGCATCCAAACAGGAGACCAATGCACATGTACGGCGTGGCCGATCCCAATAGGACCACCGGAACAACACAGCGCACGTTGATTTTTTTTTTTAGCATCAGTACAGACACAAGCGCTCATATACATGTGCATACACTCATCCCTATAAACGCACATACACACACCCTACCCCTATGAGCACCTCGAGATACTGAGCCGACATATCATCTTGAGATTTACGAAGTCACCGTAGGCGCCTCGTCATCGACGAGAACGTCTCCTCCCACTGAAAGCGCATCGCCGGAAATCCTGAAATAAATTCAGGAATAATGCGAGCACCAGGATTTGAACCCTAGTGGGTTGGAGATACCACTGTCCACCTAACCAACTCAAACCACAGGTTGATTCGCCACGTTGATATTTTTTTAATCTATATATCTATATCTATAGTTACCAAAAGTTCTGAAAATTAAAAAAAGAAAGAAATAAAATGTTTTCACAATTTTGAAAAATGTTTTCAAATAGTATAAAATGTTCAAGATTTTAGATTTTTTTTGAAAATCTGTAAAAATGTTCATGAATTTTAAAAATGTTCATTAATTTGAAAACTGTTAATGATTGAAAATATGTTCACGAGTTTAAAAAAATGTTCATGATTTTTAAATTTGTTCACAATTTCATGAAAATGTGAGTGATAGTGTATCTGAGTGATGAAACAAAATGTGGTCATGGCCATTGAAGATTATAATTTTTTTCATACTGTTACAACGCACGGGCCATTTTGCTAGTCTATCTATATCTATACCTACCTACTAATAAAGTACAGAGCATTTCTGCCCGTCCGACGTTAAGTAACCGTAGTCCAACATTAAGTGTCCTTTCTCTATTGGGTTTCGGCCCAACTGCGACAACCGCTATCTCGTATGATTTAAAAAAAACCTAGTTTCTCTTTAAGTACCCCGTGGTCCAACATTAAGTGCTCTTTCTCGGTTGGGTTTCGGCCCAACTACGACAGCAGCTATCTCGCATGCATGGCGCCGGTTGGTATTCCATGTTGTAGGCCCAGTTTGCTCTGTTTTCAGCCTGTTAGATCCCTGCCTTTTATTATTTACAAAGAATATGTAAAACATGATTATGCTATAACTTTGCAACCGTAAGTCGGATTAAAATAATTTGTATATGTAATATGATTCAAAAAAGTGCGAGGTTTCCAACCGTGCTGTTATTTGTTTATGTTAACCACTTTGAAATTCTGTTCAGAACATAAACTTAATTAACCTAATTAATTACTACAATCTATTTTGGGAAATGCTAACACACAATATAACTTATATAAAATCTTTATACATACGAAATATGTTACAAGGGTCTATATGGATCGGAGAGAGTATGAATGATCGATTTCAATGGGCATATAGGAGTAATAAAGAAAGAAGAGAATAAAGGACGTGATCAGTAGGGATAAAAAGAATGGGAGATTCAAAAGACAATATGAACGAGAGAATAACACAAAGGAATTGGTATGAATACCAAGGATGTGACATGCATGCAATGCAATAATAAAAAGGATTAAGTCGACGTGGGAGGGACACACATAATTTCCACTAGACCTTAGTGTGTGCCTCTCTGTCGTGCCCGGGCACAATTCGGATGTTGTTGGGCCAAGCTAACGGATATTTTAGTGGACACGTCAATTATCTCTCCCATTGTAACCCACGGGTATATGTACTAGTACCGAACGCTCTGCCCGTCCGTCGTCATACGTTTTATAAAAAAACCTTAATTTTTTCTTTAAGTAACCTACGGTCCAGCATTAAATTTCATTTCTTTGTTGGGCTTCAGCCGAACTGCAGCAGCCGCTAGCTTGCGCGTCGGAGCGCCGGTTATTATTCCGCATTCAGCTGCAGTAGGCCCAGTAATATCTGTTTTCAGCCCGTTAAGTCCATGGCTTTTATTATTCACAAAGAATATGTTAAACATGATTATGCTATAACTTTGCAACATAAAACAGATTAAAATAATTTGTATGTGTTATTTAATAAGAAAAATGTGTAGTTTCCAGTTGTGCTACTATTTGTTTGTTAACTACTTTAAAAGTTTGTTCAGGGCATAAACTTAATTAACCTAATTAATTGCTACGGTGTATTTTGGAAAATGCTATACCCAATATAACTTTTTTATAATCTTTCTATATGAATGAAATATGTTACGACTGCCTATATGGATCGAAGGAAGTATGAATGATCGATTTCAATGGGCATATAGGAGTAATAAAGAAAGGAGAGAATGAATGGCGTGTTCAATAGGGATAAAAAAAGAACCGAAGATTCAAAAAATATGAAGGAAATAATAACACAAAGGAATTTGAATTAATACCAAGGGCATGGCATGTATGCAATGCAATAATAAAAAGAAATTAATACCGAGGGACATGGGAGGGGCACACATATATGCTCTGCTGCATAGTGTGCGACCATTATGTGCAACAGAAATAAGAGCGTCGAGTTGTATGCAACGAACTGGGGTCGTGTCGCTTAGACGTGCACACATTTTTTTAATTAATTTTCAAGCGTATGTAGAGATGGCCTAAACACAATTAATAGAATCCTTTTATTGAGATCTGAATCGTTGCCACAAAAACCATACCAAAAATATTGTATGTGTAGCATGCTTATTAACGTACTATTGATATGAATTCCTGCTAGACCTCAGTGTGCGCCTCTATGCCGCAGCCGGACACAATTCAGATGTTGCTGGGCCATACTGGCGGATATTTCAGTGGACACGTCAATTATCTTTCCCGTTGCAATGCACGGGCTGCTAGTATAGTATAAAAATTATAATCGCTCATGTACACGAGCATATACTCACCCTTATGAACGCACGTACGCACACCCTACTCATATGAGCACCTCCGAGAGATTAAGCAGGCATAACATCTTGAGATTGACGAAGCAACCACGGACGCCTCGTAGTTGACGGGAACGTCTCATCCCCTGAACGAACATTGCCGAAAAGTCTGAAATAAATTGCGAGCACCAATGTTATGTCTAGAACCCCTGACGGGCTGAGGATATCACTGTCCTCCTAACTATCCAACCACATGTTGCGCAGGTTGATATCAACGCCAACACACAGGCGCGGAAACTCTTTTTTTCAAAAAGGAGCCTCTGCATCTCACGTGATGCACACAACCATAAGGGTGCTAGTTCAGGGTGCGAGAACTCGCAGGGGGGCACACATCTGTTGAGCCATGCCGGCTGCCTGATTGCCTCAAGAGAGCACATCAATTTTTATGGCATAGTTATTATGGATGTTTTTCACACTGCAATTTTTTGCATGAAATGTTGTAAATGTACCCATAGAAATTTGCCCATGACATTTCAACAAAATTTGCCCGTGGCATTTGTTTATTTTTGTAGTGCTCACATGTTATGGCAAAAAATTGTAACCCCCATGGCATATTGTGTCTATT
The DNA here is from genome assembly GCA_021437245.1 of Aegilops speltoides. Lineage (NCBI taxonomy): Eukaryota > Viridiplantae > Streptophyta > Magnoliopsida > Poales > Poaceae > Aegilops > Aegilops speltoides. Next base: position 414,348,103 of record CM038142.1, read on the forward strand.
ATACCATGTCAAATTTCTCTTTTTTTGCAAACAATGTTTTAAAGAGCACTGTTTTTTGTACTTTGCAAAATGATGTTTAATGTAGTTTCCCATACTAGCAGGGGCAATCTAAGTCAGGTCGAAAATACCATATTTAGGCTAAAGTGGACCTTTTTTCGCCCAACCGGAAAAGTAGGAGAGCAGCGTACAAGAGGGAGCGTGTTCGACCCTAAAGAAAAGAGAGGGAGCGTGTTCGCGCAGGGGGTTCTTTTTAAGCGAACGAAATAGTTCGCTCGATCGAACCCCTCGGGGAACATTTACTTTGTTGGTGGCTTCTTTCCTGAGGAACGATCATCGGTTATTGGCGTCCATTTTTATAGGTTAGTTTCTGAAACTTACGATTTTTTTTGTCACAATTACGAAGTAGAGGTTGAACTCAATGAAATTTTAAAACTCATCGAAAAGTATTCAAAAATAGATCTCATTTAAAAGTTGCCATACAGAGAGGAGTTTTTGTCTTGTCCCCCAAGGTGGTGATACACTCTGGATCGTCGGTGGACATTGAGTTGTAGGCTTGGGCCACCCTATTGTCATTGGTCCTCTTCTATTTGTCGTTATACCCTGGGATCATGGCATCGTTACATAACATTCCAACAAAGTAAATTAATTGCTTCTTCTGACATTTGGAAACTAACAAAACCAGTACAGGGCAAAGTGCTAAAACATTAAGCACTACATCTTCTGATGCAACAAGTTATACTTCTACTCCAAAAGCACAGTGGCATAAGTCACTCAAGCACACATAGCATTTGCACTAATAACATAGAAACAAAGAGATCCTAGGAGTAATCTAGAGCGCATCAGGCAGTTGCCGGCTGCGTAACATTTTCATGGTCTAGAGCATCTTCTCCTTGATGGTTGATGATGAATTCCTCCATGATAACCTCATGGTTGTCATCGAGCTTGTACTAGGCTTGCAGCGTGACAATGATGTCAGCAGGAAGCTAGTCCTTGAATTGTTGAGCAAAGGAACCCAATGTGGCCTCAGTGACGTCTTAGCCATCTTTGACAATGTGGAGGCTGCGACAAACAAGCTTCTCTGCTGCCTTGGCAACTGGCACAACCTTTCCATGGCTACTGGGATGGAGCCGCTCACTGGATTGGCGGAGAGATAACTTGTCGTTTTGATAGATGCGTACCGTTGCAAGTGTTTGCGTTGCGTACTGGTGGCCTGGGTGGCAACGACGCCGGTGAAGCCAGCACGGCCTCCTGGCATGTTTGGAACGTAGGCTTGATTTGGGCAGACAACATGTCTAGGAGGTAGGCCCTAGAGGCGTGTTGGATCCAGTTGTGGCTTGAGGGGTGATTCGAAGCCCGGAGGTGCACCGACGATAGGCAGGATGAGAGTCGCCAGCGAGCAGAGGTAACTTGTACCAATACTCTCCCACCCGCTCTCCCTCTCTACGAGAGGAAAAGGAGCAGGAAGGGTTACATGCATTGGTGAATTCTCTATTAATCCCTGCCTGCAACGATTCATCAAAAATTAACAAATTATGATAGACTCTTTAAACTGTATAAGGAAGATGGTATGTTTCCATCCTCACAATACAAGCCCCCACGTTTAGCGACCTAGTAAAATCCACATGGCTGGGTGGCCCTCTAGCTCTATAAACCCGGATTGGATGCTAGCAAATCAACAAGGAAAACAATATGTGCTCATGCCTTATTGCAAATGCCGTAGCAACTCGACCAAGATGCAATGATCTTTCATAGATATACAATCATCAAAGCTAAGGAGAACAGAAGCAACAAGTAAAACACATGTCTCACGCCACACAATCTCAAAGTCTTGACAGCTGCGGAGGAAAGGTTCCTATCTTCGCATAACTGTTGTTTTCTCTCTCTCATGGTACGCTCTAGTCTTTTTTTTCTCCACAGGTCCCTTAAGAATTCACCATCACCATAGAGGTAACTTCTAACTGTGAATGTCAAATCTTTGTTTGGGACCAAATAAAACAATCCGGCTTCAAAGCGACGCTCTCTGTACTCTGTAATCGCACCGTCTATGATACCTGCCAGATTTTTAATGATTTCACCATTTTCCATATAAACCGGCCATGAGTTGATCTTGCCCAACTGAACCATCGTTATAAGCCGCCATCTTCCCGTACAAAGCTCTATTTCGTGGCGTAGTGCCGTTGACTTAAGTACAGCTGCAGGTTTAGCCAATGCCCTCGTGCCATACTCGTCACGAATACATAGCCTGAACATCTTCTTTGGTCTGATGACCTTGTGATCTTTTCCGAAAAGTAGAGACCCAACCTTCTGCTTGAAAATGAATAAGAACGTCTTCGTCGGAATCTTCGGTTGGCGTTTGATCCTGGGTATATGACATGAGCATCCTAAGTTAGCATCCCATGATTTATCAAAGGAAAGAAAACCCCTACGAGCTAGTCGTACATAGGCAAGTAAGAAAAAAAGGTGTACTGGAGTATACATGCATGAACATCTCAAAATAACATGTAGAAGCACAAATAAACAGCCCTCGTTCGTATGTACCTGCAGCTGCCATCGGAGGTACTACTAGTCTTCATCTGCATCATGCAAAGAACCCGGTGAATCGATGGAAGACTTTTGTTCGCGGGAGATCGGAGGACTAATTAGGAAGCCCTTTCGTTATGACACGTCTGTCTTGTCTTTGCCTCTAATATTTCCTTCCACCTACCTACATGTCCTGTATCATTACTCCATCTAGGACGTGTTTATGAACAGGAAAACGGACACTGGAAAACCAACGCACACGCACGCCCGTGGCGGATCCAAACAGGACACCAGAACTAAAAAGCCAAACGCACATGTACGGCCGTGGCAACAGGTAAACCGGAACAGCGCACGAGCAGGAAAAACCACGCACGCGAGCAGACCTGGTCCCGCCGCCGATCAGCTCCTCTGACTGCTGTTCCTCGTCAAGGCGCCTCCGCCACCCCCCGCCGACGAAGCACCGCGCGGCTGCCCTCAAACCTGTGCGCGCCATGGTAACCGCCGAGCGCCTGCGCGCTGAAGCACCTGCGGTTAGCTACATGAGAAGTCGATCCAGACGGCGCCGTAGGCCAGCAGCTGACGCACGGCGCCATCCTGGGTCCTCAGGCCGAGACTGCTGACGGCACACTCGTCTTTTTCATCGGATCGGTTTTTGATTGCATTGACTAGAGCTTCTACACTCTCCATGGCCCGAGTGAGGAAGGATGGATGATATGGTACTATCATGCACTGGTTTTCTCCACACCTTTATCTTTTCTTTGAGAATGATGACTTTTATTACATCGGAACCGTGAGGAATATCTAGGCGATTAGGGCAATAGATTGCAAGGACATGGAAGGTAATGCATGTTAGATATAAAACTTTAGGCATGGCAGGAGTAGGATGTTGAACCTATTTTTAGTTAGACCACCTAAAACAGATTAACAAAAAGGGGTTCGTGAGATTTCTTACGAGTACAGAGGGAAACCTCTTGCCTACTTGGTCCATCCCTTGTGTAGCCATGTAGCCCATGGCTACACCTTGTGTTCTTCCGCAACAGGGAGATGGTCGTGGAAGAAGAGCAGGAGCATGGAGACATCAATGGCAGCAGGAAGCCACCGGCATGGCCTTGTGGTGGCCGGCGGTGGTAACGGTCTTCTAATACCCATTAGCATCTTTTTGGATCAGTCGTTAGGATTAGTTTTGGGGTTAACCTATGTACATTATATGCCCAAGGGGCATGACCTATTTGGCTTGTGTGCACCCGATCAAAGCACAAACACGAGGAGAGAAGAATATGTCACCTCTATTTTCCTATTGGTTTGTTATAAATCTGTGAGATCAGTTCCAACATTCTCCCTCTTAATCGTTAGGGTAACAAACATCATAAGGGCATCTCTAATGCTGGCCCCCAATCCGCACACCACAGATGTCCTTTTTCATGTTCGGACATGGTCCGCAGACATGTTGCCGGAGGGAGCCGTCCAATCCTTATAATCACAGAAATTCTCATTTGTTCGGTTGGAGGAGAGGAGGGGGGGGGGGGGCATGCATGTGGTGAATATGTGTGTGTGGTGTGCGGTTGGGAGGAGAGAGAGAAAAGAGAGGAGGACCATGTGGGAAGTGGACGTCCACTTGCATAGCTCCCCCCAAGTTGCTTCTTATTTGCATGAAAACGGACATCCGAACCGCTTCGCGGACCAATAGCGTTCCCCATTGGACATTATAATCCGGATATATACCGGAGCTTTGAGGGTCTTCTTTGGAGATGCTCTAAGTCCACTCTTAATAACATATCAAAGTGAAGTGTTACAATGCCAATGAGTTGTCACTAAACCTCATTACCTTAGTGTATCATTCTATCTTGAAATGGAAAACATAATACTCTATAGGAGTTGCTTTATACGATGGTCATAATTTCCAGGATGAAAATGCTTTCCTAACCCATAAGGACAACACTAATATAAACGAATAAATGGTAAGCGTTAATAAGCAGAACCGCAAAAACAAATAAATCAAACATCATAGGTCTGATCCTAGATTGTATCTTTCGCAACATGGAACATACTATCAACGGTTTTGGCTACACCGAATGACTTGTTGTTACTTGCATAGAGGACCGCGTGATCATAATCGCAGTGAGTGGTTTAGAGATGCTGTCAACCACTTTTAACTTTGGCAATAATATTCTTTCGACATACAACCTACTCAGTAGCCTCTTAACATGCCACAAATAGTTTGCATCACTGGTGATGCCATGATTGTCCTTTAGAGCTTTTCCACGATAAAACAAAGAAGAACAAAACAAATATATGAGGAACATACTACTACATGAATGGTGTTTTCTTTTCTTCGTATGAAAGTGGTCAATAATGTGGTCAAAGTTTATTTGGAAGCGTTTACAAAAAGTTCTAATTATAAAGGAGAAAAAGTATGGTACTTAAAACTCAAATTTTTTATTGCCTCCCAATTAGCGTACCTCCAAATTTTCGTTCCCTAAACTCGTTCTTTAACGCCCTGCTCAACTAACCCAACCCTCCCCAAATACCGTCTCTTATTTCAACATCAACCACATCCCCGTTCAACATCGGAGCCATCCCCTCGTCTCCCTCTCTCTCTCTCCCTTCTCCTCCAGTCTCCCCCCTCCCCACCGGTGGTTCTCGCTACACCGCCACAAATCGTTAGTCAGCATGGAGGTGCACCCGGCCGATGGCATTCGGCTCGGCTCGACCAGCTCTCATGGTAAAACCACCCCAAGATTTATTTCTCCCTCACTGCTCACACAGTTCCGCTCTGCTATTGACTGAATTTGAGCTTCTGTTACTCATGTCACTCACTCAGGGCGACTGCGCGGCGCCAAGCGGATGTATGTCAGGTCTTCGTCAATGGTGTGAAGTCACCCTTACCATATGGATCATATATGTAAGCTCTTTCTTCCTCGCACAAACCGCTAGTCTTCTACTGTGCTGCTTCTGAATTCTAATGCTTCAGTCTGAACCAACTTGCTTTGCCCATGCACATCTGGAAAAATGCAGAAGTCTGTTGAAAAGTGTGTGTTCTGTTAAATCAAACATCTTCAGACCACCTGTGAACAAATTGCCTATCATATTATTCCATTGCTCGATGTTCATTAGGCCCGTAGAGACAGTGCTCCATATGCTCAAAGGGTGATGTTTCAAACTCAGTGTCCCGTGTCAGTGATCTATTTGATAATATCACACCAACTAACTGAATTTTCATGTCACACAAACTACTAGCCTACCTCTATTGCTTCAGTTCTTGTTTACATTGCTACATTGTATTTGATTTGCTGCTGATGTTAGCACTGCATATCATGGATTGTTTATGTCCTGTTGCTGATGGAGGAGTCCGCGGACACCCAGTGAGGAGGAGGAGGTGCGGCGGAGCGTGCGTTATGCAGCGGACCTGAGCGCGAGCCTCGCCGCGCCGCCTCGTCATCGATGTTGATGGCCGCCAGGGTGAAGATGAAGAAGGGCGCCATCCCGCCATGCACAGGACACAGGAGGACGAAGGTGGCCGCGTGCACATACGTGTTGCCGAAGCCCAGCCGCCCGGTGTTCCACCCCAACACGCTGAGGCTGCAGAACACCGACAGGTACGCCAGCGAGATGTCCTCCCACAGGTCCAGCTGCTCCAGCAGCCCGCCCGCCCACTCCGGCGCCGCCTTGGCATTTTCTTCTTCCTCCTCGAAGACCACGACGGCGGCGGCTCCTTCTCATTCTCTTTCTCCCTGCGGAGGAGAGAAGGAGTACCTCTTCTCTGACGGTCTTCTGCTGGAGCTGCTGCGAACCAGAAGCAGACTCCTCGTCGGCCGTGGCCTGGGCCTCGTGGTCTGTGCCGAGGGTGCTGAGGTTGTTATACAGGCTTGCGACGGCCGGCGCGCAGATGGCGACCGACGTGGTCAGGCCGCCGGCTCCTGCTGAGCACGAGGTTGAGGCGGCACAGCGCGTACTGCGCGAAGCAGTTGGGTTGGAGCAGCAGGACGACGACCGCCATATGCTTCCTCTAGCTCGCGGGAGCTTGACGGTGCCATTTGGCCGCGGGTAAGGAGCGCCACCGCCTCCTCTGTCTCCTGCACCCCCGTTCTGGTATTTTTAAGCTAACAGAGTCACAAGTACACGCACAACGACATGCGACAACTTCAGAAGAAAAAAAAAACATGTTATCTTCCACAGTTCGCTGTGTTATTTAATCCGCCAGAAAAGGTAAGGATCCGGCACAAAGACTCCAACGATACACGGGAAATCCATGAGAAAAAAAAGATGATGTCAGCCAAATTTTCTTTTTCTTAATTTCTTTGTCTTTTCCCCCTTAGATTTATGTTTGATTTATGTTCTCTAAAATATGAAATATATTTGTCAATTTATCTTAATCAAGACTGTAAAACCGATGAATATAGTCGTGCACGTCTGTAACTGCAGTTGCACACAGCCGATAACTGCACACAGCCGATAGACATGTGATTGCACAAGTTCGACTGACATGCAAATGCAGTTGCACATGAACGGTTGCATGTCCATCAGTGATCGTGCAACTATAGTTGCGTGCCATCGTTGGATGTGCAACTCACCGACGAAGCTATGTTGAGGCCGGGGGCCGCTGCCCCCGCTTTACACAAAACATTGAAGAAAAATATATTTAAAGGAGATGGAAATATTAGCCTTTTGATCCCACGTCATTTATGCCTCCCCCCCGCCGCCTCAATGGAAATATTAGCCTTTTGATCCGACAGATCTTTGTCATCTACGTTCCCCCCTCCCCCAAAAATAAGTTTTTTGTCTAGCTCCGCCACTGGTGCGACTGTAGTTGCATATGACCGATAAAGATGTAACTATAGTTGTGTGCCGGTGCTTGGGCATGCAACTGCAGCCGAGTGCAGAGCGGTTCACATGAAACTACAATTTGTGCGCCGGTGCATCGGTGTGCAAGTGCATTTGCACGCGTCGACTGACAATTATGCTGTCGACAAGTGTTTGGCCACGCAACTATAGTCAACATGTAGAGTGGGAAAAAAAGAAAGAAGTCGTAAAAGGAGCTAAAACAATCAAACATATATAGAAATAGAAAAATAAATCTAAAAAGAAAAAGAAAAAAATATCAACACAGATAACCGTGTAAAATCTGACCGATATAGTAAGGAAAACCCTTCCTTTCGGTGGACTGATTTTCAACCAGAAATTAGCCTTGTTAAGGGGTGCGCCACGCATCCCCGTGTGGGCACAGGAACCCCACAAGGCCACAACCTCCTCTGCCTTACCTCATGCAGCGAAACACATTCACCCCCCACGCGTTGACTGTTTCTTTTTAAATCTCACATATATGTAAGGTACAATTGAAAATCAGTCTGTCGACTCCTCCCCAAGAAAAGTCTAGGGTTTTCTTGCCTCCCGCCGGCGCCGCTGGCGGTCCGCCTCGACTCCGATGGCCTTAGGGCCATGGCGGCGCAGTGGATCTCGGTCCTTGCCGGCGGGAGGGCTCTGTTTTCAGTTGTTTCTTCGTGTTTTGTTAGGGTTTGTGTCCTGCTCAGGAAGATGGGACGGTGGCGGCTTCCTGAAGATGGAGTAATGTTCTTCCCGCCTAGCCCCCGTCTCGATGGTGTGTCTAGCATCATCGGTGGGCGTGTGGAGGTGTGTCTCCAGCGGATCTATCTTTGGTGGATTTGCTCGGATCTGGTCGTAGTTCTCTACTTTCATGTGTTTTCAGGTTGGATCCTTCCGATCTACGCTACTCTTCATCGGCGACTGTTGCTGTTCTGTTGCGCTGGTCCTATGGGGCCGTAGCACGACGACTTCACGACTGTCTACTACAACAAGTTTTGTCCGACTCCGGTGCGGGAGGGGCAATGATGGCGGCGCGCCTTCGGCTCGCTTCAGTGCTTGTAGTCGTCATTAGGTGGTCTACGGATATGGATGTAATTTTTATTATTTCTGGTGTTTGTTGTACTGTCATGATTGAAGATGAATAGATTGAAAGTTTTCTCGAAAAAAAATCTCACGTGTATGTCTTCACCTCTACTCCGACACTCCCTTGACGCCCCGTGCTCCCTTCCACCACCACTCCCTACTCTAGCCGACTTGCGTGCATGTACGACAACAAGACCACCACTGCTACAAACCACGTTGCGGTGTTTTTGAGTGGAGGAAACCCATTTTTGCAAGCGTTGCGACACCGCTGCGACCGACGGTCGGCGGTGCTGACCGGGAGTGATGGTTGTCGTGGTCCTAAGTCTGACAGTAGAATGGGGGGTAGGTATGGAGAGGCAAGATCCTAGCTATGGAGCAGTTGTAAAGACAAGGGATGTACGAGTTCAGGCCCTTCTCGGAGGAAGTAACAGCCCTACGTCTCGGAGCCCGGAGGCGGTCGACTGGATTATGTGTGTATAGATTACAGGGGTGCGAACCCTTTACCTTGAGGAGGGGGTGGCTTATATAGTGTCTGCCAGACCCCTCCGGCCCTCAGTTATGCAGGGTTTAAAGTACATTAAGACTAGGCATTACTGGTAACGCCTTACATAAAGTGTCCTAAATGCCATAAAGACTACTTAATTATAGACCGTTTGGATGCAGAGTGGCTCTTGATCTCTTGGTGGTCGAGTGAGTCTTCATGGTCGAGTCCTTCGAGTCCGTCGAGTGAAGTCTCTCTTGGTCGACTGGAAGGCAGTTTCTTCTGATGGTGTCCGTGGGAAGGGTACTTAAGACAGGTCCGTGACCCTACCGTAGGTGCATGACTTCATCATTAGCCCCCGAATGGATCGAGGTTTGAGTGAGGAAGGAGTTGATAATATTTCCGACCTACTTTTGTGTTCTGAACATGTCTCGTCTTGGACCAACAATCTTTTGTTGATGACAACAACTTTTATTTCAGTCGCCTTGATCCATTCCCTTCTTATGTCGAGTGAACTTTTGCACTTAATAAACTTCCGAGCGACGGATCGTAGGAAATCCATCGTCTGACAGATCGATCTGTTGTTAGCGGATTTTGTGGGATCCGAATTTTGGGAAGCGCGCGAAGCGGGGCGGACTGCGGCGCTCGGACGGGATAGGGCATAGACGCCTCGATTTCCATGCCACCTTTTTCTCCACGTATCACGCGTGCGCGACTGTTTCGGGATGTGATAGGATCGCCCGGACCCACTTGTCATCCACTCGGAAGTGTCCTTATAAAATGCGCCCGGCGAGGATTTTTGAACAGTACTTCCCCATTTCTCCTTCTGCCCTCTCCATCTCCGCTCGCAGCGCCTGCTCTCGCTTCCGCCCATCCACTCCTCGTGCGCTTCGCCGGCAACAATGGTGAAGGAGAAGACGGCGGCTCTGGAGCGCGCGAAGAAGGCGACGACGACGGGGAAGGCGAAAGGGAGAGCGTCCAGTCGGGGCGGATCCTCGTCAAGGTCCCGCCTGCCGCAAGGTTGGGTCCAAGGGGATTGGATCCGCTCGACCATCACCGAGACGGATCTCAATGAGATGGCCAACGAGGGCTTGATCCCTCACGGGGCTGCGAGGCTCCCGGGGAACGAGTGACAACCGCAGCCGCAGGAGGGTGAGTGCGTTCTTCTGGATACTCACGTAGACCGTGGGTTCTCCCTGCCTCCGAGTGTTTTCTTTCGTGGGTTCTTGAATTTCTTTGGGGCGCAACTCCACCATTTAAATCCAAATTCTATTGCCTGCCTTGCCGCCTTCGTGTCCATGTGCGAGAACTTCCTGGGTTGTCGACCACACTGGGGTCTCTTTAAGCACATATTCACTTGTCGCTCACAGATAGTGAAAAAGGCGAGTCTGGACGATGATAGGACTAAGGTTATTCAGATGTGTAGGGGTCTTGGGATTCAGATGAGGAGCAAGAGTACCTTTCCGGCCATGACTCTTCCTGAGTCGGTCAGAGGATGGCAGTCGACTTGGTTCTACAGCCAAGACGAGTCGACGCCGGGGCAGTCAACTGGTCTCCCTCCGTTTTCCATGGACCGAGTGAACAAGCCCTCTTCTCTGAAGGTGCTCCCTAAGGAGAAAGCCCAAGTAAAAATGTTGATGGAGCGTGTAGTCCAGCTGGTTCGGGAAGGAGTGACGGTATGGATCTTCTGGAGGTCTTCCTTAAGCGGCGCATCCAACCACTTCAGTACTGAGGCCACCCGATGTGGCTGTACTGTGGAACCGAGGATGAAACTCGGGTCCATCCAGAAGCAGTCGATGATGCCACACTAGAGAGGTGGATGGCCGTGATCACAGGGAATAAGGACAACCCTCGAGGAGCCAGGAGGATTCCACCACTCGACCATTCCTATACTCCGGACACGGTACGCCCACTTTATCCTCACTTGTAGTCTTGCTATACTCATTCTGCCTTTGCTGCAAATTGGTTGATTGATCTTTGTTTTGTTGTCTGCCAGGCCACCACTGAATTATACTCGATGCCCAATGGAGCACAAACGCCGACTGAGGAAGAAGAAGGAAGTGGGGGCGAAAGCCAAGAGGAGTGGGATTCGGATGCTGCTGATGATGATGAAGGTGATGACTCTGGTGAGGAGGAAGAAGAGGAGGAGGAGGAGGAAGTTGCACCGCCTCGCTCGGAAAGACGCTCGAAGCTCGTCCATGACCCTGCAACCGAGCGTGGTAAGGGGGTCGCAACTGTCGTTCAGTCGACCAAGCGCCCTCGAACCACTTCTCCGATGCCGACCGAGAAAGCTCCAAAGCAATCTCGAGTGGCGCCATCAAAGCCGGCGAAGGTCTTGCCGAAGATGAAGGTGGCGATTCCCACCATATCAGGGTAATAGTGCTACTTGAGTCTTCTTGTTCTACATGAATTTATTTTTGGTCGACTCATGAGTTAACCGACTGATTGTCGGAATTGCAGTGCTGCTACTTCTGATACCTCGGCCAGGGCTGAAGATCATGAGATGGAAGACGCTGCCACTTCAAAACCTAGTATGACTTTCATAGTCCCGTCTTCAGTCGATTGGCTCTTTGTCTCTAATTTTGATTCTTTTTTGTAGTTCCACCCAATGTTGTTATTACCCTTCCTGACGACGATGACGAGGAACCACTGAGGCAGAGGAGGAACAGGAAAGCGTCTGCTGGCAAGGCAACTCAGGACGTGCCAGCACCCGAGACACTGGTCGCGGAGGAAGAGAACATCACTCGGCCTACCGTATCTTTTGCGGTGCCATTGACGAGTGTTCGCCCTTCGTCGTTGAGTGCTGCACAGCCTTCACTTTTCTCGACCCACTACGTCCCGGAGGACCAAGCCAGTGCTGCGAAAGAAGCAATACGCCAGGCGGGAGTCATGGTGGAGCAAGTGAAGGCCATCCGAGAAGCCAGCCAGGCAGCCTATGACGCCAGTTCAGCTCTTGAGTAACGTCCGGTGTCGGTCGGTCACTTTGTTCATTAGGATATGATGTCTGAAGATTCTTCTTTCTGAAATTCCTAGTGTTTGTCTTCTTACACCCACTGGGTGTGTCGATTGATATTCCTGGTTAGTGGGGGCACGCTGAGTGCACCCACTGAGTGTAGTCCCCAAGGCTATGGTGGACTGCTGGCAGTCGACCATAGTCTTTATGTCTTAAATTTTTCCTTTATTTGACTAGGTCGAATGGATTCGTAAACCGGTGGGGGAACGCTAAGTGCACCCACTGGGTGTAGTCCCGAGAGGCGTGGTCGATCACTGGCGATTGACTACTGATCGAAGAACATCTCCCTTTGTTTTTTTTCGGTCGACTGGTCGACTCTAATTTGATAACTAGTGGGGGCACGCTGAGTGCACCCACTGGGTGTAGTCCCCGAGACTATGGTCGAATGTTTGTATTCGGTCGTAGTCTTAGAAACGTATGATTTTTCCTTGGTCACTCGGAAGTGAATTGTCTTTGACATCTGTCGGTTGATTCTTCGTAGAAATCCTGCGACCTTGCTGCTTGTTATACCAAGATGGAGAACAAACACATCCAGCTGGGGCTTGATCTGAAGCTGGCCTAGGAGAATTTAACGAAGGCGAAGGAGGAAGCTAAAGGTATGTTTGGTGAGGCTTTGATTTACGCCTTCGCCTTCGTTTGTTTCAAAAGTCTGACCTTGCTGTAACTTTGCAGGCAAAGTGAAGGATGCCCTGAAGAAGAAAGACCTTGAGTTGGCTGAAATGCAGAAGGCAACTTTAGAGAAAACCAAGCTCGCAGATGAGAAGTTGGCTTCGGTCACCAAGCTCGAAGAAGAAAACACCAGTCTGAAAGCTGCTCTTGATGCTGCCAACAAAGAGGTCAGTCGACTGAAAAGTGATAAGATTGCCCTGAGCGACAAGGCCAGTGAGTTGGTGGGGAAGAAGAATGATCTGGAGGCTTATCTGGGCGGACTCGCCAAGAAGCTATTCCTCATGCTCGAAGGTAATCTTTTGCACCAAACAGACATTTTAACTGTGATCTTTTCATTCGACTGTTGTTTTGACTCGGTGGTTGTACTTGCAGAATTTTGCCAGAACTTTGAAGAGGAAACTGGTCGACTGGAGCCAAACCTGGACCCCATCAACTCTCCCGTGAAGGATGAAGTCGCCATGAACATGCTCCGGCTCGAATCTCGTGTCGCTGTCGTCGTCGATTACCTCGCCAGGCTGAAGGTTGCCACTTCTCGCATTGACGCCACACTCTGGCCCAGAGAGACGCTCCAAAATGATCTCGAGTCCCTGATGACTCGACTGAACACAGTCCCAAGTCGAGTACAGGAGTGGAAGAAGTCTTCTGCCAGGTGTGGCGCAGATGTTGCTCTATCTCTGGCCCGATTCCATTGCAAGGATGCACGAGAGGACAAGCTGGCAGCTCTTCGGGTGGCTAACACCAAGAAGCACGATTTCCGGTCTTTCATGGAGACTTTCATCGCCGCGCCACTCGGATTGCTGATGGAATCGACACAGGACGAGTTTGTTGCACCTTCCACCCTCCGCAGAGGGGTAAAAACTTCGAGCTCCACACTTTAAATTTGCCTCATTATGCCGAGTGATTTTTGTAACCGACAAACCTTAACAGGCCTAGCGCCTGAGCACTTTCGGTTCCGTTAGGTGTTTATACGAACTTGGATTCGACGTTTAAATATGCTTGCATTTGGTTTGAGGTGTCTCTTGCGAGTTAAGCGAGGTGCTTATTGCAATCAACTTGTTCCCCGATACACTTAGGCAGGCACTTGGACTGCAGCTAAGCTTCCGAGTGAGAGGTCTGCTCTCCACTCGGTAGGATTTCGAAACTTAGGCGAGCACTGGGCTGCAGCTAAGCCCCAGAGTGGGAGGTCTGTTCTCCACTCGGTAGGATTTTCAAAACTTAGGCGAGCACTGGGCTGCAGCTAAGCCCCCGAGTGGGAGGTCTACTCTCCACTCGGTAGGATTTTCAAAACTTAGGCGAGCACTGGGCTACAGCTAAGCCCCCGAGTGGGAGGTCTGCTCTCCACTCGGTAGGATTTTCAAAACTTAGGCGAGTACTGGGCTGCAGCTAAGCCTCCGAGTGGGAGGTATGCTCTCCACTCGGTAGAATTTTCAAAACTTAGGCGAGCGCTGGGCTGCAGCTAAGCCTCCGAGTGGGAGGTCTGCTCTCCACTCGGTAGGTTTTTTTACGGCGTCCTTCTTATGGAGAACACATTGTACTTGTGGCGTAGCTCGGAGGAGAGAGTAGTAGTCGACCTGCACCTCGTCCTCCTTGCAGAGCGCACATTGTACTTGTGGCGTAGCTCGGAGGAGAGGGTAGCAGTCGACCTGCACCTCATCCTCCTTGCAGAGCGCACGTTTGAATTTGAACTTAGGCGAGTGTTTAAACTGCAGCTAAGCCTCCGAGTGGGAGGCCGGCTCTCCACTTGGTAGGATTTTATTGGCACTTAGGCGAGTACTTGTACTGCAGCTAAGCCTCTGAGTGGGAGGCTGGCTCACCACTCGGTAGGATTTCATTGAAACTTAGGCGAGTACTTGGACTGCAGCTAAGCCTCCGAGTGGGAGGGGCTCACCACTCGGTAGGATTTCATTGAAACTTAGGCGAAACGGATTCGCAGCTAAGCCCCCGAGTGGGAGGCTGGCTCTCCACTCGGCAAGGATTTTCTTACAAACTTAGGCGAAACAGATTCGCAGCTAAGCCACCCACTGAGGGGGAATTTTATTAAATAAATAAAAATGACATCAATCATTGGGGAAATTATAACACTATTATCTTGTGAAACATGAACTACAGGAGTACTTTTATTACAACCCATCCGAGTGAATACTTAAGTGTAGAAGGGGCGGAGTAACTCCGCGTTCCAAGCTCGGGGCTCGTTGATGTTGTGCTCGACGTCGTAGAGACAGTACGCTCCGTTGTGGAGAACCTTGGTGACGATGAAGGGTCCTTCCCAAGAAGGAGCAAGCTTGTGTGGTTTCTGCTGGTCCACTCGGAGAACTAAATCCCCTTCCTGGAAGGCTCGACTCTTCACGTTTTTGGCGTGGAAGCGACGCAAGTCTTGTTGGTAGATGGTCGATCGGATCAGAGCCATCTCCCTTTCTTCCTCTAAAAGGTCGACTGCATCCTGCCGCGCTTGTTCTGCTTCAGCTTCGGTGTAGAGCTCGACTCGAGGAGCGTTGTGGAGCAGATCACTCGGCAAGACTGCTTCAGCTCCATAGACCAAGAAGAATGGAGTTCTTCCAGTCAACCGGTTAGGCGTGGTCCTTAAACCCCAAAGCACCAAAGGAAGTTCATCAACCCATGCTCCAGCCGCATGCTTGAGGTCACGCATCAGTCGGGGTTTCAACCCTTTGAGGATCAAGCCGTTGGCCCGCTCAGCTTGTCCATTCGACTGGGGATGGGCGACTGAAGCATAGTCGACTCGTGTGCCCTGAGATGTGCAGAACGCCCTGAATTCCTCTAAATCAAAGTTTGATCCATTGTCAGTGATGATGCTGTGTGGGACTCCATATCTGAATATCAGTTCTCTGATGAAGCTGATAGCAGTACCAGCATCAAGGTTCTTGATGGGTTTAGCCTCAATCCACTTGGTGAACTTGTTGACTACTACCAGTAAATGTGTGAAACCGCTTCGACCTGTCCTCAAGGGACCAACCATATCCAATCCCCATACTGCGAACGGCCAGACGAGTGGTATGGTCTTGAGCGATGCGAGCTTGTGTGACATGTTGGAGTAAACCGACATCCTTCGCGACTTGTCGACTATCTCCTTTGCCATTTCATTCGCCCTTGGCCAGTAAAATCCGGCTCGGTATGCTTTGGCCACGATGGTCCGGGAGGACGCATGGTGGCCACAGGTCCCCGAGTGGATGTCATCAAGGATTATCCGACCCTCTTCTGGTGTTATGCACTTCTGACCAACTCCAGTCGCGCTTTCCCTATACAGCTGCCCCTTGATCACAGTAAAGGCTTTGGATCGGCGGACGATCTGTCGAGCCTCTTCCTCATCCTCCGGGAGCTCTTTTCTCAAGATATACGTCATATATAGTACTGTACAATCGGGAGTGATCACTAAAGCCTCCATGACCAGGTCGACCACTGCTGGAACTTCAACCTCAGTCGGATCCGTGGCACTCTTGGGCTGTGGAGCTTCTTCGATAAAAGGATCTTCTTTGACTGATGGAGTATGGATATGCTCCAAAAACACATCACTGGGGATGGCTTCTCTCTTGGAACCTATTTTCGCCAAGTCATCAGCCGCTTGATTTTTCAGTCGGGGTATATGGTGGAGCTCTAACCCTTCGAACTTCTTTTCAAGCTTTCTCACTGCATTACAGTATCCAGTCATAGATGGGCTTCTAATGTCCCACTCCTTCATCACTTGGTTGACCACCAAATCTGAGTCGCCATAAACCATAAGGCGACGGACGCCGAGTGAAATGGCCATGCGCAACCCATACAAAAGGGCTTCATATTCTGCCTCATTGTTGGAGGAATCAAAGTGAATCTGGAGCACATATCTGAGCTTATCTCCTCTGGGGGAAACCAAAACTACCCCAGCACCGAAACCATTTAGCATCTTAGAGCCATCAAAGAACATGGTCCAATGCTCCGAGTGAACTTGAGTTGGCAGCTGCTGTTCGATCCACTCGGCAAGGAAATCCGCTATTGCTTGGGACTTAATGGCTTTCTTTGCCTCGAACTTGATATCAAGGGGAAGGAGTTCAATCGCCCATTTTGCCACTCGACCAGTTGCATCTTTGTTGTGCAGAATCTCTGAAAGTGGAGCGTCGCTGACGACTGTAATGGAATGATCAGAGAAATAATGAGCAACCTTCTTTGTGGTCATGTAGATCCCGTACACAAGCTTCTAATAATGAGGATATCTTTGCTTTGATGGAGTCAAAAATTCAGAGAGATAATACACTGGGCGCTGAACTTTGAAGGCTTTTCCCTTCTTCTTCCCGCTCGACCATAAGTATTGTACTGACGACTTGTCCTGTGGCTGCAATATAAAGCAACAGAGGCTCTTTGCTGATTGGAGCAGCAAGCACCGGCTGGGTGGAGAGCAGAGCTTTTAGCTTGGCGAACGCGCGCATCGCTTCGAGTCCACTCGAACTTGTTCCGCTTCTTCATCAGTCGGTAAAGAGGCAATGCCTTTTCACCGAGGCGAGAGATGAATCGACTTAATGTGGCCAAGCATCCAGTAAGCTTCTGGACGTCGTGCACTCGCACCGGGCGTTTCATTCGGAGTATAGTGCCAACTTTTTCTGGGTTAGCATCGATTCCTCGTTCGGAAACGAGAAAACCGAGTAACTTTCCACCTAGAACTCCGAATGTGCACTTTGACGGATTGAGCTTGATATCATACCTCCTGAGATTGGCAAATGTTTCAGCTAGGTCAGTCAACAGGTCAGAACCCTTTCGTGACTTGACCACAATATCATCCATGTACGCTTCAACGTTCTGACTGATTTGAGTGAGTAAACACTTCTGAATCATCCTCATGAACGTGGCTCCGGCATTCTTGAGGCCCAATGGCATGGTGACATAGTAGAAGCACCCGAATGGAGTGATGAAAGCTGTTTTGATCTCATCCGGTCCATATAGACGGATCTGATGGTATCCGGAATAGGCGTCTAGAAAAGACAATCTCTCACATCCCGCAGTCGAGTCGACAATTTGATCGGCGCGAGGAGAGGAAAATGATCTTTCGGGCAGGCCCGATTGATGTGCTTGAAATCAATGCACATGCGGAGTGACTTGTCCTTCTTGGGAACCATTACAACATTGGCGAGCCACTCGGAGTGGTATATCTCTCGGATAAACTCTGCTGCCAACATTCGAGCCACTTCCTCGCCAATGGCCTTTCTCTTCTGGACGGCGGACCGTCGAAGATGTTCTTTGACAGGTTTTGCTGTTGAATCGACCCTAAGGCGATGCTCAGCCAGCCCCCTGGGGACACCCGGCATGTCAGCAGGCTTCCATGCAAAGATGTCCCAGTTCTCACGGAGGAACTGGATGAGCGCTTCTTCCTATTTAGGGTCGAGTGTTGTGAAGATATGGGTCGGAGCTGCATTGGGGTCGGTCGGGTGAATGTGAACGGGCTTCGTCTCACCAGACGACTGAAATGCTGATTCTGTGGCAGGCTTCTTGGCCCGCAACAAATCACTCGGATCTGCATTTTTCTTATATCCCTCCAACTCGACCGTTGTTACCTGGGAATCGGCAATTTTCGAGCCTTTCTGGAAACACTCTTCTACTTTTTTCCGATCACCAGTGATAGTGATCACGCCTTTGGGTCCGGGCATCTTCAGTTTGAGGTACACGTAACATGGTCGAGCCATGAACCGTGCATAAGCTGGTCTCCCCAAAATAGCGTGGTAAGCGCTCTGAAAATCCACGACTTCAAATGTCAGCTTCTCTTTGCGGAAATGCTTGAGTCACCGAACACCACGCCCGAGCTATTTGGCGAGTGACTCAGCTTTCTTTCAGTATAACTCCATGAAAACTCATGTTGCTGGTGCTCAGTCGGGACATCGGAATGCCCATTCCTTTCAGCGTCTCCGCATATAATAAGTTCAGCCCACTACCACCATCCATTAGCACATTCATCAGTCGAGTGCCTTCGATGACCGAGTCGACCACCAAAGCTTGCCTCCCAGGGGTGGCTATATGAGTCGGGTGATCAGACTGGTCGAATGTAATGGGAGTTTGGGACCATCTCAGATAACTGGGCGTCGCCGGGGCGACCATATTCACCTCACGGTTGATAACCTTCAGTCGGCTTTTACTTTCCACATCAGCAAAGATCATCAGAGTGGAGTTAACATGAGGATATCCTCCATCACTGTCTTCTTTGTTTTCAACTTTGTCCGACTCCTTTTCCTTGTCCTTGGGCTGTTTTTCTTGGAGCTGCTGGATCAGGAGCCGGCACTGGCGAGTGGTATGCTTCGGGTAGATGAAATTACCATTTTCGTCTTTCTTCGTGTGGATGTGACACGGCAGATCCATCACGTCATTTCCTTCTTTATCCTTCACCTTCTTGGGGTTCCAGGATCCTTTGGGTTTTTCCTTGAACTTGCCCTGAGTCTGTTGAGACCGATTTTGGCCAAAAGTACAATATGGCACATAGATATTATTCAAATAAAATTATTTACATAAAATAAAAAAACTGAGTTGTTAAATACGCGGATAAAAAATATCATGATGAATTTCCGCGGCGCCGCTCAATATAAAATAAAAGACCCAGAAATAAAAGAGGAGGAGCAATATCGTCGTCTAAATTAGAGGACATATGACTTTCATACACATATGCCATCATCAACGGCGAAATTCCGATGTTGGCAAATTCAAAGTTTCATAGACCACGCTAATATTGCCAAAATATTATATCACGTTATCCTATTATCGCTAAAAGAAAATATTGGCACGATACTTCTGTGAAATAATGTGACATAGTATAATGAGCAAGGCCAAGTGCACTTACGTGAAAAGGATACATACATGCACCTACCGCATGCATGCATTCATGGGATTAATAAAGTAATTACCCAGCCCATGGCCCATATAGCACGTCCTCCTTCCATACTAACGCATGCATGCATGCATTATGCTCTAATTAAACAGGAGGATCAGAGACTTGTACGTGAGCCTAGATCAGCATATACGTCAAACTGCTGCACCAAACGGAGGCCTTGCTTGCATGCAATTAGAGCCTAGTTAGTTAATTAGGCTTAATGAGGCCAGGCCCGACTATTCTCTCTAGTTAAACGAGACCAAAGTCTGCATCATACCGGCAAGCGACGCCCCACACTCCCACGTTCTGCACGATCACGACGTGCGTAGTAGAAGCTTGGCGCGCGCGGGAAGTTCTGAAGGCATCACGCTAGCTCTACCCTTGGCTCCCCTATAAATACATGGTTGTCCAACATAGAGAAGGCTGCTCACTACATCCATCGATCGCTCATTCAGTCCATCGCTGCTCGCTCATTATTCATCAATCCACCCATCACTCACGCACATACAACGCTGCTAGCTTTGTTGCCGTCGGCCGTCCGCTCTCGCCGCCGTCGTCACCGGCCGTCCGCTCGCCGTCGTCGTCACCACCGCCCTTGTTGTCGCCGGCTGCTCGTCGTCATCGTCACCAGTCGCGCCGCCGTCACCGACCACTTGACTGTCGTCCACTCGTCGTCATCGTCGCCGGCCATTCATCTCATCGCCGTCCGCATCACTTCCTCACACATACAGGAGGAAAAACTAAGTCAAGGTGAGAATACATGGCTGCCATTTCCCACCATTATTGATCGATGATGTTTTAGTTTCACCATACACCTCATATATGTTTGGTGCTTCTCAATTGATTTTTCTTGGTTCGGTCTCATGGTGACCTCGATCCCATGTTGATACAAATCAAGAGTAAAAATACATGCTTAGTCTGATCACATACTTATCTTCAATCCCACACTTATGCGAGCTAAGTGCGCGTGTGCAATCAAAAATATGTTCCTTCTTGTTTTGGTCTCATGGTGATCTTGCATCCCATGTTGATACAATTCAAGGATAAAATACATCCATCGATGATGCTATCATATCATCGTACATATCATATATGTTCGGTGTTGCCCAATTAATTCTCTCTTGGTTAGGTCTCATGATGATCTTGATCCCATGTTGATACAAATCAAGATGATAAATGGAGTGATGGGTCTACTCATATATTGATCTTCAATCATGTGCAAGCAAAGTTCTTCTTGCTTTGGTCCCATGGTGATCTTGCATCTCCATGTCGATACAACGCAAGAACAAATTATATCCATCTTGTCTTGCATCCTATGTTCATACGAACCAAGGATAGAAATAGAAAATAAACCTCATATTGATTTGGTTTCATGAAGCCCTATGTTGTTGGAAATTCAGGCATATTTCTTCCATATAAGTTATAGCCTATCCAGATCCCTAAATGCAGTCATTCTTGCATCATGTGGTGCTAGTTATGTAATCATGAAGCAAAGACCAAAAAATGATAATATTTGCATGCCATCTGCCTAGTTAACTTAATCATGTCCATGCCAAACATAAATCGATATATACTTCTGTTTGGTTACACTACGAGCATACAGTTTGTGCTACGTTGGTGATAATACAAGCAAGAAGAAATCAACATACTTCACTTGGTTAGGCTACACATGGGCACAATGTTGCTACATGATGTTAGTACTAATACAAGTGAAGTGAAACTTCATAAAATATTCTCATGCACCGCAATTCGAAGTCATATAAACATTTGACTAGATTCACTTAGTCGCATAAGATAATCTCTCAGACATATTAAAATTAAACCATGCATTCCTTTCATATAGGTGCATGCATCTACAAAATTTAACTAGGGTCATAGCCTACGGTTATTGCACTAAACATGGTATGGTGCGATTGAATATGTGATCACCAAATTTCATATAGCCCTCGCATATGATGGCTCGGTGCAACGCTATACACGTTGCTATGAAATAAATCAAATATTCCGCCATTTCAGGCATGCACATAGAAATCACATGCGTGTCAAAATTGACTCATGAAAAGAGTTATGCCCTATATTGCACACACGCCCGTTAGCCCGGTTAGTTAACCATTAAATAGATTTTCATATGACTAAAAAGGACAACCACCATATGTTCGTGATGGTTAATGAGCTAGGCATGAACGTGCTGTATGAATGAACATTGTCAAATCATGAATGTTATGCAACGCATATGTTAGCATGGACGAAGTCCAAGGCTCTCCGAGTATGCCGACGTCGAAGACCGCGAGGAGGACTTTTATTTCTACATTTTGTAGTCTTATTTTGTTCTACATATTGTAGTACTCATGTGATGTAATCCTATGTAATAGATATGTTGGAATTCTTAATCAGGGGTTTTCTCTTCGGAGATGTAATTAACAGAATTTTTATGTAAATGTAAGAGTTCTGGAAATAATGTACCTGCAATGTTTGATCCTATTTTTATTGTATGCATTTATGCATTTAAATTTCACTCTGTATCAATGACGTGGACGCGTGTTCCCACGCCCGCCATTTTCCCATCATCAGATTCTGGCACGCCCGGTGGGACATATTTCTCCCCTCATCTTTGAATTCCAACATAGGATTGCAACATATGAATTCCCATAGTACATAAAGCATAAAACATTATGCCCCCATATACAAAAAAAATCAATCAAAGAAAACTAATATATGGTTTTCTTTATTTTGAAGGTATGGAGGGCCAAGTGCAGCAGTTTGTGACCCTTCGCTTTGGTGACCTTTGGCTTAATGTGCCAATTGGTCCTATCGTGACCTCACTAAGTGAAAGTTGGAAGACTACTGCTGCATCTCTAGTTGTACCAGATCAAGAAGAAGTCACTTCTCCACCAATGGAGGGGTTCACACCTGTTTTGTCAAAGTCGCAAAGAGGAAAATGGGGCTGCTAGAAAGAGGGCTGCTCGAGTTCTGCGCAGAAGGGTTGCTCATGCTCCGATGTCGATAATGAAAGGAAAGATAGTTGAAGCAGAACCATCCGACCGCCAGCAATCCAAGGACAAGGGAAAGAAAGTGGTGTTTGAGAAATCCGAGTTTCCGCCACTTGTTTGCAAGGGGAAAGAGAAGATGGTAGGGACACTCAACTCCAAGCTACCTGAGAAAAGAGGCGGCGTTGCGGTCATATTGCCGTCAGCGTCATCTTCAACAGGAAGGCCCACCAATGCTCGGAATATACTTCGAGCCGATGCTCCTGAGTTTGTCCCCTCACTGGCCCATAAACCTAGTGAGGAACACTTGGGAATAATGCAAAAACGTTCTGTGGAATGGAAGGGAGTGTGCCTTACATCTGGTGACCTCAAAGCAGGCCACATAAATCCAACATCTGCACCATCAGTTGCTCTGTTTGAAGAAGTACCCATCCTACGAGAGTCCTTTGAAGGTTCGTTTGATCCAGTGCGACATCAACGGCGACAGAGAAATGTCCGTCGATCTTGGATTGATCTTCCAGCTGCCGTAGATCAAGAGGCGGCGAGCCGACACCGTTCTCATGTGAGCAAGTCCGTCAAGGGGGGATGGAAAAACACTCGTCCAAAGATCCAAGTTCGAAACCCAGATGACTCATATGTTGTTAAATGCATATGTCAAGCAATAAGGTCACAGCTTCCCGGTGCATCCACATCACAAAATGATGAGGGTGGTGCCATCATGCGACTGGCGAAGGCCCTGGCCCAACGGCCTGAGTACCAAGAATTCATTCAGCAACATCCTGAACATCAAGAGTATGTGAACCAAGCTGCTCATGTCCGTTCAAGAAGGGCGGCGTACAAAGAAAGAGAAAGGGCAGTACGGGCAAGGTCTGGGTCAAGCAGAGTCCAAGGGGCAGAACACGCCCCATCAGATGAGGACAGTCAGGCTAAGGTGAACGGGTGGCTATCGAATCCATCAAATGAGGTGGCCACGAGCTTGTCTCCATGGCCCTCTCGTAAGCAAACCAAGAATAGATCATTCGAGGTGTTCCAAGCAATGCCAGTTGGTGTCAGGGCGGCGTCAGACAAGACCAGCGAAACATCCTCCACATCAACACATTTCAAGAGGAAGAAGGCACGCAAAACTGTCATAGAAGGTCCTCATCGTAGTACACGAAGCCAAAAGGGTTCAGATTATGAAGAACTTGGGTCTAGCTGTGGTGGGTCTTATAATCCCCTATCGGACAGTACCCCATGTCCTTCTGAAAATGAGATAGAACTCCACCATGGTGCGAGCATCTGAGAACAAGTCCTAGCCGCGAATGAAACTCGTTCGGTCGAGGAGCAATTAGCCAACCTTACGGCAGCGCTTCAGCAAAAGGAAGACGAGCTAGCAGCCCTTCGAATTCAGATGAGCAATAACCATAACAAAGGAAATGAAGGGGATGGTGGCGCGAGTGCTAGCAGCCAACATGGAGGAGTAGGGCTTAACCTTGAGGCGATCCAAAGAATGATCGCTGAGGGGGTAAAGTCCCAATTGATGCAAACTCAGTACTCGATGCGGCCTGGGTATGTTAAGCCGTGCCCACCTAATGTGGACCTAGTTCCTTTCCCCACAAATTACAGGCAGCCGCAGTTTAGTAAGTTCAATGGGAGTGGATCTCCCCATGAGCATATAGCACACTTCCTTGCTGCTTGCCAAGATACAGCCAACAATGGAGCACTTCTCCTTAGGCACTTTGTACAGACATTGTCTGGGCCTGCCTTCACCTGGTACAGCAAGCTACCTCCAAGCTCTGTAAAAACGTGGGAACAAATGCAAAACTCATTCCTCGAGCGGTTCTATAGCTCGCAGAGGACGGTGGGCATAACTGAGTTGACCCAAACTGAACAAGGGTTCAACGAGAAGGCGGCTGACTTCATAAATAGATGGAGAAACCTAAGTCTTCACTTCCCATAGCCCATCACCGAGCCAGAAGCAGTGCAGATGTGCATGAACAATCTCTGCTCGGAAGTGGTTGTCCAGTTACAAGGAGTGAGACCTCTCACATTTGAAGAGTTAACTTCAAAATCCACGGATATAGAAAATTTTATGCAGCTTGTCGCTCGTCGAACAAAAACGACGTTCAACAAGCCTACAGACAAAGGTGGTCAGCGTGAAAAGTTGCCGATGAAACCCAAGTCTGCACAAGCCATGGAGACAACAGCGGTAAAACCTCAGTCTCAGCCTGGAAGACCACCTATAGGGAATCAAGCACAGCGAGATGCACAGGTTGGTAGCAGGCCAACTCTTAGTGAACGGCAAAACAGGGAGTATTCTTTTCCTGTGGAAGAAATTGATGACCTTTTCACTGGTTTAAAGGAGTTGAGTCTAATAGAACTTCCCAGGCCCAAAAGGCCAGAAGAAGCTTCAAAATTTCATGATCCAAATTTCTGTCACTACCATCGCATTTTGGGCCATACACTCAAAGATTGCTTTGTTGTGAAGAATATCATGCAGAAAATGATCGATGAGGGGACCATTGATGTAGACCTCCTCAAAAGCATGACAAAGGGAAAGAAAAAGGCTTCCGCAAATGTCGCCACCCTCCAAGATGATGCGGTGAGTCGTGCATCTTCAAATATGAGGGGTACTTATGATGATACAGTACTAATTTCCGAATATGGTTGTTCTCCTATGATAATTCTAGGCCTTGCCAAATCGCAAGATCAGCATAAAGGAGAGGCTTACATTCCCTTCAGCAATGGTGCAGCCCAAGGTTGGGGGCCACGGCGGTCAAAATGCCGTGTACTACCCCCAGTGATGGAAGAAGCTCCTCCTCTGCGCTTCGCACCGAAGATATATCAGCACACCACGAAGCGCATGAGAATACCAAGTGAAGAATTCAACGTTCTCACTATTGGTGTGTTCGAGGATGATGGCGAGTCTCTATGCTTCCCTGACGAAGAGCCATTAGAAGTTGATCAGGTTCATCTTAGATCAGGTCGTCAATTAGCAGACCCTCATCCTCCACCTAGAAAGGAACCAAAAAGCAGGGATGCAGTTCCAAATGATTCGACGGACCCTGCATGTAGGGTGCCAGTCAAATATGATGTAATCGCACATTTGAAGAAAATACCAGCTATGCTTTCTGTGTATGATGCTTTGTGTCTTTCATCTGATATGCGTAAAGCTCTTTGTCACGGCACTCACGTTTCCTGAAGACTACAGAGTAGAAGTATCTCAAACCGAGGTAGAAGAATCTGAAGTCCTAAATATGACGTTCACAGATGAGGATATGTTGTTAGGCCCCAAGAAGCACAATAGACCTCTTCTCATGTTCAGCGAAATTGATGTGTTGCCAATAAATCGCATAATGATAGATGGTGGGTCAGCTATAAATCTGCTACCATTGCGTACGCTCAAAAAGATTGGGTATTCCAAGGGAGATTTAAGCAAGTCTAACGTGGTTATACATGGATTTAACCAATCAGGGCAAGAAGCTATGGGTACCATTTCATTGGTTTTAAAATTGGATACATTATCCACATACGTGAAGTTTCACGTGATTGACGCGGCCACATCATATAATGCATTGCTTGGACGCCCGTGGTTACATGAGAATCAAGTTGTACCATCCACATTACATCAATGTATCAAATATATAGATCGGACAGGTGATACAATCGGAATATTTGCTGATAAGAAGCCATTCACAATAGCTGAATCTTTCTATGCCGATGCAAAGTTCTACTTCGAGCCTGTTGATAAGGTGCAAAAGCCAAAATCCTGGAAAATACCCAAGTCAAATGTGGTAGAAAAGGAGGCCGTAGAATCCTAGTCAAAGAAAAAGACCTATCAGTATATACCAAGCAACCAAAGGAAGAAGGGTGACCCAATATTTCGTGTCATAGACAAATCCCATGACATGAAAGGTACTAATCTCCCTACGCCTTTACCTCCTTTGGTACAATATAGAATAAAACAATCCCAAAAAGAGCCGCGTGGTTCAAAAGATGGTGAAAGTGAAAATAAAAATACAACACAAATATCTGTGTTTAACAAAGATGATGAATCTTTACCCATTTCTTTGTATGATAACAGGGTCTTGTACATGATGCAGCAAATGGGTTATGACATCGCCACTGGCCCGTCCCTATGTGATGGCCGGGGACAGCTAGCACCCTTTGAAAAGGTGTTATCTCAAGAACAACTCAAAGCTCTGCACGAAGACCATGTTTTAAAAGAAATGAAGCATGGGTTAGGATATGAGGTTTGTATGGCTTCGGCCGAGTATACGGACATGACAGAAGCATCTCCACAAATGGAGGATGGCAACCAATGTACCGTCGATGACTTGGAAGAAATAAATATTGGTACGACTGATGATCCTCGTCCAATTTTTATTAGCAAACATTTGTCTAAAGAAGATAAACTAAAATATCATGAGTTCCTGCGTGCAAATAGAGACGTATTCGCTTGGACTTATGAAGAAATGCCTGGGTTGGACCCAAACATAGCGGTCCATCGCCTTGCTGTGCGAGATGACGCCACACCAGTGAAGCAAGCTCAAAGAAAGTATCGGCCTAAAATACTTCCGCACATAGAAGCCGAGGTCGACAAACTCATAGCCACTGGGTTTATTAGGGAAGTCAAATATCCCACATGGGTCTCTAGTATTGTACCAGTTAAATAGAAGAATGGTCAAACACGCATATGTGTAGATTTCAGGGATATGAATAAAGCATGTCCCAAAGATGATTTCCCAATACCCATCTCTGAAATACTAGTCGATGCTACTATGGGGCATGAAATATTTTCTTTCATGGATGGTTATTCCGGCTATAATCAAATTAAAATGGCACCTGAAGATGAAGAGTTAACAGCATTCCGCACACCTAAAGGCATATATTGTTATAAAGTAATGCCTTTCGGATTAAAAAACGCTGGGGCAACATATCAACGAGCAATGACAATCATCTTAGACGGGTTGTTATATGTGATTGTTGAATGCTATATAGACGACATAGTTGTGAAATCAAAGCATGAACAAGACCACTTGAAACACCTTGAAATGGTTTTTGAGCGTCTCAGGCAACATAATCTAAAAATGAACCCCACGAAGTGCGCGTTCGGAGTTTCCTTTGGAAAAATTCTCGGTTTCGTGGTTACAAAAAATGGTAAGTAAAATCAAGGCGATCGTTAAGATGCCACCACCCACTAACTTACATGAACTGAAGAGTTTCCAAGTCCACCTAGCATATATTAGGAGGTTCATCTCAAATTTATCTGGGAGATGCAAACCTTTCTCGTGACTTATGAAGAAAGGAGTCCCTTTTGAATGGGATCAAGCATGCCAAAACGCATTCCTAGAAATTAAGAAATATTTGATAAATCCTCCTGTTTTAGGTGCACCGATTAAAGACCGACCACTAATTCTCTATACTGCTGCAATGCCTACTTCACTAGGTGCGCTCCTGGCGCAAAATAATGATTCAGGAAAGGAAACGTCCCTGTATTATCTTAGCCGCACCTTGGTAGGGGCCGAGTGCAACTATCCAGACATGGAAAAAATATGTCTCGCACTAGTGTTCGCTGCACAAAAGCTGCGACACTACATGTTAGAACACACTGTACATTTAGTCTCAAGAGCAGACCCTCTCAGATATATCTTAAGTAAAATGGTACTCTCGGAGAGACTAGCTAAATGGGCGATGCTTTTGTCACAATTTGACATCACGTATATACCGCAAAAGGCTGTAAAAGGTCAAGCTTTGGCTAACTTCCTTGCAGCGCATCCGATCCCAGATGATTTTCCTATAGATGATGACTTGCCAGATGAGGACGTATTCACCACGACGGTTACCAAATCAACATGGCAAATGTATTTCGATGGTGCTTGCCGGCAGTCTGGGTCAGGCGCCGGAGTCGTTTTCATTACACCTAATGAAGGGGTGATCCCATACTCATTTACCCTAACTTCGGCGGTGTCAAATAATTCAGCCGAATATGAAGCTCTTATCATTGGGCTTGAAATAGCAATAAACATGGGGCTCGGTATGCTCTCTGTTTATGGGGACTCACAATTAGTGATTAATCAACTGATGGGGACCTACATGGTAAAGAAACAAGAATTGTTGCCATATTTCAAAAGGGCAAAAGAGCTCCTAGCTATGTTCAAAGATCTAAATATTCAGCACATAGTTAGAAATCAGAACAAAAAGGCTGACGCTTTAGCCGGTTTAGCTGCAAGTATGTCACTAGACTCGCATGAAATGATGGACGTACACATAGAGGAGCGAAGAATATTGCCAATATTTGTTGAAGAAGAAGAAGCGATAGTATCTTCTGCAATGATAGCTGATGTATGTGAAATTGAGGTAGGGGATTAGCGAGCACCATTCCTAGAATATCTGCTTCACGAATACCTACCTCTTGATGCTAGCGAAAGATCTAGAATCCGCAAAAGGTCAATTCATTACACATGCATCAACGACGTACTTTATAGGCGTTCTCATGATGGCATCTTATTGCGCTGCCTTGCTGGAAATGAAATTATGGAAGCCTTAAACGAGGTGCATGCTGGAATATGTGGCTCGCACCAATCAGGCCCTAAATTGCACTACCAATTAAGGCGTCTAGGTTACTACTGGCCCACAATGTTTGAAGACGCCACCTAAATTTGCAAAGAAATGCCATGAATGCCAAGTGCATGCTGACTTTATACATCAGCCGCACGAACCACTCCATGCGACAAATATGTCTTGGCCTTTTGAAATGTGGGGACTGGATATAGTTGGACCAATTCATCCACCATCGTCCAAAGGTCACAAATTTATTTTGGCAGCAACAGATTATTTTTCCAAGTGGGCTGAACTTACACCACTAAAGGAAGACAAAGCGGAGAATGTAGAACATTTTATAAGAACACAACTCATTTATCGCTTTGGTGTTCCTTCTCGGATTATGTCTGATAATGGAACTCCGTTTATAAACAAACAAGTGGAGAAATTATGCTCAAAATTTAAGATAGACCATCATTATTCCACGGCATATAATCCAGCCGCCAATGGACAAGCAGAAGCTTTCAACAAAACTCTTTGCAAGTTACTAAAGAAGGTTGTATCAAAAAATAAGCGTGACTGGCATGAAAAGCTTCTCGAAGCCTTGTGGGCTTATAGAACCACAACACGCACGCCGACGGGAATGACACCTTATTCCTTAGTATTTGGAGGAGAAGCCGTTCTACCTTTGGAGGTACAGATCACGTCGTTGAGGGTCGCTACACATGAAAATTTGTCGGAAGAAAAATCAGTACAATTACGTCTCGATGAATTAGAAAGACTAGAAGGTAGACGACTTCAAGCTTTGCAAAATCTTGAGGCATACCAAGCTAGGATGTCGCGAGCATTCGACAGACGAGTCAAAAGAAGGTCGTTCAAACAAGGAGACCTAGTACTCGCGGTCATTCGTCCCATGAATATCACGCGGCGGATGAAAGGAAAATTTGAACCAAAATTGGAAGGCCCTTTCGTCATAAAAGAGGTTTATTCTAGCGGCGCGTATAGAATCATATCACCAGATGGGAAATACTCGCCGGCACCGGTAAATGAGAAATTCCTTAAGCGTTATTATGCATAAAGAAATACACTCCATACCCTCACGAGTCTAAACTGGGGCACATAAGGAAAAAGCTCACTCCATACCCTCACGAGTCTAAACTGGGGCACATAAGGAAAAAAGCACACTCCATACCCTCACGAGTCTAAACTGGGGCACATAAGGAAAAAGCTCACTCCATACCCTCACGAGTCTAAACTGGGGCACATAAGGAAAAAGCTCACTCCATACCCTCACGAGTCTAAACTGGGGCACATAAGGAAAAAGCTCACTCCATACCCTCACGAGTCTAAACTGAGGCACATAAGGAAAAAGCTTACTCCATACCCTCACGAGTCTAAACTGGGGCACAAAAAATATTACTCCAATGACTTACGAGTATAAACTGTGATACAAAAAAATCATCGAGCATACTCCATACCCTCACGAGTCTAAACTGGGGCACAAAAAAGTAATCACTCCAATAAACTTACGAGTCTAAACTGTGGCACTTAGAATAAAATAAATTTCACTCCAATAAACTTACGAGTCTAAACTGTGGCACTTAGAATAAAATAAATTTCACTCCAATAAACTTACGAGTCTAAACTGTGGCACTTAGAATAAAATAAATAAATTTCACTCCAACAACTTATGAGTATAAACTGTGATGCCAAAAAAAAAGATCATCCAAAATACTCCATACCCCTACGAGTATAAAGTAAAAAAAAAACCAATGACTTACGAGTACAAACTGTGACGTCAAAAAAGGGGTAATAAAAAAAACATCAAGCAAGCGCGCGACTTCATAAGCTTAAACCGCCGTTCGAAAAAAATTGTACGTACATGCATTTATAAAATCAAAATAGAATAAAATAAATAAGGCTTCAGGCCATACATAAACGATAGTGTAAATAAATAAGGATGCTTCAACGTCAAAGCTCGCGTACTAGCACATCATGCATGAAATTTGGAGTTCGCACGTGGAAAAAAAACAAAGTACTACTACATTTGAAGTGAAACTGAGTACTGAACACAAAATGATTCAAAGGGAAACGATGAATTGAAATGGCAAAAAAAAGGAAGTCTACGCCCTCTCAAAGAGCTCGCCAGTTCTGCAGGTTGTTCAGCAACTGACTTGCTTCGGTCTTTAAATCTGCTGTCTTTTGTTTAAATTCAGCAAGCCTTGTACGTTTGCCAGCATTGGTATCCTGTAGACTCTTCACCAACTCCTTTTGATCAGATTGATGGGCATCATGTGCTTGCCGGTGCTGTTCCATTTCCAATTTAAACTTGTGCAAAGTAGCAGTAACCTCTTCAAGCTGGGCCTTCAGCTCTGCTTCTTGTGCCTCCATTTCAGTGCACTTCTTTTCTACGGCAGATAAGTCCTCGATTATGGCCTTGGAAACCTCATGGCCAGACTTAATCTTAAGTTCTACTTCGGCAACAACATGTTCATCTCGCTCGGATTCCCTCGTGAATTCGGTCTGGCCACCCTCCAACTTCTTGGAAAGGTCAATAAGCCCGACCAAAATGGCCTGCACCTTCGCAACCTCAGGCACTTGGGTGGGCAGCATTTGAGAAACACTCTCAAGCATGATGCGTCTCTCGCGATCACCAAGGGTAGAGTCGTCCAGTCCTTCGAGGGCTCGTTTCACTACGAAATCCGTAGCATCCATAAACGTGTCCTTGATGAAACTACAGTCCATCTGTGCGCCTTTCCCTGATACAACCATCACCTCAGGGTCTTGTGAGGGGTGAATTTCCTGGTCGCAACCTAAAAAAGAGGAAGAGTCGTGAGAATTTGTTGATAATGATGGTTTGTAGATACGGCCAATTACATAAGTATCTATAGGTAAATAAACTACCAGATAAAGTTGACAAGAAATCAAGAGCACTAGGGGAATGGGGCACGACTTCATCACACCGGGCTGGGCTCGCTAATGGTACAATCCTCGACGGATAAATTGAAGAGGTCACCAAGGCCATGGTCCTTTTCTCCCGTGAGAACATGGCCAAAATCTTCATCATTAACAAAGCTACTGAGTTCGACATCTAATGACGGACCGTCCAAGGTTATTGGTTCAGAAAAATCATATTCTTGGGACAAATCAAGTTTGCGCTTGAGGAGGAGCCTCTCTTCCTCGTCAGCATGAATGGGTGATAAATTTTTACGCTTCTGTCCGCTGGCGGCCGGGGCAGTTTCCGAAAGATCATCACTACCCACTAGCAATGGATGAGCAGAGGAAGAACCGGCTTCAACAACAGACTTTGGTATGCCACTTTGCTGCAGCCACATATATAAAAGGATGATATTATTAGTAATGATTAGTACAACAAAGAAATGAACAAGTTTTACGCAGACCATTAACTCACCTCTTTAGATTTCATGGGTTGAGTAGCAACAGCATCCTTAACCTTTCGCTTCTTCTATTAAAAGGAGATATAAAAAATGAGACAAAGAAAGGGGCAAATGAACTATGGTAGTACCAAATATATACATGTATATATCTTACCATTTTAGAGTTGATTAAAGGTTCATCATTTGAGAGAAAGCCACACAAAATGGGACGCCTTGATGGTCCATAATTCTCCTTCCATTCAATTTGATGGCTGCAATATGTTCCTCCTTACCCTTGGCGGAGACTTCCTTTATAACAACAAAATCATTCTCTGAAAGCTTGCGAGGAACTATGTACTCCTCTCCGCGTTTCAGAAAATTACGTTTCCGCGGATTATAATTCGGACCATTCGAGATGCCCGGATGAAGAGTATTGAATATATTGTTAAATGGTTTCATGAATCCCACCCACCAGTTGGTCCAGGCCACAGAAGAAAATGCCTCATGCACATCATTAAGAAGGTACTGGAACTCTCCTTGGTCTGAGCGTAACAAATGTGACCAATACGCATATGCAACGCCAGTATCCTCCTTTGTGTACACGCTGACCAACGGAGCATAGGGCACTTGTTGTCTCAAAGTAAGTTGTCGTGCAACTCTATCAGGATGATATGGCTCCGCTATGCAAAGATCATCAACATCAGTAGCACGCCTCCATGGAAGCATACCCCGATGTGAAGAAATGGTGAAGGACCTTTGCAACTGATCCACCCCGACTAAGTTCTTTGGAGTATAAGGATTCCAAAAAATATTGGCTCGGTCATCAAGGAAAATGCGTGCCTTAGCAGGACTGAAAGTTATGGGAACCCGAAACATAGTTTTAACCATGGTTGGATGCATCGGCAGTTGCTTAACATCTGGAAGATGTTTCCCTTTCACTTTGTCCTTAAATGGTTTTCTCAGATAAAGACCCATCCACCCCGCGATATAATGCACTGGCCAAATTCTTTTCTCATAGGAGGGAGCAACGGGGTGCATACTGATCCTTCGAAGAGAATAATACAATGAACAAAGTGCTGAGGGGGCCAAAGAGATCTTGCGACCCGAGACGATCCAAGAGGCCATAAGAAGGACACCAGGACGAATATAAGGCCCCCCACCAACAACCACGTAAGAGCAAAGCCAGTGGGCTATAAGCCGCAATGTACATGTGTTGTTCCCGAAGGGAGGTGAAAGATGAAGTGCGTTCGCGTTTGTTATGGAAATGGTCACACCAAACTTGAAAAGTCACACTTCCATTTTCGCGGCTGAGTCGATAGAATTCTTCTAAAAGGCCAGATAAGAAATTTGGGAACATAAGCTTTGAAGGTTCTAAGTCATCTATAGATCTCCAACTGAAGGAAGACCCGACATTAGAAGCATGTCAAGCAGGGTCACGGTGCGTTCACCAGATGAAAAAAGAAAAGTATTTGTTTATGGATCCCATCTTACTAGTAGTGACCTTAGTAGCGAATCTGAAACTTCATATTCACCGAGGGAGCAATAGATGGCCCCATATATGTAATCGGTGTCCTCCGCTTCTCCTTTCAAACAAAACGAGTAGTTATTCAATATAGAGATGCCCCACTCAACATAGCCTTTGGGTTGCGGAACATACTCGACTGTGTGACCATCCCAACCTAGACCTTTTGCTACCATCCTGGTCCCTAGGGTGTAGGCTTCATGATCAGGTTTAGGATAAGGTGCTAGTGGATGAAAAGAATAGTCACTAAGAGTAGACCCCACATTCCAACCCCGAGGATGGCGCGTCAAATCCGCATGTGCGAGCACCTGCTGTTTGATCACTGGGTTGACCACTTCACTAGTATTAGGCTCATATAGATGCCGCTCAGCTAGCTGACAAATTGATAGTTCATTGGAAGGAACAGACCCTTCACCATGCGCCATCTATATGCAAAAAGGCATAAAATGAATACGCATGTGTAAAAGAAACGCCTTGTTAGAAAAAAGAAAGGAACGTCACGGTGTGTTACCTAGCTTTATTAGCAACTATCTTCAGCCAACAATTTAAATAGTTTCCCTGTAAAGCAAAAAAAAGGGGACACTCGAGTAAATAATAGACATCAGACCCAAGCATATGATGTATATGTTATGATGTGCTTGTTGCAAAAAAGAGAACATATTTTTGAAATAATATATATGTGAGGCTTATAATCGTCTCCACGGTCGTACGACGGACCAAGCCCACATAGGGACTTGCCGGAACGCCGACCGTGAGAAAAAAACATATTGCTGACATAATATATATATATATATACACACACACACACATGACATTTGTAATCATCTCCACGGTCGTACGACGGACCAAGCCCATATAGGGACTTGCCGGAACGCCAACGGGAGAGAAATCATATTTTCGACACACATGCCAGGCTTGCTACGCTTGTTGTTCTCGACGGTCGTACGACGGACCAAGCTCACATAGAAACTTGCCGGAATGCCAACCGTGAGAAAAACGTATTTTTGACATAATATATACATCACGCTTGTAATCATCTCCACGGTCGTACGACGGACCAAGCCCATATAGGGACGTGAACGCCGACCGGAAGGAAATCATATTTTTGACATATATGCTATGCTTTCTGGTCTCGAGGCTGTACGACGGACCAAGTTCATGCAAACTTGCCGGCACGCCAACCGCGAGACCAATCTATTGCTTGATCACACATGTAAGTTCAAGTAAAGCGCCATATAAACGTATCCAAATGAAATTGCATGCCATGATGATGTGCGTGCATGTCTATTGTACATATCCTACTTCAAAAAAATTGAACAGGAAAAAGACGGGCCTCGGAGTGTTACCTGGCCGGAAAGCAAACGGGCGATCTATTCTACTAGGTTGTAATCACCTCACCTAAAAAGCAAAAGGGAGAGAAGGGAAGTCAGGTTAAGATGCATGAATAATCTACTCCTAAGGGAAGCAATCACGTACTCACCAACATCCAGGGCAAAAAGCAATCTGCACCTTCCTGGGAGTTGTTAGCTTCCGTGCCTAAGAAGAAAGCAAACCAGAGTTCAGCTAGATGATGGAGACGCAAGGATAGATGCCATCATTGCCTTAATCGCGATACGTACCTGTAGTCTGCCGAAGAGTGGACTTTGATTAAGATCGGCAAAGCGCCGTAGACAAACTGAAGCCCGGGGAGATGAAAAGAGAAGGAAATACGCTTGTTAGATGGACGACGAGAAAGACGCCTGCCAGCACGCGGCTGGGCAATAGTAGATAACTTCGTTTCAAATAACAACTCCCTAGCCTTGGAAGTCTCAACTAATTATCAAACCGGTAGTCTCATAACAAACCTTCAACATTAAGCCCTTATCCAGTTGAAAGATCCAAACAAACTTTTATAGCCACCGTACGCACCTGGCCTAACGTCAAGCCGGCCAGTTTAAAGTACGCGTACACTGCCAGGGTTAAGCCAAATCTTTGAGGCACGTTAAAAAAAGATACATATATTTTCGAGCTCTGAATCCGAATAAAAAAAAATCATTCGCATTCAGACCTCGAGGGGCATCTGTTGAGACCGATTTCGGCCAAAAGTAAAATATGGCGCATAGATATTATTCAAATAAAATTATTTACATAAAATAAAAAAACTGAGTTGTTAAATACGCGGATAAAAAATATCATGATGAATTTCCGCGGCGCCGCTCAATATAAAATAAAAGACCCAGAAATAAAAGAGGAGGAGCAATATCGTCGTCTAAATTAGAGAACATATGACTTTCATACACATATGCCATCATCAACGGAGAAATTCCAATGTTGGCAAATTCAAAGTTTCATAGACCACGCTAATATTGCCAAAATATTATATCACGTTATCCTATTATCGCTAAAAGAAAATATTGGCACGATACTTCTGTAAAATAATGTGACATAGTATAATGAGCAAGGCCAAGTGCACTTACGTGAAAAGGATACATACATGCACCTACGCATGCATGCATGCATGGGACTAATAAAGTAATTACCCAGCCCATGGCCCATATAGCACGTCCTCCTTCCATACTAACGCATGCATGCATGCATTATGCTCTAATTAAACAGGAGGATCAGAGACTTGTACGTGAGCCTAGATCAGCATATACGTCAAACTGCTGCACCAAACGGAGGCCTTGCTTGCATGCAATTAGAGCCCAGTTAGTTAATTAGGCTTAATGAGGCCAGGCCCGACTATTTTCTCTAGTTAAACGAGACCACAGTCTGCATCATACCGGCCAGCGACGCCCCACGCTCCCACGTTCTGCACGATCACGACGTGCGTAGTAGAAGCTTGGCGCGCGCGGGAAGTTCTGAAGGCATCACGCTAGCTCTACCCTTGGCTCCCCTATAAATACATGGTTGTCCAGCATAGAGAAGGCTGCTCACTACATCCATCGATCGCTCATTCAGTACATCGCTGCTCGCTCATTATTCATCAATCCACCCATCACTCACGCACATACAACGCTGCTAGCTTTGCTGCCGTCGGCCGTCCGCTCTCGCCGCCGTCGTCACCGGCCGTCCGCTCGCCGTCGTCGTCACCACCGCCCTTGTTGTCGCCAGCTGCTCGTCGTCATCGTCACCAGTCGCGCCGCCGTCACCGACCACTTGACCGTCGTCCACTCGTCGCCATCGTCGCCGGCCATTCATCTCATCGCCGTCCGCATCACTTCCTCACACATACAGGAGGAAAAACTAAGTCAAGGTGAGAATACATGGCTGCCATTTCCCACCATTATTGATCGATGATGTTTTAGTTTCACCATACACCTCATATATGTTTGGTGCTTCTCAATTGATTTTTCTTGGTTCGGTCTCATGGTGACCTCGATCCCATGTTGATACAAATCAAGAGTAAAAATACATGCTTAGTCTGATCACATACTTATCTTCAATCCACACTTATGCGAGCTAAGTGCGCGTGTGCAATCAAAAATATGTTCCTTCTTGTTTTGGTCTCATGGTGATCTTGCATCCCATGTTGATACAATTCAAGGATAAAATACATCCATCGATGATGCTATCATATCATCGTACATATCATATATGTTCGGTGCTGCCCAATTAATTCTCTCTTGGTTCGGTCTCATGGTGATCTTGATACCATGTTGATACAAATCAAGATGATAAATGGAGTGATGGGTCTACTCATATATTGATCTTCAATCATGTGCAAGCAAAGTTCTTCTTGCTTTGGTCCCATGGTGATCTTGCATCTCCATGTCGATACAACGCAAGAACAAATTATATCCATCTTGTCTTGCATCCTATGTTCATACGAACCAAGGATAGAAATAGAAAATAAACCTCATATTGATTTGGTTTCATGAAGCCCTATGTTGTTGGAAATTCAGGCATATTTCTTCCATATAAGTTATAGCCTATCCAGATCCCTAAATGCAGTCATTCTTGCATCATGTGGTGCTAGTTATGTAATCATGAAGCAAAGACCAAAAAATGATAATATTTGCATGCCATCTGCCTAGTTAACTTAATCATGTCCATGCCAAACATAAATCGATATATACTTCTGTTTGGTTACACTACGAGCATACAGTTTGTGCTACGTTGGTGATAATACAAGCAAGAAGAAATCAACATACTTCACTTGGTTAGGCTACACATGGGCACAATGTTGCTACATGATGTTAGTACTAATACAAGTGAAGTGAAACTTCATAAAATATTCTCATGCACCGCAATTCGAAGTCATATAAACATTTGACTAGATTCACTTAGTCGCATAAGATAATCTCTCAGACATATTAAAATTAAACCATGCATTCCTTTCATATAGGTGCATGCATCTACAAAATTTAACTAGGGTCATAGCCTACGGTTATTGCACTAAACATGGTATGGTGCGATTGAATATGTGATCACCAAATTTCATATAGCCCTCGCATATGATGGCTCGGTGCAACGCTATACACGTTGCTATGAAATAAATCAAATATTCCGCCATTTCAGGCATGCACATAGAAATCACATGCGTGTCAAAATTGACTCATGAAAAGAGTTATGCCCTATATTGCACACACGCCCGTTAGCCCGGTTAGTTAACCATTAAATAGATTTTCATATGACTAAAAAGGACAACCACCATATGTTCGTGATGGTTAATGAGCTAGGCATAAACGTGCTGTATGAATGAACATTGTCAAATCATGAATGTTATGCAACGCATATGTTAGCATAGACGAAGTCCAAGGCTCTCCGAGTACGCCGACGTCGAAGACCGCGAGGAGGACTTTTATTTCTACATTTTGTAGTCTTCTTTTGTTCTACATATTGTAGTACTCATGTGATGTAATCCTATGTAATAGATATGTTGGAATTCTTAATCAGGGGTTTTCTCTTCGGAGATGTAATTAACAGAATTTTTATGTAAATGTAAGAGTTCTGGAAATAATGTACCTGCAATGTTTGATCCTATTTTTATTGTATGCATTTATGCATTTAAATTTCACTCTGTATCAATGACGTGGATGCGTGTTCCCACGCCCGCCATTTTCCCGTCATCAGAGTCACGGCCAGAGCCTCTCCGGGAGCCGCTGGCTCGGCCTTTCGCTTCTGCTTCCGACTGGAGTTTCCTTTCTCCGACTGACTAGGTTTGTACTTGCCACTCCGAAGTCGGTCCTCCTCTTCACCGTTGGCGTACTTGGTAGCATTTTCCATCATCCGACTCAGGGTCATATCTCCGGTCCGACCAAACTTCAAACTCAACTCTCTGTTCTTAACACCATCCTTGAAGGCACAGACTGCCTGATGATCAGACACGTTCTCCACGGTATGATGCAAAGTGATCCATCTCTGAATATAATCTCTTAAGGTCTCATTCGACTTCTGCACACAAACTTGCAGCTCAGTCAATCCAGCTGGTCGCTTGCAAGTTCCCTCGAATGTCCTGACGAACACTCGGGAAAGATCTTCCCAAGTGTAAATGCTGCTTGGAGCTAACTGATTCAACCATGCCCTGGCCGATCCTTCCAACATGAGTGGTAAATGCTTCATAGCCGCTTCATCATTTCCGCCGCCAATCTGCACCGCCACTCGGTAGTCTTCAAGCCAAGTTTCAGGCTTAGACTCACCGGTGAACTTACTTACTCCAGTCGCCAACCTGAAGTTGGGGGGAATCACCGCAGCTCTGATAGCCCTGCTGAAACATTCTGGACCTGAAACATGTACACGGCTGCTAGTGGGCGCATCTCTGTCGTGGCCACCTTGATGAGCCCTGTTCCGATCGACCAGGCCTTGCACGATGATGGATCGCGCGTCAAAGCCAGGTTCCCTGGGGTCGACCGGAGCTCTTCGCCCCACACTGATCTGGCGCCTGTCATCTTGCTGCCGATGAGCGTAGGACCCACCTCTCGGGGGAGGAGTGGGCACTCGACGTCTATCATCACGATCGTATCGGTCACCATATTGGTCCCGTCGATTCTCGCGTCCTTCACGCCGCGGAGGCGATCTAGGACTGTGAGTCGACTGAACCGTATTCGCAGCGACGGATCGACTGTGAATCCTGTTGCGTGACTGTGACATGGCTGAATTCTGGTCTCCTGCTGCTCGGAGCAAATCCACGATCGCATCAAGCCTCTGCCGCCCCGACCGAGAGGGCTGGATAGACTCGCTATACGGGCTGCAGCTGCTAAATTCTGAATCGGGGTTCGATATACCTGAGTCGGCTGCGGGAAGAGTTGACGTCGACTGGAGTCGGGTACTCGTTGTCGCGCGCGCTCGTCGAGTGCTCGCTGGAGGTTCTCCAAACGAGTGCATTCAGCCAAGTTGGCCAAACGTGCCTCCTCCAAGGCGCGAGCCTCGGGGGTTTCTCCTGCGATGGGAGTATGCAGAGCATCCATGTTCCTGCGGCGAAGTTCTTCCCTTTGCAGGGAATTAAGTGGCTCGGGCTGATATTCCTCATGGACTTGAGCGGGGTCGCCTCCACCGTCTATCCCGTCGTCGCGGGGGAAGCCGGGAGGGCTGCGAGGCCCGTTGACCATCAAGACCTCCGCCGCTGGATCACTGCTGTCACACTCGGATGCGGTCTCTACGGAGCCAGTCGACGGATCGAACAGGCCGTAGAGGGATTCGTCGGGCTCGATCGCCGCGACTTGGGTGGTGGCCGATTGGCGAGCCACCGCGTGCCTCACCCACCGCTGGAGCCTCGACCGACCAGGCGCTTATTTGGCGGGAGACAGGAGGAGGAGGACGGCGGAGTCGACCGATATGGAGTCGACGGTTGCCGCAGCAGACGCCGCGACACACGCCCGAAAATCGTCGCACCATGGACGGGAGCGTCGATGTCGAGTGGAGCCTCCTGGAGCCAAGCGGAGTCGTCGGCGATGAAGGTGAGCGCGCCGAGACGGATCTCGCGGCCCTCGACCAAAACTCCACCAGAAACCATGTTGAAGGCAATCGGAACAATGGCAACTTCTCCAAAAATCGCTAAGACACCTGCCCCACGGTGGGCGCCAATTGTCGTGATTCTAAGTCTGACAGTAGAATGGGGGGTAGGTATGGAGAGACAAGATCCTAGCTATGGAGCAGTTGTAAAGACAAGGGATGTACGAGTTCAGGCCCTTCTGGGAGGAAGTAACAGCCCTACGTCTCGGAGCCCGGAGGTGGTCGACTGGATTATGTGTGTATAGATTACAGGGGTGCGAACCCTTTACCCTGAGGAGGGGGGTGGCTTATATAGTGTCTGCCAGACCCCTCCGTCCCTCAGTTATGCAGGGTTTAAAGTACATTAAGACTACTTAATTACAGACCGTTTGGATGCAGAGTGGCTCTTGATCTCTTGGTGGTCGAGTGAGTCTTCATGGTCGAGTCCTTCGAGTCCGTCGAGTGAAGTCTCTCTTGGTCGACTGGAAGGCAATTTCTTCTGATGATGTTCGTGGGAAGGGTACTTAAGACAGGTCTGTGACCCTACCCTAGGTGCATGACTTCATCAATGGTCGAAGGTGAGACGTCACGGCAAGACGCTGCTGCGAACGAACAGGTGCTGCAACCAGGGGCTTGTGGTGCTACCATGGAGCATCCTCGGTCCACCGTTTTGATGTGATGGAGCACCGTCAGGGCCGCCGGAACATCGTCGCAATGGAGTTTTGTGGAGCATCACTGGTGTTGTTATGGAGCATCTTCGGGCTACCGAAGCATCACCGGTGCTGCGATGGAGCATCGCTAGGTCCGTCAGAACATCACCGTTATTGCAATGCAGCATCTCCGGGCTGTTGGAGAATCGCCAATGCTGCAACGAAGCATCACCGCTGTTGTTTTGGAGCATTGCCGGGGCGCCGGAGCATCGCGGATGCTTCAATGGAGCATAGCTAGTGCTTCAAGGGATGATCGCAGCAGCGTCGTTGTTGTGACCCGTTGCTACAGGCATGGTCGTGCATGGTGAGCTCGTCGGCGTTTTCATGTGAGATGACTTGTGACGGTGTTGCCGCAACCTAGGAAACAAGGATGTTGTGCACATATCTGATAGCGGGCTAGTCGCAGCGGGAGAGAGATGTGTGCATTGGGATGGAAGTGATGTTATGGTCCAAATATCAAGCGGCCCAAAGAAAAACTGAAATCAACGGCTGGCAAGGCGTTTTAAAAATCCCTACCATCAGCCGGTTTACGGCTAGCAGTGGCCATATACTTCCTAAATAGTACTCCCTCCGTCCGGAAATACTTGTCGTGAAAATGACTAAAAATGGATGTATCTAACACTAAAATACATCTAGATACGTTCATTCCTTCGACAAGTATTTCCGGACGGAGGGAGTATTTGTCTTTTCACATATTTCAAATGGACTACCACATACGGATGTATATAAACCTATGTTAGAGTATAGATTCAGTCATTTTGCTTTGTATGTAGTCATTTGTTGAAATCTCTAGAAAGACAAATATTTACGAACGGAGGGAGTAGTATTCACGGAGAGTCGGAGATTGATCAAAACCAAAAAAGAAATGCTTCAAGCTCTATAGAAAAACGTGGCAGTAGTACCGAGTATGCCCGAATTAATACTCGTTTGCAATATACTGTCTTTTTTGCGAATAGTTTACATATATACTATTATGAATGCCAAGAAAATTACAAGTAACAAGCGGAATATGTGCCTCATGCTACACAATTTCAGCGTCCCGACGACAATGGCAGAAAGATTTCCATCACATAGATCAGATGTCTGTGTACTTGCATAACTGTCGCATAGCTCCTGATTAGTTTGTCTCATCTTGCGCTCCATTCTCTTCTTTCTCCACAAATCTTTGAAGAATTCATTGTCATCGTAGAGGTGACTACGAACCGTATATGTAAAACGAGGATTCCACTTTGCGGCCAAATAAAATAATCCAGCATGTAAACGACGTTTGCCGTATGTTCTAATTGCACTGTTTAACAGATGAGTCAGCCTTCCGATGGTTTCGACATTTCTCCTGAAAGCTTCCCATGTACGAACCTGATATACACGGTAAGCCCACATGATCTTCCACTTCTCCGTACGAAGTTTTATTTCAGGGAGCGCCTAGAACTCAGCTAGCTGAGATTTAGTATGGTCTCATTCACATGACATCATTGTATTATGTATTTTGCCTGTTTGTTTTCACTGGCCCATCATTTTATTCTTTTGGGCTGACATGTCATTTTTTTCTCGCTGTTGTTGTTGTGCCTCGCATCTACCCAGCCCAATAATTACTTTTTTTTGAGTTGGCCCAATAATTATTTGTTTTGTTCTTGTTGCTGCGCGCTGGATCTACCTGGCCTAATAAATCGCTCATAGAGAAAAGTAAAATGGAATATGCAAAAAATGTGGGTCAAACCCACGACCTTACGTAATGGCTTGTTATATGAACCACTCTGACCACTAAACATACCTGTACAAAA
Organism: Aegilops speltoides; assembly: GCA_021437245.1. Taxonomy (NCBI): domain Eukaryota; kingdom Viridiplantae; phylum Streptophyta; class Magnoliopsida; order Poales; family Poaceae; genus Aegilops; species Aegilops speltoides. Next base: position 414,391,336 of record CM038142.1, read on the forward strand.
GTATTTATTTTCTTAGTAAAAACAACTTGATTCTAGCTTTTCCATTTAGCCGCTGCACAAATAAGATTCACTGGTCATGAGGGAAAAAAACAATAACGGCTGTGTTGAAAAAACAGCTTGAAGGAAGGATGATATTTAGGATGGTATTTTTATTTAAGAAATCAATTATAGCGGCATATTCATACAACTAGTGATATTATTTTTCTTATAAATCGAGCATGCATCAAATTGTGTGTGTATGTCGTCGACTACAATTGTGCTGAATTGCGTCACATGTAGTTGCACACGGTCCACATACATTCGAGAAGAATCATTTTTCAAGAAAAAAGAAAGGAAAAAATGGCATGCACCAGTTGCACATGTATTGCAGTTCTTGCAATTGTCCATGGGATATGTCATGTGTAGTTACGACCCTTTTGAAAACTTGCAGTTATGCGACCCTCACTAAAAACTTGCGATCATGACCCATTTTGCAAACATGCAGATCGACCTCTCCCGAAAATTTGCGATTATGACCCTTACTAAAAACTTGCGTTTCCGACACCATTTTGAAAACATGCGATTCGACCTCTCCTGAAAGCTTGCGATTGCGACCCCATTTTGAAAACATGCGATTCGACCTCTTCCTAAAAATTTGCGATTATGACCCTTACTAAAAACTTGCGATTACAACCTCATTTTGAAAACATGCGATTCGACCTCTCCCTAAAATTTGCGATTATGACCCGTTTAAAAACTTGCAGTTGTGACCCCCCCCACACACCTCTCGAAAAACATGCAGTTGCGACCAACATGCAGTTGCAACCCTGACTAAAAAAAACGAAGTTGCGACCCCATTATGAAAACTTGCAACTACGATCCCTTGAAAAACAAGCAGCTGCGATCATGTTTTGAAAACTTACAGTTGCGACCCCATTTCAAAAACTTGCAGTTGCGATCCTCACCAAAAACAAGCAGTTGCGATTCCATTTTGAAAACTTGCAATTGCGACTCTCACTAAAAACTGGCAGTTGCCATCACATTTTAAAAACTTGCAGTTGCGATTCTATTTCTAAACTTGCAATTGCAGCCTCTTTTTAAAAGCTTGAATACCGACCCCATTTAAAAACTTGTGGTTGGGACACCGACTTGAAAATCGATAATAGATGAGAGCAAGAGCTACATGAAAAAAAAATGAAAAAAAACCCATGGAAGGAAAAGTTAAAAATAAAATAACCACATGAGAAAATAGAAAATAAATGGAATAAAAAGAAAAAAAATTTAAAACAGATAAGAGGGGAAATGGCTCTTGTAAGCCATGATGTAGCGGGCCGCAGGGGGACGGACAGCCATAAACGGCCAGGAGAAACGGGCTGCCAACAAAAGAAAAGAGCCCCAAACAACAGACAACAACCTGAAACATTGGGCCGCGTCCATCACAGACACAGAGAGACAATATGCCCAGCTAGGAAACGCACAAATCATAACGTGAAAAAAGCATCCAATGGCTGATACGGTGAATGATGCCAAACTTGAAACTCAGCTAGCTGAGTTTCAGCCAAACCGTTTATTTCATGTCGTAGTGATGTTGATTTTAGTATAACCATAGGTTTAGCCATTGTTCTCATGCCAAACTCATCAAGAATACATAGCCTAAGCATCTTCTTTGGTCCAAAAACTTTGTCTTCTGCGTGAACTAGTGATCCAACCTTCTGTTTGAAAAGAAAGAAAAACCTCCTCAGATTCCTCGGTTGCTTCATCCTAGGTTATGAGACGAGCTTCAAAAAGTTAACTCCTGAAAGAGTATTCAGAATAACACTACCACTATGTTGAATAAACCAAAAAAAGGATAACTAGAGTTATACATATAACACAATAACGCATGCTGTTGATGATCACACACGCACACACGGCAAAAACAGCGATATAGATTTGAGGTTAAACATATGGATTTCGCTACAAATTAAAAACGTAGGATTTTTTAGCATGTCAAATCAAATGTTTGAGATGATAGATTATGTTGTCATGAGGATGACAATTTTTTTTTGCAAGCATGACAAGTCCTGGCAAAAGACTGAACATGGCAAGGATTGATCATGCTTGCTAAAAAAAATTATCACCCTCGCGATAACATAATTTGATGTGAAAGCGTTCGATTTGTCAATCTTAATCTGATGTCATATTTTAACATTAGCAAAAGAAATATTATTCACAAAAACTACAACAATCAAGGACGTACTTACCTGCTGCCTTGCGAGATAGCCATGATATCCGTATCCATACATGCAAATAGGCTAATAAACCTAATTATTGCGTGTAATGTTGCTTCTACTCCCTTCGTTTCGAATTTACTTGTCGCACGTATGGATGTATCTAGATATATTTTAGTTTTAGATACATCAATTTCAGCGACAAGTAATTTGGAACGGAGGGAGTAGTTATTATAAGGGCGACGGCGTTGGCAGGCTTTCGGAACTCGGGTGTGGTAACTCGAGTTCTAACCTAAAATCCTGCGAGATTTATGTGGGAACCTTCGTACCGGAAGACCGATCTGGATCCGTTGCGTACGGTGCATCCAACACCGCCACGTTTATATATACTACTGCATTGTCTAAAAAATGAGTATACAGTATATTACTACTGCACGTACGAAACTATTGCACCTACGACTAGTCATTCTCCGATTATTATACGATGCGAAATCCAGCGGTCGCTGCATTTTGAGTCCAACTCACGTGAGGTTCGATCTGCTCTGTCGAACAAAATTCGTATACGAAATATCGTATCCTTTGCGGCGCGCTACCATTGGTGCGAGTCAATCAAAGCAAGTCCATGCTAAAAAAAATAAAATCAAAGCAAGTCCAAGGCGGACCCATTTGGTCCACCCATATTTGTCAGCGCGCACAAAAATGATGGCCCAACGGGGCATCCATTCTCAAAACGCGTCCTCTTCGCGTCTGCGCGGACCCAACTCCGGTCCAAATTTAGGCATGAAATGCGTCGGCGCGGGCACGCCACGCGCTCGCTCGGTGTCTGGCGTGTCCGCACATGGCGCCCGGTCAACTACCTCCGCGTCTTTATTAATGACGATCACAGACCATGGGCCCACACGTCAGCGAGGGCGAGCGTCCTTTTTAATCCGAGAACAAGGGCAAGGCGCTGATTCTTCGCGTATGCTCGCGCTCCCCCATCCTCAGCCGACGTCGGCCTTCTCGGCGAGGCAGCGGCTCCACGTCCCAGTGCACCAGGCGGGGTGGCCCAAGGAGAACCGCATCCCCCTCCCTTACCTGACGTGACCCTGCCACATGGCTGGCATTTGGATCCAGATAGGATCCCAGTGCTGGCGGTGCTGTGGTTGGTGCGGACGCACGCGGAGGAGGTGGGGCACCGGCGGGAGCTGATGACGCTGGAGCAGCGCCTCAAGCCCTTCTAGGTAGCAGGCTCTCCCGATTGGGAGGTCTGGTTCACCCTCGAGCACAAGAAGCAGCGCCGGCGTGGCATCCAACACGTGTGGGCTAGCACCCCGCCGCCCCCCGTCATGTGTGATGAGGACCTGGAGGAGGAGCCCTACCAGTTGGTGCTGGCGGCTGCCATGCAGGAAAGCGCAGAGGAGGAGCGGCGCAATGCGGAAGAGGAGGAGGCGGTGTAACAGGCACGCCTATCGAAGGCCATCACACTCTCTGCTTCTGGCGACTGTGTCATGCCGTCGTTGATGCCGCCGTTCCCTGTCAAGCCTGAGCGGGCATTATCCCCTGTGTCGGCGACCCAGCGGTACACCTGGCATGGAGTGGTGCGCGAGTGGGTCAGCGCGCCACCCATCTGGCTTGGGGCGACGCCGGCGTAGGAGAAGCTCTACCTCGAGCGGTGGCGGACGTACTGGCTGGCGGAGGAGCGTCGCGAGGGCGAGCGCCTGAAGCAGTGGGAGTGCGAGGCGGAGGATGAGGAGGGTCGTGCCCATACCGAGGCAAAATAGAAATTTAGACGTTTTTATGTAGCTTACAAAAACTAACCCATAAAACGTTGTGTCAATTTTGGGGGGGGGGGGGGCAGCGTTGTACAAGACATGGAAACCTTTTTTTTACCCAAAGTGAGGGACTAAATAAAATCATAAAACGACCCCCATAGATCCCTTAGTAAAACATGTACGTAAGCGACGGTTCGTTATGTTCATATTTACGGATCTATTTTAATTTTCGAGACCATATTCTTAAATTTCATGGACATTTTTTTAAAATTCCCGAATATGTTCTGAATACTGGATCTTTTTTAGAAAATCATAAACAATTTTTATTTCATGAACATTTTACTTGAAATCGTGATACTTTTTTATAACATGTGAACAATTTTCTTCAATCATAATCATTTTATGATATTCCAAATGTTTTTTGAATTCGCAAATAGTTTATGATTTCTCAATAATTTTGTTTTAAACTCACAACCTTTTGAAATTTGGTTCATCTGGAAATCACAAATTAATTTAAAGAAGAAAAAACTAAAATAGAAATAAGAACATAAAAAGCAAGAAAATGAAATAGAAAACAGGGCGTTGCAACCTGCAAATGGGCAGGCTCATTACCGCGTGCGGGAGGAGTAGGTGCGCTTGCGAGAGAAAAAAAGAAGAGAAAAGGGGTATCGTTATGTTCATTTATCACGCCCAATATGCGACCCTATCCAAAAAGAAACTCGAAGGTCCCACCAAGGATAGACCCGCATATTGAGACGCTTTTGCAAGGTGGATATCATTACATCAACATTACATAATAGATGGGGATACATATAAAAGGCATACAATGCCACACGAATACAACATCATGTTACATAAGAGCAACATCCGACTATGGATGAAACACAAACATAAGCTCAAACGACATCCACCCTGCTAGCCCAGACTGCCGACCTGGAACCTATCCCCTGATCGAAGAAGAAGCAGAAGAAGAACTCCAAAACAAGGAACATCGCTCTCGCGTCATGATCGGTATAAAACCTGTACTCGCAATCGTTCTTTGTAGTAATCTGTGAGCCACGAGGACTCAGCAATCCCATTACCATGGGTATCAAGACTAGCAAAGCTTAATGGGAAAGGAAGGGGTTAAGTGGTGAGGTTGCAGCAGCGACTAAGCATGATATGGTGGCTAACATACGCAAATGAGAGCGAGAAGAGAAGCAAAGGAACGGTCGTCAACTAGTAATGATCAAGAGGTGATCCCGAACTCCTACTTACGTCAAACATAACCCAGAAACCGTGTTCACTTCCCGGACTCCGCCGAGAAGAGATCATCACGGCTACACACGCGGTTGATGCGTTTTAATTCGGATCTGGTGTCAAGTTATCTACAACTGGACATTAACAAATTCCCATCTGCCACATAACTGCGGGCACGGCTCTCGAAAGTTTATACCTGCGGGGTGTCCCAACTTAGCCCATGATAAGCTCTCGCGATCAACGAAGGATATTCCTTCTCCCGGAAGACCCGATCGGTCTCGGAATCCGGTTTACAAGACATTTCGACAATGGTAAAACAAGACCAAGAAGACCGCCCGATCGCCGACATCCCGATAGGAGCTGCACATATCTCGTTCTCGTGGCAACACCGGATAAGCTAAGCGTCACAGTACCGACGTAACCCAAGTTGCCAAGGGATGGTCCCGCACGGTGCTCTAGTTTGGACCAACACTTAGACAAGCATTGGCCTGGGGGGCTATAATAAAGATGACCCTTGGGTTAATTACTCCCAAAGGAAAAGTAGGTGGTGGTGAGGCAAATGGTAAAACCAAGGTTGGGCCTTGCTGGAGGAGTTTTATTCAAAGCGAACTGTCAGGGGGTCCCATAAATCACCCGACCGCGTAAGGAACGCAAAATTCGGAAACATAACACCGGTATGACGGAACGTAGGGCGGCAAGAGTGGAACAAAACACCAGGCATAAGGCCGAGCCTTCCACCCTTTACCAAATATATAGATGCATTAATAATATAAGAGATATTGTGATATCCCAACCAAAATCATGTCCACCATGGAGCAATCTTCAACTTCACCTGCAACTAGCAACGCTATAAGAGAGGCTGAGCAAAGCGGTAACATAGCCAATCAATGGTTTGCTAGGAAGGGTGTCAAAGGTTAGAGGTTCATGGCAATTTGGGAGGCTTGAAGAGCAAATGATAGGTAACGCAGCATAGCGATAGAACGAAGCAACTAGCATAGCAATGATAGTAGTGAGATCCATGGTAGCGGTCATCTTGCCTGAAATCCCGCAAGGAAGAAGAACGAGTCCATGAAGAAGATGAAGCCACGAAGACGAACCACACGTAGACGAACGCATCCTCACGATCGCAACGAAACGGGAACTATCGAGAAGAAGCACACAACATGGTAAACACACCACACATAGGCAAGACATGATGCACAACAAGCATGATGCATGACAAGGCTACATGAAGCTACTCATGGCAAGAGATGATGCAAACAAAAACAACACATCCAGGCAAGTTTAAATGAGGCCGGGAACAACATATAACAATTCCGGTAAGTCCTCATATGCATATTTCAAAATTGGTCCAGAACTGAATAAACCTTATGTTCAAGTTGTTAAATAGCAAGTTAAGATGCACCAAGATGATCTACACGAAAATTCTAGTCAAGTTACATATAAAGTTCATTTAGTTCGGAGCTACGGCCTAGAAGATATGAGCAAAACAAGTTAAGCATGGCATTGATGCAAAATACACCCAAACATTAAGCAAACACACCAAAACAAGGATTCAACATGATAATATGGAACTACATGCAAAAACAAGCAAGTTTCACATAGAGCACACTCAAAACGGAGCAATGGTTCAACACACACACACTATACAAGTCATAGCAACAATCTGTCCAAAACAGCGACTAGGCATCTTGCAAGCATCAAAACAATAAGCTACAACACCCCAACATAAGAACAAAAGGCAGGGGCATGAAGTACAGGTAAAGCATAACAAAACATGAACACTGAGCTATCTCCAGAGATCACTAGAACATGCTCAAAATGACATGGTAAGATTGCAAATAATAACAGTTTCAGACTTATCAGGAAATAACATCAGGTTGCAATGTTTAGAGCTATCAAACAACATGTTACAGGAACTTATCATGGCAAACAAAGGCATGGCATGAATATACTAAATGCATAGAACAAAAGACCCTTACTGACCATGAGCCAAAAAGGAACCGAAGATAAGATGGCACCCATGTAAACATGACAAGTTATATTACAGATTCATACATGGCAGGAACAACAATAAGTAGGCATGTTGGTGAGCTTGAACCACTCACCACAGAGCATTACATGGCATGGCAAGGCAACCTAAGTAAGAAGATATGTTTATGAAGCTAAGCATGGCAAGAGCAAGGTCATAGGATGCATGGATCACTAGAAAAGCATATGGCCAAAACTGAACTTCATGTTAACAGGTTGACAGCAACATTATTTAGCAACTTTGGAGCAAGATAACAACATGTAACAGCAGGCTATAATTGCAACCAGGGGCATGAATGGATAGAGCAAGACATGTATAACAACTCATCCTTAGTGAACATCTCCAGATTATGCACGAAATGACTTGTAGTAGCAGGTTTACATAGCGACAAAATATAAAAGAATCAGCCTAGCAAAACAGCAACAGCAAGTACCCTACTTAACAAACTTGATTCACTCAGCACACTACTCACAAAAATACGTGGATAGCACCTCTGGAAAAATGACATAGCATAGATCAACACACATGTAGACATCAACCTCATAGGATGCACACATCAAACATGGCAAAAATGACAAATGAACAAGTTATAACAGTTTCAGCAGATTAACATCAACATGCACTCTTCCAACAGCATTTCGGGCATCAAGATGAGCTCAAATTGAAATGATGCAATGGAATGAAATGAAGTACTCGTCGAGACGAACAATTTGACATATTACACACACGAAACGGAGCAGTATGCACAGAGTTACAGCAGGTCGAACATGGCATGATTATCTCAAAAACTTCGGGACTTGGAAGAATTGGGGAAGGGGGAAAAGTCAACCTCCGTAGCACGGATTTCGAGGACGACCGGAGACTCGCCGGAGACGGGGACGGAGGTGGCCGGGGAGGCGCTGGGAGGTGGCCGGACCGGATCCGGCCGGCGGATGGCACGGACGGGAGCGAGGCGGGCGTGGCCTTCGGAGGAGCAGAGAGGCGGCGGCGGAGGAGGAGGCGGAGGCGGAGGTCGGAGCGGCCGCGGCGGCGGAGGCGGGCGGGCCAGCCAGGCGAGCACCATGGGATGCGGCGGCGGCCGAACCGGAAGGGCCTCGCTTCGAACCCCCGTGAATCCGCCAGGTGGGTGGCGGGCAAAGTGGGGCGGCGTGGCGGCGTGGCGCGGGCGGTTGGAGGAGGGCGCGGGTGGCGTGGCGGGCGTTGATTGGGTGAAGGGCGTGTCCGCGGACATGTCCGTGGCATGGAGGAGGAGACGCTAGGGTTTGGACCCGGGATTAGAGGAGGGGTGCACATATTTATAGGTAGAGGGAGCTAGGAGAGTCCAAATGAGGAGCGATTTTCGGCCACGCGATCGTGATCGAACGACCGAGAGCATGGAGGGGAGTTTGCTGGGTTTTGGGCCACTTTGAAACGGGGGTTGGGCTGCAACACAAAGAGGGCTTTTACAGTTACCCGGTTAACCGTTGGAGTATCAAACGACCTCCAAATGACCCGAAACTTGACAGGCGGTCTACCGGTGCTATACCAAGGCCGCTTGGCAAGACTCGGGCCATTCCGAGAAAGTTTAATACCCGCTCACAAAAAGAGGCAAAAGGGGAACGCCGGAGGACATAGGAGAGCCGGATTGCAAAACGGACAACGGGGAAAATGCTAGGATGCATGGGACGAACACGTATGCAAAATGAAATGCACATGATGACATGATAAAATGCAACACACAAGCAAAAGACATGACAACAACGGCTAATAACTGGCGGACACCCGACGCATCGAATCCGGGGCGTTACAATTATTTACGGATCTGTTTTAATTTTAGTGAACATATTCTAAAATTTTATTTACATCTTTTTTTAAATTCCTGAATATGTCTTGAATATTGGATCTCTTTAGAAAATCATGAACATTTATTTTAAATCATATTTTTGTAATGTGTGAACATTTTTTCAAAATCATGATCATTTTATGATTTTCCAAAAAAAATTAATTCACAAACAGTTTATGATTTCTCAATATTTTCTAAAAGAATCTTACTACATTTGAAATTTTGTTCTTTTGGAAATCACGATTTAATTGAAAGAAGAAAAAACTAAAACAAAAATGAGAAAGTAAAAAAAAAAGAAACGGAGAACATGCCGCTATGACCTACAAATGTGCCGGCCCATTATAAGTGCGAGAGGAGTAGGTGCGCTTGCGAGAGGAAAAAGGGAAAAAGAAATGAGGTAGGAACCAGGGATCAAACCCTGGTCTCCCGTGAGTAGGGCGGAGGTCATAGCCATAGCGCTGCTCAGGTGCTAACGTTCTTTAAGTACATCAGCTTGTATAAGAACTATGGAACCCGGGCGCGATTTTGAAATAAAAACAAATTGTTTTTTCTTCACTAATGGGTGGCATAGTGGGTAATTTATGACAACTTTGCGGGCAATTACAGTGACGTACCGCTAAAAGCAATAGGTGCTTTATTAATAGGTAGAGAAATCATGAACATTATTTATTTCATGAACATTTATTTTAAATAATGTTTTTATATAATATATGAACATTTTTTTGAAATCATGATCATTTTATGATTTTCGATTTTTTTGAATTCACAAACAGTTTATGATTTCTCAATATTTTTTTAAAAAACTCACTACTTTTGAAATTTCTTTCTTTTGGAAATCACGAATTAATTTAAAGAAGAAAAAACTAAAATAAAATGAGAAAGTAGAAAGAAAATGAAATAGAAAACATGGCGCTACGACCTTCAAATGGGCTGGGCCATTACATGTGCGAGAGGAGCAGGCGCACTTGCGAGAGGAAAAAAGGAAGAAAAAATGAGGTAGGAACCTTGTTTTTATAATATGTGAACATTTTTTTCATCATTGTATGATTGTCAGAATTTTTTTGTATCCACAAGCAGTTTATGATTTCTCAATATTTGTTTTAAAAAACTCACTACTTTTGAAATTTTGTTCTTTTGGAAATCACAAATTAATTTAAAGAATAAAAAACTAAAATAGAAATGAGAATGTAGAAATATAAAATGAAATAGAGAACATGGCGCTACGACCTACAAATGGGCCGGCCCATTACACGTGCGAGAGGAAAAAAGGAAAAAAAATGAGGTAGGAACCATGTTATTTATAATATGTGAACATTTTTTTTGAAATCATGATCATTTTATGATTTCCCGAATTTTTTTGAATTCACAAATAATTTATGATTTCTCAATATATTTTTATAAAACTCACTACTTTTGAAATTTTGTTCTTTTGAAAATCACAGATTAATTTAAAGAAGAAAAAAACTGAAACATAAATGAGAAAAGAAAAAGAAAAAATGAAATAGAAAACATGGCGCTACGACCTACAAATGGGCCGGCTCATTACACGTGCGAGGGGAGCAGGCGCTTGCGAGAGGAAAAAGGGGAAAAATGAGGTAGGAACCAGGATCAAACCCTGGTCTCATGTGAGTAGGGTGAAGGTCGTAGCCACAGCGCTGCTCAGGTGCTCACATTCTTTAAGTGCAACAGCCTGTATAAGAACAATGGAACCCGGGCGCAATTTTGAAATAAAAACAAATAGTTTTTTCTTCACTAATGGGTGGCATAGTGTGTAATTTATGACAACTTTGGGGGCAATTACGGTGACATACCGCCAGAAGCAATAGGTGCTATATTAGTAGGTAGAGATAGAAAAAAATATCCACATAGATATGCGGATTTCTGTGAACTGTGTATGCGGATTTCTATCACATAAAAGAGAAAACCATAGAATAAAAATAACAATTAGAAACATAAAAAGAAAGAAAAAGGATATCCACATAAAATCTGACCGATATAATATTCACGGAGATTAAACAAAACCGAAAAAGAAATGCATTCAAGCTCTATAGAAAAATGTAGCAGTAGTACCGAGTCGGCCCAACTTAACACTCATTTACATATACACTATTATGAATGCCAAGAAAATTACAAGTAACAAGCAAAATATGTGCCTCATGCGACACAATATCAGTGTTCTGACGACAATGCTAGAAAGATTTGTATCACACAGATCGCATCTCTGTGTACTTGCAGAACTGTTGCATAGCTCCTGCTTAGTTTGCCTCATCTTACGCTCCAGTCTCTTCTTTCTCCACAAATCTCTCAAAAACTCATTGTTACCGTAGATATGACTACGAACCGTGTATGTGAAACGAGGATTCCAATTAATGGCCAAGTAAAATAATCCAGCTTGCAAACGACGGTTGCCGTACGTTCTAATTGCATTGTTTAACGTACGAGTCAACCTTCCGATGGTTTCGACATTTCTCTTGAAAGCTTCCCATGTACGCACCTGATATACACGGTAAGCCCACACGATCTTCCGCTTCTCCGTACGAAGTTTTATTTCACGTCGTAGTGATGTTGATTTAAGTATAACCGTAGGTTTAGCCATTGTTCTCATGCCAAACTCATCAAGAAGACATAGCCTAAACATCTTCTTTGGCGCAATAAATTTGTCTTCTCCGTGAACTAGAGATCCAACCTTCTGTTTGAAAAGAAATAAAAACCTCCTCCTTGGATTCTTCGATTGCTTCATCCTAGGTTATGAGACGAGATTCAAAAAGTTAACTACTAAAAGTGTAGCCAGCACTAACATTGCCACTATATTGAATAAACTGAAAAGGGATAACTAGAATTATACATATATAACACAATAACGCATGTTGTTAATGATTTAAAAAACACACCCACAAAAAAACAGAGGTTAAACATATGGATTTTGCTACAAATCAAACATCGGATTTTTTAGCATGTCAAATCATGTTTGAGATGATAGATTGTGTTGTAGTGAGGATGACAATTTTTTTTTAGCAAGCATGACAAGTCCTGTCAAAAAATTGAACATGGCAAGGATTTGACATGCTTGTTAAAAGAATGTCGTCTTCGCGATAACATAATTTGACTAAAAAAAATCGATTTGTCATGCTTAATCTGATGTCATATTTTAACATTAGCAAAAAAGATTATTCGCAAAAAAAATACAACAACCAAGGACGTACTTACCTGCTGCCTTGCGAGGTAGCAATGATATCCATGTCCACGCATGCAAATTGGCTAATAAACCTAATTATTGCTCGTAATGTTGCTTCTAATTATTATAAGGGCGACGGCGTTGGCAGGCTTTCCACCGGAACTCGGGTGGGGTAGCTCGAGTTCTAACCTAAATTCTGCAAGATTTATGTGGGAAAACCTTCGTACCGGAAGACCGCTTGCGTACGGTGCATCCAACACCGGCCCCCCTCAAAAAAGAACACCGCCACGTTTATATCATACGATGCAAAATCCAGCGGTCGCTGCACTTTGAGTCCCACTCACGTACGGTTCGATCACCGGTTCAGTGGATCTGGATCGGTGCGGACCTGGCGAACGAAAGAGGCGGGCCGACGCGATTGACCGCATGGTCGCGGCATGTACAAGGGTTCTATTTTAGTAATGCCATGTAGGATAAATAATAATGTGGCGAAGAAAAAAATCATAAGAAAAGATTGAGATGATCTCTTGACACAATATGTCTCACCGTGCTTTTAAGAATAACTAGTTATTGAAGATAGGGCTAAGAAATGACCCATTGTAGACGTGTTTTTTGCTTATATCTAAATTACATGCAAGACTTAAGATAAAATTATCTTATCAACCATTGTACAAGACCATCTCCACGGCAACCCCATTTTGTCCGGCCGTCTGCTTGAGGCCAAACAAACACAAATCACGGTCCAATAAAAGCAAACGGACGCTAGTTCATTTTTTGTCCGTCGTCGATTTATTTTCGGTTCAAATTTGGATCGCGCTTGCGTCGAGACGGACAGGGCGCGGGCGAATACGGACCCTCTTTTGTCCTCCCCTGCCTCGCCTGTCAGTAAAACAATCCGCTTTTTTCCTTCCCCTATGAAGCTCCCCCCGGTCATAGCCATCGCCGCCCATTTTCTGGCCGCTCGGTCATTGTCCAGGCCGTCCGCCCAAGCCCCAATGCATGCACACAATCCCACTGCCCCCTTCCATTTTTGGAGGAGTTCTTGCCGGCGTTTGTGGGTTTTCGTCACCGCCTCCTGTACCAGAGAAACCACGGCCATCGTTGACGCCCATTGACCCCAACACCGTCCACCTGGCGCCGACCGTCAACGCTTCTACGGGCTTGCTGCCTGTGCGGGGAGGCAGAGGTGCTCTTCATCGGCTGCGTCTCCACCACGACCGCAAGATCTTTGACACTTTTCTCACAAGGTACCATGGATAGTGGGGATGAGTATTTTTTTTTCAACAACTTCATTGTTCATCCGATGATTAGTCGTTCGGTGACAAAGAGCTTGTGATTGCTGCATTGGTCGTCAATGACCACATTGCTAGCCAGCGGCCTCAGTTCATGGGATCAATCCCAGTCCATGCTTCGGCCTTGAACCGCAATAGGGAGAGCGGTCACGCCCTGCTCTATGCCGATTACTTTGAGGATTCTCCGCTCTTCAAAACCCATCCTTTCCAGGACCGCTTCCGAATGGCGAGGCATGTGTTCAATCGTATTCAGGAGAAAGTGATAGCATATGACGATTACTTTGAGTGCAAGAGGATGCCCTTGGCAAGATTGGCTTCTCCTCTTATCAGAAATGCACTGCGGCTATTCGTATGCTTCCAGGCGGAATTTCAGGCAATCTTTTGGATGAGTACATCTGTATGAGTGAGTCCACATGTCTCAAATCAATGTACAAATTCTGCAAGACCGTGGTGGCAGTATTTGCCACTGAATACCTCAGGGAGCCAAATACCGCAGATACAACCTGTTTGTTGGAAATCAATGCAGATAGAGATTTTCCCGGAATGATTGGCATCATAGATTGTATGCACTAAAAGTCGAAGAAGTGTCCATTTGCTTGGCAGGGCGGTACAAGGGGCATGTCAAATGTTGCACTTTCATACTAGAAGTGGTGGCTTCACAAGATCTTGGATATGTCACTCTTTCTTCGGCATGGTTGGTTCTCACAATGATATCAACGTGCTACAACGTTCTCCAGTGTTCGTAAGGCTTGCGGAAGGCCACTACCTAGAGGTCAACTTTGAGATCAATGGTCATCATTACAACAACGGACTACCTAGCTGAAGGTGTATATCCTCGGTGGTCAGCTCTTGTGAATACAATATCCAGCCCAGAAGGAGAGAAAAAACAAAGATTTACCCAAGCACAAGAGAGTGCTAGGAAGGATGTGGAGCGTGCTTTTGGTGTGCTTCAATCTTGATGGGGTATCGTTCGAGACCCATCCATGACATGAAGCACCGAGAAATTTTTGGAGGTGATGACTATTTGTGTGATCATGCACAACATGATCGTGAAGGATGAGCGTAATAACAACATCTACGACCAACGTTTTGAATACCACGATGAAAATGTTGTGCCTGAGCATCAAGAACCAGCAACATTTGAAAAATTCACCCTTCAAAATGACTTGGTTGCGCACATGTGAAATCACATTTGCAACCAGTAGATGTATCGGTTCATTTTCTTTCCACGTATTCGTGAAAATTACGATTTGGTTGTAAATTTTGTGTTTTTTATTCGGTTATGAAACTATTTATTATTATGGTGTTGTGTAATTTATTTTGGTTTGTACTATTTACAATGTTTAGGGAAACTCCAAGGCGGACCCGTAAACCTCCCGCAACCGTTCGGGTCGCGTTGTTCGGCCCATGGAAGCCATCCAATGTCGATCTGTATCGTTCCGCGAGGCGGTCCGGACACGATTTCTCCCGCAAATCGGAGACAAAGTGGGGGAGGTTTGCGGGATTCCGGACTGATCCCAATCCCGTTTCTGACCGCCCTGGCCCACCAAAAAAAACCTCTCCCTCCTGCGCGCGCTTTTGTCCGGCGCCAGCTGCCCGCATTCATATCGCTAGAGAGCGTGTCGTCCAGCATTGAAGGCGCCTCAAGGCGAACGCGACCTCTCACTGCCTCCGCCATTGAAGCGGCGCGCCGGCCGAGGGCGCCACCTGCTGCATGCCCGGCTGAACACGCCTCCTCGCCGCATTCATATGACTCCATTAACCCCGTGTGGAAGCTGAGAAACCTACTCCAGCCACACATCCGTTCAGAAGTAGGCCGGCATTAAACGCAACACTGACCTAGCTCCTCTCAATCACCCTCAATTCAAATGAGGGCAGACGTCGAGCAAGAATCACATCTCTTCGCCGCTCACCTCATCTTATCCTTCACTATTTTCTCCACCATTTTGATGGCATCCGACAGGAAGGAAGAGCAGTTCTTCAGCATAAAAGCCGACATGGTGGCCCGTCAAGCCCGACGGATACGAGCGAGGCAGCTCGCTGCTCCACCTCCCTTCCCTAGGCCTACGGAGCAAGTTGCCACCACAATCCAGCACGTGGTTCATCAACTCACCGATCCAAGCCAGCTCGTAGAGGACTAGCGAGTTACTCTAGGCCAGCACGATGGGGAGCACGGCGGTATGGGCATGGATGACTCCTCGGTGTACCGCCCTCCAGTGCCTACGACCGCGCCATCTGTCATCGACGCACGCGTAGCCACGCCATGCAGGCAGAGAAAGAAGACGGGTGTGTGGAGGATATCCACGAGTCGATGGCCAGCGCATCCGCATCCACGTCGGCTAGCAGGTTCGAGGGAAAGTAGAACACGGGAGGTCGCCGCCGCTTGGGTCCCAGGAAGACCACCACCTTCGCGTCGCCGGCTTGTACAACTGGTGACGTGTTCGGTTTCTTCCTTATCTTAGACCACCCTGGCTTGAGCATCCACGTAAGCACCCTTCCCCTCCGGCTGAAGCACCCTCTTCGCCATACTCCGATGAGCGACGTAGCCAGACATAGGGAAGATACAGGGGAGAATATGCCTCCTATCATGGTAGTGAATCTCCGTGCGACCGTACATGCACATAGTTTTAACCTTTTTATTTAAAATATTTCCAAAATGTAATAGTTTGCGTACGGTTTGTATGAAATCCGTCGTGTTTGTATGAAATCTGGCCATGTTTGCATGAATTTTGTCCAGTTGATTTGAGTTGTTGCGAAAATATATGCGGCTAGCCTTGAATGAATGCCTCCCGTATCCGTGTCCGCGGACCGATGTGGGAGGTTTTTTGCGGGTTCTGGTTGGATTGTCTACATTTTGCGCCGACCGAGCGGGGCGAACGAGATGATTGGGCCTCGACAACGACATGATGACCTAATTTTGCAGGACGGGGCGAAGCATTGCTCCAGCTGTTTGGTGTTGCAGGCGAGTGAAGCTAATCCGCCAGGGAGGAAGTAACCAATCGTCAGTTCGTGGATGCATTCATCGCTGCTGATGTGCCCTAGCGCGTCGCCGGCTTGTACAGTCGGTGACGTGTCCGGTTTCTTCTTTATCTTAGATCACCCTGGCTTGGGCATCCACGGAAGCACCCTTCCCCTCCGGCTGAAGCACCCTCTTCGCCACACTCCGATGAGCGGTGCAGCCGGACATAGGGACGATACAGGGGAAGAATATGCCTCCTATCATGGGAGTGAATCTACATGCGACTGTACGTGCACATAGTTTTAACCTTTTTATTTAAAATATTTCCAAAATGTAATAGTTTGCATCCGGTTTGTATGAAATCCGTCGTGTTTGTATGAAATCCGGCCTTGTCTGCATGAATTTTGTCCGATTGATTTGAGTTGTTGTGAAAATATATGCGGCTAGCCTTGAGTGAATGCATCCCATATCCGTGTTCGCGAACCGATGTGGGAGGTTTTTGGCGGGTTGTGGTTGGATTGTCTATATTTGGCGCCAGCCGAGCGGGGCGAACAAGATGATTGGGCCTCGACAACGACATGATGACCTAATTTTGCAGGGAGGGACGAAGCGTTGCTGCGGCTGTTTGGTGTCGCAGGGGAGTGAAGCTAATCCACCAAAGAGGACGTAACCAATCATCAGTTTGTGGATGCATTCATCGCTGCTGATGTGCGCTGATACGTCTCCGACGTATCTATAATTTTTATTGTTCCATGCTATTATATTATCCATCTAGGATGTTTTATATGCATTTATATGCTATTTTATATGATTTTTGGGACTAACCTATTAACCTAGAGCCCAGTGCCAGTTTCTGTTTTTTTCCATGTTTTTGAGTTTTACAGAAAAGGAATACCAAATGGAGTCCAATTGATGTGTCAATTTTTGATGATTTGTTATGGACCAAAAGAATCCCCCGGGGTAAAAAAAAGTTGGGCCAGAAGAGTCCCGAGCCGTCCACGAGGGTGGAGGGCGAGCCCTACCCCCTGGGCGCCCCCTGCCTCGTGGACGACTTGGAGACCCCCCTTGACGTGAGACCGATGCCAAAAATTCCTATAAATACCCAAATCTCCAGAAAATAACCTAGATCGGGAGTTTCGCCGCCGCAAGCCTCTGTAGCCACCAAAAACCTCTCGAGAGCCCGTTTCGGCACCCTGCCGGAGGGGGAATCCATCACCGGTGGCCATCTTCATCATCTCGGCGCTCTCCATGATGAGGAGGGAGTAGTTCACCCTCGGGGCTGAGGGTATGTACCAGTAGCTATGTGTTTGATCTCTCTCTCTCTCTCTCTCTCTCGTGTTCTTGAGGTGGTACAATCTTGATGTATCGCGAGCTTTGCTATTATAATGTTTCTCCCCCTCTACTCTCTTGTAATGGATTGTGTTTTCTTTTTGAAGTTATCTTATCGGATTGAGTCTTTAAGGATCTGAGAACACTTGATGTATGTCTTGCATGTGCTTATCTGTGGTGACAATGGGATATTCACGTGATCTACTTGATGTATGTTTTGGTGATCAACTTGCGGGTTCAGTGACCTTTGTGAACTTATGCATAGGGGTTGGCACACGTTTTCGTCTTGACTCTTCGGTAGAAACTTTGGGGCACTCTTTGAAGAACTTTGTGTTGGTTGAATAGATGAATCTGAGATGCATATCGTATAATAATGCCCACGGATACTTGAGGTGACGTTGGAGTATCTAGGTGACATTATGGTTTTGGTTGATTTGTGTCTTAAGGTGTTATTCTAGTACGAACTCTATGATAGATCGAACGGAAAGAATAGCTTCGTGTTATTTTACTACGGACTCTTGAATAGATCGATCAGAAAGGATAGCTTTGGGGTGGTTTCGTACCCTACAATAATCTCTTCGTTTGTTCTCCACTATTAGTGACTTTGGAGTGACTCTTTGTTGCATGTTGAGGGATAGTTATATGATCCAGTTATGTTATTATTGTTGAGAGAACTTTAACTAGTGAAAGTATGAACCTTAGGCCTTATTTCCTAGCATTGCAAATACCGTGTTTGCTCGCTTTTATCATTAGTTATCTTGCTGTTTTTATAATTTCAGATTACAAAAACCTATATCTACCAGCCATATTGCACTTGTATCACCATCTCTTTGCCGAACTAGTGCACCTTTACAATTTACCATTGTATTGGGTGTGTTGGGGACACAAGAAACTCTTTGTTATTTGGTTACAGGGTTGTTTGAGAGAGACCATCTTCATCCTATGCCTCCCACGGATTGATAAACCTTAGGTCATCCACTTGAGGGAAATTTGCTACTGTCCTACAAACCTCTGCACTTGGAGGCCCAACAACGTCTACAAGAAGAAGGTTGTGTAGTAGACATCAAGCTCTTTTCTGGCGCCGTTGCCGGGGAGGTTAGTGCTTGAAGGTATATCTTTAGATCTTGCAATCAAATCTTTTAGTTTCTTGTTTTATCACTAGTTTAGTTTATAAAATAAAACTACAAAAAAATGGAATTGAGTTTGCCTCATACGCTTCATCGTTTTAATATCTTTCGTGAGAATGATGAAAAGGAAAATTGTGCTCAAGTGCTAGAAGAAGAAGTCTATAAAATGTTTGGCACTAAATCTTTAAATGATGAGCATGATTGCAATGTTGTTAGTATGAACTCTTTGAATATCCATAGTACTAATGATGATTGCACTAGTCATGATGAAGATATTTCATATAAACATGTCAATTTTTATGGAGTGCATAGAGTTTGCAAGTACACACCAAATAGGGAAGACATATTTTGCAAGTGGCATAAGTATTTAGAAACTAAATGGTTGCAAGAAAGGCTAGATGCTTGTGCTGAAAATTTAAAATTTATTTGCCATCCTTGTGAACTTTGCAATGAACGTGATCATTTAAATCCCCAATGCAAATTTTTTCATGATCGTAGCGTGTCCAAAAATTGTGATGACTTGATTTGCCTTGCACATCATAATGAACTTAGTTTGCTTTTGGGTTATGAAGAAATAAAACGTATAACTAAAGATATGCCAGAATTTGTCCTTGATAAAGTTCTTGATTTTGATCTAGAAGAAATTTTTATGTATTGTGCGGTGAATTGCATTGAAAATCCTTATATTGCCAAATACATAAAGAAAAGAAAGCAAATAGAAGATGAAGAAAATACTAATGAAAGGGAAGAGACTTCCCAATATCCTCCTATTATTTCTTATGATGAATCAGGTAACAAGGGAGAGCCTTCTATTCAACCAATCTCATTAATAAGGAGCTCCAAAAAGAGGGTTAACCCCACACATGATGTGAAGAAGAAAAAGAAAAGATGGAGAAGCAAAGGTAAAAAGGTATCCCTCCCAAATGATGTTGCTCCTATTACTCATTGTGATGATGATAATTGCTATACTATTGGTGCTATCCATACTATTAATGATGAGAGTGATTATGCTTATGATATGAAAAGGCCCAAGCATGGGGATGCTATGTTTGATGAGAATGACATGTTTGAGAATATATTTGCTGCAATTAATGTTTTTCCCAAGCTTGGGGATGCTATGTTTAATGAAGATGATATTTTTAGCCTCCCAAGTTTTGATGAGCAAATTTATTATGATGATAACATGCCTCCTAGTTATGATGATTATTGTGATGACACTTATGCTATAAAAAGTAGTGATGATTATATTTGTCATGATCATGATTACCATTTTTCTGAACATTACTCTTTTAATGTGGAAACAGTTTATAGTATTCGAGTCTCTTATGATACTCCCACTATTCCGAATAAGAATAATTTTGCTTATGTGGAGAGTAATAAAATTTCTATGCTCTTAGATCATGAAAAGAATGCTTATTGTGATAGTTATATTGTTGAATTCATTCATGATGCTACTGAAAATTATTATGAGGGAGGAACATATGCTTGTAGGAATTGCAATAATATCAAGTTCCCTCTCTATGTGCTTAAAGTTTTAAAGTTATGCTTGTTTTGCCTTCATATGCTAGTTGATTATTGTTCCCATAAGTTGTTTGCTCACAAAATCCATATGCATAGGAAGTAGGTTAGACTTAAATGTGCTAGTCATATTCTTCATGATGCTCTCTTTATGTTTCAATTCTTATCTTTTATGTGAGCATCATTGAAATCTTCATGCCTAGCTAGGGGCGTTAAACATTAGCGCTTGTTGGGAGGCAACCCAATTTTATTTTTGTCCTTTGTTTTTGTTCATATTTATTAATAAATAATTCAACTATCCTATGTTTAGATGAGGTTTTATGTTTTAATTAGTGTTTGTGCCAAGTAGAACCTTTGGGAAGACTTGGGTGAAGTCTATGCAATCTTGCTGTAAAAAACAGAAACTTTTGCGCTCACGAGATTAGCTGCCATGTTTTACTGGAGAGTGCTTTTAGGTTGATTATTTTTGCAGATGATTAATAGACAAATTCCTCAGGTCCACCAATTTATTTCATAATTTTTGGAGTTACAGAAGTACTCTAATGATACAGATTACTACAGACTGTTTTGTTTGTGACAGATTTTGTTTTCTATGTGTTGTTTGCTTATTTTGATGAATCTATGAGTAGTATCGGAGGGTACGAACCATAGAGAAGTGGGAATTGTAACGCCCCGGATTCGTTGCGCCAGGTGTCCGCCAGTTACTCGCCGTTGTTGCCATGTCATTTGCTTGCATGTTGCATTTTATCATGTCATCATGTGCATCTCATTTTGCATTCATGTTCATCTCTGGCATCCGAGCATTTTCCCCGTTGTCCGTTTTGCAATCCAACACTCCTGTGTCCTCCGGCGTCCCCTTCTAGCCTCTCTTCGTGTGCGGGTATTAAACTTTCTCGAATGGCCCGAGGTTTGCCAAGCGGCCTTGGTATAGCACCGGTAGACCGCCTGTCAAGTTTCGTGCCATTTGGAGTTCGTTTGGTACTCCAACGGTTAACCGGGTAACCGCAAAGCCCTCTTTGAGTTGCAGCCCAACACCCCTTCCAAAGAGTCCCAAAACCCATCTAACTCCCCTCCATGCTCTCGGTCGTTCGATCACGATCGCGTGGCCGAAAACCGCTCCTCATTTGGACTCTCCTAGCTCCCTCTACCTATAAATAAGTGACCCCCCCTCCAAATTCGCGGATGATTCCCCCCTAAACCCTAGCCCCGCTCCTCCGCGCCGCGCCGGACATGTCTGGACCGGACCGGACACGTCTAGCCGCCCCCCTCAGCCTACCAGCGCTGCAGCGTGGCGCCGCCGCCCCCGCCGGGCCCGCCTCGCGCACAAGGCCAGCGCATGCCCGCCGCCGCGGCGTCCGCGCCCTCGGCCGCCCGCCGCCTCGCGGAGCATTCCAGCGCCGCCGCCCGTCGCTCGCGCGGCGACCAACGTCGCCGCTGCCGCGGCTGGCGTCCGCCGCTGCCGGCGCCGCCGCCGCCGCAGCCTGGGCGCCCGCTAAGCCTGGCGACCGCGCCGCCCTCGGCCTCTGGCATGCCGCCGCCTCTCCGCGGATCTCGCCGCCTGCGCGCCTCGCAGCCAGCGCCGGCTGGGCGCCGCCGCCGCTCAGCGTCCCGTCGCCGGACCTCGTCCACGCTGCCTCCGCCGGCTTCCTCCGCGGTGCCCCGGCCCTCTCCGGCCCTCTCCGGCCGCCGCACCGCCCGCCTCCGGCGAGCTCTCCGGCGAGCCCGGCCTGCCTCGCAATCCGTGCCAGATCCAGATCTGGATCCTGAGGTAGTCCCCGATTTTGCTAAGTCCTGTAATTATTGCATTATCGTGCCATCTTTGACCTGTCACATCTCTGCATCCGTAGCTCCGTTTTGTGCGTGTAATATGTCAAATTGTTCGCCTCGACGAGTACTTCGTTTCATTCCATTGCATCATTTTCATTTGAGCTCATCCTGATGCCCGAAATGCTGTTGGAAGAGTGCATGTTGATGTTAATCTGCTGAAACTGTTATAACTTGCTCATTTACCATTTTTGCCATGATTGATGTGTGCATCCTATGGGGTTGATGTCTACATGAATGTTGATCTATGCCATGCCATCTTTCCAGAGGTGCTAACCATGTATTTTTGTGAGTTGTGTGCTGAGTGTATCAAGCTTGTTAAGTAGGGTAGTTGCTGTTGCTGTTTTCCTGACAGATTCTGTAATTTTGTGATGCCATGTTAACATGCTTCTACTAATCATTCTATGCATAATCTGGAGATGCTCTATAAACATGTTTTGATCTACATGTCATGCTCTGTCCATCCATGCCCCTGGTAGCATTTATAGCCTGCTGGAACATGTTGTTATCTTGCTCTAAAGTTGCTTGAAGATGTTGCTGTCAGCCTGTTAACATTAAGTTCACTTGTTCCCATGTGTTTTCCTAGTGATCCATGCATCCTATGACCTTGATCTTGCCATGCTTAGCTTCATAAACATGCCTTCTTACTGTTGGTTGCCTTGCCATGCAATGTATTGCTCTGTAGTGAGTGGTTCAAGCTCACCAACATGCCTACTTATTGTTGTTCCTGCCATGTTTAAATCTGTGATATAACTTGCCATGTTTACATGGGTGCCATCATATTTTCTATGCCTTTTTGGCTCATGGTCAATAAGGGACTTTTGATCTATGCTATTATTAGATTCATGCAATTCCTTTGTTTGCCATGATAAGTTCCTATAACATGTTGTTTGATAGCTCTAAACATTGCAACCTGATGTTATTTCTGCTAAAGTCTGAAACTGTTATTATTTGCAATATCTCCATGTCTTTTTGAGCATGTTCTTGTTGTTTCTGGAGATAGCTCAGTGTTCATGTTTTGTTATGCTTTACTTGTACTTCATGCCCATGCCTTTTGTTATTATGTTGGGATGCTGTAGCATGTTGTTTTGATGCTTGTAAGATGCCTACTTGCTGTTATGGACAGATTGTTGTTATGACTTGTATGGAGTGTATGTGTTGCACAGTTGCCCCGTTTTGAGTGTGCTCTATATGAAACTTGCTTGAATTTGCATGTAGCTTCATATTATCATGTTGCATCCTTGTTTTGAGGTGTTTGCTTGATGTTTGGGTGCATTTTGCTTAAATGCCATGTTTAACTTGTTTTGCTCATATCTTCTAGCCCGTAGCTCCGAATCTAATGAACTTTATATGTAGCTTGACTAGAATTTCGTGTAGATTCTCGTGGTGCATATTAACTTGCTGTTTAACAACTTGAACATAATGTTTATTCAGATCTGGACCAATTTCGAAATTTGCATATGAGGACTTACCGGAATTGTTATATGTTGTTCCCGGCCTCATTTAAACTTGCCTTGATGTGTTGTTCTTGTTTGCATCATCTCTTGCCATGAGTAGCTTCATGTAGCTTGGTCATGCATCATGCTTGTTGTGCATCATGCCTTGTTCATGTGTGGTGTGTTTACCTATGTTGTGTGCTTCTTCTTGTTAGTTCCTGTTTCGTTGCGATCGTGAGGATTCGTTCGTCTACGGTTGGTTCGGCTTCATCTGTTCGTCTTCTTCTTGGACTCGTTCATCTTCCTTGCGGGATTTCAGGCAAGATGACCGCTACCCTGGATCTCACTACTATCATTGCTATGCTAGTTGCTTCGTTCTTTCGCTATGCTGCGCTTCCTATAACTTGTTCTTCAAGCCTCCCAAATTGCCATGAACCCCTGACCTTTGACACCATTCCTAGCAAACCATTGATTGGCTATGTTACCGCTTTGCTCAGCCCCTCTTATAGCGTTGCTAGCTGCAGGTGAAGTTGAAGATTTCTCCATGGTGAACAGGATTTTGGTTGGGATATCACAATATCTCTTATATTATTAATGCATCTATATACTTGGTAAAAGGTGGAAGGCTCGGCCTTATGCCTGGTGTTTTGTTCCACTCTTGCCGCCCTAGTTTCTGTCATACTGGTATTATGTTCCCGGATTTTGCGTTCCTTACGCGGTCGGGTGATTTATGGGACCCCCCTGACAGTTTGCTTTGAATAAAACTTGTCCAGCAAGGCCCAACCTTGGTTTTACCATTTGCCTCACCACCACCTATCCCTTTCCCTTGGGTCGGCCAACCCGAGGGTCATCTTTATTTTAGCCCCCCCGGGCCAGTGCTTGTCTAAGTGCTGGTCCAAACCGAGCGATGTCCGGCGCCCCTGGCAACCAGGTCTATGCCAACCCGACGTCTGGCTCATCCGGTGTGCCCTGAGAACGAGATATGTGCAGCTCCTATCGGGATTTGTTGGCACAGCGGGAGGCTTTGCTGGTCTTGTTTTACCTTTGTCGAAATGTCTTGTAAACCGGGATTCCGAGACTGATCGGGTCTTCCTGGGAGAAGGTCTATACCTTCATTGATCGCGAGAGCTTGTCATGGGCTAAGTTGGGACACCCCTGCAGGGTATAAACTTTCGAGAGCCGTGCCCGCGGTTATGTGGCAGATGGGAATTTGTTAATGTCCGGTTGTAGATAACTTGACACCAGATCCGAATTAAAACGCATCAACCGAGTGTGTAGCCGTGATGGTCTCTTCTCGGCGGAGTCCGGGAAGTGAACACGGTTTCTGTGTTATGTTTGACGTAAGTAGGTGTTCAGGATCACCTCTTGATCAGTGCTAGTTGACGACCGTTCCGCTTGTTCTCTTCTCGCTCTCATTTGCGTATGTTAGCCACCATATATGCTTAGTCGCTGCTGCAACCTCACCACTTTACCCCTTCCTTTCCCATTAAGCTTTGCTAGTCTTGATACCCATGGTAATGGGATTGCCGAGTCCTCGTGGCTCACAGATTACTACAACAATAGTTGCAGGTACAGGTTATGCGATGATCCTGATGCGAGAGTGATGTTTGCTTGTTTTGGAGTTCTTCTTCTGCTTCTTCAATCAGGGGATAGGTTCCAGGTCGGCAGCCTGGGCTAGCAGGGTGGATGTCCTTTGAGTTTCTGTTTGTGTTTCATCCGTAGTCGGATGGTGCTCTTATGTATGATGTATTGTTGTATTCGTGTGGCATTGTATGCCTCTTGTATGTATCCCCACTATTATGTAATGTTGATGTAATGATATCCACCTTGCAAAAGCGTTTCAATATGCGGGTCTATCCTTGGTGGGACCTTCGAGTTCCTTTTGGATAGGGTCGCATATTGGGCGTGACAAGTTGGTATCAGAGCCTCGACCGACCCTAGGAGCTCCCCTTGATTGATCGTGTAGTTTGGCCGTTGTTGAGTCTAGAAGAAAACTATTTTCGGAGTCTAGTTATATCAGAGAGTAGGAATTCTTTTTACTCCTCAGTCCCTTCGTCGCTCTGGTGAGGAATCTTGACGTAGGTGTTTTGAATTACTCCTCTTCCCTTTCAAATTTTTCTTTAGGTTCACGCAGTTTGGTTTTCCGATAGTTGTTCCTCAGCTCTTTGCATCCGGTGCATTTCTCGTCAAGTTGACTCGAACCTCTTTGTCTTTCGCGAGATCAATCCTCAGCTCTTTTGATCGATGTTGTTTCCCTGTCCGAAGTTGTCCTTGTTTTTTTACCACCCGCCCACCCTTTTTTTTCTCCTTGGAACCGGAGTCCGTAATCGAGTATCCATCCTACTCGTGCGAAGTATTTGCTTTCGTTCCTCAATTATTTCAACAGGTGTTTTCTCTTCAAGTTATTCGTCGGTTTCCCCTTCCAAGTTGCCTTTGTTTTCCCGCCCTCCCACCCCTTTTTCTTCCCGGAGTCTGAGTCTCTCTCGACTATCTATTTCGTCCGTGTGGAGTCTCTTCAAACTTCCCTCATTTATTTCAACCGGTGAATTCTCTTCTCGTTCATCATTCTTCATCTCTTTTCTTTTCCGGTGGACTCAATTCAAGTTTTTCGGGTTGATCATATTCTTTCTCTCGGCTCAAGTATTTCCCTTTGCTCATTCGCCTCTCGCCATTTTATCCTTCCGAAGTATAATGCACCGGAACAATTCAAATATTTCAATCATCCCGATGCATCATCTATCTATTCAACAATCCCTTTCCAACGGTGTTTTCTCTTCATTGGGCCTAACCCACAGGTGTTTTCCCAGGATCTTACCTGACTCTTCTAATTCCCCCAGAGTTATTCTCAAATTCTTTTCAAGTGTGACGTAAGAATGGATCCCATCAGTCACTTTCTTTCTCAAAGATCTCATTCAAATTCTTTTCATTGTTGACTCAACCTTTTCGGTTTTTCATTCTCCCGGAGTATCTCAGAAATTTCGGTGGTGTTTCTTGTCATCATTCTCAGCTTGGAAGATCGAAGAAGAGTTTTTTCCCTCTAAATCTGCCCGTTCTCCCGGAGATTCACAGTGCTAGCTCGACGTTATCCTATCAAATTGTTTCAAGTCATGCAAATTCTTTTCATCCATCCGGAGCATTTCAGGAGTTGCTTTCTCTCTCGATCATCCGGAGGCCATCATTCCAGTTATCGTTCGCTATGTATCCCGGTGCTTCGTTCAAGTATTCTTCAATCAGTTCGCGATCTCTTTGTTCTTTTGCATCTAAATCCCCTCAAGCATATTTGCCTTCTAATTCTTCCCGGTGATTCATTCTCTTTCGCCAGACATTTCCGATTTCTCACGGTGGTTCGTTCAAGATTCTTTTCCTTGTTTATCATATTAATCCATTCCTTCTTCCAATCCTACCGGTGGTTCATGAAGACCTTCTCAAGTTTGTGATATGTCACTTCTCAATCCTTTTCTTTGGAGTTTATTCTTCATGAATAAATTCTAGTTCCAAGTATTTCATCTTTTCTTTTCCGGAGTTCAATTATTTTCCCCAGCCATTTCGTCGGAACCTTCATCTAAATCATCGCAAGGCTCATCTTATTCTTTCATCCTTCATTCTATCTCATCAACCTTTATTTTACCGGAGTTCTTCACGGTGGATCTTCATGATTTAATTCATTCTTCAAGAGTTCATCAAGTACCATTCCATCCTCTCAAACTCGTGTTCTATTCTTTCCATGTTCAGCCGGAGTGCTGCCTAAATCCTTTCAGTCTTATCCGTTTCTTTTCTCATTCTAACCACTCCGGTTAGAACGAGTCATTTCATAGTCTATCTGATTCCGTGAGCTCTCGATTCTCGTCATTCTCGTTGTTATTCTCTTCTTCTCGAGTGCTCTTGACTCTTTGATTCTTCTCTTGAGTTCTTGTTTCACCTCATCCCTTTTTCCCTTCCGTCTCGGGACGAGATCTCTTGTTAGTGGAGGAGTGTTGTAACGCCCCGGATTCGTTGCGCCAGGTGTCCGCCAGTTATTCGTCGTTGTTGCCATGTCATTTGCTTGCGTGTTGCATTTTATCATGTCATCATGTGCATCTCATTTTGCATTCATGTTCATCTCTGGCATCCAAGCATTTTCCCCGTTGTCCGTTTTGCAATCCGGCACTCCTATGTCCTCCGGCGTCCCCTTCTAGCCTCTCTTCATGTGCGGGTATTAAACTTTCTCGGAATGGCCTGAGGTTTGCCAAGCGGCCTTGGTATGGCACCGGTAGACCGCCTGTCAAGTTTCGTGCCATTTGGAGTTCGTTTGGTACTCCAACGGTTAACCGGGTAACCGCAAAGCCCTCTTTGAGTTGCAGCCAAACACCCCTTCCAAAGTGGCCCAAAACCCATCTAACTCCCCTCCATGCTCTCGGTCGTTCGATCACAATCGCATGGCCGAAAACCGCTCCTCATTTGGACTCTCCTAGCTCCCTCTACCTATAAATAAGTGACCCCCCTCCAAATTCGCGGATGATTTCCCCCTAAACCCTAGCCCCGCTCCTCCGCGCCACGCCGGACATGTCCGGACCGGACCGGACACGTCCAGCCGCCCCCTCAGCCTACCAGCGCCTGCCACGTGGCGCGCCGCCACCGCCGCCGCCGCCCGCCCCGAGCCCACCTGCGCAGCGCCCGCGCCTCCGGCCGCCGCCGCCGCCTCGCCGGAGCATTCTGCGCCGCCGCCCGTCGCCGCCGGCGACCGACGTCGCCGCCGGCCGCCGCCTTGCGTCGCCCGCTGTTGCCGCCGCCGCCGCCCGCAGCATGGCGCCCATAAGCCCGGCGATCAGACCGCCCTCGGCCTCCGCGCGGCCACCGCCTCTCCGCGGTTCTCGCCACCTGCGCGCCTCGCGGCCGCGCCCTGCTTTGGGCGCCGCCGCCGCGCCAGCGTCCCCGCGCGGTCGTCGCCCACGCCGCCTCCGCCGGCTTCCTCCGCGGTGCCCGGCCTCTCCGGCCCTCTCCGGCCGCCGCACCGCCCGCCTCCGGCGAGCTCTTCGGCGAGCCCGGCCTGCCTCGCAATCCGCGCCAGATCCAGATCTGGATCCTGAGGTAGTCCCCGATTTTGCTGTCCTGTAATTATTGAATTATCATGCCATCTTTGACCTATCACATCTCTGCATCTGTAGCTCCGTTTTGCGCGCGTAATATGTCAAATTGTTCGTCTCGACGAGTACTTCATTTTATTCCATTGCATCATTTTCATTTGAGCTCATCTTGATGCCCGAAATGCTGTTGGAAGAGTGCATGTTGATGTTAATCTGCTGAAACTGTTATAACTTGCTCATTTATCATTTATGCCATGATTGATGTGTGCATCCTATGTGGTTGATGTCTACATGAACGTTGATCTATGACATGCCATCTTTCCAGAGGTGCCAACCATGTATTTTTGTGAGTTGTGTGGTGAGTGTATCAAGCTTGTTAAGTAGGGTAGTTGCTGTTGCTATTTTCCTGACAGATTCTGTAATTTTGTGATGCCATGTTAACATGCTTCTACTAATCATTCTATGCATAATCTGGAGATGCTCTATAAACATGTTTTGATCTACATGTCATGCTCTATCCATCCATGCCCCTGGTAGCATTTATAGCCTGCTGGAACATGTTGTTATCTTGCTCTAAAGTTGCTTGAAGATGTTGTTGTCAGCCTGTTAACATTAAGTTCACTTGTTCCCATGTGTTTTCCTAGTGATCCATGCATCCTATGACCTTGCTCTTGCCATGCTTAGCTTCATAAACATGCCTTCTTACAGTTGGTTGCCTTGCCATGCCATGTATTGCTCTGTAGTGAGTGGTTCAAGCTCACCAACATGCCTACTTATTGTTGTTCCTGCCATGTTTAAATCTGTGATATAACTTGCCATGTTTACATGGGTGCCATCATATTTTCTATGCCTTTTTGGCTCATGGTCAATAAGGGACTTTTGATCTATGCTATTATTAGATTCATGCCATGCCTTTGTTGCCATGATAAGTTCTGTAACATGTTGTTTGATAGCTCTAAACATTGCAACCTGATGTTATTTCTGCTAAAGTCCGAAACTGTTATTATTTGCAATATCTCCATGTCTTTTTGAGCATGTTCTTGTTGTTTCTGGAGATAGCTCAGTGTTCATGTTTTGTTATGCTTTACCTGTACTTCATGCCCATGCCTTTTGTTATTATGTTGGGATGCTTTAGCATGTTGTTTTGATGCTTGTAAGATGCCTAGTTGCTGTTATGGACAGATTGTTGTTATGACTTGTATGGAGTGTATGTGTTGCACCGTTGCCCCGTTTTGAGTGTGCTCTATATGAAACTTGCTTGAATTTTCATGTAGCTTCATATTATCATGTTGCATCCTTGTTTTGAGGGGTTTGCTTGATGTTTGGGTGCATTTTGCTTAAATGCCATGTTTAACTTGTTTTGCTCATATCTTCTAGCCCGTAGCTCCGAATCTAATGAACTTTATATGTAACTTGACTAGAATTTCGTGTAGATTCTCTTGGTGCATCTTAACTTGTTGTTTAAAAACTTGAACATAATGTTTATTCAGATCTGGACCAATTTCGAAATTTGCATATGAGGACTTACCGGAATTGTTATATGTTGTTCCCGGCCTCATTTAAACTTGCCTTGATGTGTTGTTCTAGTTTGCATCATCTCTTGCCATGAGTAGCTTCATGTAGCTTGGTCATGCATCATGCTTGTTGTGCATCATGCCTTGTTCATGTGTGGTGTGTTTACCTATGTTGTGTGCTTCTTCTTGTTAGTTCCTGTTTCGTTGCGATCGTGAGGATTCGTTCGTCTACGGTTGGTTCGGCTTCATCCGTTCGTCTTCTTCTTGGACTCGTTCTTCTTCCTTGCGGGATTTCAGGCAAGATGAACACTACCATGGATCTCACTACTATCATTGCTATGCTAGTTGCTTCGTTCTTTCGCTATGCTGCGCTTCCTATAACTTGTTCTTCAAGCCTCCCAAATTGCCATGAACCCCTGACCTTTGACACCATTCCTAGCAAACCATTGATTGGCTATGTTACCGCTTTGCTCAGCCCCTCTTATAGCGTTGCTAGCTGCAGGTGAAGTTGAAGATTTCTCCATGGTGAACAGGATTTTGGTTGGGATATCACAATATCTCTTATATTATTAATGCATCTATATACTTGGTAAAGGGTGGAAGGCTCGGCCTTATGCCTGGTGTTTTGTTCCACTCTTGCCGCCCTAGTTTCTGTCATACCGGTATTATGTTCCCGGATTTTGCGTTCCTTACGCTGGTCGGGTGATTTATGGGACCCCCGACAGTTCGCTTTGAATAAAACTTGTCCAAGAAGGCCCAACCTTGGTTTTACCATTTGCCTCACCACCACCTATCCCTTTCCCTTGGGTCGGCCAACCCGAGGGTCATCTTTATTTTAGCCCCCGGGCGTTGCTTGTCTAAGTGCTGGTCCAAACCGAAGCGATGTCCGGCGCTACTGGCAACCAGGTCTATGCCAACCCGACGTCTAGCTCATCCGGTGTGCCCTGAGAACGAGATATGTGCAGCTCCTATCGGGATTTGTCGGCACAGCGGGAGGCTTTGCTGGTCTTGTTTTACCATTGTCGAAATGTCTTGTAAACCGGGATTCCGAGACTGATCGGGTCTTCCTGGGAGAAGGTCTATACCTTCGTTGATCGCGAGAGCTTGTCATGGGCTAAGTTGGGACACCCCTGCAGGGTATAAACTTTCGAGAGCCGTGCCCGCGGTTATGTGGCAGATGGGAATTTGTTAATGTCCGGTTGTAGATAACTTGACACCAGATCCGAATTAAAACGCATCAACCGAGTGTGTAGCCGTGATGGTCTCTTCTTGGCGGAGTCCGGGAAGTGAACACGGTTTCTGTGTTATGTTTGACGTAAGTAGGTGTTCAGGATCACCTCTTGATCAGTGCTAGTTGACGACCGTTCCGCTTGTTCTCTTCTCGCTCTCATTTGCGTATGTTAGCCACCATATATGCTTAGTCGCTGCTGTAGCCTCACCACTTTACCCCTTCCTTTCCCATTAAGCTTTGCTAGTCTTGATACCCATGGTAATGGGATTGCTGAGTCCTCGTGGCTCACAGATTACTACAACAATAGTTGCAGGTACAGGTTATGCGATGATCCTGACGCGAGAGCGATGTTTGCTTGTTTTGGAGTTCTTCTTCTGCTTCTTCGATCAGGGGATAGGTTCCAGGTTGGCAGCCTAGGCTAGCAGGGTGGATGTCGTTTGAGTTTCTGTTTGTGTTTCATCCTTAGTCGGATGGTGCTCTTATGTATGATGTATTGTTGTATTCGTGTGGCATTGTATGCCTCTTGTATGTATCCCCACTATTATGTAATGTTGATGTAATGATATCCACCTTGCAAAAGCGTTTCAATATGCGGGTCTATCCTTGGTGGGACCTTCGAGTTCCTTTTGGATAGGGTCGCATATTGGGCGTGACAGGAATACATTAGATATTACACCAATATGAATTTATAATGAGTTCACAATAGTACCTAAGTGGTGATTTATTTTCTTATACTAATGGAGCTTACGAGTTTTCTGTTGAGTTTTGTGTTGTGAAGTTTTCAAGTTTTGGGTAAATATTTGATGGACTATGGAATAAGGAGTGGCAAGAGCCCAAGCTTGGGGATGCCCAAGGCACACCAAGGTAATATTCAAGGACAACCAAGAGCCTAAGCTTGGGGATGCTCTGGATGGCATCCCCTCTTTCGTCTTCATTCATCGGTAACTTTACTTGGAGCTATATTTTTATTCACCACATGATATGTGTTTTGCTTGGAGCGTCATTTTGTTTTATTTTGTTTTTCTTGCTGTTTGAATAAAATATCAAGATCTGAAATTCTTAAATGTTAGAGAGTCTTCACATAGTTGCATAATTATTCAACTACTCATTGATATTCACTTATATCTTTCAGAGTAGTTTGTCGTTTGCTCTAGTGCTTCACTTATATTATTTTGAGAGTCTTTAGAACAACATGGTAATTTGCTTTGGTTATGAATTCAGCCCTAATATGATAGGCATCCAAGAGGGATATAATAAAAACTTTCGTATAAAGTGCATTGAATACTATGATAAATTTGATACTTGATAATTGTTTTGAGATATAAAGGTGGTAATGTTAGAGTCATGCTAGTTGGGTAATTATGAAATTGAGAAATACTTGTGTTAAAGTTGGCAAGTCCTGTAGCATGCACATATGGTGAATGTTGTGTGAAAAATTTGAAGCATGGCGTGTTCTTTAATTGCCTTCCTTATGAGTGGAGGTCGAGATCGCGCGATGGTTAACTCCTACCAACCCTTCCCCTAGGAGCATGCGTAGTAGTACTTTGCTTCGAGGGCTAATAAGCTTTTGCAATAAGTATATGAGTTCTTTATGACTAATGTGAGTCCATGTATTATACCCACTCTTACCCTTCTGCAATTTGCTAGCCTCTACGGTACCATGCATTGCCCTTTCTCACCTTGAGAGTTGGTGCAAACTTCGCCGGTGCATCCAAACCCCATGATACGATACACTCTATCACACATAAACCTCCTTATATCTTCCTCAAAACACCCACCATACCTACCTATTATGGCATTTCCATAGCCATTCCGAGATATATTGCCATGCAACTTTCCACCGTTCTGTTTATTATGCCATGCTCCATCATTGGCATATTGCTTTGCATGATCATGTAGTTGACATCGTATTTGTGGCAAAGCCACCGTTCAAAATTCTTTCATACATGTCACTCTTGATTCATTGCACATCCCGGTACACCGTCGGAGGCATTCATATAGTGTCATATCTTGTTCTAAGTATCAAGTTGTAATTCTTGAGTTGTAAATAAATAGAAGTGTGATGATTTCCATTATTAGAGCATTGTCCCATGTGAGGAGAGGATGATGGAGACTATGATTCCCCCACAAGTCGGGATGAGACTCCGGACTTTATGAAAAATAAAAGAGGCCAAAGAAGCCCCCCCCAAAAAGAAGAGAGGCCAAAGAAGCCCAAATAAAAAAAAGGAAAAATGAGAGAAAAAGAGAGAAGGGACAATGTTACTATCCTTTTTCCACACTTGTGCTTCAAAGTAGCACCATGATCTTCATGATAGAGAGTCTCCTATGTTGTCACTTTCATATACTAGTGGGAATTTTTCATTATAGAACTTGGCTTGTATATTCCAATGACTGGCTTCCTCAAAATGACCTAGGTCTTCGTGAGCAAGCAAGTTGGATGCACACCCACATAATTTCTTTTGATGAGCTTTCATACATTTATAGCTCTAGTGCATCCATTGCATGGCAATCCCTACTCCTCGTATTGAAATCATTTGATGGGCATCTCCATAACCCGTTGATTAGCCTCGTCAATATGAGACTTTCTCCTTTTTTGTCTTCTCCATAGAATCCCTATCATCATACTCTACTCCACCCATAGTGCTATATCCATGGCTTACACTCATGTATTGTGTGAGGGTTAAAAAAGCGGAAGCGCGTCAAAAAGTATGAACGAATTGCTTGGCTGAAACCGGGGTTGTGCATGATGGGAGTATTTTGTGTGACGAAAATGATGCATGGCCTAACTATATGATTTTGTATGGATAAGCTTTCTTTGGCTATGTTATTTTGATAAGACATGATTACTTGTTAGTATGCTTGAAGTATTACTATTTTTATGTCAATATGAACTTCTATCTTGAATCATTTGAATCTAAACATTCATGCCACAAATAAGAAAAGTACATTGAGAATTATGTTAGGTAGCATTCCACATCAAAAATTCTGATTTTATCATTTACCTACTCGAGGACGAGCATGAATTAAGCTTGGGGATGCTTGATACGTCTCCAACGTATCTATAATTTTTTATTGTTCCACGCTATTATATTTCCATCTAGGATGTTTATATGCATTTATATGCTATTTTATATGATTTTTCGGACTAACCTATTAACCTAGAGCCCAGTGCCAGTTTCTGTTTTTTCCTTGTTTTTGAGTTTTACAGAAAAGGAATACCAAACGGAGTCCAATTGACGTGCCAATTTTTGACGATTTTTTATGGACCAAAAGAAGCCCCCGGAGTAAAAGAGTTGGGCCAGAAGAGTCCTGAGCCGTCCACGAGGGTGGAGGGCGAGCCCTACCCCCTGGGTGCGCCCCTGCCTCGTGGACGACTCGGAGACCCCTTGACGTGAGACCGACGCCAAAAATTTCTATAAATACCCAAACCTCCAGAAAATAACCTAGATTGGGAGTTCCACCGCCGCAAGCCTCTATAGCCACCAAAAACCTCTCGGGAGCCCGTTTCGGCACCTTGCCGGAGGGAGAATCCATCACTGGTGGCCATCTTCATGATCCCGACGCTCTCCATGATGAGGAGGAGTAGTTCACCCTCGGGGATGAGTGTATGTACCAGTAGCTATGTGTTTGATCTCTCTCTCTCTCATGTTCTTGAGGTGGTACGATCTTGATGTATCGCGAGCTTTGCTATTATAGTTGGATCTTATGATGTTTCTCCCCCTCTACTCTCTTGTAATGGATTGAGTTTTCCCTTTGAAGTTATCTTATCGGATTGAGTCTTTAAGGATTTGAGAACACTTGATGTATGTCTTGCATGTGCTTATCTGTGGTGACAATGGGATATTCACGTGATCTACTTGATGTATGTTTTGGTGATCAACTTGCGTGTGCAGTGACCTTGTGAACTTATGCATAGGGGTTGGCACACGTTTTCGTCTTGACTCTTCGGTAGAAACTTTGGGGCACTCTTTGAAGTACTTTGTGTTGGTTGAATAGATGAATCTGAGATTGTGTGATGCATATCATATAATCATGCCCACGGATACTTGAGGTGACATTGGAGTATTTAGGTGACATTATGGTTTTGGTTGATTTGTGTCTTAAGGTGTTATTCTAGTACGATCTCTATGATAGATCGAACGGAAAGAATAGCTTCGTGTTATTTTACTACAGACTCTTGAATAGATTGATCAGAAAGGATAACTTTGAGGTGGTTTCGTACCCTACAATAATCTCTTTGTTTGTTCTCCGCTATTAGTGACTTTGGAGTGACTCTTTGTTGCATGTTGAGGGATAGTTATATGATCCAGTTATGTTATTATTGTTGAGAGAACTTGCACTAGTGAAAGTATGAACCTTAGGCTTGTTTCCTAGCATTGCAATACCTTTTGTGCTCACTTTTATCATTAGTTACCTTGCTGTTTTTATAATTTCAAATTACAAAAACCTATATCTACCATCCATATTGCACTTGTATCATCATCTCTTCACCGAACTAGTGCACCTATACAATTTACCATTGTATTGGGTGTGTTGGGGACACAAGAGACTCTTTGTTATTTGGTTGCAGGGTTGTTTGAGAGAGACCATCTTCATCTTATGCCTCCCACGGATTGATAAACCTTAGGTCATTCACTTGAGGGAAATTTGCTACTGTCCTACAAACCTCTGCACTTGGATGCCCAACAACGTCTACAAGAAGAAGGTTTTGTAGTAGACATCATGCGCCACTCCCCAGCGTTGATTGGAGGTATGTGTTTCCTTTTTCAAAAACTACAGCTCCTTACATGTGCATGTATATATTCCCTGCTGCCTGACACTCAGTCAGACAAGAGAGAGAGAGAGAGAGAGAGAGAGAGAGAGAGAGATGTCACGAGGAGCACTCGCCTCTCTGGCTAGATGCAAACCCTGTACTATCTCCTCTTGTTGCGCCAATAGAGAATTCCTACGTCTTGTTTGTGATATGCCTCGGCGATACGCTTTCCTCCCATCCCAGTGCACCTACAGGGTGGCGTCGCATGTCCTCACAAAGTGCTCTTAGCGGCAGTGCCATGGTGGCGTCTCCTCTCCTAGTGCTTCACGTGGATGCTGACGAGAAGGTGCCCTTATGGTAGATTGAATCCCTTTAAAAGAAGAACCTTGGAAACTTAATTAATTATAAATAATGGTTACATCGTTTATAAGTAGAGATACAATTTGTTTCATAGGTTCTTCTTTATCCAATCCCTTGTCATGGAACATTTTTGTCGGATTCAGGGTTCCGCAGACCCAAGAAAGGTTCGAACTCTGGGGCGTGTGCGAAGAACTCAAACTACCCAGCCAACCCACTCGTCGCCCCATGGCCTAGCTCGATGAACAAGGAAGAATATGGACTCGGCAGTTTACCCAGGTTCGGTCCACCTTGTGGTATAAGACCCTACTCCTACTTCGGGGTGGATTTGCCTCACGAGGGGCTAAGGATGAACAAGTATAAGGGATGATCAACCTCGCGAGGTCTACTCTGGTGAGGGAGTGAGTCGAGAGGTTCGGATCGGGTCCCATCTATGGTGGTGGCTAACCTATATTTATAGTGGCCTCGGTCCTCTTCCCCCAAAATGTAGGTGGTAAGGGATCCCACAGTGTCCAATTTGAAAGGGGACAAGTAGCACATCTTATCCTGACGAAAGGTTGTCTTCGCCTACAAAGCTTTTCGTCGTGACGCTGTTGGTGTTCTGGGAACGGGGGTACCTAGACTTTCCTGCCTGCGGCCTACGGCGTGGCTCAAGTGGTGGCCCAGTACGGCCCATCTTCATCAGCACAAGACTCAAGACCCTCGCAGGGGGCCAAGCCTCGCGGGGCGGACGATGCACAAGGCTTCCTTAGGAATGGCCTCGCCAGGTAGGCTCGCGAGGAGGTGGAGAGATCAAGGCAGGGTACCTCGCGAGGTGCTCGTGACGCAAGCCATGACGATCGAGACCAGGCGGGCGCCGGCCTGTGCAGTGTCCTTGTTTCCTCTTTGGTGCAAAGGGGGCAAGCACATCGTGGAGTACCGAGGCATCAGGAAAAGGTTGCCATTCAGTGCAACGAGACCAAGACCAGCGGAGCGGCAGGATGGAGGTCACCGTGGAGCCCAAGACAGTGTCATCGCTAGTGCTCTTGGCAGTCGAAGACCAACTTTAGTCAGGATAACTTGTACTAGATGTTCCCCTTCAAAATGGCCGTTGTTGGCGCCCTTCCCGCTCAATATTTGGGAAGAGGACCAGGGCCTCTATAAATAGGACTAGCCACCACAGAGGAAAGGGACGGACAGATCGAGTGCTCATTAGAGAGAGAGGCGATCGAACTCACCCAAGTAGTTCATCGCACCAGCTCAAGAAAGAACACCTCTCGCGAGGCTGTTCTTCCCCTGTACTGTTCATCATCAGCCCCTGAGGCAATCCACCACACCACATACTAGAGTAGGGTATTACACAACAACGATGGCCCGAACCAGTATAAATCTCGTGTCCCTCGTGTTGTTCATCGTTTTTAGCTTAGATCTCTCGAGGCGATTGGACGTAGATCGGTAGGGGAGAGATCTTCGTGCGCACCCCAGAGTTCGAACCTTAAGGGTCTGCCGGAACCCAACATTCGACATTTGGAGCGCCAAGTAGGGGCGCGCCGGAATCTTCCTTCTTCCCTCCTACGTTCCGCCGCTTCACCGCCTCCATGTCCGGCGACCCGGCGGCCAACTCTGACCGCTGGGCGGCATGGCCTGCCCATGCCGTGCTGCCTGCCCAAAGTGACCTCAACCCCGCACCTCAGTCAGCCCGCGCCCCACAGAACGCTGCGGGGCGCAGGCGGCGTGGTCAGGCGTCCCCTTCCCTAATACGTCTACAACGTATCTATAATTTTTGATTGCTCCATGCTACTTTATCTACTGCTTTGGACTATATTGGGCTTTATTTCCACTTTTATATTATTTTTGGGACTAACCTATTGACCGGAGGCCCAGCCCAGAATTGCTGTTTTTTTTGCCTATTTCAGTGTTTCGAAGAAACGTAATATCAAACGGAGTCCAAACGGAATGAAACCTTCGGGAATGTTATTTTCTCACCGAACGTGATCCAGGAGACTTGGACCCTGCTCCAAGAAACAAAAGTGGCGGTCACGAGGGTGGGGGGCGCCCCCCTAGGGCGCGCCCCCCTAGGGCGCGCCCCCTGCCTCGTGGCCCCCTGTTGCTCCACCGACGTACTCCTTCCTCCTATATATACCTACGTATCCCCAAACGATCAGAACAGGAGCCAAAAACCTAATTCCACCGCCGCAACCTTGTGTATCCACGAGATCCCATCTCGGGGCCTGTTCCGGAGCTCCACCGGAGGGGGCATCCACCATGGAGGGCTTCTAGATCAACACCATAGCCCCTCCGATGAAGTGTGAGTAGTTTACTTCAGACCTTCGGGTCCATAGCTAGTAGCTAGATGGCTTCTTCTCTCTTTTTGGATCTCAATACAATGTTCTCCCCCTCTCTCGTGGAGATCTATTCGATGTAATCTTCTTTTTGCGGTGTGTTTGTTGAGACCGATGAATTGTGGGTTTATGATCCATCTTATCTATGAACAATATTTGAATCTTCTCTGAATTCTTTTATGTATGATTGAGTTATCTTTGCAAGTCTCTTCTAATTATCCGTTTGGTTTGGCCAACTAGATTGGTAGTTCTTGCAATGGGAGAAGTGTTTAGCTTTGGGTTCAATCTTGCGGTGTCCTTTCCCAGTGACAGAAGGGGCAGCAAGGCACGTATTGTATTGTTGCCATCGAGGATAACAAGATGTTTTTTTATCATATTGCATGAATTTATCCTCTATATCATGTCATCTTGCTTAAGGCGTTACTCTGCTTTTTAACTTAATACTCTAGATGCATCTTTGGATAGCGGTCGATGAGTGGAGTAATAGTTGTAGATGCGTAATCGTTTCGATCTACTTGTCTTGGACGTGATGCCTATATACATGATCATACCTAGATATACTCATAACTATGCTCAATTCTGTCAATTGCTCAACAGTAATTTCTTCACCCACCGTAGAATATCTATGCTCTTGAGAGAAGCCACTAGTGAAACCTATGGCCCCCGGGTCTATTCTCATCATATCAATCTCCATTACTTAATTACTTGCTTTGTTTTTACTTTTCCTCTTACTTTTTGCTTTGCATCACTATACCAAAAATACGAAAAATATTATTTATCATCTCTATCAGATCTCACTCTCGTAAGTGACCGTGAAGGGATTGACAACCCCTAATCGTGTTGGTTGCGAGGAGCTATCGTTTTGTGTAGGTACGAGGGACTTGTGTGTGGTCTCCTACTGGATTGATACCTTGGTTCTCAAAAACTGAGGGAAATACTTATGCTACTTTGCTGCATCATCCTCTCCTCTTCGGGAAAATCCAACGCAGTGCTCAAGAGGTAGCAAGAAGAATTTCTGGCGCCGTTGCCGGGGAGGCTCACGCAAGAGCAAGTCAACCATACCAAGTACCCATCACAATCCCTATCTCTCGCATTACATTATTTGCCATTTGCCTCTCGTTTTCCTCTCCCCCATTTCACCCTTGCCGTTTTATTCGCCCTCTCTTTCCCAATCTCCTCCTCTTTTTCCCATTTGCCTTTTTCTTTTGCCTTTCTGTTTGCTTGTGTGTTGGATTACTTGTTGCCATGGCGCAAGATAATACCAAATTGTGTGACTTCTCGAATACCAATAATAATGATTTCCTTATTACTCCGATTGCTCCTCTTAATAATGATGAGTCTTGTGAAATCAATACCGCTTTGCTGAATCTTGTTATGAAAGATCAATTCGCCGGCCTTCCTAGTGAAGATGCCGCTACTCATCTAAACAATTTTGTTGATTTGTGTGATATGCAAAAGAAGAAAGATACTGATAACAATATTGTCAAATTGAAGTTATTTTCGTTTTCACTTAGAGATCGTGCTAAAGTTTGGTTTTCGTCTTTGCCTAAAAATAGTATTGATTCTTGGAACAAGTGCCAAGATGCTTTTATCTCTAAGTATTTTCCTCCCGCTAAGATCATCACTCTTAGGAACGATATTATGAATTTTAAACAACTTGATCATGAGCATGTTGCCCAATCTTGGGAAAGAATGAAATTGATGCTTCGCAATTTCCCTACTCATGGTTTGAATTTATGGATGATCATACAAAAAATTTATGCCGGATTGAATTTTGCTTCTAGAAATCTTTTAGATTCGGCCGCGGGAGGCACGTTTATGGAAATTACGTTAGGAGATGCTACCAAATTGCTTGATAATATTATGGCTAATTATTCTCAATGGCACACCGAAAGATCTTCTAGTAAAAAAGTGCTTGCTATAGAAGAAATTAATGTTTTGAGTGAAAAGATGGATGAACTTATGAAGGTGTTTGATAATAAAAATACTTCTCTTGATCCCAATGATATGCCTTTGTTTACTTTGATTGAGAATAATAATGAATCTATGGATGTGAATTTTGTTGGTAGGAATAGTTTTGGAAACAACGTGTATAGAGGGAATTTTAATCCTAGGCCTTATCCTAGTAATCCTTCTAATAATTATGGAAATTCCTATAACAACTCTTATGGAAATTTTAATAAGATGCCCTCTGAATTTGAGAGTAGTGTTAAAGAGTTTATGAATTCACAAAAGAATTTTAATGCTTTATTTGAAGAAAAATTGCTTAAAGTTGATGATTTGGCTAGGAACGTTGATAGGATTTCTCTTGAAATTGATTCTTTAAAGCTTAGATCTATTCCTCCTAAGCATGATATCAATGAGTCTCTCAAAGCCATGAGAATTTCCATTGACGAGTGCAAAGAAATAACCGCTAGGATGCGTGCTTCCAAAGATGCCTTTATTAAAGCGTGTTCTTCCAATTCCTATGAAAATCAAAATGAAGATCTAAAAGTTATTGATGTGTCCCCCATTAAATCTTTGTTTTGCAATATGAATCTTGATGAAACTGAATATGATCTTCCTTTACCTAGAAGGCGTTCTAAGAATTCGGAGTTTCTAGATCTTGATGATGAAATTGATGAAAGTGGGATTGAAAGAAATAAAAACCTAGATGTTGCTAAACCCACTATTTTGGATCTCAAGGAATTTAATTATGAAAGTTGCTCTTTAATTGGTTGTATTTCCTTGTTGCAATCCGTGCTAGATTCTCCTCATGCTTATAGTCAAAATAAGGCCTTTACCGAACACATTGTTGATGCCTTGATGCAATCTTATGAACAAAAACTTGAGTTGAAAGTTTCTATCCCTAGAAAACTCTATGATGAGTGGGAACCTACTATTAAAATTAAAATTAAATATTATGAGTTTCATGCTTTATGTGATTTGGGTGCTAGTGTCTCTACTATTCCCAAAACTTTATGTGATTTGCTAGATTTCCGTGACTTTGATGATTGCTCTCTAAACTTGCATCTTGCAGATTCCACTATTAAAAAGCCTATGGGAAGAATTAATGATGTTCTTATTGTTGCAAAT
The DNA here is from genome assembly GCA_021437245.1 of Aegilops speltoides. NCBI lineage: Eukaryota > Viridiplantae > Streptophyta > Magnoliopsida > Poales > Poaceae > Aegilops > Aegilops speltoides. The sequence goes on from CM038142.1 coordinate 414,433,346, forward strand.
AGGAATTATGTGCCCGTAGTGAAGGGAATATGCCCTAGAGGCAATAATAAAGTTATTATTTATTTCCTTATTTCATGATAAATGTTTATCATTCATGCTAGAATTGTATTAACCGGAAACATGATACATGTGTGAATGCATAGACAAAACAAGATGTCACTAGTATGCCTCTACTAGACTAGCTTGTTAATCAAAGATGGTCATGTTTCCAGACCATGAACAAAGAGTTGTTATTTGATTAACAAGGTCACATCATTAGTAGAATGATCTGATTGACATGACCCATTCCATTAGCTTAGCACACGATCGTTTAGTATGTTGCTACTGCTTTTATCCATGACTTATACATGTTCCTGTAACTATGAGATTATGCAACTCCGTTTACGGAGGAACACTTTGGTGCTACCAAACGTCACAACGTAATCGGGTGATCATAAAGGAGTACTAGGTGTCTCCAAAGGCAGATGTTGGGTTGGCGTATTTCGAGATTAGGTTTTGTCACTCCGATTGTCGGAGAGGTATCTCTGGGCCCTCTCGGTAATGCACATCACTGAAGCCTTGCAAGCACTACAACTAATGAGTTAGTTGTGAGATGATGTATTACGGAACGAGTAAAGAGACTTGCCCGTAACGAGATTGAACTAGGTATTGGATACCGACGATCGAATCTCGGGCAAGTAACATACCGATGACAAAGGGAACAACGTATGTTGTTATGCGGTCTCGACCGATAAAGATCTTCGTAGAATATGTAGGAACCAATATGGGCATCCAGGTCCCGCTGTTGGTTATTGACCGTGAATAGTTCTAGGTCATGTCTACATTGTTCTCGAACCGTAGGGTCCGCACGCTTAAGGTTTGATGGCGGTTATTATGAGTTTATGTATTTTGATGTACCGAAGAAGTTCGAGTCCCGGATGTGATCACGGACATGACGAGGAGTCTCGGAATGGTCGAGACATAAAGATTGATATATTGACGGCTATATTTGGACACGGAAAGGTTAGGAAGTTTCCGGAGAAAACCGGAGTGCTTGGAGAGGTTACGGAACCCCGGGGAAGTTGGGCCTTAGTGGGCCAAAGGGGAGAGAGAGGCCGCACCAGAGGTGGCGCGCCTCTGTGGGAGTCCGAATAGGACAGGAGGGGGGCGCGCCCCTTCCCTCTCCTCTCCCTCTTTCCTTCCCCTTCTCCTTCCTAGTTGGACTAGGAGAGGGAGTCCTACTCCAACTAGGAGGAGGACTCCCCCTCCCTGGCGCACCACTAGGGCTGGCCGGCCTCCCCTCCCTCCTTTATATACGAGGCGGGGGGCACCCTAGGATACACAAGTATTGATCTACGGATCGTTCCTTAGCCGTGTCGGTGCCCCCTCCACCATATTCCACCTCGGTCATACCGTCATGAAGCTTAGGCGAAGCCTGCGCCGTGAAACATCAAGATCGTCCACCACGTCGTCAGGCCGTGGAACTCTCCTCGACACTCGGCTGGATCGAGTACGAGGGACGCCATCGAGCTGTACGTGTGTCAAGAACTCGGGGCGTCGAGATAACGGCGCCGGATCGGTCGGATCGCGAGGAGAACGACGACTACTTCCTCTACGTTGTGATCGCTTCGCCGGGTCTCACGAGGGTACGAGACAACACTCTCCCCCTCGTTGCTATACATCACCATGATCTTGCGTGTGCGTAGGAAATTTTTGAAATTACTACGTTCCCCAACAAATGGCATCCGAGCCTAGGTTTTTCTATGGTTTGATGTTTTGCACGAGTAGAACACAAGTGAGTTGTGGGCGATACAAGTCATACTACCTACCAGCATGTCATACTTTGGTTCAGCGGTATTGTGAGATGAAGCGGCCCGGACCGACATTACGCCAGACGCTTACGCGAGACTGGTTTCACCGCCACGAGCACTCGTTGCTTAAAGGTGATTGGTGGGTGCTGTCTCTCTCACTTTAGTTGAACCGAGTGTGGCTACGCCCGGTCCTTGAGAAGGTTAAACGGAGTCTATTTGACAAAGTATCGTTGTGGTTTTGATGCGAGGTGAGACTGGTTCTTGCTTAAGCCCGTAGCAGCCACGTAAAATTTGCAACAACAAAGTAGAGGACGTCTAACTTGTTTTTGCAGGGCATGTTGTGATGTGATATGGTCAAGACGTGATGCTATATTTTATTGTATGAGATGATCATGTTTTGTAACCGGTTATCGGCAATCGGCTGGAGCCATATGGTTGTCGCTTATTGTATGCAATGCAATCGCATCTGTAATGCTTTACTTTATCACTAAGCGGTAGAGATAGTCGAGAAGCATAAGTTTGGCGAGACGACAACGATGCTACGATGGAGATCAAGGTGTCGCGCCGGTGACGATGGTGATCATGGTGGTGCTGCAAGATGGAGATCATGAAGAACAAGATGATGATGACCATATCATATCACTTATATTGATTTGCATGTGATGTTTATCCTTTTATGCATCTTATCTTGCTTTGATAGACGGTAGCATTATAAGATGATCTCTCACTAAATTATCAAGAAGTGTTCTCCCCGAGTATGCACCGTTGCCAAAGTTCGTCGTGCCCAGACACCACGTGATGATCGGGTGTGATAAGCTCTACGTCCATCTACAACGGGTGCAAGCCAGTTTTGCACACGCAGAATACTCGGGTTATACTTGACGAGCCTAGCATATGCAGATATGGCCTCGAACACGGAGACCGAAAGGTCGAGCGTGAATCATATAGTAGATATGATCAACATAAGATGTTCACCATTGAAAACTACTCCATTTCACGTGATGATCGGTTATGGTTTAGTTGATTTGGATCACGTGATCACTTAGATGACTAGAGATGTTTTTCTAAGTGGGAGTTCTTAAGTAATATGATTAATTGAACTTAAATTTATCATGAACTTAGTACCGATAGTATCTTGCTTGTTTATGTTTGATTGTAGATAGATGGCTCGTCTTTGTTGTTCCGTTGAATTTTAATGCGTTCCTTGAGAAAGCAAAGTTGAAAGATGATGGTAGCAATTACACGGATGGGTCCGTAATTTGAGGATCATCCTCATTGCTGCACGAGAAGAGTTACGTCTGGATGCACCGCTAGGTGCCAGTGCTCTTGCTAATGCAACCGCAGATGTTATGAGCGTCTGGCGAGCAAAGCTGATGACTACTCTATAGTTCGATGTGCCATGCTTTACGGCTTAGAACCGGGACTTCAACGACGTTTTGAACGTCATGGAGCATATGAGATGTTCCAGAGTTGAAGTTAATATTCCAACAGAATGCCCGGATTGAGAGATATGAAGTCTCCAATAAGTTCTATAGCTGCAAGATGGAGGAGAATAGTTACGTTAGTGAGCACATACTCGTAATGTGCTGGTACTACAATCGCTGACGCAATTGGGAGTTAATCTTCCGGATGATTGTGTCATTGATGAATTCTTCAATCACGCCACCAAGCTACAAAGGCTTCGTGATGAACTATAATATGCAAGGGTTAGTAAAGACTATACCGAGCTCTTCGCAATGCTAAAGGCTGCATTGAGGTAGAAATCAAGAAGGAGCATCAAGTGTTGATGGTCAATAAGACCACTAGTTTCAAGAAGAAAGGTAAAGGGAAGAAGAAGGAACTTCAAGAAGAACAGCAAGCAAGTTGCTGCTCAGAGAAGAAACCCAAGTCTGGACCTAAGCCTGAAATCGAGTGCTTCTACCGCAAGCGATCGACCTTGGAAGCGGAACTGCCCCAAGTATTTGGCGGATAAGAAGGATGGCAAGGTGAACAAAGGTATATGTGATATACATGTTATTGATGTGTACCTTACTAGAGCTCGTAGTAGCACTGGTATTTGATCTGGTTACATTGCTAATATTTGCAACTCAAGCAGGGACTACGGATTGCTTAACTCGCAAAGGACGAGGTGACGATGCGCGTGGAAATGGTTCCAAAGTCGATGTGATCGCGGTCGGCACGCTACCTCTACATCTACCTTCGGATTAGTTTTAGACCTAAATAATTGTTATTTGGTGCTGCGTTGAGCATGAACATTATATCTGGATGTTGTTTGATGCGAGACGGTTATTCATTTAAATCGAGAATAATGGTTGTTCTATTTATATGAGTAATATCTTTTATGGTCATGCACCCTTGAGGAATGGTCTATTTTGATGAATCTCGATAGTAGTGATACACATGTTCATAATGTTGAAACCAAAAGATGCAGAGTTGATAATGATAGTGCAACTTATTTGTGGCACTTGCCGTTTAGGTCATATCGATGTAAAGCGCATGAAGAAACTCCATCTTGATGGACTTTTGGAGTCACTTGATTATGAATCACTTGGCACTTGCGAACCGTGCCTCATGGGCAAGATGACTAGAACACCGTTCTCGGTACTATGGAGAGAGCAACAGATTTGTTGGAAATCATACATCTGAGATGTATGTGGTCCGATGAATGTTGAGGCTCGTGGCGGATATCGTTATTTTCTCACCTTCACAGATGACTTAAGCAGATATGGGTATATCTACTTAATGAAACATAAGTCTGAAACGTTTGAAAAGTTCAAAGAATTTCAGAGTGAAGTTGAAAATCATCGTAACAAGAAAATTAAGTTTCTACGATCGATCGTGGAGGTGAATATTTGAGTTACGAGTTTGGTATACATTTGAAACAATGCGGAATAGTTTAGCAACTCACGCCACCCGAACACCACAACGTAATGGTGTGTCCGAACGTCAGAATCGTACTTTACTAGATATGGTGCGATCTATGATGTCTCTTACAGATTTACCGCTATCGTTTTGGGGTTATGCTCTAGAGACGGCCGCATTCACCTGAATAGAACACCATCGAAATCCGTTGAGACGACACCTTATGAACTGTGGTTTGGCAAGAAACCAAAGTTGTCGTTTCTTAAAGTTTGGGGATGCGATGCTTATGTGAAAAAGCTTCAACCTGATAAGCTCGAACCCAAATCGGAGAAATGTGTCTTCATAGGATACCCAAAGGAGACAGTTGGGTACACCTTCTATCACAGATCCGAAGGCAAGACATTCGTTGCTAAGAATGGATCCTTTCTAGAGAAGGAGTTTCTCTCGAAAGAAGTGAGTGGGAGGAAAGTAGAACTTGATGAGGTAATAGTACCTTCTCCCTTACTTGAAAGTAGTTCGTCGCAGAAACCAGTTTCTGAGACACCTACACCAAGTAGTGAGGAAGTTGATGATGTTGATCATGAAACTTCAGATCAAGTTACTACAGAACCTCGTAGATCAACCAGAGTAAGATCCGCACTGAGTGGTACGGTAATCCTGTTCGAAATCATGCTACTAGATCATGATGAACCCACGAACTATGAAGAAGCGATGGTGAGCCCAGATTCCATAAAATGGCTTGAGGCCATGAAATCGAGATGGGATCCATGTATGAAAACAAAGTATGGACTTTGGTTGACTTGCCCGAGGGTAGGCAAGCAATAGAAAACAAGTGGATCTTCAAGAAGAAGACCGACGCGACGGTAATGTTATCGTCTATAAAGCTCGACTTGTCGCAAAGGGTTTCGGCAAGTTCAAGGGATTGACTACGATGAGACCTTCTCACCCGAAGCGATGCTTAAGTCCGTCCGAATCATGTTAGCAATTGCCGCATTTTATGATTATGAAATTTGGCAAATGGATGTAAAGACGCATTCTGAATGGATTTACGGAAGAAGAGTTGTATATGATGCAACCGAAGGTTTTATCGATCCAAAGGAGCTAACAAAGTGTGCAAGCTCCAGCGATCCATCTATGGACTGGTGCAAGCATCTCGGAGTTGGAATAAACGCTTTGATAGTGTGATCAAAGCATTTGGGTTTGTACAGACTTTTGGAGAAGCTTTGTATTTACAAGAAAGTGAGTGGGAGCTCAGTAGCATTTACGATATTATATGTAGATGACATATTACTGATCGGAAATGATATAGAATTTCTGGATAGCATAAAGGGATACTTGAATAAGAGTTTTCAATGAAAGACCTCGGTGAAGCTGCTTACATATTGGGCATTAAGATCTATAGAGATAGATCAAGACGCCTAATTGGACTTTCACAAAGCACATACCTTGACAAAATTTTGAAGAAGTTCAAAATGGATCAAGCAAAGAAAGGGTTCTTGCCGTGTTGCAAGGTGTGAAGTTGAGTAAGACTCAATGCCCGACCACCGCAGAAGATAGAGAGAAAATGAAAGATGTTCCTATGCTTCAGCCATAGGCTCTATCATGTATGCAATGCTGTGTACTGCACTGATGTGTGCCTTGCTATAAGCCTAGCAGGAGGTACCAAAGTAATCCAGAGTGGATCATCGGACAGCGGTCAAGAACATCTGAAATACCGAAAAGGACTAAGGATATGTTTCTCAGATATGGAGGTGACAAAGAGCTCATCGAACGGTTACGTTGATGCAAGCTTTGACACCGATCCGGACGATTCTAAATCGCAGACCGGATCGATTTACACTAAACGGAGGAGCTGTCGGTTGGTGCAGTTCTAAACAAAGCGTCAGCGGGATCTACATGTGAAGCGGAATACATAGCAGCCGGAAGCAGCTAATGAAGGAGTGCGGATGAAGGAGTTCATATCCGATCTAGGTGTCATACCTAGTGCATCGGGTCCAATGAAAATCTTCGTGACAATATTGGAGCAATTGCCTTAGCGAAGGAATCCAGATTTCACAAGAGGACCAAGCACATCAAGAGACGCTTCAATTCCATCCGGACTTAGTCGGTGGGAGACATAGAGATTTGCAAGATACACACGGATCTGAATGTTGCGAGACCGTTGACTAAGCCTCTTCCACGAGCAAAACATGATCAGCACCAAGACTCCATGGGTGTTAGAATCATTACTATGTAAACTAGATTATTGACTCTAGTGCAAGTGGGAGATCAAGGGAATATGCCCTAGAGGCAATAATAAAGTTATTATTTATTTCCTTATTTCATGATAAATGTTTATCATTCATGCTAGAATTGTATTAACCGGAAACATGATACATGTGTGAATGCATAGACAAAACAAGATGTCACTAGTATGCCTCTACTAGACTAGCTTGTTAATCAAAGATGGTCATGTTTCCAGACCATGAACAAAGAGTTGTAATTTGATTAACAAGGTCACATCATTAGTAGAATGATCTGATTGACATGACCCATTCCATTAGCTTAGCACACGATCGTTTAGTATGTTGCTACTGCTTTTATCCATGACTTATACATGTTCCTGTAACTATGAGATTATGCAACTCCCGTTTACCGGAGGAACACTTTGGGTGCTACCAAACATCACAACATAACTGGGTGATCATAAAGGAGTACTACAGGTGTCTCCAAAGGCGATGTTGGGTTGGCGTTTCGAGATTAGGTTTTGTCACTCCGATTGTCGGAGAGGTATCTCTGGGCCCTCTCGGTAATGCACATCATTGAAGCCTTGCAAGCACTACAACTAATGAGTTAGTTGTGAGATGATGTATTACGGAACGAGTAAAGAGACTTGCGTAACGAGATTGAACTAGGTATTGGATACCGACGATCGAATCTCGGGCAAGTAACATACCGATGACAAAGGAACAACGATGTTGTTATGCGGTCGACCGATAAAGATCTTCGTAGAATATGTAGGAACCAATATGGGCATCCAGGTCCCGCTGTTGGTTATTGACCGTGAATAGTTCTAGGTCATGTCTACATTGTTCTCGAACCGTAGGGTCCGCACGCTTAAGGTTTCGATGATGGTTATTATGAGTTTATGTATTTTGATGTACCAAAGAAGTTGAGTCCCGGATGTGATCACGGACATGACGAGGAGTCTCGGAATGGTCGAGACATAAAGATTGATATATTGACGGCTATATTTGGACACCGGAAAGGTTCCGGAAGTTTCGGAGAAAACCGGAGTGCCGAGGGGTTACGGAACCCCGGGGAAGTTGGGCCTTAGTGGGCCAAAGGGAGAGAGAGGGCCGCACCAGAGGTGGCGCGCCCCTGTGGGAGTCCGAATAGGGCAGGAGGGGGGGCCCCCTTCCTCTCCCTCTCCCCTCTTTCCTTCCCCTTCTCCTTCCTAGTTGGACTAGGAGAGGAGTCCTACTCGAACTAGGAGGAGGACTCCCCCCTCCCTTGGCGCACCACTAGGGCCGGCCGGCCTCCCCCTCCCTCCTTTATATACGGGGGCAGGGGGGCACCCTAGGATACACAAGTATTGATCTACGGATCGTTCCTTAGCCGTGTGCGGTGCCCCCCTCCACCATATTCCACCTCGGTCATACCGTCGCGAAGCTTAGGCGAAGCCCTGCGCCGGTGAAACATCAAGATCGTCACCACGCCGTCGTCGACGGAACTCTCCTCGACGCCGGCTGGATCGGAGTACGAGGGACGCCATCGAGCTGTACGTGTGTCAAGAACTCGGGCGTCGGAGTAACGGCGCCGGATCGGTCGGATCGCGAGGAGAACGTCGACTACTTCCTCTACGTTGTGATCGCTTCGCCGGGTCTACGAGGGTACGTAGACAACACTCTCCCTCTCGTTGCTATACATCACCATGATCTTGCGTGTGCGTAGGAAATTTTTTGAAATTACTACGTTCCCCAACACGTAGATTTTATCGTTCTTGATATAGATTGCAATCCTTCATGTCCTATTATTCTTGGTAGACCTTTCTTTAGAACGATTAGTGCAATTATTGATATGAAGGAAGGGAATATTAGATTCCAGTTTCCCTTAAAGAAGGGCATGGAACACTTCCCTAGAAAGAAAATAAAATTACCATATGAATTTATCATGAGAGCCACTTATGGATTGCCCACCAAAGATGGCAATACCTAGATCTATCCTTGCTTTTATGCCTAGCTAGGGGCGTTAAACGATAGCGCTTGTTGGGAGGCAACCCAATTTTATTTTTGTTTTTTGTTTTTGATTCTGTTTAGGAATAAATAATCCATCTAGCCTCTGTTTGGATGTGGTTTTATGTTTTAATTAGTGTTTGTGCCAAGTAGAACCTATAGGATAACCTACAATGATAGTTGATTTGATTCTGCTGAAAAACAGAAACTTTGCACGCACGAATATAATTTTGTTAAATCACAGAAACGTTATTTTGCGTTGATTATTTTTGCTGCTGTTCAATAAACAAATTTTCCAGGACCTCCTATTTTGGTAGGAGTTTTAGAGTTCCAGAAGTTTGCGTTAGTTACATATTGCTACAGACTGTTCTGTTTTTGACAGATTCTGTTTTGCGTGTGTTGTTTGCTTATTTTGATGAATCTATGGCTAGTAAAATAGTTTATAATCCATAGAGAAGTTGGAATACAGTAGGTTTAACACCAATATAAATAAATAATGAGTTCATTACAGTACCTTAAGTAGTTCTTTGTTTTCTTTCTCTAACGGAGCTCACGAGATTTCTATTGAGTTTTGTGTTGTGAAGTTTTCAAGTTTTTGGGTGAATTCTTTTGATGGATTATGGAAAAAGGAGTGGCAAGAGCCTAAGCTTGGGGATGCCCATGGCACCCCCAAGATAATCCAAGGACACTAAAAAGTCAAAGCTTGGGGATGCCCCGGAAGGCATCCCCTCTTTCGTCTACTCTCATCGGATTTACTTGGAGCTATATTTTTATTCACCACATGATATGTGTTTTGCTTGGAGCGTCTTGTATTATTTGCATCTTTGCTTGTTAGTTTACCACAATCATCCTTGCTGTACACACCTTTTGAGAGAGCCATACATGAATTGGAATTAGTTAGAATACTCTATGTGCTTCACTTATATCTTTTGAGCGTGATAATTTTTGCTCTAGTACTTCACTTAGATCTTTTAGAGCACGGTGGTGGATTTGTTTTAAAGAAACTATTGATCTCTCATGCTTCACTTAGATTATTTTGAGAGTCGTTAATAGCATGGTAATTTTCTTAATATTAATATACTTGGTGTTCAAGATATGTGAAACTTTCTTTTGAGTGAATTGAATACTAAGATAAGTTTGATGCTTGATAGTTGTTTTGAGATATGGAGGTGATAATATCAAAGTCGTGCTAGTTGAGTAATTGTGAATTTTAGAAATGCTTGTGTTGAAGTTTGCAAGTCTGGTAGCATGCACATATGGTTAAAGTTGTGTAACAAATTTGAAACATGAAGTGTACCTGGCTTGTGCATCCTTATGAGTGGCGGTCGGGGACGAGCGATGGTCTTTTCCTACCAATCTATCCCCCTAGGAGCATGCACGTAGTACTTGATTTTTGATGACTTCTAAATTTTTGCAATAAGTATATGAGTTCTTTTGACTAATGTTGAGTCCATGGATTATACACACTTTTACCTTTCCGCCTTTGCTAGCCTCTTCGGTACCGTGCATTGCCCTTTCTCACTTTGAGAGTTGGTGCGAACTTCGGCGTTGCATCCAAACCCCGTGATACGATATGCTCTATCACACATAAACCTCCTTATATCTTCCTCAAAACAGCCACCATACCTACCTATCATGGCATTTCCATAGCCATTCCGAGATATATTGCCATGCAACTTCCATCATCATCATCATGACATACATTACTTCTGTCATATTGCCATTGCATGATCATGTAGTTGACATCGTATTTGTGGCAAAGCCACCATGCATTATTTTTCATACATATCACTCTTGATTCGTTGCACCATCCCAGTACACCGCCGGAGGCATTCATATTGAGTCATATCTTGTTCTAAGTTTCGAGTTGTAATCCTTATGTTGTAATCAATAGAAGTGTGATGATCATCATTATTAGAGCATTGCCCAAACAAAAAAAAGAGAAAGGCCAAAAGAAAAAAAGGCCAAAAAAAGAAAATAAATAAAAAAGGGCAATGCTACTATCTTTTTTTCCACACTTGTGCTTCAAAGTAGCACCTTGTTCTTCATGTAGTGAGTCTTATATATTGTGCTTCAAAGTAGCACCTTGTTCTTCATGTAGTATGTCTCATAAGTTGTCTTTTTATACCAGTGGGAACTTTTCATTATAGAACTTGGCTTGTATATTCCTACGATGGGCTTCCTCAAATGCCCTAGGTCTTCATGAGCAAGCGAGTTGGATGCACACCCACTAGTTTTCTTTTGTTGAGCATTCATAGCTCTAGTGCATCCGTTGCATGGCAATCCCTACTCCTCATGTTGACATCAATTGATGGGCATCTCCATAGCCCGTTGATTATCCTCGTCAATGTGAGACTTTCTCCTTTTTTGTCTTCTCCACACAATCCCCATCATCATATTCTATTCCACCCATAGTGCTATATCCATGGCTCATGCTCATATATTGCGTGAAGGTTGAAAAAGTTTGAGATTATTTAAGTATGAAACAATTGCTTGGCTTGTCATCGGGGGTATAGAAGTTGGGAACATCTTTGTGTGACGAAAATGAAGCATAGCCTAACTATATGACTATTGTAGGGATGAACTTTCTTTTGCCATGCTATATTGAGAAGACAAGATTGCTTTGATTAGTATGCTTGAAGTATTATTATTTTTTATGTCAATATGAACTTTTGTCTTGAATCTTTCGGATCTGAATATTCATGCCACAATTAAGAAGATTTACATTGAAATTATGCCAAAGTATCACTCCGCATCAAAATTCTTTTTTATCATTTACCTACTCGAGGACGAGCAGGAATTAAGCTTGGGGATGCCTGATACGTCTCCAATGTATCTATAATTTTTGATTGCTCCATGCTACTTTATCTACTATTTTGGACTATATTGGGCTTTATTTTCCACTTTTATATTATTTTTGGGACTAACCTATTAAACGGAGGCCCAGCCCAGAATTGCTGTTTTTTGCCTATTTCAGTGTTTTGAAGAAACGGAGTATCAAACGGAGTCCAAACGGAATGAAACCTTTGGGAACGTGATTTTCTCACCTAACGTGATCCAGGAGACTTGGACCCTACTCCAAGGAACAAAAGAGGCGGTCACGAGGGTGGGAGCGCCCCCGAAGGGCGCCCCCCCTGCCTCGTGGCCCCCCTGTTGCTCCACCGAAGTACTCCTTCCTCCTATATATACCTACGTGTAACACCCCGGATGTATCTTTCCATATTTGTAACTCCAACTCTTGCCATTTTCGGATATGTGATATGATATTCCCTCCGTGGTTGGGTTTTGTTTTCGTTTTGCATTTTTTTCATGTCATGCATCTCATATCATGTCATCATGTGCATCTCATTTGCATACGTGTTCGTCTCATGATTCCGAGCATATTCCCCGTTGTCCGTTTTGCAATCCGGCACTCCTATGTTCCCCGGCGACCCTCTTGTCCTTTTTCCGTGTGCGGGTGTTGAACATTCTCGGAATGGACCGAGCCTTGCCAAGTGGCCCTGGTATAGCACCGGTAGACCACCTGTCAAGTTTCGGGTCATTTGGAGTTCGTTTGGTACTCCAACGGTTAACCGCACCCTCGCAAAGGCCTCTTTTGAGTTGCAGCCCAACAACCCTCCAAAACAGCCCAATAACCCATCTAAGTCACCTCCATGCCCTCGGTCGTTCGATCACGATCGTGTGGGCGAAAACTACACCCCATTTGGACTCTCCTAGCTCCCCTATGCCTATATATACACCCTCCCCGAAATTCGGTTGAAACCCTAAAATCCCAGATCCGCCCATGGACACGTCCCGCGTCGCCGGCCGGACGTCCTTGCCCGCCCGGCGAATCCGGTTTCGCCACGTGGCGCCCGCCCGCCCCGCCGCCGCCTGAGCCCGCCATGGCCAGCGTCGCCATGAGGCCATGAGGCGCGCCCGCCGCCGGCCCGCCTCCCCACTGCGCACACGCCGCACCACACCACCGCCCATGCCACACTGCCGCCGCCACACACGCCTTGCCGCACACCGCCCATGCACATTGCCGCGCACGCCATGCGCTGCCGCGCTTGCAGCCGCTGCCGTCCGCCGCGCCCGCCTCGCGCCGTCCAGCGCCGCCGCCGCCCGGCCGCGCCGCCGCCGCCGCCGCCGCCTGCCTGCCGTCAGCCGCCCGGCCGCCGCTGCCACCGCCGCCATGGCTTCGCCGCCGCGGCCGCCGCCGCGGTCTCCGCCGCCCGGCCTCGCCGGATCCAGCCACCCGACCCGGCCTGGCGTCCCCTCCGGTCCCGAGCTCCGCGAACCTCGAAGCACGCTACGCCAGATCCGATCTGAGCAAACTCCACGGTTGACTTTTGCCCTCCAAATTTCCCACTAAGTCTTATTCTGTAATAATTTCGTGGCATTTTTATAGCATCACATCTCCGCAACCGTGGCTCCGTTTTGGACGTATAATATGTCAAATTGTTCGTCTCGAAGAGTACATCATTTCATTCCATTGAATCATTTGCATTTGAGCTCATCTTGATGCCCGAAATGCTGTTGGAAGATAGCTTCAGATCGTTAGTTTCAGAATCTTATCAGCTCGAGCTATTTTGTCATTTTTGCCATGAATTATGTGTGCACCCTATGAACTTGAGTCCTACATGTGAGTTGAACATTGCCATGCCATCTTTCCAGGGGTGTTGGCCATGTGTTTTTGTGAGCTATGTGTTGACTAGAACAAGCATGCAAAGTAGGGATGATAATGTTGCTGATTTCAGGGACTTAGTGATTTCACTAAGTCTTGTCCTGCTGATAATTTTATGCCATATGTTCATGTTGTTTCAGAGAGTTCTATGCCCTTTTTGAGCATGATCAGTAAGGGTGTTTTGGACATATGGATGTGCTCTATCCATCAATGTCTTTGTTGGCATTTATGGAGTAGTCTAGCATGTCATTTTCGTGCTCTACTTTTGCTTGAAAATGTTTCCTGGCAGACTGTTTGCGTGAGATTCAATTTTCACGAGGTCGTTGTAGTTGATCCGTATGCTATGATGTTGTTCTTGCCATGTATAGCTCCTATGCCATGTCTTCTTGATGGGTGTATGCTTAGTTTATCTTGAGATGCTCTGTAGTGAGTGCATCGAGCTCACTTAACATGCCATGTTGAATCTGTTTTTGCCATGTCCTGATATTTCTCTAAGTCTGAAATCTGTTATAATACTTGCAATGTTTACATGGGTGCCATCATTTCTTAAGGTCCTTTTTGGCTTATGGTCAGTAAGGGACTATTGAAATATGCTTTGAGTAGAATCATGTCATGCCTTGCTTTGCTATTATAAGTTCCTGTAGCATGTTGTTTGCTTGCTCTAAACATGCCTTCCTGATGTTAATTCCTGGTATGTTAGTATTTTCACTAAGTCTGTGAACCTGATATTTTGAGCACTTTCACCATGCTTGTTTGAACATGTTATGATGTGATTTAGCCGTAGCTCAGTGTTCCTCTTTTGTTAAGCATCTTCTGTAGTTTGTTGCCATATGCTTTGTTTTTATGTTGGGGTGCTGTAGCACAGTTTCGTGTTGCGTGCTAAGTAGCATCGGGCTGTTAAACGCAGATTTGCGTCATTCTTGTTTTGCTTGTCATTTGCAAACCGTGCATCCGATTCCGGTGATCTTTATATCGATTTCAACCGAAATCACTCCATCTTTCCAGCGGCATACTTGGTTTGCCAAGTTGATGCCCGGTTCATCATTTTCCTTCCGGAGCACACATATGCATTGCATACCACATCTCGCATCGCATGTCATGTATTGCATCATATTGCTTGTGCATTGTTCCTTGTTTGATTGTGGTTCCGTTGCTTGTGTTCTTGCTTTGGGTAGAGCCGGGAGACGAGTACGTGAACGAGGAGCCTGTTGAGAACGCCTACGAGGATCCAGCCTTCGACAACTCTGAGAACCCTACAGGCAAGATGACCATACCTTCGATATCACTTCTATCTTTGCTTGCTAGATGCTCGCTCTTTTGCTATGCCTATGCTGCGATACCTACCACTTGCTATACCATGTCACCCATATGGCCATGTCAACCTCTAACCACCCATGTCCTAGCAAACCGTTGTTTGGCTATGTTACCGCTTTGCTCAGCCCCTCTTATAGCGTTGTTAGTTGCAGGTGAAGTTGAAGTTTGTTCCTTGTTGGAACACGGATATTTTGGGTTATCACAATATCTATTGTTTTAATTAATGCATCTATATACTTGGTAAAGGGTGGAAGGCTCGGCCTTATGCCTGGTGATTTGTTCCACTCTTGCCACCCTAGTTTCCGTTATACCGGTGTTATGTTCCTTGATTTTATGTTCCTTACGCGGTCGGGTGATTTATGGGACCCCTTGACAGTTCGCTTTGAATAAAACTCCTCCAGAAGGCCCAACCTTGGTTTTACCATTTGCCACCTAGCCTTTTTCCCTTGGGTTTTCGCGAGCCCGAGGGTCATCTTTATTTACCCCGGGCGGTGCTCCTCGAGTGTTGGTCCAAACTAGAGCACCGTATGGGACCATTCCTTGGCAACTTGGATTACGTCGGTACCTGTACGCTTCGCTTATCCGGTGTGCCCTGAGAACGAGATATGTGCAGCTCCTATCGGGATTTGTCGGCACAGTCGGGTGGTCTTGCTGGTTTAGTTTTACCATAGTCGAAATGTCTTGATGTACCGGGATACCGAGTCTGATTGGAGTGTCTTGGGAGAAGGTTTATTCCTTCGTTGACCGTGAGAGCTTGTTATGGGCTTGTTGGGACACCCTGCAGGTATAATCTTTCAAAGCCGTGCCGCGGTTATGAGGCAGATGGGAATTTGTTAATGTCGGTTGTAGAAAACCCGAAGTTGACCTTAATTAAAATACATCAACCGTGTATGTAACCGTGATGGTCTCTTCTCGGAGTCCGGAAGTGAACACGGTGTTGGAGTTATGCTTGACGAAGTAGCAGGATCACTTCTTGATCGCTAATAGCTTCACGACCGCGCCTTGCTTCTCTTCTCGCTCTCTTTTTGCGATGTAGCCACCATATATGCTAGTCGCTGCAGCAGCTCCTCCTTTTGACACCAGCCTTCCCTTAAGCTTAAATAGTCTTGATCTCGCGGGTGTGAGATTGTTGAGTCCTCGTGGCTCATGATTCTACCAAAACAGATGCGGTACGGTGATGCCGGTAGCAGAGATGGCATGGCCCGAGCTGAAGTGGGAATATGATGAGGCACTTGGTCGATACTATGTTTCCTTTCAGACGATTAGTAGTGGAGCCCAGTTGGGGCGATCGGGGATTTGTGTCGCATTTGGGGTTCTTCTTTCATTTTGGTTCCGTAGTCGGACCTTGATTGTATCTGGATGATGTAATGCTTTATTCATGTAATTGTGTGACGTGGCGACTGTAAGCCAACTATGTACCTTTTCCCTTATGTATTACTTGGATTGTGCGAAGATTACCTCACTTGCGACATTGCTTTCAATGCGGTTATGCCTCTAAGTCGTGCTTCGACACGTGGGAGATATAGCCGCATCGAGGGTGTTACAAGTTGGTAATCAGAGCCATCCCCGACCTTAGGAGCCCCCACTGCTTGATCGTTTTTAGTGGCCGAGTTGTGTCTAGAAAAATGTTTTGAGTCATTTAGGATTATATATATCGGAGAGTTTAGGAATTCTTTTTACTCCCAGTCCTTCGACCTTCGGTGAGGTATCCCGACGAGAGTTTTGACTCTTCTCTTCTCAAATTTCACTAAATTTTTTTTTAGGATCACGCGGGTATCTTGGGATCGTTCTGATATTCTTATGACGAGAACATTGTCTTGGTTGCCTCCTGACATTTAGGGGTTGTGGCAGTGTCCCGGGGAGTTGAGCTCCGAGGTGTTGTCGTCATAATTTTATCGTTGCAATTCTGGAATACCTGAGTTTAGTACGCCGACATCGAAAATCTCTTTTATGCAGTCAGTTGGTGAGATAACCCCGCTAACCCAGTACTGTGGTGAGTACGGGAGTATTGCCATGACTCGTATAACGGATGCTTTTCGAAGGTTGAGGTACACGATTTCCGAAGGTTTCTTGGTTATGTGTTGAAGGATGGATACAGCTGGATGTAGGGATATTTAGCTTGGGTGAGATATATATTGCTCCCCTGTATCCCCAACACCTGATTGCATAACCGGAAAGTTTCGGGAGTTTATAGGTGGGACTCAAGTAGCTCTAGCATTTTCTTCCGCAGATATTTGGTTTGTGATTGGGTAATCCTTACCACTTATTTGTTCCATTCATACCTTGTTTTTATTTTCATTCATCAATATCTCTTATCAAGTGGCTTCTCACCTTAATGGACGTGATGTTTACTTTGGAATTCATTCGTTCATCCGTGTTCGAATGTTTATTGTGAAGACTATATGTTGCAATTTCTATCCGTTGATTCAACTTGTCCATCTGTCTATCAAGATGCTAACGGATGTCACCCTCTTCAGGATGGCTCCTCCAACGCGTCAGAATCCGGAACGCAGTGATGGGAGTCAGGCGAACCCTCCACCTCCACCTCCGCCTCCGGAGGCATGGCAAACTTTGATGGCAACCACTAACGCCAATGCTCAGTTGTTGATCCAGCTGATGCAAGAGCGTAACCAAGGCCAAGGCAACCAAGGGAATCAAGGTCAAGGGCAGTTCTATCATTAGCCACAGTTTCCTACACTCAACCAGTTCCTTGCCAACCAGCCAAAGTCTTTCACCATCTTGTGCGAGGCCACAGATGCCGACGATTGGCTCGTGGATATCAACAAGCACTTGAATGCAGCAATGTCGGACACGAGGACTACGTCAAGTTCGTGTCTTTTCAGCTCAAGGATCGAGCAGCTGATTGGTTCCAGCAATACAAGGATTCTAGAGGTGGTCGAGTGATTACTTGGACTGATTTGCCGGGACTTTAATGCTCACCACATTCCTACCGGTGTTGTTGAGAGCAAGCGTGAGGAGTTCCGCAATCTCAAGCAAGGAAACATGTCGATGTACTGAATACAACATACAGATTTGAAACTTGCTCGATTCGCTAAACAAGACGTTCTCGATGAGAAAAGTATGATCTATCGAGAGGTGGCCTTGAGAGGATCTGCAGTTATCTCTTGTTCTTTATGAGCCTACTCGGTTTGATCAATTCTATAATATGGCACTCAAGCTAGAAGGTGCTCAGCTCAAGTGTGAGGCTTCAAAGAAGAGAATCGAGGGATGCGATTCAGTCTTCTTCCTCTCAAGTGGCAGCAAAGCAGCAAAAGTTCTACCTTCCTCCTCCTCCGTTCCGTCGGCCTTATCGCCAGAAGAACTCAGGTGGTCGTGGATCTTCCCACCCACCCAACCCAAGCTACCAGAACAAGTCTCAGCCTCAAGCTCCAAGGTCAAATGCTCCTTACCACCGTCCGCTCTCAGAGGTGACCTGCAACAAGTGCCAGCAGAAAGGTCACTATGCGAACAAATGCCATAACCAAAGGCGCCTTCCTCCTCCTCCGCCTGTGAGGTCTTCAAGCAATGCAGTGGTCAAGCATAATCCCAAGTCTGCAAAGGTGAACATGATGAATGCAGCGCAAGCAGAGGATTCTTCTGATGTGATAATGGGTAATCTTCCAATTAATGATATTCCTGCAAAAGTCTTATTTGATACTGGTGCATCGCATTGTTTCATGTCAAGGTCGTTCTTCGCAAAGAATGATTTTACTTGGTCTTACTTGGATAAACCTTTGGGTGTTGTTTCTCCGGGGAAGTCAATGAGAGCTAACTCCTTAGTTCATGATGTCTCTATCAAGATGGGCGACTATAAGTTTCTATCTAAACCATTTGTTCTTGGCGATTCTGATATTGATCTAATTCTTGGGATGGACTGGCTTTCTCAGCACAAGGCTCAGCTTGATTGTGCTGTCAGGGAAATTCAATTGACACACCCTTCTGAGGATGTTATCATCTATGCCGCTCGTGATGAAACCATTCGGTTGTTTTCTCTCAATGAGAAGGGCGAATTGGATGCTATCTCTCGATTCGATCGCTTGTGAGTATCAAGATGTATTTCGAAGAGCTTCGGGTATGCCTCCTCATCGGCGGTCGAATTCGTTATTGATCTTGAGCACGCATCGAACCCGCTTGCAAGCGTCCTTACAAGCTTGGTCCCAAGGAGCTGAAAGAATTGAAGAAGCAGCTCGATGAACAAGAGCGTCTGGGTTTGATCGGACCGAGTTCATCTCCATGGGGATGTGGAGTTCTTTTGTCCGAAGAAGGATGGCACGGACCGATTTTGTGTTGATTACCGTCCATTGAACAAGAAGACAATCAAGAACAAGTATCCACTTCCCAACATCAATGAGCTATTCGAGCAACTCAAAGGTGCTAAAGTATTCTCCAAGCTTGACCTTCGTATGGGTTATCATCGATTCGCATTCGTGAACAAGATATTCCCAAGACAAAGATTCGAACAAGCTATGGTTCTTATGAATATACTGTCATGTCTTTCGGCCTTGTCAATGCTCCTCCAACTTTCTCTCGCATGATGAACTTTATCTTCAACCCCTACACAAATGATTTCGTCTTGGTGTATCTCGATGATATTTTGGTCTTCTCCAAGAACAAGCAGGATCATGCCAAACATTTGCGATTGGTGCTCGACAAGCTCAGAGAGCATCAATTCTATGCGAAGTTTTCCAAATGTGAGTTCTGGCTTGATGAAGTTCTTTATCTTGGTCATATCATCTCCGCCAAGGGCATCGCTGTTAATCCCGAGAAGGT
Organism: Aegilops speltoides; assembly: GCA_021437245.1. Taxonomy (NCBI): domain Eukaryota; kingdom Viridiplantae; phylum Streptophyta; class Magnoliopsida; order Poales; family Poaceae; genus Aegilops; species Aegilops speltoides. Next base: position 414,452,962 of record CM038142.1, read on the forward strand.
GTCTTCAATTGTGAATTGGGAACCTCCTCGAATGTCAAGCGACTCCATGATTTTCTCGGTCTTGCAAGCTATTGTCGAAGATTCGTTGAGAATTTCTCCAAGATTGCAAAGCCTCTTTCCAACCTCCTCCGAAGCATGTCAAGTATGTCCGGCCTTTGAGTGTGATGTCGCTTTCAACACCCTCAAAGAGAAGCTAGTTACAGCTCCTGTCTTGACTCCTCCTGATGAATCCAAGCCATTCGAAGTTTTCTGTGATGCTTCCTTGCAAGGTCTCGGTGCTGTGTTAATGCAAGAGAAGAAGGTTGTGGCCTATACCTCTCGTCAGTTGAAGCCCAACGAAAAGAACTACCCCACTCACGATCTTGAGTTGGCGGCAGTTGTCCATGCATTGATAACATGGAGACATCTCTTGTTGGGAAGGAAAGTGGACATTTTCACCGATCACAAGAGTCTCAAGTACATCTTCACTCAACCAAACCTCAACCTCAGGCAAACTCGATGGGTCGAAATGATTCAAGAGTACAATCCAAGTATTGAATATACTCCTGGCAAGGCGAATGTGATTGCAGATGCTCGGCAGAAAGGCTTATTGCAACAGACTTAATTCTCAAGCCCTTCCAACGGATCTTTGTGAAGCTTTCCGCAAGCTGAATCTTCAAGTTGTTCCTCAAGGATTTCTTGCCAACCTCATAGTCTCTCCTACTTTGGAAGATCAAATTCGTGAGGCTCAACTTCGGATACCATGGTGAAGAAGGTGAAGCGTGGTATTGACAAGGGCATTTCAAATACAAGTGCTATCGCTTGGATGACAAAGGCACTCTTTTCTTCGAGGATCGTATTGTGGTTCCTAAAGGCGATCTCGAGAAAAGTCATCATGAATGAGGCACACAATTCCTCCTATCCATTCATCACGGAAGTGCGAAGATGTACCATGACCTCAAGCAGTCGTATTGGTGGACTCGAATGAAGCGAGAAATTGCTCAATTCGTGAATGAATGTGATGTCTGCAGAAGAGTGAAAGCAGAACACCAAAGACCAGCTGGTCTCCTCCAACCTCTTGCTATTCCCGAATGGAAGTTTGATCATATCGAGATGGACTTCGTGACTGGTTTTCCTAAGTCCAAGCGTGGAAATGATGCTATCTTTGTTGTCATTGACAAGCTTACTAAAGTGGCTCATTTTCTTCCTGTCAAAGAATCTATCACAGCAGCTCGGTGGCGAGCTATACACCTCCAGAATTGTCTCCTTGCACGGTATTCCGCAATTGATCTCTTCAGACCGTGGAAGCATCTTCACTTCTAAGTTCTGGGATTCTTTTCAGAAGGCCATGGGCACCAACATTCGTTTCAGCACAGCTTTTCATCCTCAAACTAGTGGCCAAGTCGAGCGAGTCAATCAAATCCTTGAAGATATGCTCAGGGCTTGTGTCATTTCTTTTGGCATGAAGTGGGAAGAGTGTCTCCCATATGCCGAGTTCTCCTACAACAACAGCTTCCAAGCGAGTTCGGGCAAGGCTCCATTCGAAATTCTATATGGCAGAAAGTGTCGTACTCCTCTCAATTGGTCCGAGACAGGTGAACGCCAACTTCTTGGCAACGACTTGATCACAGAAGCCGAAGAAATGTGCAAAGTCATTCGTGAGAATCTTAAAGCCGCGCAATCGCGCCAGAAGGGCTATTATGATGACAAGCACCGTGATGTGGCTTTTGAAATCGGAGACCATGTCTACCTCCGCGTCTCTCAATGAAAGGTACTGCCGCCCGGTATCAAAGGAAGCTTGCTCCTAGATACGTGGGTCCTTTCAAGATCATTGGCAAAAGAGGCGATCTCGCCTATCAACTTGAGCTTCCATCCAACTTTGCAAAGCGTGCGATGTGTTTCACGTGTCACAGCTCATAAGTGCTTCAAGATTCTGGCGCACTATCAACTTTGAAGAAATTGACCTCCAAGAAGATCTCTCTTATCATGAGCACCCCGTTGCTATTCTTGAAGAAACCGAGCGTAAGACTCGCAACAAGTCAATCAAATTCCTAAAAGTGAAGTGGTCACACCATTCCGACCGAGAAGCCACCTGGGAGCGCGAGGATCACCTCCGTTCCGAATATCCGGAGTTCTTTCAGTCCTAGATCTCGGGACGAGATCCTCTTGTAGTGGTGGAGTGTTGTAACACCCCGGATGTATCTTTCCATATTTGTAACTCCAACTCTTGCCATTTTCGGATATGTGATATGATATTCCCTCCGTGGTTGGGTTTTGTTTTCGTTTTGCATTTTGTTCATGTCATGCATCTCATATCATGTCATCATGTGCATCTCATTTGCATACGTGTTCGTCTCATGATTCCGAGCATATTCCCCGTTGTCCGTTTTGCAATCCGGCACTCCTATGTTCCCCGGCGACCCCTCTTGTCCTTTTTCCGTGTGCGGGTGTTGAACATTCTCGTAATGGACCGAGCCTTGCCAAGTGGCCTGGTATAGCACCGTAGACCACTGTCAAGTTTCGGGTCATTTGGAGTTCGTTTGGTACTCAACGGTTAACGCACCCTCGCAAAGGCCTCTTTTGAGTTGCAGCCCAACAACCCTCCAAAACAGCCCAATAACCCATCTAAGTCACCTCCATGCCCTCGGTCGTTCGATCACGATCGTGTGGTAAAACTACACCCATTTGGACTCTCCTAGCTCCCCATATGCCTATATATACACCCCCCGAAATTCGGTTGAAACCCTAAAATCCCAGATCCGCCTACGGACACGTCCGCGTCGCGCCGGACACGTCCGCCCGCCCGGCGAATCCGGGCTCGCCACATGGCGCCGCGCCGCCGCCGCCGAGCCGCCTTGGCCCGCGTCGCCCCATGAGCCCGCCCTCGCCGCCCGCCGCCACCGCGCCGCTGCCGCCGCCGCCGCGCCGCCGCCGCCCGCCGCCGCCGCCGCCGCCCGCCGCCGCTTGCCGCCGCCGCCGCCGCCGCCCGCCGCCGCGCCGCCGCCGCCGCCGCCGCCGCCGCCGCGCCGCGCCGCTTGCCGCCGTCCGCCGCGCCCGCCGCCTCCGCCGTGCGCGCCGCCGCCGCCGCCGCCGCCGCCGCGCCGCCGTCGCCCTGCGTCGCCCGTTGCCGCCGCCCGCCACGCGCGCGCCGCCGCCGCCGCGCGCCGGTCTCCGCCGCCGGCCTCGCCGGATCCGGCCACCCCGACCCCGCCGGCGTCCCCTCCGGTCCCGAGCTCCGGCGAACCTCGAAGCACGCGCCGGCCAGATCCGATCTGAGCAAACTCCACGGTTGACTTTTGCCCTCCAAATTTCCCACCAAGTCTTATTCTGTAATAATTTCGTGGCATTTTCATTGCATCACATCTCCGCAACTGTGGCTCCGTTTTGGACGTATAATATGTCAAATTGTTCGTCTCGAAGAGTAAATCATTTCATTCCATTGCATCATTTGCATTTGAGCTCATCTTGATGCCCGAAATGCTGTTGGAAGATAGATTCAGATCGTTAGTTTCAGAATCTTATCAGCTCGAGCTATTTTGTCATTTTTGCCATGAATTATGTGTGCACCCTATGAACTTGAGTCCTACATGTGAGTTGAACATTGCCATGCCATATTTCCAGGGGTGTTGGCCATGTGTTTTTGTGAGCTATGTGTTGACTAGAACAAGCATGCAAAGTAGGGATGATAATGTTGCTGATTTCAGGGACTTAGTGATTTCACTAAGTCTTGTCCTGCTGATAATTTTATGCCATATGTTCATGTTGTTTCAGAGAGTTCTATGCCCTTTTTGAGCATGATCAGTAAGGGTGTTTTGGACATATGGATGTGCTCTATCCATCCATGTCTTTGTTGGCATTTATGGAGTAGTCTAGCATGTCATTTTCGTGCTCTACTTTTGCTTGAAAATGTTTCCTGGCAGACTGTTTGCGTGAGATTCAATTTTCACGAGGTCGTTGTAGTTGATCCGTGTATGCTATGATGTTGTTCTTGCCATGTATAGCTCCTATGCCATGTCTTCTTGATGGGTGTATGCTTAGTTTATCTTGAGATGCTCTGTAGTGAGTGCATCGAGCTCACGAACATGCCATGTTGAATCTGTTTTTGCCATGTCCTGATATTTCTCTAAGTCTGAAATCTGTTATAATACTTGCAATGTTTACATGGGTGCCATCATTTCTTAAGGTCCTTTTTGGCTTATGGTCAGTAAGGGACTATTGAAATATGCTTTGAGTAGAATCATGTCATGCCTTGCTTTGCTATTATAAGTTCCTGTAGCATGTTGTTTGCTTGCTCTAAACATGCCTTCCTGATGTTAATTCCTGGTATGTTAGTATTTTCACTAAGTCTGTGAACCTGATATTTTGAGCACTTTCACCATGCTTGTTTGAACATGTTATGATGTGATTTAGCCGTAGCTCAGTGTTCCTCTTTTGTTAAGCATCTTCTGTAGTTTGTTGCCATATGCTTTGTTTTTATGTTGGGGTGCTGTAGCACAGTTTCGTGTTGCGTGCTAAGTAGCATCGGGCTGTTAAACGCAGATTTGCGTCATTCTTGTTTTGCTTGTCATTTGCAAACCGTGCATCCGATTCCGGTGATCTTTATATCGATTTCAACCGAAATCACTCCATCTTTCAGCGGCATACTTGGTTTGCCAAGTTGATGCCAGTTCATCATTTTCCTTCCGAGCACACATATGCATTGCATACCACATCTCGCATCGCATGTCATGTATTGCATCATATTGCTTGTGCATTGTTCCTTGTTTGATTGTGGTTCCGTTGCTTGTGTTCTTGCTTTGGGTAGAGCCGGGAGACGAGTACGTGAACGAGGAGCCTGTTGAGAACGCCTACGAGGATCCAGCCTTCGACAACTCTGAGAACCCTACAGGCAAGATGACCATACCTTCGATATCACTTCTATCTTTGCTTGCTAGATGCTCGCTCTTTTGCTATGCCTATGCTGCGATACCTACCACTTGCTATACCATGTCAACCTCTAACCACCCATGTCCTAGCAAACCGTTGTTTGGCTATGTTACCGCTTTGCTCAGCCCCTCTTATAGCGTTGTTAGTTGCAGGTGAAGTTGAAGTTTGTTCCTTGTTGGAACACGGATATTTTGGGTTATCACAATATCTATTGTTTTAATTAATGCATCTATATACTTGGTAAAGGGTGGAAGGCTCGGCCTTATGCCTGGTGATTTGTTCCACTCTTGCCACCCTAGTTTCCGTTATACCGGTGTTATGTTCCTTGATTTTGCGTTCCTTACGCGGTCGGGTGATTTATGGGACCCCCTTGACAGTTCGCTTTGAATAAAACTCCTCCAGCAAGGCCCAACCTTGGTTTTACCATTTGCCACCTAGCCTTTTTCCCTTGGGTTTCGCGAGCCGAGGGTCATCTTTATTACCCCGGGCGGTGCTCCTCGAGTGTTGGTCCAAACTAGAGCACCGTATGGGACCATTCCTTGGCAACTTGGATTACGTCGGTACCTGTACGCTTCGCTTATCCGGTGTGCCCTGAGAACGAGATATGTGCAGCTCCTATCGGGATTTGTCGGCACAGTCGGGTGGTCTTGCTGGTTTAGTTTTACCATAGTCGAAATGTCTTGATTTACCGGGATACCGAGTCTGATCGGAGTGTCTTGGGAGAAGGTTTATTCCTTCGTTGACCGTGAGAGCTTGTTATGGGCTAAGTTGGGACACCCCTGCAGGGTATAATCTTTCGAAAGCCGTGCCCGCGGTTATGAGGCAGATGGGAATTTGTTAATGTCCGGTTGTAGAAAACCCGAAGTTGACCTTAATTAAAATACATCAACCGTGTATGTAACCGTGATGGTCTCTTCTCGGCGGAGTCCGGGAAGTGAACACGGTGTTGGAGTTATGCTTGACGTAAGTAGCCAGGATCACTTCTTGATCGCTAATAGCTTCACGACCGCGCCTTGCTTCTCTTCTCGCTCTCTTTTGCGATGTAGCCACCATATATGCTAGTAAACTGCAGCAGCTCCTCCTTTTGACACCAGCCTTCCCTTAAGCTTAAATAGTCTTGATCTCGCGGGTGTGAGATTGTTGAGTCCTGTGGCTCATGATTCTACCAAAACAGATGCAGTACCGGTGATGCGGTAGCAGATGGCATGGCCCGAGCTGAAGTGGGAATATGATGAGGCACTTGGTCGATACTATGTTTCCTTTCCAGACGATTAGTAGTGGAGCCCAGTTGGGGCGATCGGGGATTTGTGTCGCATTTGGGGTTCTTCTTTCATTTTGGTTCCGTAGTCGGACCTTGATTGTATCTGGATGATGTAATGCTTTATTCATGTAATTGTGTGACGTGGCGACTGTAAGCCAACTATGTACCTTTTCCCTTATGTATTACTTGGATTGTGCGAAGATTACCTCACTTGCGACATTGCTTTCAATGCGGTTATGCCTCTAAGTCGTGCTTCGACACGTGGGAGATATAGCCGCATCGAGGGCGTTACACTACGTATCCCCAAACAATCAGAACAGGAGCCAAAAACCTAATTCCACCGCCGCAACCTTCTCTATCCATGAGATCCCATCTTGGGGCCTGTTCCGGAGCTCCGCCGGAGGGGGCATCCACCACGGAGGGCTTCTAGATCAACACCATAGCCCCTCCGATGAAGTGTGAGTAGTTTACTTCAGACCTTCGGGTCCATAGCTAGTAGCTAGATGGCTTCTTCTCTCTTTTTGGATCTCAATACAATGTTCTGCCCCTCTCTCGTGGAGATCTATTCGATGTAATCTTCTTTTTGCGGTGTGTTTGTTGAGACCGATGAATTGTGGGTTTATGATCCAGCTTATCTATGAAAAATATTTGAATCTTCTCTGAATTCTTTTATGTATGATTGAGTTGTCTTTGCAAGTCTCTTCTAATTATCCGTTTGGTTTGGCCAACTAGATTGGTAGTTCTTGCAATGGGAGAAGTGTTTAGCTTTGGGTTCAATCTTGCGGTGTCCTTTCCCAGTGACAGAAGGGGCAGCAAGGCACGTATTGTATTGTTGCCATCGAGGATAACAAGATGGGGTTTTTGATCATATTGCATGAATTTATCCCTCTACATCATGTCATCTTGCTTAAGGCGTTACTCTGTTTTTAACTTAATACTCTAGATAGCGGTCGATGAGTGGAGTAATAGTAGTAGATGCAGAATCGTTTCGATCTACTTGTCTTGGATGTAATGCCTATATACATGATCATACCTAGATATACTCATAACTATGCTCAATTCTGTTAGTTGCTCAACAGTAATTTGTTCACCCACCGTAGAATATCTATGCTCTTGAGAGAATCCACTAGTGAAACCTATGGCCCCCGGGTCTATTCTCATCATATCAATCTCCATTACTTTATTACTTGCTTTGTTTTTACTTTGCCTTTTACTTTTTGCTTTGCATCTCTATACCAAAAATACCAAAAATATTATTTATCATCTCTATCAGATCTCACTCTTGTAAGTGACCGTGTGTTGGGGAACGTAGTAATTTCAAAAAAAATCCTACGCACACGCAAGATCATGGTGATGCATAGCAACGAGAGGGGAGAGTGTTGTCTCGTACCCTCGTGAGACCAAGCGAAGCGTTGACGCAACGTAGAGGAAGTAGTCGTACGTCTTCCCGGTCCAACCGATCCAAGCACCGTTACTCCGACACCTCCGAGTTCTTGACACACGTACAGCTCGATGACGCACCCCGAACTCCGATCCAGCAGAGGTACGGGGAGGAGTTTTGTCAGCACGACGGTGTGGTGACGATCTTGATGTTCAACTGTCGCAGGGCTTCGCCTAAGCACCGCTACAATATGACCGAGGTGTAATATCGTGGAGGGGGGCACCGCACACGGCTAAGGAACTATCACGATGATCAACTTGTGTGTCTATGGGGTGCCCTCCGCCCCCGCATATAAAGGAGGGAGGGAGGAGGGGGCCGGCCTAAGGAGGAGGCGCGCCCTAGGAGGGGGAAACCTACTCCAAGTAGGTTTCCCCCTTCTTTTCCTAATCCAAGAAGAAGGGGGAAGGAAGGAGTAGGAGAGGGGGAAGGCAAGGGGGGCGCCGCCCCCCTTCCTTGTGCTATTCGGACCCAAGGGGAGGGGGCGCGCCACTTGCCCTGGCCGGCCCCTCTCTTTCTCCAATAGGGCCCATCAAGGCCCATTACTTCCCGGGGGGCTCCGGTAACCCTCCGGCACTCCGGTTTTTCTCCAAAAACTCCCGGAACTATTCCGGTGTCCGAATACAGCCATCCAATATATCAATCTTTATGTCTCGACCATTTCGAGACTCCTCGTCATGTCCGTGATCACATCCGGGACTCCGAACAACCTTTGGTACATCAAAATACATAAACTCATAATGAAACTGTCATCGAAACCTTAAGCGTGCGGACCCTACAGTTCGAGAACAATGTAGACATGACCGAGACACGTCTCCGGTCAATAACCAATAGCGGGACCTGGATGCCCATATTGGTTCCTACATATTCTACGAAGATCTTTATCGGTCAAACCGCATAACAACATACGTTGTTCCCTTTGTCATCGGTATGTTACTTGCCCAAGATTCGATCGTCGGTATCCAATACCTAGTTCAATCTCGTTACCGGCAAGTCTCTTTACTCGTTACATAATGCATCATCCCGTAACCAACTCATTGGTCACATTGCTTGCAAGGCTTATAGTGATGTGCATTACCGAGAGGGCCCAGAGATATCTCTCCGACAATCGGAGTGACAAATCCTAATCTCGAAATACGCCAACTCAACAAGTACCTTTGGAGACACCTGAGAGCACCTTTATAATCACCCGATTCGTTGTGACGTTTGGTAGCACACAAAGTGTTCCTCCGTAAACGGAGTTGCATAATCTCATAGTCATAGGAACATGTATAAGTCATGAAGGAAGCAATAGCAACATACTAAACGATCGGGTGCTAAGCTAACGGAATGGGTCATGTCAATCAGATCATTCAACTAATGATGTGATCTCATTAATCAAATAACAACTCCTTGTTCATGGTTAGGAAACCATCTTTGATTAACAAGCTAGTCAAGTAGAGGCATACTAGTGACATTCTATTTGTCTATATATTCACACATGTATTATGTTTTCGGTTAATACAATTCTAGCATGAATAATAAACATTTATCATGATATAAGGAAATAAATAATAACTTTATTATTGCCTCTAGGGCATATTTCCTTCACCGTGAAGGGATTGACAACCCCTAATCGTGTTGGTTGCGCGGAGCTATCGTTTTGTGTAGGTACGAGGGACTTGTGCGTGGTCTCCAACTGGATTGATACCTTGGTTCTCAAAAACTGAGGGAAATACTTACGCTACTTTGATGCATCATCCTCTCCTCTTCGGGGAAATCCAACGCAGTGCTCAAGAGATAGCATTCCCTCACTCCACGGCAAGTACGATCGGCAGCGAGGGCCTCAAGCCACGCTGCAGCCACGGCGCCGCATACCCGGCGGGAGCAGGCAAACACGAAGGCCGCGCTCACGGTGGCGCGAGAGCTGCTGCGGTGCAGACTACAAGAAAGCGGCCGTGGCGTGCTGCTGGAATGCGTCGCCGAGCTCCTGGATGCCGCTGCATCAGGGGCTCCCCCGTTCTGCGTCCAGCTTCCACCCCAGGCCCCGGGAGGATCGCGAGGCGGACCGATCCGCGCCAACGTGCCCCCGGGCGTGCCTCAAGGCTTCATCAACACCGGTCTGGCCATCAACGCCGAGAAGCAAGCTACGCCGGCACCGCCCCTGGTAAGCGAGGGCATGCGCATCGCTGCCTTTGGTCCCAGCGGGCCACCACCCTACCGTCCCCAAGATGGAGCTTCAAGTCGAACCGCATGGCGTGTGGAGCACCACGGTGAGGCCTTTGGGGTGGTGACCCCGGAGGCCTATGTGCCCCACATGGTGGATCGAGGGTACACATTGGAGGAAGACCACAACTCGTTCCTAGGGTCAGGCTGGGAGGAAGAGGCGCCAGAAGCCGAGCTCTTTCAGGAGCCTCACGGGAGCCTCGACAACTACCGGGTACCGCTAATTCCTCAGGTGCAGGCTTATGCTAACCATGGGTCGCAGGAGGTTCAGGTCACCGCAGCGGATGGCTGCCCGAGTGCGGCAATCTCATTCCCCTTAGGAGGAGTGCACTGGGGGCAGCAGGAGAGGGGTCGGGAGCCAGGCTCCTCCCCACGGCGTGCGGAGCAAGGTGTTCTTCGGAGGTAGGCCCTCTGCCGGGGAGGTTCCCCAGGGCCTGCCCCTGGCAGAGGACCCGTGGTCGTCGGGGGAACCGCTGGCGTCCCCTTTTCCCCATTGGCGTCGTACTAGTTTCCGTTCGTCGTCGATGGGGTCAAGGGTGCGCAAGGCGGGGCCCTCATCTGGCAATATGAAGCAAGGCCAGTACCTGTGAAGAAGGCCCAGTGCCTGTGAAGCTCGCCGCTCGTGATACTCTCACGTAATAATGAGTTGGGGATGTACACGCCTCGGAGTCTCCGGAGAGCTGCCCTCGGGCCTCGGGGGCTACCTCCCACGCCCAGTGGCAGCACTTAGCTCCGCACTGGTGAGAAGACGTCGAAGACTAGACAAGGTGCCGGACGCGGCCTTTTGCTCTTGCTTTCTTTTTCGTGCGAACAAGCTTTCTCGTCTCAGATCTAAAGTTGAAGTCGAATTTGCGTTTGTGTGTGCGGGGAGGGGTGTCGTGTCTTATTCATGTGCTTTCTCGTGCCCCGATTTCTGTTCAAGTTGTAATTCACACTAGCTGCCTCCCTCTCGCGGGCCCCTCACGAGTAGGGCAGGGCCCAACATGTGCGCCCGCCGTCCTGCGGCCGGTGTTCGCTCCATCCAGGCTCTCGCCGCATGGTCAAATGGGACCCCCATGAGGCCCTCAAATGGACACCACAGGCCCACTCGAGGCTCACCAAGACAAAGGTAAAACCACGACAACCTACTCATCGCAACAATCATGGCATCATGAAGGCACCCATCTGGCGCCAATATTGACAACACATAGGCAACAATCTTCTTACATGAGGGGCTTCCCCTCCCAAAAATGCTCTCACAACCTTTAGGGCCACGCCCGAGTCTCTTCCTGCGCAGGGCAAGCAGCGGGGGGAAGCGCGGGATCAATCGGACAAATCGCTCGCTGCATCCCCCAGGGCGTCCCCGGAGGCTTGCTGGCACCACCGTCGTTGCTGCCAGCCTCTTCAACACCGTTGTTGGCACCGTCTCCACCACCGTTCACCACATCGCCTTCATCGGCAGCAACGATCACCCCGTCTTCATCGGAGGTGAAGGCCCGGACGAGCGCATCTACATTGTCCTCCACCCACCGCACTAGATCGCCTCGCACGGCCTCAGGCACCGGGGCGATGGCGGCATCAAAGTCGAAGAGGGGATCGAGGTTTTGGAGATGGCTGAAGACGCGGGAGAATGCTCGCGCGAGCAGTCCATGGCTCCGTTCCTCCACCAGCTGGCGAGACCTCTCAGAGCGGTTCTCCAAATGCGTCACCACGTCAGTGAAGAACTGGAGATTGCCGGTGTAGTTGGTCAGATGCGCCTCCTCAGCGACAGCCTCACAGATGTTGCCCAAGGCCGTGTTAGCCCTTTCCCTGAGCATCCGGAACATGGGGCCGTGCATGTGCTCCAACGTCTGCCGCTGGCGGATCTCGTCCGCATTCCGCTGCGCGACGGCCTCGGCATCATCAACCCGCAATTATAGAAGGAGTAGTTTGGCGCGGGAGGAGGCCAGCTCAGCCTGCGCCAAGCCTAGCGCGGCAGCGGTGGCCTCAGCTTGCTGTGTGGCTTCAGTCAACCTAGTCCTGAGGGCAGCAGTCCTGCCCGTGGCTTCAGCCCTGATCAACTCCAGCCGCTCTTCATACTCGCGCTCAAGGATGGCGCGAGCCTCCGCCATGCGACGGTCGATCTCCTCCTGGATCCGGGCCTCCCGCGCGTCAACGTCGTCCTCCACCTGGGCGACCTGGTGCTCCCTCGTCTCCAACCGCTCCAGATCGAGGTTGCGCTCGACAATCTCCAGTGTCAGCGCTTCCTCGCGCCTCCAGAGCTCCTCCTCTTCAGCGGGCCCCCCTTCAGCAGCGCAAGGGCTGCTCGGGCAGCTCTACCTGCTGCTCCAGGGAGTTGCACCAGTCTTGGAGCTCCCACGCGCGCTCCTATGCAGCTTCGGGTCGCTTATCTGCCTCCTGAGCTTCCTCAAGCGCCCGGGAACAGGCCTCCCGAGTGGCCGCCAGGGATGCCTCGGCCTTGCTGTTTTCGAGGTCATGCCGGTGGCGCGCGAGACCAACAGCCGCCTTCAGCTTGTGCCACTCCTCGACCGGCCTCAAGCCTCCAGCTTCGAGACGCACGTCTTCAGCCGCCAGCTCTACACCAAGCTGGCTCACTGCATCGGCTGCCCTCTGGAGGAACTCTTGGCGGATAGCGTTGCGCTCCTGCGCACGCCCAAGCACGTCGTCAAAACCATCCTCCACCATCGATGTTGGCGGAGGGCCTTGGAGTGGTTCGCTCCCTCTCGGCAGGGGGCTGGGGGCTGATTCCCCTGCTATCGCCGGGCGGGCCCTGCAAGGGACCCAGCCAGGCATCCATCCACCTACTGCTGAGAACCCAAAGATCGGCTTCAGCCACTCGCTGCCTATGATCAGTGGAGGAGCTCGGGGCAAGCTGGTTGTGCCCGAGGAGAGCTCACAAGGGAAGAGCAGCGCATCGACAGGTTCAAGGCGCGCCGCAAGCCGGCCTGCATCTCCAGTCGAGCTTGCACCAAGGGCGGCACGCAGACTCGGGGCGATCAAGGTCGGTGAGGGAGGAGAAGCCTGAGGAAGCGGCTCCTCGGCTGGCTCCGCGGGCTCGTCAGAGGGAATCCTGAAAGGCCACGGTCAACAAAGGGAGAGGCAGACAAGGAACTATGAGAAGGAGGGACTTACTTGTCCATGGAAAAGTACTTCCTGTGCTTCAGTGGGCGGTACGGGCGATCATCACCACCGGGAGCCTCATTCCTCTTGCGAAGGGCCTCGAAATCTATGCGGAATCGGCCCAAGATCGCAATGTGAGGGCCGGTACGCGGCATAGGAGCCGAAGCATTAGGACGGCCTACATCAAGGGAACCAGCCTGAGAGGAGCGATCAGGTGCCGCCTCTTGGTGGCCTACCGAGGCCTCGGGGGCTTCGGCCTCGGGAGCAGCAGGCCGCGCCCCCTCGTCAGCCACCACCTCGCGAGGGGCTCCGTGAGCTCCGGAGGATGACGCTTCAGGAGTCCCACGCGACATCAGCACCTCGACATCAGCCCCCCCAGCTCCTGCCAATGCTTGCCTCCCTGCAATGACTCCTGGGGCAAGGACGACGCGGGCGGCTGGGGGAAGGACCACAACAACCGGGTTCACGCAGGGCCCCACGAGGCCAGCCGGGCGCAACCCCCATTCGTCGAAGCGGGGCATCTGCTTCATGAAGTCGACCCTATTTGAGCAAAGATACAACGGGGCGCCTCTATGACGAACGCTGCCAGGAGAGGGGTCGCCAGTCAGGACCAATAGCACCTTCTTCAGTGTCTCAGGCGTGAGATCCCCTTCCTGGAGCCTCATGCGGTCCTGACGACCGGAGTAAGCCCACATTGGGCGGGAATGGCGCTGGAGAGGAGCGATGCGACACTGGAGGAACTCCTCCACCACCCGGGGCACCGTCGCCCCGAGCTCCCTCAGCCTCTCGAAGCGATGCCAGGTGAAGGCAAGCTGGGGGCTCGTAAGCTTCTCGTGACCCCAACCAGAATTGGGAATGGCAGGCAGCGTCGGGTGCGCGAGTAGGGGGCTGGGCACCCCAACGTCCACATACAGCCACCGCACGCAGGAGGTGGGAGGCCGAAATCGATCCCCGAGGCGGCCGTCTCCGGCACGGCCTGGAATCTCACGCATCCCGAACACCGGGAAGGTCAGACAAGCGCAGAGAGAAGAAGTGGCGTAGAAGGGCAACGGAAGGAGGAATCCCCACCATGGCCTCATAGACGAAGGCGAATACAGCAAGCAGAGTAATGGATTGGGGGTCAAGATGCATCATGTGGATCTGGTAATGGGAAAGCACTGCATTGAAGAAGGCGGAAAAGGGGGGAACTAGGCCTGCCCACAAGGCGTCGGCAAAGAATCGGACCTCCGTGACGATCCTGTCGAAGGAGGCGTGGGACGCGGGCCAGACCGTTGTCTTCCCGCACTCATTGAAGCTGGAGGCAAGTGCGGAGTAGACCTTCTCAAGGGCTTCCAGGTTGAGTATGAGCAGCCGCCGGAGGCGCGCTGGTCGAAGGCGCAGGTTTCTTCCCCTTATCCTTTTTTGATGGCGCCATGGCAATGGGAAGGGGAAAGAACTCAAGATGGATTGGAGGCAGAAGCAGAGGCTCGAGGAGGAAAGGGGAATAAGGAGCGCGCAGGCTGCGAAGGGAGGATAACTTTGTACAAGCCTCGTGGCCGCCTAGTGATACGTCCATTTTGCATCATGATTTTATATCAATATTTATTGCATTATGGGCTGTTATTACACATTATATCTCAATAATTATGGCTATTCTCTCTTATTTTACAAGGTTTACCATGAAGAGGGGGAATGCCGGCAGCTGGAATTCTGGCTGGAAAAGGAGCAAACGTTGGAAACCTATTCTGCACAGCTCCAAAAGTCCTGGAGCTCCACGAAACATCTTTTTGGAATTAATAAGAAATTTTGAGCGGAAGAAATACACCAGGGGGCCCACACCCTGTCAGGAGAGTGGACGGCGCCCCCCTACAGGGCGCGCCCCTATATCCTGGGCCCCCTGGTGGGCCTCCGGCGTCTTGGCGGAATGAATCTAGGGCTCCGGCGGAGCTGTTTTGCCGGGGACACTTCCCTCCGGGAGGAGGAAATCACCACCAACGTCATCACCAACGATCCTCTCATCGGGAGGGGGTCAATCTCCATCAACATCTTCACCAGCACCATCTCCTCTCAAAACCCTAGTTCATCTCTTGTATCCAATCTTGTATCAAAACCACAAATTGGTACCTATGGGTTGCTAGTAGTGTTGATTACTCCTTGTAGTTGATGCTAATTGGTTTACTTGGTGGAGGATCATATGTTCAGATCCTTTATGCATATTATTACTCCTCTGCTTATGAACATGAATATGCTTTGTGAGTAGTTACGTTTGTTCCTGAGGACATGGGTGAAGTCTTGCTATTACTAGTCATGTGAATTTGGTATTCGTTCGATATTTTGATGAGATGTATGTTATCTTTTCCTCTAGTGGTGTTATGTGAACGTCGACTACATGACACTTCACCATTATTTGGGCCTAGAGGAAGGCATGGGGAAGTAATAAGTAGATGATGGGTTGCTAGAGTTACAGAAGCTTAAACCCTAGTTTATGCGTTGCTTCATTAGGGGCTGATATGGATCCATATGTTTAATGCTGTGGTTAGGTTTACCTTAATACTTCTTTTGTAGTTGCGGATGCTTGCAATAGGGGTTAATCATAAGTGGGATGCTTGTCCAAGTAAGGGCAGTACCCAAGTACCGGTCTGCCCACATATCAAATTATCAAAGTACCGAACGCGAATCATATGAACGTGATGAAAACTAGCTTGACGATAATCCCCATGTGTCCTCGGGAGCTCCTTTCTCATTATTAGAAATTGTCCAGGCTTATCCTTTGCTACATAAAGGATTGGGCCACCTTGCTGCACTTTATTTACTTTATTTATTTGTTACTCGTTACCATTTAACTTATCACAAAACTATCTATCACCTACAATTTCAGTGCTTGCAGAGAAAACCTTACCGAAAACCGCTTATCATTTCCTTCTGCTCCTCGTTGGGTTCGACACTCTTACTTATCGAAAGGACTACAATTAATCCCCTACACTTGTGGGTCATCAAGACTCTTTTCTAGCGCCGTTGCCGGGGAGTGTAGCACTTTTGGTGAGTGGAACTTGGTAAGGAAACATTTATATAGTGTGCTGAAACTTTCTGTTACTTGTCACTATGGAAACTAATCCTTTGAGGGGCTTGTTCGGGGTATCTTCACCCCGACCAGAAGAGCAAAGAGTTGCTCCTCAACCTACTGAACTTTATGAAAATATTTACTTTGAGATTCCTTCGGGTATGATAGAGAAACTGCTAGCTAATCCATTTGCAGGAGATGGAACATTGCATCCCGATTTACACCTTATCTTTGTGGATGAAGTTTGTGGATTATTTAAGCTTGCGGTATTTCGATGATGTTGTCAAAAGGAAGGTCTTCCCTTTATCTTTGAAGGGAGATGCATTGACATGGCATAGGCTATGTGATGACACGAGATCTTGGAATTATAAGCGATTGAAGTTGGAATTTCACCAGAAGTTCTATCCTATGCATCTTGTTCATCGTGATCGTAATTACATATATAATTTCTGGCCTTGCGAAGGAGAAAGCATCGCTCAAGCTTGGGGGAGGCTTAAGTCAATGTTATACTCATGCCCCAATCATGAGCTCTCTCGGGAAATGATTATTCAAAACTTTTATGCTCGGATTTCTCTTGATAATCGCAACCTGCTCGATACTTCCTGTGCCGGTTCTTATATGCTGAAGACTATTGATTTCAAATGGGACTTATTGGAAAGAATTAAACGCAACTCTGAAGATTGGGGTTCCGACGATGGTAAGGAGTCAGGTATGACACCCAAGTTCGATTGTGTTAAATCTTTTATGGATACCAATGCTTTTCGTGGATTTAGCGCTAAGTATGGACTTGACTCTGAGATAGTAGCTTCTTTTTGTGAATCTTTTGCTACTCACGTTGATCTCCCTAAAGAGAAGTGGCTTAAATATAATCCTCCTGTTGAAGTGAAAGTAGTTGCACCTATTACAGTCGAAGAAAAGATTATTACCTATAGTGATCCTGTTGTTCCTACTACTCATGTTGAAAAACCTCCTTTTATTGTTAGGATAAAGGATCATGCTAAAGCTTCGACTGTTGTTCGTAAGAGTAATACTAGGACTTATAAACCTCCTGAGCAAATTAATGTTGAACCTAGTATTGCTATGGTTATAGATCTCTTGGATGATGATTTAGATGGGCATGTTATTTATTTCTATGGTGAGACTGCTAATATTGCTAGGCCAGGTACTAAGACACGTAGACCTGTCGTAGGCATGCCTATTATTTCTGTTAAAATAGGAGATCATTGTTATCATGGCTTATGTAATATGGGTGCTAGTGCTAGTGCAATACCTTATACCTTATATCGAGAAATTATGCATGACATTGCACCCATTGAATTAGAAGACATTGATGTTACTATTAAGCTTGCTAATAGGGATACCATTAAACCCTTTGGGATTATTAGAGATGTTGAAGTGTTGTGTGGGAAGGTTAAATACCCTGCTGATTTTCTTGTTCTTGGTTCCCCACAAGATGATTTTTTCTCCATTATTTTTGGTAGACCCTTCTTGAATACAGCTAGTGCTTAGATTAATTGTGAAAAGAATACTGTCACAGTTGGCATAGATGGTATGTCTCATGAGTTTAATTTTGCTAAGTTTAGTAGACAACCTCGTGATAGGGAACCACCTAGTAAGGATGAAATTATTGGTCTTGCTTCCATTGCTGTTCCTCCAACTGATCCGTTAGAACAATATTTGCTAGATCATGAAAACGATATGTTTATGAAGGAAAGAGAGGAAATAGATGAAGTGTTCCTTAAACAGGAACCTATGCTGAAACATAAACTTCCCATTGAAATTCTTGGGGATCCCCCTCCACCCAAGGGTGATCCCATGTTTGAACTCAAACCATTACCTGATAATCTTAAGTATGCTTATCTTGATGAAAAAGAAATATATCCTATTATTATTAGTGCTAACCTTTCAGAGAAAGAAGAAGAAAGATTATTGAAAACTCTGAAGAAGCACCGAGCAGCTATTGGATATACTCTGGATGATCTTAAGGGCATTAGTCCCACATTATGCCAACACAAAATTACAGTGGAGAAAGATGCTAAACCAGTTAGAGATCCTCAAAGGCAATTAAATCCCAAGATGAAGGAAGTGGTAAGAGAGGAGATATTAAAGCTCCTTGAGGCAGGTATTATTTATCCCGTTGCTAATAGTGAGTAGGTAAGTCATGTCTATTGTGTTCCTAAAAAGGGAGGTATTACCGTTGTTCCTAATGATAAAGATGAATTGATCCCGCAAAGAATTATTACAATATATAGGATGGTAATTGATTTCTGTAAGTTAAATAAAGCTACTAAGAAAGATCATTACCCTTTACCTTTTATTGATCAAATGCTAGAAAGACTATCCAAACACACGCATTTCTGCTTTCTAGATGGTTATTCTGGTTTCTCTCAGATACCTGTGTCAGTGAAGGATCAATCTAAAACTACTTTTACTTGCCCTTTTCGTACTTTTGCTTATAGACGTATGACTTTTGGTTTATGTAATGCACCTGCTACCTTTCAAAGATGCATGATGGCTATATTCTCTGATTTTTGTGAAAAGATTTGTGAGGTATTCATGGATGATTTCTCGGTTTATGGATCCTCTTTTGATGATTGTTTGGGCAACCTTGATCAAGTTTTCCAGAGATGCGAAGACACTAGTCTCGTCCTGAATTGGGAAAAGTGTCACTTTATGGTTATTGAAGGCATTGTCTTGGGGCACAAGATCTCCGAGAGAGGTATTGAATTTGATAAAGCCAAAGTTGATGCTATTGAAAAGATGCCATGTCCCAAGGACATAAAAGGTATAAGAAGTTTCCTTGGTCACGCCGGTTTTTATAGGAGGTTCATTAAGGACTTTTCTAAAATCTCTAGGCCCCTGACTAATTTATTGCAAAAAGATATTCCTTTTGTCTTTGATGATGATTGTGTAGAAGCATTTGAAATACTTAAGCAAGCTTTGATCACTGCACCTATTGTTCAGCCACCTGATTGGAATTTACCTTTTGAAATTATGTGCGATGCTAGTGACTATGCTGTAGGTGTTGTTCTAGGGCAAAGAGTCAATAAGAAATTGAATGTTATCCAGTATGCTAGTAAGACTCTTGATACTGCCCAGAGAAATTATGCTACTACTGAAAAAGAATTCTTAGCGGTTGTATTTGCATGTGATAAGTTTAGACCTTAGATCGATTCCAAAGTTACTATTCACACTGATCATGCTGCTATTAAATATCTTATGGAAAAGAAAGATGCTAAGCCTAGACTCATTAGATGGGTTCTCTTGCTCCAAGAATTTGACTTGCATATTATTAATAGAAAGGGAGCTGAGAACCCCGTTGCAGATAACTTGTCTAGGTTAGATAATGTTCTTGATGACCCACTGCCTATCAATGATAGCTTTCCTGATGAACAATTAGCGGTCGTTAATGCTTCTCATACTGCTCCTTGGTATGCTAATTATGCTAACTACATTGTTGCTAAATTTATACCGCCTAGTTTCACATACCAGCAAAAGAAAAAGTTCTTTTATGATTTAAGACATTACTTCTGGGATGATCCACACCTTTATAAAGAAGGAGTAGATGGTGTTATTAGACGTTGTGTGCCTGAGCATGAACAGGAACAGATCCTACGCAAGTGTCACTCTGAATCCTATGGAGGACACCACACTGGAGATAGAACTGCACACAAGGTACTACAATCTGGTTTTTATTGGCCTACTCTCTTCAAAGATGCTCGTAAGTTTGTCTTATCTTGTGATGAATGTCAAAGAATAGGTAACATTAGTAGACGTCAAGAAATGCCTATGAATTATTCTCTTGTTATTGAACCGTTTGATGTTTGGGGCTTTGATTATATGGGACCTTTTCCTGCCTCTAATGGTTATACACATATTTTAGTTGCTGTTGATTATGTTACTAAGTGGGTAGAAGCTATTCCAACTAGTAGTGCTGATCATAACACTTCTATTAAAATGCTTAAAGAAGTTATTTTTCCGAGGTTTGGAGTCCCTAGATATCTTATGACTGATGGTGGTTCACATTTTATTCATGGTGCTTTCCGTAAGATGCTTGCTAAGTATGATGTCAATCATAGAATCGCATCTACTTATCATCCGCAGTCTAGTGGTCAAGTAGAGTTGAGCAATAGAGAGATCAAATTAATTTTGCAAAAGACTGTGAATAGATCTAGAAAGAATTGGTCCAAAAAACTTGATGATGCATTATGGGCCTATAGAACTGCATACAAAAATCCTATGGGTATGTCTCCATATAAGACGGTTTATGGAAAAGCGTGCCATTTACCTCTTGAACTTGAACATAAAGCATATTGGGCTATTAAAGAGCTCAATTATGACTTCAGACTTGCCGGTGAGAAGAGGTTATTTGATATTAGCTCACTTGATGAATGGAGAACCCAAGCATATGAGAATGCAAAGCTATTCAAAGAAAAAGTCAAACGCTGGCATGACAAAAGGATACAAAAGCATGAGTTTAACGTAGGAGATTATGTGTTATTATTCAACTCTCGCTTAAGATTTTTTGCAGGAAAACTTCTCACAAAATGGGAAGGTCCTTACGTTATCGAGGAGGTCTATCGTTCTGGTGCCATAAAAATCAACAACTTCGAAGGCACAAGTCCAAGGGTGGTAAACGGTCAAAGAATTAAACATTATATTTCAGGTAATCCATCAATGTTGAAACTAATATCATTTGAAACCATAACCCCTGAGGAATACATAAGGGACACTTTCCAGAAAGTTCTAGACTCTGAAAAGGTATAGGTATGTGGTACGGTAAGTAAACCGACTCCAAAACAACTCCAATGGCAATTTTTATCACTTTTGGAATATTTAAGAATTTTAGGAAGAAAGAAGTAGTCCGAAAGGGACACAAGGCCCCCACGAGAGTGGAGGGCGCCCCCCTACTGGGCGCGCCCCCTGTCTCGTGGGCACCTGGTGTGCCTCCCGGACTCCGTTTTCTTGCATATTACGTATTTTGGTCAGTAAAAACTCATTATATATACTCCCGAAGGTTTTGACCACCGTATCACGCAAATATCCTCTGATTTCGTTTTGAGCTGTTTCTGTTTCAGATCTAGAGCATCATGACGTCTCCAAGCGCTCCCAAGGACAAGTTTTTCGAGAGGGTTATCAACCCCTACCTCGCGGAGGTGCTGCAACACCCTAAAACCATTGAGATGCGTGAGGGTGTGCTGCACATCTGCGATGTGGAGGGACCAAGGCGTACCGGGAGCGTGGAGACAAAGCTCGAAGCCGTGGAGCAGCAAGTTTTCAAGTGTCAAGGGATGGTGGAGCGTGGACTCAACACCAACCATATGATGATCACGGAGTTCACCAACAACCACAACCTGGATGCCAAAGTCATTGGGGAGACCATCTTCAAGCTTCAAGAGAAAATCGAGCACCTCCAAGCCCAGATCTATGACCTGCAAAACCAGAACTGTGAGTATGAATATAGATTCAAGAGGATGAGTTTGGTTGCAGATTTAAGGATCCCGGAGACTCGATCATCCTTCTATGATGGAGAGCCTATGCCTTGGAAGACGGACAACAAGCCTACATCATCAACAACTCCTACTTCACCACCTTCGAGGACATAATTACATGGGTATGGGCACTCCCCTTGGCAACTACCAAGCTTGGGGGAGGTGCCCTGGTATCGTATCACCATCACACTCCTATCTTTACCGTTTTATTTAGTTCGATCCTTTTAGTAGTATCTTGATTTAATAGATTCAAGTTTTGATATCAAGTAGTTTTGAGTTTTGCATTGTGATCTCTTTTTGTAATCAAGTCCGTGAGCTATCTATAATAAAGATTAGTATTGAGTCAAGGGATTTGCTATGTTGCTATGATCTTGAGAAAGTAGAAAGAATAAAAGAGTTCATATTGATCTTATGGATAGTGATACCTTCACATATAGAAAGGATGAGGCATAAAAATTGTTGAGAGTTGATGAACATAGTTTTGGTCATCGTTGCAATTAATAGGAAGTGATAAGGAAAGAGGGGTTCACATACAAATATATTATCTTGGACACCTTTTTATAATTGGGAGCACTCATTAAGTATGACATGCTAAAAGAGTTGACATTGTACAAGGAAGACAACGTAATAGTTTATGTTTTCCGACATCTCAGTTAAAGTATATTGTCATTGACCTTCCAAACATGTTGAGCTTGCCTTTCTCCCTCATGCTACCCAAAATCCTTGCACCAAGTAGAGATAGTACTTGTGCTTCCAAATATCCTTAACCCAGTTTTGCCATGAGAGTCCACCATACCTACCTATGGTTTGAGTAAGATCCTTCAAGTAAGTTGTCATGTTGCAAGCAATAAAAATTGTTATCTAAATATGTATGACTTATTAGTGCAGAGAAAATAAGCTTTGTACGATCTTGTTGTGGAAGTAATAAAAGCGACGGACTGCATAATAAAGGTCCACATACAAGGGGCAATATAAAGTGACGTTCTTTTGCATTAAGATTTTGTGCATCAACCCTAAACGCACATGACAACCTCTGCTTCCCTCTGCGAAGGGCCTATCTTTTACTTTATGTTTTTTACTTTATGTTCGAGTCAAGGTGATCCTCACCTTTCCCTTTTTCATTTTGTCCTTTGGCAAGCTCCTCGTGTTTGAAAGATCATGATATATATATATCCACTTGGATGTAAGCTAGCATGGGCTATTACTGTTGACATCACCTTAAGGTGAATACATTGGGAGGCAACACAATAAGCCCCTATCTTTCTCAGTGTCCGGCTGAAACTCCATAACCACAAGTAATGCGTGAGTGTTAGCAATTGTAGAAGACTACAAGATTGTTGAGTATGTGAGCTTGCTGAAAAGCTCTATTGTTGACTCTTTCTGATGTTACGATAAATTGCAATTGCTTCAATGACTGAGATTATAGTTTATTAGTTCCCAATGAAGTTTTTGAACCATACTTGACACTGTGAATTGGTTGTTACTTGAGCATAAGAAATCATATGATAAAATCTATATATGTTGTTGTTATAAGAATGATCATGATGCCCTCATGTCCGTATTTTATTTTTATCGACACCTCTATCTCTAAACATGTGGACATATTTTTCGATTTTGGCTTCCGCTTGAGGACAAGCGAGGTCTACACTTGGGGGAGTTGACACGTCCATTTTGCATCATGCTTTTATATCAATATTTATTGCATTATGGGCTGTAATTACACATTATATCTCAATACTTATGGCTATTCTCTCTTATTTTAGAAGGTTTACCATGAAGAGGGGGAATGCCGGCAGCTGGAATTCTGGCTGGAAAAGGAGCATACGTTGGAAACCTATTCTGCACAGCTCCAAAAGTCCTGAAACTCCACGAAACATCCTTTTGGAATTAATAAGAAATTTTAAGCGAAAGAAATACACCAGGGGGGCCACACCCTGTCCAGGAGAGTGGAGGCCCCCCCCCACAGGGCGCGCCCCTATCTCCTGGGCCGCCCGGTGGGCCTCCGGTGTCCATCTTCTGCTATATCAGAGCTTTTACCATGGAAAAAAAATCATGGGCAAGCTTACGGGATGAAACTCCGCCGCCACGAGGCAAAACCTTGGCGGAATCAATCTAGGGCTCCGGCGGAGCTGTTCTGCCAGGGACACTTCCCTCCGGGAGGAGGAAATCATCACCAACGTCATCAACAACGATCCTCTCATCGAGAGGGGGTCAATCTCCATCAACATCTTCACCAGCACCATCTCCTCTCAAAACCCTAGTTCATCTCTTGTATATCCAATCTTGTATCAAAACCACAAATTGGTACCTGTGGGTTGCTAGTAGTGTTGATTACTCCTTGTAGTTGATGCTAATTGGTTTACTTGGTGGAAGATCATATGTTCAGATCCTTTATGCATATTATTACTCCTCTGATTATGAACATGAATGTGCTTTGTGAGTAGTTACGTTTGTTCCTGAGGACATGGGTGAAGTCTTGCTATTAGTAGTCATGTGAATTTGGTATTCGTTCGATATTTTGATGAGATGCATGTTGTCTTTTCCTCTAGTGGTGTTATGTGAACGTCGACTACATGACACTTCACCATTATTTGGGCCTAGAGGAAGGCATTGGGAAGTAATAAGTAGATGATGGGTTGCTAGAGTGAAAAAAGCTTAAACCCTAGTTTATGTGTTGCTTCATTAGGGACTGATATGGATCCCTATGTTTAATGTTGTGGTTAGGTTTACCTTAATACTTCTTTTGTAGTTGCGGACGCTTGCAATAGGGGTTAATCATAAGTGGGATGCTTGTACAAGTAAGGGCAGTACCCAAGTACCGGTCCACCCACATATCAAATTATCAAAGTACCGAACGCGAATCATATGAACGTGATGAAAACTAGCTTGACGATAATCCCCATGTGTCCTCGGGAGCTCCTTTCTCATTATTAGAAATTGTCCAGGCTTATCCTTTGCGACATAAAGGATTGGGCCACCTTGCTGCACTTTATTTACTTTATTTATTTGTTACTCGTTACCATTTAACTTATCACAAAACTATCTATCACCTACAATTTCAGTGCTTGCAGAGAAAACCTTACCGAGAACCGCTTATCATTTCCTTCTGCTCCTCGTTGGGTTCGACACTCTTACTTATCGAAAGGACTATGATTGATCCCCTACACTTGTGGGTCATCACCTAGCCAGGCGCATAATGAGGAAGCGTGGGGAAGTGGAGAAGCCCACGTCCAATGAACCGCCGCGCGGCACCCAAGGCCGCAGGCTGATGGGCCCGCGGCGCTCCGCACTTGCCCCTTCGCTTCTCTGCTAAGCCAAGTCCGAGCGCGCCTTGCACCCAGGGGCTACTATCGGCGTTCTGGGAACGGGGGTCCCCAGACTTGCCTGCCTGCGGCCTGCGGTGTGGCTCAAGTGGTGGCCCAGTACGGCCCATCTTCATCAGCACAAGACTCAAGACCCTCGCGACGGGCCAAGCCTCGCGGGGTGGACGACGCACAAGGCTTCCTCAGGAATGGCCTCGCCAGGCAGGCTTACGAGGAGGCGGAGAGATCAAGGCAGGTTACCTCGCGAGGTGCTCGTGATGCAAGCCATGACGATCGAGACCAGGCGGGCGCCAGGCGGGCGCCGGCCTGCGCAGTGTCTTTGTTTCCTCTTTGGTGCAAAGGGGGCAAGCACAGGTGTGGAGTACCGAGGCATCAGGCAAAGGTTGCCATTTCAGTGCAACGAGATCAAGACCAGCGGAGCGGCAGGATGGAGGTCACCGTGGAGCCCAAGACGGCGTCATCGCCAGTGCTTTTGGCAGTCGAAGACCAACTTTAGTCAGGATAACTTGTAATAGATGTACCCCTTCAAAATGGCCGTTGTTGGCGCCCTTCCCGCTCAATATTTGGGAAGAGGATCAGGGCCTCTATAAATAGGACTAGCCACCACAGAGGAAAGGGATGGACAGTTTGAGTGCTCATTAGAGAGAGAGGCGATCGAACTCACCCAAGTAGTTCATCGCACCAGCTCAAGAACACCTCTCGCGAGGCTGTTCTTCCCCTGTACTGTTCATCATCAGCCCCTGAGGCAATCCACCACACCACACACTGGAGTAGGGTATTACACCACAATGGTGGCCTGAACCAGTATAAATCTTGTGTCCCTCGTGTTGTTCATCGTTTTTAGCTTAGATCTCTCGAGGTGACCGGACGTAGATCGGTAGGGGAGAGATCTTCGTGCGCACCCCAGAGTTCGAACCTTAAGGGCCTGCCAGAACCCAACATCCGACAGACGCCACGGTGGGCTAGGCGATGACATTCGTCCTGCCGTCCTGGCGGTCTTGGTCTTGCTACACTAGAATGGAAACCTTTATTGATTCCTCGAAACCCACGCCTGCGCTTGCCTCCTTAGCACCAAAGAGGAAATTGTCTTCTCTCCTCCTGCTGGTGCCCACTTGGCCTTGATCGTCACGGCTTGCGTCACCTGAACCTCATGAGGTTGGGGGCACCTACATAGGAATCTCCGCACCCCAGGAGCAGTCTGGGAAGGCCGCTCCCTTAGGAGGTATTCGCGTCGTTCGCCTTGTGAGGCTTGGCCCCTCGCTAGGGTCTTGTCTAGGTAATCTTGTTGATGGGTCATACCAAGCCAATGATGGAGCCACGCCGTGGGCCGCAGGCAAGCAAGTTTGGGTACCCTGGTTCCCAGAACGTCGACAGTAGCCCCCGCGCCCAAGGCACGCTCGGACTTGGGTTCGACGCGACGCCAAATGCAAGGGCAAAGCGCTGCGGGCCCCAATTGCCTGTGGGCCAGGCTGATGCGCGGCGCTTGATGGGACATGGGTGTCTGCACTCTCCATGCCACCTCGGCAACTACCCAATTTAACAACTACCTGGTTCATACCGAAAGGCCATCATTGCCTAAGACGTGAGAGGCAGGCGGTTAGCCTTCCTCCAGCTATAAATGGGAAAAGGGGGCGGAGCCCCCAGCCCATCTCCATCCTTGCTGCTCGCACCTTCTTCTTCTCTGCCGCGCCACCGTCCTGCCAAAGCATCCATGGCACCAGTGAGGAGGTTCTCAGCCTTCGAGAAGGGAAAGGCCACGTAGGCAGGACCAGTGCTACCTGCCGAAGAAGAGGCATGGCCACTCCCGCGAGCCCTCTGTGGATCCCACAGGAATGCGGCCCTGGCATGAACATGCACTGATGGGTTTTCCCGTTAGCGCGCATGCTCGCGCGCATAGCCCTACCCTGGGAGCACCCGCGAAATTGTCGGGGGACAGAGTGGTAGGGAAGGACATGTGATGGCCGCGCGGCCAACCTGCCCGCAGGCCCATGCCGAAGGCACGACCCGCGAGTTTGTGGTGTGGGCGGCAATGCCGCAGCGCACATGGACCCGACTCCCGCGGTCCCTGGCGGGGGAGATACCATCGAGGAGGTCTGTCGAGTTGTGGTTGTAGCATGACAGTGCTGCAGCCAAGCCTTAGAGGCAGAGATCGAGGCCGTCGACACTAGCGACGTTTTCATGACCTGAGGATGGGGCACGATCGCCTACTCCTACAACTTGGAGGGGAGGCATGCCATCCACTTCGAGCACAACGGGATGTCGACGGCCTTCTTCAAGGTCTTCGGCGCGGATGGCCGATGCCTGGAGTGCTGCCCCGAGGCGAACAAGACGAGGGCCCCCTTTCAAGTCGGTGAGGTGGCGAGGCCTCTAGAGGTGAACTTGCCCTTGGCCTTGCCCGTGATTCCTTCGGCAGTAGCAGCGCTTCCTCTAGACCAAGCTCGAGCAACGATGACAGCTACTAGCCACCACGTCGCCGCGCCCAGGCCTAGGGGAGGAGCGGTGCTAGCCCGGCATCATGGCCGATGCTGTCCGAGCCACGATCCTTGGGATGCCCCCCTTTTCTTTTTTTATATTCCTCCGCAAAAATTATGAAAGGCCTCGTGGGGGTCTGTAAAGATCGTGACACTTTTGCCTTAATGCTAGCATCTCAACTCATGTTGTGTTTGCATCTCTCGCTTGAGCTCGGTTCCCCCCTTTTACTCTCTGGGTAGCTTAGTGCTCTACGCTGACAGGACTCAGTCCCCAGACAAGCTTTAGTCGTCGTTGGTTTGCCAGGTCGCGATGCCGTGGTCAAGTCCAAGAGGTGAGCGGTCGTCCGGTAAGAGCCCTCGAGGCGCGATGCTAAGGAGGCCCCCTTTAGCGTGCAAGCTGCCCCCGAAAGGCTAAGAGGGCAGTTTTCCTTGCGTGAGCAAAATCGCATGAGATGAAATGCTAGTAATGAGGTCCACACCTACGCATATGAGGCGACTTATCTTGGCGAGCCTGCACGGTCTCCTTGCGGTGAGGGCGAGCTTCTTATGCGATGTAGGATGCGCCTTCCTCCTGATGGTGCCCCCCCCTTGCAGGGCCCCTACCGTCTCGATCTCTCCCACTCGTTAGGGTGCTCTACGTACTTGGGACCCGGCTCTCGAGCGAGGCTCAGCCGCCGCTAGTATGCTGGTTGCGATACTGTTGTCAAGGCTAGGGGTGAGGGCTCGAGGGCCGGTAGGAGCCCCTGAGGTGTGGTTCTCAAAGGACCCCCTTTAACGTGCAAGCAGTCTGCAAGAGAGGAGCGGCATACCCTGCAAGGGTGCCCGAGAGGGGCCGGGCCCCTTGGCACGCGGCGCGGTGCTAGTGAAGCCACCCATGGTCCTTCCACCGGGGGTTCCTGCGGGTTGGACATAAAGCACAACAGGCAGCCGCACTTGCTATCCTACCACGATCTTTCCGCGAGAAGACGAAGGCACTAAGGACCCGGTGAGGTGATGTGCGCGGGGCCGGCCGCGAGCCAGAGCTCAGTTTCTTAGATTTTTCAATACTGTAGGGACAGACCCGAGCACAGAAGTCGTGCCAGCAGCCCCCGTTGCGGGATGAGCGGGAGGCGGGTTGACAACACGAGGGATCCACGAGAGGCAACACCATAGATGACGGGTCGACAAGCTAGATGTCAACGATCATAACAACTCGAGCATGCATAACTGGTCTGGGTACATAAATCAAAATGATGCACTACGGGGTCGGGCCCCAGCAGCCTGAGGATGATGCAGCCCGAGGGGCGCCCCCAGTTGAATAAACCAAAAAATCACCTGGCATCATCATTGTAGAAGCGTTGAAGTAGCTGAAGACGCGCGTCGCAGAGATCGCTCCTCACGGGCCAGCTGGCTCCTAAAGCCCGAGGGGCTCTGGAGGTCCGGGGGGCTCGCGAGGTTCCGGCACCTCCTCCATCAAAATCGCCTGGCGCCTGGCCTCGTGAGCTGCCAGGATGTCCTGCATGTAGTGATGGTGCGATGTAGCCACGTTTAGCAGGCCGAACGGCAATGCGGACGTAGCTGTAGGGGTAGCCCCCACTCCGGCAGACGCGGGACGGCCAGAAGAGCTCCTGAGAAGCAACCCCATCGAGGCTTGGGATGTTGACGTAGACGCGGCTCGCTGCCCATGTTGGGGTCGGCAACTGCACTAGATCATGCAGGGTGACGCTCGCCGCGCATGGCTCGCGCCTCCTAAAGCTCTTCGATTGCCTTGGTGATGAACTCCTGAGTGCATGGCGCCTCACCCCCTGCTCACGGAGGCACGCGTTGAAGCATGCCCCCACGTGGTGCCCGAACGCCTCCCTCGTGACGGTTGTCAGGTCAGAGGCCCTCCAAACGAGAGCCCCCGAGCCCGTCCTAAGAGGGGCGCCGGGCGCGCCTTCCTATGCGAGAGGGAAGGGCACCCTAGCAGTGGGCGCGGGGCCTGAGGCACGATCATCGGGCGCCCAGCCTCTTGACGGCCCTTGGTGAGGAGTTGGTTGTAGGGCACTTGGAGCGTATCAAACGTCTTGATGGAAAGAACATTGAGCCCTGCGCCACCGTCGATGATGGTCTTGGTCATGAGGATGTTGCCGATGGTCGACGTGCAGAGCATCAGAAGCGAGCCAGCGGCAGCTGAGCACTTGAGTTGGTCCATGGAGTCAAAAGTGATGGCATGCTTGGACCACCTGAGTGGTGTGATGCCTCAAGCTTGGAGAGGGCCAGTTGACCTCACGAGCGAACTGCTTGAAGATGCAATGAGAAGCGGGGGCCTGAGCACCACCTAGGATGCAGGCGATCGCGTGCGGCTCCTGGAAGCCCCCCAGCCCCATCATCTTGGCAGTTGTCGTTGTTCCTCCTTGGCGGTGGCGGCAACGGAGGAAGGACAGCATTGCCCTAAGGACGGACCTCGCGGGGCTGGTCTCGCCAGGGGCCGTCACGAGGCTGGCCCTGCCAGCAATCCTTGCGAGGCTGGTCTCGCCAGTCCTGACGGGGGTCACGGTTGTCCCAACGGCCTCCGCCACAGCCTCCTCCACGACCATAGACGCGGTCGCCGCGCTCGGGGCGGCGACCAAGGCATCCGTCTCAGATTGCCCAGAGCTACTGGTAGTCGTTGGTGTTGTGGCTGTGGACATTGTGGAAGCCACAAAATGGGCGGTTGCCCCTGGGAGGCTCATCGTGGTCGCGGCCACGCTTCATCTCGGGGTCCGCAGCCAGCATGGCGGGGCCCTTACACTTCACTTCCTTAGCCTTGGCCTTCTTGTCATCGTGGATGGCGAGAAACATGTCCAAAGCCGAACACAAGTCTTCGTGGATGGCGAGCTCTTCCTTCATCTTGACATCCCAGACGCCATCAGAGAACGCCGAGATGATGACCTTGTACGACACCTTCGGGATCTAGAGGCGAATGTTCGTGAAGTGTTGTATGTACTTGTGCAAGGTCTCGCCCAATTGCTGCTTTATGCGCCGCAGGTCGCCTGCTACAGGAGCGCGGTCGCGTGTGCCCTGGAAGTTGGCGATGAAGCGCTCGCGCAGCTCGTCCCAGGAGGAGATCGACCCCACTTGAAGGTTCAGGAGCCAAGAACGCGTGTCGTCCTTGAGGGCCATGGGAAACCAGTTCACCATGACCTTATCGTTGCCGTTCGCCGCCTCGATGCTCAGCTCATAGAGCTGGAGGAACTCAATGGGGTCGGGGGTGCTGTCGTAGAGCGGAGGCAGATCCGGCTTGAACTTGTCGGGCCAGACGACGCGGCACAACTCCGGGGTGAAAGCACGCCAGCCAGCCGCACTCATAGGTGCGGGTCACACGGGGGGAGCTTGGTCTTGACTCCAACGCACCACAGGCTCTGGTGGCGCGAGGTCTTGGTGCGGGCACTGAGGCGCCGGGAGCGCGCGTGCAGGGCGACCAAGCCGCTGCACCACCTGGTAGCTTTCTTCATCGCGCGTTGATGCCCTACGTGGTGGGGTCACTTGGGGTGCATCACGCTGGGGCTCAGGGATGATATTGCGCTGAGGAGGAGGAGGAGGTGTGCCGTGGGCCACATCGCCCGCATGGGACAGCCGGGAGACAACGAGCGAGACGGCGTAGGGGCCTCTTCGGTGGTGCTGACGTGCTCGGCGATGCGGCCTAGCCAGTCTTCATAGAGGTCGTTGGCCGGACGATAGCGCAGAAGCTCTGATGACCCACAAGTATATGGGGTCAATTATAGCCTTCTTGATCATTAAGAGTGTCGAACCCAACGAGGAGCAGAAGGAAATGATAAGTGTTTTTTAGCAAGGTAACGGCTGCAAGTGCGAAAATTGTAAGTAGCGGAGTAGTTTGATAGCAAGATAATTTGTAACGAGCGAGTAACGATAGTAGTAACAAAAGTGCAGCAAGGTAGCCCAATCTTTTTGAGGCAAAGGACAAGCCAAAATGGTCTCTTATGATAAGCAAAGTGTTCTTGAGGGTACATGACACCTCTCCAACGTATCAACTTTTCCTAATGCTTTTCCTCTTGTTTTGGACTCTAATTTGCATGATTTGAATGAAAATAAGCCCGGACTGACGCTGTTTTTAGCAGAACTACCATGGTGTTGTTTTTGTGCAGAAATAAAAGTTCTCGGAATGGAACAAAACTTTGTGAGGATTTTTTTATATCAATAAAGAGAATTTTTGGAGCCAAGAGATACCTGAGGGTGGGCACCTGGGTGGGCACAACCCACCAGGGTGCGCCTGTCCCCCCCCCCCCCAGTGCGCCCAGGTGGGTGTTGCCCACTTGGTGGCCCCGATGACCCTGAAACCGACGCTATAAGATCCTATTATTCTAGAAAAAAATCAAGGAGAAAGAATTATCACGTTTCACGAGATGAAGCCGCCGCCATCTCCTCTTCTTCATCGGGAGGCCAGATCTGGAGTCCGTTTGGGGCTCCGGAGAGGGGGATCTTTGATCTTCGTCATCACCAACCCTTCTCCATCGCCAATTCCATGATGCTCCCCACCGGTAGTGAGTAATTCCTTCATAGGCTCGCTAGTCGGTGAGGAGTTGGATCAGATTTATCATGTAATCGAGTTAGTTTTGTTAGGGCATGATCCCTAGTATCCACTATGTTCTGAGATTGATGTTGCTATGACTTTGCCATGCTTAATGCTTGTCACTTTGGGCCCGGGTGCCATGATTTCAGATCTGAACCGTTTATGTTATCACCTTGATATCCATGTTCTAGATCCGATCTTGCAAGTTATAGTCACCTACTACGTGTTATGATCCGGCAACCCAGGAGTGACAATAGTCGGGACCACTCCCGGTGATGACCGTAGTTTGAGGAGTTCATGTATTCACCGTGTGCTAATGCTTTGTTCCGGTTCTCTATTAAAAGGAGGCATTAATAAAAGATGGCAAAAGATGGCACGGGAGGGTAGGACAAAAGATGGCATGCATGTTCTTTCCATAAGCATGTATGACTATTTACGGAATACATGCCTACATTATATTTATGAATTGGAGCTAGTGTCGTATCACCCTAGGTTATAACTGTCTCATGATGACTATCATCCAACGATACAGCGATCCAATGCCTACGAATTTATCTTATATTGTTCTTGCTAAGTTACTACTACTACTACTGCTGCTATCGTTACTGCTACAATATCACTGCTATCACTGTTATTGTTACTGTTACTACTGCTACTATCATCAAAACTATCATATACTGTGCTACTAATCACTTTGCTGCAGATAATTAATCTCCAGGTGTGGTTGAATTGACAACTCATCTGCTAATACCTTCAAATATTCTTTGGCTCCCCTTGTGTCGAATATATAAATTTGGGTTGAATACTCTACCCTCAAAAACTATTGCAATCCCCTATACTTGTGGGTTATTAGTACACGGGAATTTCATCTAGTCACTTTCATCATGTTGGCTTAATTCATGTTTGCTACTTTGATAATTTGGTATGTGGGTGGACCGGTGCTTAGGTGTTGTTCTTACTTGAACAAACCTCTGATGACCCACAAGTATACGGGATAGTTGTAGCCTCTTTCGATAAGTAAGAGTGTCGAACCCAACGAGGAGATAAAGGTAGAACAAATATTCTCTCAAGTCCTATCTGCCACTGATACGACTCTACGCACGCTTAGTGTTCGCTTTACCTAAAACAAGTATGAAACTAGAAGTACTTTGTAGGTGTGATAGGATAGGTTTGCAAGATAATAAAGAACACGTAAATATAAACTAGGGGCTGTTTAGATAAAGAAGCAATAAAGTAAATATAGCGAGTGTGGAAAAGTGGTGCTGGGAGTTGTGAAATTGTCCCTAAGCAATTGACTACGTTACTAGACCGGTAATCACTATTGCAATTCTATTTGAGGGAGAGGCATAAGCTAACATACTTTCTCTTCTTGGATCATATGCACTTATGATTGGAACTCTAGCAAGCATCCGCAACTACTAAAGATCATTAAGGTAAAACCCAACCATATCATTAAACTATCAAGTCCCCTTTATCCCATACGCAAACAACCTACTTACTGGTCTCAGGCTTCACACCACGCCACCCACCATAAGCAAATCATGAACATATTGCAAACCCTACAGCGGGGATCCCTCACGCTTGTGCGACACGGAGAGCACCATAGGACAGCACCAATAATAAAACATTCAACTCAAACCAATCAAAGCAATTCATCAATCACCGATAGGACAACGAAAATCTACTTAGACATCATAGGATGGCAACAAATCATTGGATAATAATATGAAGCATAAAGCACCATGTTCAAGTAGAGGGTATAGCGGGTTGCGGGCGAGTGCACCACTGAATATAGATGGAGGAAGGTGATGGAGATGTTGGTGAATATGGCGGAGGTGTTGGTGTAGATCGCGGTGACGATGATGGCCCCCGGCGGCGTTCCGGCGCCACTGGAAGCAAGGGGGAGAGAGCCCCCCTTCTTCTTCTTCTTCCTTGACCTTCTCCCTAGATGGGAGAAGGGTTTCCCCTCTGGTCCTTGGCTCCCATGGTGTGGGAGGGGTGAGAGCCCCTCCGAGATTGGATCATCTCTCTGTCTCTCTCTGTTTCTACATTTTGGAATTCTGCCATGGCATCGTTTCTTTTATATCAGGAGATCCGTAACTCCGATTGGATTGAAACCTTTGCCCAGATCTTTTTCCAAAAATTAGCTTTCTTGCGGCCAAAGAATGGCATCAACCGCCTTACGAGGGGCCCAGGAGGGTAGGGGGCGCACCCACCTGGAGTGAGCGTGGGCCCCTGTCTCGTGGCCACCTCGGGCACCGTCTCGCATTGATTTCACTTCCCAAAAATCACAAATATTCCAAAATAATTCTCCGTCTGTTTTTATCCTGTTTGGACTCCGTTTGATATGGGGTTTCTGCGAAACATAAAACATGCAACAGAAGGGAACTGGCACTGGGCACTGGATCAATATGTTAGCCCCAAAAAATAGTATAAAAAGTTGCCAAAAGTATATGAAAGTTGTAGAATATTGGCATGAAACAATCAAAAATTATAGATACGACAGAGACGTATCAACCTCCTACTTATGATTAACCCTCTCGCAAGCATCCGCAACTACGAGAAAAGTATTAAGAATAAATTCTAACCATAGTATTAAACTTTTGGATCCAATCGGTCCCTTACGTAATAGCGCATAAACTAGGGTTTAAGCTTCTGTCACTCTCGCAACCCATCATCTAATAACTACTCCACAATGAAATTCCCTTAGGCCCAAATATGGTGAAGTGTCATGTAGTGAACGTTCACATGACACCACTAAGGGAATCACAACATACATATCATCAAAATATCGAACACATATCAAGTTCACATGATTACTTGCAACATGATTTCTCCCGTGACCTTAAGAACAAAAGTAACTACTCACAAATGATAATCATGCTCAAGTTCACAGGGATATTAAATAGCATAATGGATCTGAACATATAATCTTCCACCAAATAAACCATATAGTAATCAACTACAAGATGTAATCAACACTACTAGTCACCCACAAGCACCAATCTATAGTTCCAGTACAAAGATTGAATACAAGAGATGAACTAGGGTTTGAGAGGAGTTGGTGATGTTGAAGATGTTGATGAATATAGCTCTCCCAAAGATGGGAGAGTTGTTGGTGATGATGATGACGATGATTTCCCCCTCCGGGAGGGAAGTTCCCTCAGCGGAATCGTTCCGCCAAAGAGAAAAATTGATCCTCCCAAGTTCCGCCCCGAGACGCGGTGCTTTGTCCCGAAAGTCCTCTCCTTATTTTTTTTCTAGGTCAAAATGACTTATATACCAGAAGAGGGGCACTGGAGGTGAGCCTGGGTGAGCACAACCCACCAGGGCGCCCCTGGGGTCCGTAGCATGCCCAGGTGGGTTGTGCCCACCTAGTGGGCCCCCTCTGGTACTTATTTGCTCCGATATTCCTCAAATATTCCATAAAAATTCCTCATAAAGTTTCAGCTCATATGGAGTTGTGAAGTATAGGTAGCCTGACGTACCTTTTTCAGGTTCAGATTTCCAGCTGCTAGGGTTCTCCCCCTTTGTGTATACCTTGCATATTATGAGAGAAAAGGCATTAGAGTTACTCCAAAAAGAATTATTATACAATAAAACAACATAAGTAACATTAGGTAATCATGATGCAAAATGGACGTATCAACTCCTCGAAGCTTAGACCTTGCTTGTCCTCAAGCGAAAACCGAAATTGAAAAACATGTCCACATGCTTAGAGAGAGAGGTGTCGATGAAAACAAAAATACGGACATAGCAGCATGATGTAACTTATTATAACAACAACAAACTTTAACATAAAACTTTTATCATAAAACTTTTATCATAGACTTCTCATGAACAAGTGACAATTCATCACAATCTTGAAGTATAAAGCATAAACTCTATTGGAAACCAACAAACTTTGTTCTCGGTCAACTTTGCAACTAAAATTCATTATCTTTTAATGAAGGGTCACGTATCGGAGCCTTTAGGCAAGTCCACATACTCAACCATCATTTAGTCTTCTATGATTGCTAACACTCACCGCGTACACATGAGCAAAACATTTCAACTGGACACATAGGAAGATAGGGGCTTATAGTTTTGCCTCCCAACCCATTCACCTCAAGGGTGATGTCAACAATAATAACTCATGCTACCCATATTCAACTAGATATATGTGCCTAGATCTTTCCTCACCACATGATGCTTGCCAAAGGAGAAAATAAAAAAGAATAGAAAGAAGAACATTGACTCTTGCATGAAAGTAAAAGATAGGCCCTTCGCAGAGGGAAGCAGAGGTTGCCATGAGCTTTTTGTTTGTATGCTCAACCCCTTAGTGCAAGAGAACGTCATGTTATATTGCCCCTTGTGATGGCAACCTTTATTATGGAGTCTGTCGCTTTTATTCTTCGCCATTACAAGTTTTTACAACGCTCACACTAAATGATCTTACACTTTTAAAAGCAATTTTTATTGCCCTTTTTTGCACCGATGACAACTTACTTGAAGGGTCTTTCTCAATCCATAGGTAGGTATGGTGAACTCTCAAACAAGATTTGGGTTTAAGGGTTTTTGATGCATAAGTAGTATCTCTACTTAGTGCCGAGTTTTTGACTAGCAAAGATAGGGTCAAACACCACATGTTGAAGGATCTATGACAATATAACTTCATTGTGAATATGAACAAACATAAATCATTATGTTGTCTTCCTTGTCCAACGTCAACAATTTTGGCATATAATATTTTGATGGATGCTCACAATCACAAAAGATTTCTAGGATAGTGTATTTGCATGTGAATCTTCTCTTCCCTTATTAATTCTTTCATGAGTTGCATCATTGACCAATGCTATGTTTGTAAATCTACAATAAAATTTTCTACTTATACTTTTCCTTGTGTAATGTCAGCACTTACCATAAGATTAGCATATGATCATTTTCATTTATTTCCTTTCTTTTTATTGAAACAGGAAAGTAAAGAAGGCAAAACTTAAACTAAACTTTATTATATATCTCGCACACGATTACAAAGATTGATCACGCAAACTCTCGAGAAAGAAAGGATCGAACTAAACTTTTATTCATCTAAAGCAAAAGATAACCATAGATCAAACTAAGAAAATTAAAGGCAAAAGATAGTGGAGATGATACGATACCGGGGCACCTCCCCCAAGCTTGGTGAAAGCTAAGGGGAGTTCCCATACCCGATACTCAATTTTCTTTTGGTGATGAAGTAGAAGCAATCTTTTCCTCCGGTTTCCAAGGCAGAGGCTCACAATCATAAGAGGAAGAGTGAGTGTCGGTGTCAAAACCGGCGGATCTCGGGTAGGGGGTCCCGAACTGTGCGTCTAGGCGGATGGTAACAGGAGACAAGGGACATGATGTTTTACCCAGGTTCGGGCCCTCTCGATGGAGGTAAAACCCTACGTCATGCTTGATTAATATTGATGATATGGGTAGTACAAGAGTGGATCTACCACGAGATCAAGGAGGCTAAACCCTAAAGCTAGCCTATGGTATGATTGTTGTAATGTATGTTGTGTCCTACGGACTAAAGCCCTCCGGTTTATATAGACACCGGAGGAGGCTAGGGTTACACAGAGTCGGTTACAATGGTAGGAGATCTACATATCCGTATCGCCAAGCTTGCCTTCCACGCCAAGGAAAGTCCCATCCGGACACGGGACGGAGTCTTCAATCTTGTATCTTCGTAGTCTTGGAGTCCGCGGACGATGATAGTCCGCTGTCCGGACACCCCTAGTCCAGACTCCTCAAGAGCCCCAAACCAGGCTTCAATGACGATAAGTCCAGCGCGTATATAGTCTTCGGCGTTGCAAGGCGGGTTCTCCCTTCAAGTTCCATGTACCTGCCGAACAGTGTCCGGCTTTATCATAAATACTGTGTTTCTCGGCTTCTACGCCCAATAATGGCCTTTTTCCACGCGTCGCACGAATGCGAAAAGCCAGGGTGTCTTTTATGTTTTACCCCCTAGTCGTGCGAGTCGCCCGCCTACAAAAGAGGCAAGAATCCAGATCCAAACCACACCATCTTCCTCCCGCGAATACTTCATCGGAGCGCCTTTGACCTAAAAATCCATTCCATCATGGACCGTCGACGCGGCTCCTCTTCTTGCGCCCAGCCCACCGCCGGGGATTGGAGGAGGTGCTCTGTTCCACAACGAGCTAGTGAAGCTCAAGCGGGGATATCTCCTCCGGCCTTCATGGTCCCGGTTCGAGCCGGGCTGGTCACTTATCAAGGTGGGAGACAAGCGGAGGCTACCCCAAGCCCCAATAAAGGGGAGCGAGTATGCTTCGTCCCTTATCTAATAAGGGGACTCGGATTCCCAATACATCCGTTCCTCCGCGGGCTCCTGGAGTTCTACGGACTCCAGCTCCACCACCTCACGCCCGCCTCTGTCCTACATATCGCAGGCTACGTAGCTCTTTGCGAGCTATTCCTGGGCATTGAGCCCCATTTTGCATTGTGGAAGAGGCTGTTCTGCCTCGTACCCCGTTCTTACGAGGGGTCCATATATCAAGTGGGCGGCGCCGAAATATGGCGCATCGCCGGACCGGATACCCATCCGTACTCCTAAGAAGGCGTCCAAGACTGGCCTTTGAGTGGTTTTACATAGGAGATGCTCGCTGCGGACCCGATCCGGATTAGCGCCAAGTTTAGTCTGCTGCTCAAGAACGCCTCTGGCGCCCACGGAGCCCCGATTGGTGGAGGACAAGAGCGCCCATTACTTGATGGGCGAATAAGATTATCGCCCATTCGGGTTGACCATGATTGGAGTCATGGCGACATGCATCATGCGGGGGGTACAGCCATTGCAATACAGAGGCCACCCCATGTGGGATTTCAACGGGGAAGACGATGCCACCCGTCATGGCCGCGAAGGGCCGGATTCGACTGGGGATCTGGTGGAGATCCTGTCCCGCCTGTACAAGGGGGAGAAGGAGGACTTCCTTCGAACGAACCCTTTGAATGGGTTTTCCATGAACAACCCAAGAGGATGGGTAAGTGAACACTTTCAAGGGCTCAACCCATGCTTCGAAGTTTAGGCTTCTTACATTACGTGTTCGGCGCAGGATCTACGCCGGACTGTGGAGGACATGGTAAGTCCTGCTCCGCAACCCGAGGATCCAGAAAGATTCCTGGATCCGGCCTCCGAAGAGGACCCGGACATCAAGGTGGAGCTGATTGACGGGGTATTTCACCAGCTCAGCATGGATAATGCTCGTCGCCATTACGGCGGACTACCCGGATCATATCCGCTTCCCAGCGATCGTGACCGAGGTCCGACACCATTATCTCTTCCTTGCCCATTTCGACCTTCGCGAACGATGGTATTTTACAGAAGCGCCTTCACGGCGGGAAGCCGAGCCAGGGCGGCCGACCAACAAAGGTCATCCGGACCAGCGAGCGGAAAAGGAGCGCAAGACGGATCAAACGCCGCCGCAAAGGTATAACTTGTATATTGAATTTTCAGAGCAACGTTCCTAGGAAGCGTCGAGTGCTCATGATCCTTATATAAAAAGCGCCGCGGACTGCGGGCGCGAAGTTGCCGATCCAACCTACACGGCCAGCTCCAGCGCTGGCCCGAAGGGGAGGCAAGCGAAGACGCTGGCCGGATCCTCCTCCAACGGAGGATACCGCAGATCGTCCGCCACCAAGTGCGAGGTGGAGAGCGCCATGAACCATAGGCGCCGCCCGACAAGATGCCAGTGAAGCGTGCTTCTCCCCGAGGCATTGGACGCCTTTAACGCAGGGGACGCGCACCTCCGTGCCGCTCAAGATGGTTTTACCAGAGCAACGGAGCAGTATGTGAAAGACATACGGGTAAGGGAATTTTAATGGATATATATACCAGTAGCCCCCGAGACTTAAAGTAGTTATATTAACTGATTTAAGGATCAATTAAAGCGCAGGCTCTTACCAAGAAGAATGCCCAGCTGTCTCAGGAGCTGCAAGAATGCAAGGCCCAACTTGAGGCCGCCCTTGCTGCCGCAGGGGGAGCCGTAAAGACCCCTCCTAGTAACACATTTTTGTTGATAAACATAAGCGCTGTGCGGCATGCGCGCAAGTCTAATAATGACATTGCAGGTGCCGCCGAACAAGATCCGGATAGGCAAGAATTACTACGCCAGCTAAAGGCGGCGAGAGGGTGCTGAATAAGGTGCAGCAAGAAAGGAACAAGCTCCAGGATGCCCACGCCCAGCTCGGAGAAGAGCTGAAAGGTGTTCGGGCCGAGCTGTCCGGCTCCGTTAAGGAGACTGAGTGGCTTCGTCGCGGCATCTATAGTAAGCGCTTGAGCGGACTCCTTTGAAAAGAAGAGTTCGGCGAGGAAGTCAATTGACAAATTATGTCTTGTAGGTATACTCACGGTCGCCTGCTGAAGGAGATGCCCGTATCAACGGGTGATCAACTTCGAAGTTGTTGCGGCTGCTCGAACGAGTTCGGCGAGCAATGAGCGGCGTCGTCCAGGCTTTATGGCCAGCCCTCTCCCTACCCAAGGGCCTTGGGGAGCTTGCGGAGAAGCTTCAGGGAGTGCGGCAGCGCTTCCATTTATGGAAGATTTCGGCCTGCCGTCAAGGTGCTGTGGAGGCTTGGGCCATGGTGAAGAGCGTTATAAGAAGGCGGATCCCAACCATATGGCGAAGTTGGACGGTGGGGCCCGATGGGAAGGAGATCCTGTGAGTTTAGTATACAGCCAAGTAGAGTTGGCTGCTAAATTTTCCCAACGGGATGTAAGTTAGACAGACTGTTAGACGGGATTGAGGAGGAATACAATCATAATTTGGACGATGTATGGTTTCCTTTAAAGTGACATGTGAAATGCCTTCTAGCGGATTGTAGATCGTTTGTCTTGGCCGACCTTTTCGCTTCAACCTCGGGACCCTAGAGTCCGAGTGTGTCCGAATACCTTTTGGTTAAGAAACAACCGGGTATGCATGGAGACCAAAGTAGGGGTCATTAGTGCTTTATCGCATAAGTGCCCAACTAGTTATGTTATATTACATGGTTAGTAAGAAACATCTTCCAGGAGAATAGTTCCGTTAAGGGTTCCTTTTCGGGAGGCATGCCCTAAAGTGCATGTTCGGACTGCAAAAAGAAAAAAAACATCTGGGGCAGATAAATGAGTAGGTAAAAGTCATCTTTTAAGTCACCGATCGAATATTCCCTTAAGAACGCTAGCTTCGGCTTCACCCTACCGAGGTACACATCCGGTGACCCGGCAAGAATAATCGCAGAGGTGCTCCTTTACCTCCTAGCCGAACAATCGGGAACGAGGGGTAAGCACGGGGAGCCAGGCAACCCAGCTTGGCCAAAACTTAAGTCATATCGATGCATATAATGGTGAGTAAAAGGTACATGCGGAAGCTTGACACATGTGTTGGGCATGAAACCCTTATAATTGAGCTTCTGTAAAAGAAGCCCCCAGGTATAATGAGTGCGGATGGCACATCAAGTGTATGCGAAAAATGCGAAGTAGGCCCTTAGGGGCTTTTTAGTAAAAAGGTTATGAAAAGAGAAACAAAAGGCAGCCGAAGTGTAAAAAATTTGGACGGAGGAAGGGGACGAACTCTTAGTCCGGCGCTAGGCATAGAATCTTCTGAGGCGGGCTGCGTTCCATGGGTTCGGCTCGAGTCGGTTATCCGACGCATTTCGTAGACGGTATGCTCTGCCGGTCAGGACTTGATTGATAATGAAAGGGCCCTCCCATTTGGGCCTGAGCTTGTCCTTTTTCTTATCCGGCAGGCGTAGAACTAGTTCGCCAACGTTGTAAGTCTTGGCCCGTACTTCTCTGCTTTGATATCTTCGGGCCTGCTGTTGATAGAATGCGGAACGAGCCTTGGCGACATCGTGTTCTTCCTCCAATGTGTCCAAGCTGTCCTGCCGATCTAGCTCGGCCTCTCTTTCTTCATACATGCGCACTCGAGGTGAGTCATGAATAATGTCGCAGGGCAAGACTGCCTCTGCGCCGTAGACCATAAAGAATGGTGTGAATCCGGTAGTGCGGTTAGGCGTTGTCCGCAGCCCCAGTCTAGTCGAGCTCCTCGACCCAGTGTGTGTTAGATTTAGTAAGTGACCGCACTAGTCTGGGTTTAATGCCGCTCATTATCAGACCATTTGCTCGCTCCACTTGACCGTTGGTTTGAGGGTGATAGACTGAAGCGTAGTCGAGCTTGATGCCCATATTTTTGCACCATGACTTAACCTCGTCGGCTGTGAAGTTCGTGCCGTTGTCGGTGATGATGCTGTGGGGGACTCCGTAGCGGTGTACTACCCCGGATATAAAGTCTATCACTGGTCCGTACTCTGCCGTTTTGACCGGTTTGGCCTCTATCCATTTGGTGAATTTGTCCACCATGACCAATAGGTACCTTTGCTTGTGGGTTCCCCCTTTAAGGGGTCCAAACATATCAAGCCCCCAGACCGCAAACCGCCAGGTAATGGGTATGGTTTTGAGGGCAGTGGGCGGCATGTGGCTCTGATTAGCAAAGAGCTGACAGCCAACACATCTTTGGACTAAGTCCTGGGCATCTGCCCGGGCCGTCGGCCAATAAAATCCTGTATGGAATGCCTTTCCCACAAGGGCCCGGGCTGCTGCGTGGTGTCCGCCTAGTCTGGCATGAATTTCAGCCAGGAGGTTTCGCCCTTCGTCTTCGGAGATACACCTTTGAAGGACTCTGGTTGTACTTTTCTTGTAAGGTTCTCCCTCATGGACCTTGTAGGCTTTCGATCGCCGGACTATGCAGCGGGCCTCGTTTTGGTCTTCGGGAAGTTCCTGCCTAAGCAAGTAGGCTAGGAATGGTTCTGTCCACGGGCGACATCGCCATTATGACGTGTA
This sequence comes from Aegilops speltoides, assembly GCA_021437245.1. NCBI lineage: Eukaryota > Viridiplantae > Streptophyta > Magnoliopsida > Poales > Poaceae > Aegilops > Aegilops speltoides. The sequence goes on from CM038142.1 coordinate 414,495,567, forward strand.
ATGAAGGTGTTATGTCATCGGCTGAATCGCCGATTGGCGCGGTTTTTCCCGGTTTGTTACTTCCGGGCTCCTCTTCCCATAGTACGGATGGCTTAAAGAGCCGTTCCAGGAAGATATTTGGAGGGAGAGGATCACGTTTCGCGCCGATGCGTGCCAGTACGTCGGCCGCTTGGTTGTTATCTCGGGCTATGTGATGGAATTCGAGTCCTTCAAACCGAGCTGACATTTTTAGGACAGCGTTGCGATATGCTGCCATTTTGGATCCTTGGCGTCAAAGTCTCCGTTTATTTGGGATATTGCAAGGTTTGAATCGCGCACCTCTAGGCGTTGAATGCCCATGGAGATCGCCATCCGGAGACCATGTAACAGGCCTCAGATTGGCTGCGTTGTTGGAGTCCGTGTACATTATTTGAAGTACATATCGATGTGTCCCCGGTTGGGGACGTCAATACGACGCCAGATTTCATCCGCCAACATTTTAGAGCCGTCGAAATGCATAGTCCAATTGGAGTATGCGCCGTACTCTTTAGGGAGTTCCGCTTCGGTCCATTCGGTGACAAAGTCAGCTAAAACTTGTGACTTTATAGCTCGCCGAGGTTTGTAAGTTATATCGAATGGTAAGAGCTCAATGGCCCATTTTGCAATCCTGCCCGTTGCGTCGCGGTTATTTATAATGTCATTGAGTGGTACTTCGGAGGCCACTGTTATCGAACACTCTTGAAAGTAGTGTCGGAGCTTCCGGGATGCCATGAACACCGCATACGCTATCTTCTGATAGTGTGGGTGACGGGACTTGCAGGGGGTTAACACAGTGGATACATAATACACTGGTTTTTGAAGAGGGAATTTGTGCCCTTCTGTCTCTCATTCGACGACAAGTACCACGCTTACAACTTGATGCGTTGCTGCGATGTATAACAACATTGGTTCGCCCAGATTGGGCGCAGCCAGGACCGGATTTGTTGCCAATATGGCCTTTATTTCTTCAAGTCCGATAGTGGCAGCATCCGTCCACTCGAAGTGTTCAGTGCGCCTGAGGAGGCGATAGAGGGGCAACGCCTTTTCTCCTAAACGGGAGATGAAGCGGCTTAGAGCTGCCACGCATCCTGTTAATTTTTGTATTTGTTTGAGGTCTTTTGGAATGTCCAAGCGTGTGAGCTCAGATCTTAGCTGGGTTTGCTTGATTCCTCATGGATCTGATGAAGCCCAGCAGCTTTCCGGCTGGTACACCGAAAACACATTTTTCCGGATTCAGCTTGATGTCATATGCTCTGAGGTTGTCGAACATGAGCCTCAAATCGTCTACTAGAGTTTCGACGTGTTTTGTTTTGACGACTACGTCGTCTACGTATGCCTCGACTGTTTTGCCGATCTGTGTAGCCAGACATGTTTGAATCATGCGCTGATATGTTGCGCCAGCGTTTTTAAGTCCGAAGGGCATCGTGTTGAAGCAGAATGGTCCATAAGGAGTGATGAATGCCGTTGTGGCTTGGTCTGCTTCCGCCATCTTGATTTGATGGTAGCCAGAGTATGCGTCGAGGAAGCACAATGAATCGTGCCCTGCGGTAGCATCGATAATTTGGTCGATGCGGGGGAAATCGACACAGAGGCGCCAGGATTTGTCCTTTTTTGGTACCATTACCAGATTTGCTAGCCAGTCCGGATGTTTGATATCTCTGATGAATCCGGCTTCCAATAGTTTGGCTAGCTCTTCTCCCATTGCCTGTCTTTTGGGTTGGAAAATCGTCGAAGAGCCTGTTTGGTCGGCTTAAATCCTTTAGGATGTTTAGGCTGTGTTACGCCAACTGCGGGGATTAGGGCATATCCAAAGGATGCCGGCGAAAATGTCCCAATTTTCCGAAGGAATTCGCGCAGTGTGGCGTCTACTTCGGGGTTCAATTGTGCCCCAATGGAGGCCGTCTTTGTTGGGTCCGTTGGATGGACCTAGAATTTTGTTATTTCATCTGCTGGTTTGAAGGAGGTGGACTTGGATCTTTTATCGAGTATCACATCGTCCCTGTTCACCGTAGAGCGCAACGCGGTGAGTTCTTCTGCTGCTAAGGCTTCGGACAGTGCCTCGGGGCTAGTGCGGCTGTCTTGTTTTCGGCGGAGTGCTATGTCCGGATCACTAACGAGAGTGATTATTCCGCCGGGCCGGGCATTTTAGCTTCATGTACCCGTAATGAGGTCTTGCTTGAAAAATTGTGAATGCCTCTCGTCCTAATATAGCATGATATCCGCTGTTGAGCGGGCCACTTGGGCGTGACTTCTTCGGATCTGTAATTGTCCGTGAGCGAACACCACATCGAGTGTGATTTTTTCGGTGCAGCGCGCTTCCTGACTAGGGATTATTCCTCTGAAGGTTGTGCTGCTTCGCTCAATACGGCTCCAATCAATTTCCATTTTTTGCAGAGTTTCCTCGTAAATGAGGTGTAGTCCGCTGCCGCCATCCATGAGGACTTTTGTCAGTCGAAAGCCGTCCACTGTGGGACTAAGCACCAGTGCGGCTGGTGCTCTGGCTGTTCGGAATTTAGGCTCGTCGCTGGCGTTGAAGGTAATAGCTGTGTCGCTCCATGGATTTGCTATTGCTACTTGGTAGACTTCGGCGAGTCCGCGGATTGTTCGTTTTCGCATATTGTTTGATGCAAAAGTCTTGAAGACTGTTGATACCGTACCGGTATTGTTGGAGTGGTCTTCCGGGGCTAGAAGCTCCTCGCCACTTTTGGCCACCTGTCGTAATATCCAACATGCTCGAAGGCTATGTGTTGGGACGGCTCCCTCTGTACTACGAAGCTTACAGGGTCCATTGAGCCATCCCTCCAGTATGGTTCCGTGCCCTTTATTGGGTTTTTGTTTTTTCGTTTTTTGCATCTGGAGCCTGAGTGTGAGGCACCCTTTTGTTGCGGACTGGGGTTGGGGCCGGATTATCCCAAAATTGGTTTTCGGTTTTCCGGAAACTCTCCATCGCACAGTACTTTCGTACTATGGACGCCAGATCGGCGAAGCGTGTAATTTTACGACGATCGATGGCGTTCAATATTCCCTTGTCCGTGCAATTATTGCAGAAGATTGAGATTGCGTGTTCCTCTCGGCAGTCCTTTATCCTATCCATAACCAGGAGGAATCTGGCCCAATAGTGATGTACTGTTTCAGCGGGCTCTTGCCGTATTAGAGATAGATCGCATATGTCTGGGCGGGTGGGTGGACTAAAGTCCGGATCCCTGCCCATCTTTGGGCTTAAAGGCCGAGGAGTTTCCGAATTCGGAAGCTTGGGTTGCTGGACACGATCCAACGAGTCCGGAGCGATGCATGGTTTTAAGTTCAATGCTCGATCGAAGTCCATCCCTCCGCGGAAATCCGACATGGAGGGTTCGGGAGTCCGGACGTGACTAGTTTTCAATATAGGCGAAGAGTTGCCATATTGCTGCTCTACCACTGCGACGTGGTGGGTGGCCTAGGGAGAGTTAATCTCTCTCAGATCGGTTTTAAGCCCAATCTGATTGTAGTGCAGAAGCGACTCGGTAGCGGCGATGCGATCCAAGAGCTCGTTAATGATGAGAGCTCTATTGGATCCAACGCTTTCGGCAGGTTTCGGTGACGCGAGATTGCTTTTGACGACTTGAGAAGTCATGGTCGAGCGGTGGCGGACAGCGGTCATGAGAAAACCACCTAGCCGGATAGTTTGGCCGGCGGCCAAGGCCCCTTTGGCGAAAACATCGTCTTTGAAGACGGGTGGAGGCATCCTTCCTATCGGTGACGACACAGAGGAACTCTCAATGAAAGCACCAATGTCGGTGTCAAAACCGGCGGATCTCGGGTAGTGGGTCCCGAACTGTGCGTCTAGGCGGATGGTAACAGGAGACGAGGGACACGATGTTTTACCCAGGTTCGGGCCCTCTCGATGGAGGTAAAACCCTACGTCCAGCTTGATTAATATTGATGATATGGGTAGTACAAGAGTGGATCTACCATGAGATCAAGGAGGCTAAACCCTAAAGCTAGCCTATGGTATGATTGTTGTAATGTATGTTGTGTCCTACGGACTAAAGCCCTCCGGTTTATATAGACACTAGAGGATGCTAGGGTTACACAGAGTCGGTTACAATGGTAGGAGATCTACATATCTGTATCGCCAAGCTTGCCTTCCACGCCAAGGAAAGTCCCATCCGGACACGGGACGGAGTCTTCAATCTTGTATCTTCGTAGTCTTGGAGTCCGGCGGACGATGATAGTCTGGCTGTCCGGACACCCCCTAGTCCAGGACTCCCTCAGTGAGTCTCTCGGATCCTGCAACTGGCAGCCAAACTCATACCTTTAAACCTTGCCTCATATTCAAAGACTTGGCTTTGAAGGTCATGGATCTGGCTATGGAGAAAGTTGATTTGCTTGTTGAGGGAGAAGACGATGTCCTTCATGGACTTGCCATCCACCCTGAGATCATGGGTATAGTCCGCAATCATGAGATGATTGGCATTGAGTCCACGTTCCACCATCCCCTTGCACCGGAAGATGTCCTGCTCCATAGCTTCTAGCCTGGCCTCCACGGATCCAGTCCCCTTGGGTCCTTGCACATCATGGATGTGCAGCACCCCATCGCGCATCTGGATAGCTTGAGGGTGTTGCATCACCTCCTGCAGATATGGGTTGATGATGTTGTCGAAGAACTTTGTCCTTGGAGGAGCTTGAAGCGGCCATGTTGGATTGGATCTGGCAGAAAACAGCAAGAAAAGAAAACAGGAGATTTCTCCGTCATACTGAGGTCAACAGGTTCGGGGGTATATAAAGATTTTTTTTATCTTGGGGAACAAGCAAAACAGAAGAAAAACGGAGTCCGGAAAGTACCCAAGGTGGGCACAACCCACCGGGGCGCGCCCGCCCTGGTGTATCATGCCCACCAGGGTCACTTTCCTAGAAGCCAGGCGTGCCCCGGTGTATCGTACCCACCAAGGTCACTTTCCTGGAAGTTTCTTATTTTCCTAATTTTTTAAATATTCCAAAACTGACAAAAAATATTTTTGCAGATTTTTGGGGTCCGTTTACTTACCGTATCACATACCTCCCTTTTTCATGATTCTGGAGTGTTCCGGAAGGTTTCCTTTATGTGTTCTTCTCGTGTCAAAGTTTGGATAATATTGCTTTCAACATTAATGGGCGTACCTGAGATATAATGTTTTATTCATTGCCCATTAACAACCTTAGGTTTAGTACCTTCGGCATTATTTATTTTGATAGCTCCGGATCGTTAGACCTCCTCGATAACATAGGGACCTTCCCATTTGGAGAGGAGTTTTCCTACAAAGAATATGAAATGATAGTTGTACAAAAGAACATATTCTCCAACTTTGAACTCACGCTTTTGGATTCTTTTGTCATGCCATCTTTTAACTTTTCTTTGAATAACTTTGCATTTCCATAAGCCTGGTTTCTCCATACATCAAATGAGATAATATCAAATAACCTCTTTTCACCAGAAAGTTTGAAATCATAGTTGAGTTCTTTGATTGCCCAATATGCTTTGTGTTCTAACTCAAGAGGCAAATGACAAGCTTTTCCATAAACCATTTTATAAGGAGACATAACCATAGGATTTTTATATGTTGTTCTATAAGCCCAAAGTGCATCATCTAGTTTCTTAGACCAATTCTTCCGGGACCTATTCACAGTCTTTTGTAAGATTAGTTTTATTTCTCTGTTACTACTAAGTTCATGACCACTAGACTGAGGATGATAAGGTGATGCAATTCTATGGTTATCATCATACTTAGCAAGCATTTTATGGAAATCACCATGAATAAAGTGTGAACCACCATCAGTCATTAAATATCTAGGGACTCCAAACCTTGGGAAAATAACTTCCTTAAGCATTTTAATTGAGATGTTGTGATCAGCACTACTAGTTGGAATAGCTTCTACCCACTAAGTAACATAATCAACAGCAACTAAAATATGTGTATACCCATTAGAGGAAGGAAAAGGTCCCATGAAATCAAATCCCCAAACATGAAATGGTTCAACAGCAAGTGAATAATTCATAGGCATTTCTTGACGCTTGCCGATGTTACCTATTCTTTGACATTCCTCACAAGACGAGACAAACTTACAGGCATTCTTGAAGAGAGTAGACCAATAAAAACCAGATTGCAATACCTCATGAGCGGTTCTATCTCCCGCGTGATTTCCTCCATAAGCTTCGGAGTGAGATTTCCGTAGGATTTGTTCATGTTCATGCTCAGGTACACAACATCTAATAATACCATCTACTCCTTCTTTATAAAGATGTGGGTCATCCCAAAAGTATGTGAAGCTAGGTGGTATGTATTTAGCAACAATATAATTAGCATAATCAGCATACCAAGGTGTACTATTAGAAATATTTATTGCAGCTAATTGTTCATCAGGAAAGCTATCATTAATAGGTTGTGGGTCATCAAGAATATTTTCAAGCCTAGACAAGTTATCAGCTATGGGGTTCTCTGCTCCTTTCCTATCAGTGATATGCAAACCAAATTCTTGTAGCAGAAGAACCCACCTAATGAGTCTAGGTTTAGCATCTTTGTTTTCCATAAGATATTTTATAGCAGCATGATTGGTGTGAACAATCACTTTAGAATCAACAATGTAAGATCTGAAATTATCACAAGCAAACACCACAACTAAGAATTCTTTTTCAGTGGTAGCATAATTTCGTTGAGCATTGTCCATAGTTTTACTTGCATAATGGGTAACATTCAATTTCTTATCAACTCTTTGTCCTAGAACAGCACCAACAGCATAATCACGAGCATCACACATAATCTCAAAAGGCAAGTTCAGGTGGTTGAACAACAGCTGCAGTAATTAAGGCTTTCTTTAGTGTTTGAAAGGCTTCCAAGCAATCAACATCAAACACAAAGGGAATATCCTTTTGCAAAAGATTTGTAAGAGACCTAGAAATTTTAGAAAAGTCTTTCATAAACCTCCTATAGAAACCAGCATGACCAAGGAAACTACGAATACCTTTGATATCTTTAGGACATGGCATTTTCTCAATTGCATCAACCTTAGCTTTGTCCACCTCAATGCCTATTTCAGAAATTTTATGGCCCAAACAATACCTTCGTTAACCATAAAGTGGCACTTCTCCCAATTCAAGACAATGTTTGTTTGTTCACATCTCTGCAAAACTCGATCAAGACTTCTTAAACAATCATCAAAAGACTTCCCATAAACAAAAAAGTCATCCATAAAAACCTCAACAATATTTTCACAAAAATCAAAGAATATAGCAGTCATACATCTTTGAAAGGTAGCACGTGCATTAGATAACCAAAAGGCATGCGTATATAAGCATAAGTTCCAAAAGGACAAGTAAAAGTGGTCTTTTCTTGATCAGGTTGTGAAAGAGGTATTTGTGAAAACCAGAATATCCATCAAGGAAGCAAAAATATGTGTGGTTAGGTAATCTTTCTAACATTTGATCAATAAAAGGCAGAGGGTAATGATCTTTTCTATTTGCTTTGTTTAATTTTCTATCAATTACCATCATGTAGCCCATGACAATTCTTTGTGGAACAAGCTCATTCTTATCATTAGGAACAACAGTAATACCTCCCATCTTAGGGACACAATGAACAGGACATACCCGTCTACTATCAGCTGTAGGATAGATTATACCTGCTTCCAGAAGTTTCAGTATTTCCGTTCTTACCACTTCTTTCATTTTCGGATTTAACTGACGTTGGTGATCAACAACGGGTTTAGCATCAGGTTCCATATTAATCTTGTGCTGACATAGAGTGGGACTAATGCCCTTAAGATCATCAAGAGTATGTCCAATAGTAGCTCTGTGCTTTCTTAGAACTTTTAATAATCTTTCTTCCTCATGTTCTGAAAGATTAGCACTAATAATAACAGGACTAGACCATGAAGGCACGCATTGCCGCGCCCGTCCATTTGTTCGATATAATGATATAAATTGTGTAACTATAGATAGTTTTAAGAAATGAAAGTTAAACATAATTTTTTGTGGACAATATAATGTGCCAAATGGATAGGTAGAAAAATGCAATTATGTTTAAAAAATCTAAGAACATGGGACTAATAACAACATGACCAAACAAATACATTGTACACCAGCGCACATAATTTGACCCTCGTACCCAAACACATCTATTTTGATCATTGCTGCCAACACCCTCTTCGTCCTCTCCACCGTAAGTAAGAACGGACCCCATGTGCCTTCTCTGAAATCGGTCATGGGCTAGTTCAACATAGGGCCCGCAAGATGCAAAATGGTTCAGTATATGTAAAAATATGTTGCCTTTGCATGATGCCATTGTGCCAAATATTCCATACTACAAGAGGATGAATCAAGTCCTCGATGGATTAATATTTCACAATCATAAATCATTTGCATTTGCAATTTTTCCAATGAATAATATCATCCTCGATGGTTACATATGTTCTCCATGTGAAGTACAACATACCAATAGCAGGACATCGGAAATATTAGCTTTGGTCCATATAAAATTAGATATATTTCACATAAATCCATAAACGAATAAGATAAGGACAGATATCACATATGTTTAGAGGAATATATAGGAGTGCATAATACATGAATGAGCCCCCTGCATCAATGTGATCCAATTTTTAACAAATAGGTGTAAGATTTCAGTCATATATAAAGTAAATTTTCCTGGTGGGATGTAGGTTTGCTTTTCGCATTCGACCTAAATGATGAGAAACTTATGTGGATGCAAAGTAGGCCCATAATCGTAAGTAAGCTACAATTTGATATAAGATACAGTGATAGCTCAACAAAACCTTACTTTTTCAAGCTGCATGCAGCTTGTCTGGATGCTCATAAAATTGTGAAAAAGTGAAGAGAATTTTTGAAATTTAGCATAAATAGCTTTCAAAATGCACCCGTAGATGTGCAAAAAGGAGAGATTAGAAACAAATTAAAGTAATACGATGGGTCTACTTTTGAGCATCATCTATATGTTTACTGCCACTATGAAAGTGAAGCCCCCCTCCAGCCAACTTTTACAGTACGGTACAAATGAGGTAAAAGCCAAATCATAAACAGTGTTATCTTTGATTTTGATGATGTTAGAAGATTATATGTCTATAATTTATATTATATTTGTCTATAATATATATAGCAGCAGTTCATGTAATTTCCTAAATTGAGTGCCAAATTGACCTTCATAGCTCACCAAGACCTAACTAAACTTATTAATATGTAGCAAATACTAACTAAACTTCTCGTCCAGCAAAGATCTCAGAGCCAACAAGCACAACTGCTAAGTCGATAAGCATTTGGTTCAATAACCATGGACAAAGCTACACGACGGCACACAAAAAACACGGAAACATGATGCTTGTTTAGTTTCCAGGCCTTTGATGACCCACAAGTATAGGCGATCTATCGTAGTCCTTTCGATAAGTAAGAGTGTCGAACCCAATGAGGAGCAGAAGGAAATGACAAGTGGTTTTCAGTAAGGTATTCTTTGCAAGCATTAAAATTGTAGGTAATAGATAGTTTTGTGATAGGATAATTTGTTACGGGTAACAAGCAATGAAAGTAAATAAGGTGCAGCAACGTGGCCCAATCCTTTTTGTAGCAAAGGAAAAGCCTAGACAAATTCTTATAATGAGAAAAGCGCTCCCGAGGACACATGGGAATTATCGTCAAGCTAGTTTTCATCATGCTCATATGATTCGCGTTTGTTACTTGATAATTTGATATGCGGGTGGACCGATGCTTGGGTGCTGCCCTTTCTTGGACAAGCATCTTGTAACGCCCCGGATCCGATGCGCCAGGTGTCTGCCAGTTATTCGCCTTTGTTGCCATGTCATTTGCTTGTGTGTTGCATTTTGCCATGTCATCATGTGCATTTCATGTTGCATACGTGTTCATCTCATGCACCCGAGCATTTTCCCCGTTGTCCGTTTTGCAATCCGGCACTCCTATGTCCTCCGGCGCCTCCTTTTTGCCTCTTCTCTTGTGCGGGTATTAAACTTTCTCGGAATGGCCCGAGGTTTGCCAAGCGGCCTTGGTATAGCACCGGTAGACCGCCTGTCAAGTTTCGTGCCATTTGGAGGTCGTTTGGTACTCCAACGGTTAACCGGGTAACCGTAAAAGCCCTCTTTTGTTGCAGCCCAACACCCCTTCCAAAGTGGCCCAAAACCCATCTAACTCCCCTCCATGCTCTCGGTCGTTCGATCACGATCGCGTGGCCGAAAACCGCTCCTCATTTGGACTCTCCTAGCTCCCTCTACCTATAAATAGGTGCTCCCCTCGGAATTTTCGCGCAGTCCAAACCCTAACCGTCCCTCTCCGCCGCCGGACGAAAACCCCACCGCGCCCGGAAATGTCCGCCCGTCACCCCGTCCAATGGGAGGCCGACACCGCAGTGCCGCCGCCTCCCTCCTCCACTCCCAGGCCGACACGTGTCCTCCGCCGCCAACCTCCGCCGCCCGGCCCATGGAGCCCATCAGCGGGTCCTTGCGGGCCCTCGCGCCGCCGTCGCCCGGCGCGGCGCCGCCGCCCGCTTCCCGCAGCCCCCGCGCCCGGGAGCCTCGCGCCTCCTCGCCCGGAGCTCCCGCGGGCGCCCGCCCGGCGAAGCCCCGCCGTCGCCGCGGGAGTCTCCGCGCTCCTCGCGCTTCGCCGCCACCATCGGCCTCCGCACCAACCGCCGCCGACCTCGCTCCCCCTGGCTGCGCCGCGCGGCCGCCGGCCACCGCCGTCCGCCGCTCGTCCTCCGCGCTGCCGGCCTGCCGGAAATCGCCGCCGGCCGCCGCCGTCATGGCGGCGCGCCGTCGCGCCGCCGATCCCGCCAGCGCCCAGCGCGCCCCTTCTCCGGCGAGGCCTCGGTCTCCTCCGCCGGCGCCGTGCCCCGCCTCGGTTCCCGTGCCGGCCCGATCCAGATCCGACCCGCTGCGACCCGGATCCACCTCGCCCGACCCGGATCCACTGCCCGCGTTGACTTTCCCCGAGGTCCATTTTCCACTAAGTCCCCGTTTCTGCAACATAAACATGCCATATTCATTGCATCACATCTCTGCATCCGTAGCTCCGTTCCGTGCGTGTAATATGTCAAATTGTTCGTCTCGACGAGTAATTCATTTCGTTCCGTTGCATCATTTTCATTTGAGCTCATCTCGATGCCCGAAATGCTGTTGGAAGAGTGCATGTTGATGTAACCTGCTGAAACTGTTATAACTTGCTCATTTATCATTTTTGCCATGATTGATGTGTGCATCCTATGAGGTTGAGCTCTACATGAATGTTGATCTATGCCATACCATCTTTCCAGGGGTGCCAACCATGTATTTTTGTGACTTGTGTGCTGAGTGTATCAAGCTTGCTAAGTAGGGTAGTTGTTGTTGCTGATTTCCTGGCAGATTCTGTTATATTTTGTTGCTATGTTAACATGCTTCTACTAATCATTCTATGCATAATCTGGAGATGTCCTATAAACATGTTTTGATCTACATGTCATGCTCTATCCATTCATGCCCTAGGTCGAAATTATAGCCTACTGGAACATGTTGTAATCTTGCTCTAAAGTTGCTTGATAATGTTGTTGTCAACCTGTTTACATTAAGTTCACTTGTTCCCATGTGTTTTCCTAGTGATCCATGTACCCTATGAACTGGCTCTTGCCATGCCTAGCTTCATAAACATGCCTTCTTACTGTTGGTTGCCTTGCCATGCCATGTATTGCTCTGTGGTGAGTGGTTCAAGCTCACGAACATGCCTACTTATTGTTGTTCCTGCCATGTTATGAATCTGTAATATAACTTGCCATGTTTACATGGGTGCCATCATATTTTCTGTACCCTTTTGGCTCATGGTCAGTAAGGGTCTTTTGATCTATGCAATTAGTAGATTCATGCCATGCCTTTGTTTGCCATGATATGTTCCTGTAACATGTTGTTTGATAGCTCTAAACATTGCAACCTGATGTTATTTCTGCTAAAGTCTAAAACTGTTATTATTTGCAATATCTCCATGTGTTTTTGAGTATGTTCTAGTTGTTTCTAGAGATAGCTCAGTGTTCATGTTTTGTTATGCTTTACCTGTACTTCATGCCCATGCCTTTTGTTATTATGTTGGGGTGCTGTAGCATGTTGTTTTGATGCTTGTAAGATGCCTAGTTGCTGTTATGGGCAGATTATTGCTATGACTTGTATAGTGTGCATGTGTTGAACCGTTGCTCCGTTTTGAGTGTTCTCCATATGAAACTTGCTTGTTTTTGCATGTAGCTTCATATTATCATGTTGCATCCTTGTTTTGGTGTGTTTGCTTGATGTTTCTATGCATTTTGCAGCAATGTCATGTTTGACTTGTTTTGCTCATATCTTCTAGGCCGTAGCTCCGAATCTAATGAACTTTATATGTAACTTGACTAGAATTTCGTGTAGATCATCTTGGTGATCTTTAACTTGCTGTTTAACAACTTCAACTTAATGTTTATTCAGTTCTGGACCAATTTCGAAATTTGCATATGAGGACATACCGGAATTGTTATATGTTGTTCCCGGCCTCATTTAAACTTGCCTTGATGTGTTGCTCTTGTATGCATCATCTCTTGCCATGAGTAGCTTCATGTAGCTTTGTCATGCATCATGCTTGTTGTGCATCATGCATTGTTCATGTGTGGTGTGTTTACCTATGTTGTGTGCTTCTTCTCGTTAGTTCCTGTTTCGTTGCGATCGTGAGGATTCGTTAAATCACGGTTGGTTCGGCTTCATCCGTTCGTCTTCTTCATGGACTCGTTCTTCTTCCTTGCGGGAATTCAGGCAAGATGACCGCTACCCTGGATCTCACTACTATCATTGCTATACTAGTTGTTCCGTTCTATCGCTATGTTGCGCTACCTATCACCTGTTTATCAAGCCATCCCAAATTGCCATGAACCTCTAACCTTTGACACCTTTCCTATGCAAACCGTTGCTTGGCTATGTTACCGCTTTGCTCAGCCCCTCTTATAGCGTTGCTAGTTGCAGGTGAAGTTAAAGATTTCTCCATGGTGGACAGGGTTTATGTTGGGATATCACAATATCTCTTATATTATTAATGCATCTATATATTTGGTAAAGGGTGGAAGGCTCGGCCTTATGCCTGGTGTTTTGTTCCACTCTTGCCGCCCTAGTTTCCGTCATACCGGTGTTATGTTCCCGTATTTTGCGTTCCTAACGCGGTCGGGTGATTTATGGGACCCCGACGGTTCGCTTTGAATAAAACTCCTCCAAAGAAGGCCCAACATTGGTTTTACCATTTGCCTCACCACCACCTATTTTTCCCTTGGGAGTAATTAACCCAAGGGTCATCTTTATTATAGCCCCCGGCCAATGCTTGTCTAAGTGTTGGTCCAAACCAGAGCCACTTGCGGTGCCGCCCCTAGGCAACTTGGGGTATCGTCTTGCTGTCCGTCGCATTGCTCATCCGGTCGTGGCTCGAGACGAGATCTGCGGCTACTATCGGGATGTCGGCACGCCGGAGGTCTTGCTGGTCTTGTTTTACCATTGTCGAAATGTCTTGTAAACCGGGATTCCGAGACCGATCGGGTCTTCCCGGAGAAGGTCTATTCTTCGTTGATCGCGAGAGCTTGTCATGGGCCAAGTTGGGACACCCTGCAGGGTATAAACTTTCGAGAGCCGTGCCCGCGGTTATGTGGCAGATGGGAATTTGTTAATGTCCGGTTGTAGATAACTTGACACCAGATGCGAATTAAAACGCATCAACCGTGTGTGTAGCCGTGATGGTCTCTTCTTGGCGGAGTCCGGGAAGTGAACACGGTTTTCTGTGTTATGTTTGACGTAAGTAGGTGTTCAGGATCACCTCTTGATCATTGCTAGCTTCACGACTGTTCCGCTTGTTTCTCTTCTCGCTCTCTTTTGCGTATGTTAGCCACCATACTTGCTTAGTCGCTGCTGCAACCTCACCACTTTACCCCTTCCTTTCCCATTAAGCTTTGCTAGTCTTGATACCCATGGTAATGGGATTGCTGAGTCCTCGTGGCTCACGGATACTTCAAAACCAGTTTGCGGTGCCTATGTAACCGAAAGCGGTGGCGCAACCAAGCTCAAGGAGGAGCTCGATGAAGATCTTGCCCTTTGTGTTGTTTCGTTCTAGTTGATCAGTAGTGGAGCCCAGTTGGGGTCGATCGGGGACCTTTGTCGCATTTGGGGTTCTTCTTTTATTTTGGTTCCGTAGTCGGACTTTGATTGTATCTGGATGATGTAATGCTTTATTCATGTAATTGTGTGAAGAGGCGATTGTAAGCCAACTATGTATCTCTTTCCCTTATGTATTACATGGGTTGTGTGAAGATTACCTCACTTGTGACATTGCTTTCAATGCGGTTATGCCTCTAAGTTGTGCTTCGACACGTGGGAGATATAGCCGCATCGAGGGCGTTACAAGTTGGTATCAGAGCCTTCCCCGACCTTAGGAGCCCCACTGCTTGATCGTTTTTAGCGGCCGAGTTGTGTCTAGAAAAAAAAGATGTTTTGAGTCATTTAGGATTATATATATCGGAGAGTTAGGAATTCTTTTACTCCTCAGTCTCTTCGTCGCTCTGGTGAGGTCTCCTGACGTAGAAGTTTTGACTTTCCTCTCCTCAAATTTCACTAAAAAAAATTTAGGATCACGCGGGTATCTTGGAATCGTTCCGATGGTTTTATGATGAGAACATTGTCTTGGTGCCTCCTGTCGGGGTTTAGTGGAAGTGTCCGGGAGTTGAGCTCGAGGTGTTGTCGTCATAATTTTATCGTTGCAGTTCGGAATACCGAGTTTAATCGCCGACATCGAAAATCTCTTTTATGCAGTTCGTTGGTGAGATAACCCGCTAACCCAAAGATCTCGAGGTGAGTACGGGAGTATTGCCATGACTCGTATAACGGATGCTTTTCGAAGGTTGAGGTACACGATTTCCGAAGGTTTCTTGATTATGTGTTGACGGATGGATACAGCTGGATGTAGGGATTGTTAGTTTGGGTGAGATATATTGCTTCCCCTATATCCCCAACACCAGATTGCATAACCAGAAAGTTTCGGGAGTTTATAGGTGGGAATTCAAGTAGCTCCTAGAATATCTTTCCGACAGATGCATGATATGGGATTGGGTAAATCTCTATCATATGTTTGTTCCGGCTTATTCTGCAAGTTTGTTTTACTTGTGGTATTCAAGTTGCTTCGAAGTCAAATGTTGAATCCATACCTTTCCTAAACGGTGTTCTCATATTTCTATGTGAGTGTTAATCCTTCTTGATCATTGAGGTTGTCATGTTAATTCTTTTCAATCGGCGTGTTTCTCTTCAAGTGGATCCGATCACTTCAACATCAGCAAGACCAATTATCATTTCTTCTCAACGGTGTTTGTTTCATCCGTCTCCAAGTTGCCTTTGTTTTTTTCCCGCCCACCCACCCTTTTTCCTCAAGGACTAAGATTTCTTTACCAAGTATCCTTTTATTTTTGTGAAGTTTCTCCATTCTTTTCCGTCAATGTTCTTACCCAGTGGTTCTCAAGAAGATGTTCTACTAGTTCGTCATTCCTCATTCCTTTCTCTTCTCCGGTGGATTCAAGTCAAGTTTTGTTGATCATATTTTTTCCTCATTTCAATGTCTTCTCATACCGGTGCACCTGATTATCATTCTACTTCTCGCTATTTATTATTCCGGAGTGCTGAAGATATCTCGGAAGTTCCGTGTTTCCATTCTCTATCCGTTCAAGTTATTATGAGGCTCTTATCTCATTCAAGCCATTGAATTCAACCGGTGCAATATCTCTTTAAATCATTTCCAACGGTGTTTTCTTTTGAGTGGGCCCTAACCCACAGGTCTTTTTCCAGGATCTTACCTGACTCTTCCAAATCCCCCGGAGCTATTCTCAAATTCTTTCAAGTGTGACGTAAGAATGAATTCCATCAGTCACATGCCTTTTCCAAGATCGATTCCAAATCATTTCATCGTCGGCTCAACCTCTTTGCGTTTCTTTTCTCCCGGAGTATCTCAGTAATTTTGGTGGTGTTTCTCGTCATCATTTGAAGATGGAAGAAGAGTTTTTCCTCTAAATCTTGTCCGTTCTCCCGGAGATTCATGGTGCTAGCTCGATGTTATCCTATCAAATTGTTTCAAGTCATGCAAATTCTTTTCACCCATCCGGAGCATTTCAGGAGTTGCTTTCTCTCTCGATCATCCGGAGGCCATCTTTTCAGAAGATTTCTTCATTCTAAGTTTTCAGATTCGTTCTCCAATTATTCTATATCCGTGCCCTTTCGTTCGTCTTAATATTATTCCGGTGCTTCGATCTCTTCGTTCTTTTGCATCTAAATCCCCTCAAGCATATTTGTTCTTCTAATTCTTCCCGGTGATTCATTCTCTTTCGTCAGTCATTTCCGAATTCTTACAGTGGTTCGTTCAAGATTCTTTTTCCTTGTTTATCATATTAATCCATTCGTTCTTTTCAATCCTACCGGTGGTTCATGAAGACAATATCAAGTTTGCAATATGTGACTTCTCAATCCTTTTCAAGAAGAATAAGTAGTATGAAAAATCCATTGCTTGTCATCAATTTAATTTGATGAAGGATAAGCATACAATAAATCTTATTCTTATTTCCTCCAAGTGATTAATCCTTTCCTTCGGAGTTTGTTCTTGATGAATAAATTCTAGTTCCAAGTGTTTTCTTTTCCGGAGTTCAATTTCCTCGGCCATTTCGTCGGAACCTCCATCTAAATCACCGCAAGGCTCATCTTATTCTTTCTTCCTTCATTCCTATCTCATCATCCTTTTGTCACCGGAGTTCTTCATGGTGGTTCGTCAATGATTCCTTTCATTCTTCAATTGTTCTTCAAGTTTTCTCTCGAAGTTATGACCCGCCAAGCTATACTCTAAAAATAAACATGGTGCTCAACACATGTTTTGTTTTGAGGCGTTCAAGTATTCTTCTTCTTGCATTTCAAAGTGCAATTCTTTCTACCTTATCTTTTGAGATGGTGTTATGTCACTCTTGACAATTTCCTTCATGTTTCATGATTCATATGTTGTCAAGAATGAGGTAGTTTAAATCCATCAATCTTTTGTTGGAGTTATATTGGGTTATATCTCACCTACATCCTTCCCTAAGGAATGTAGCTATTTGTGGTGCATATCAATGATCCAATTTTCTCCTTCTCATCTCGGTGAAGAAGTTTTTCATCTCTTTGGTGCCCTCAATCAAGTCAATGGTTTCCATTAGTGGCCGGTTGTCACCTAATCATTTTGAGATGTGTTCCATAAGCCCACAACAAGCTTGTTCTTTTCGTTGTTGGTTTTCCAACAACTCCATTCTAACCTTCTTGGAAGGATGCTTTCCAAATTCAATTGTGGCAGAAGTTGTCATTTTCTTCTCCGTCCCTTTATCCCAATGATCTAACTTATATTCTTTCATTACAGAGGCATTGTGATGTCGTGCTCTTCACCCATCACCTCGTTTTGTGAGGATCGTGTTCTTTTCTTGCTTATCCATTTAACCGGAGTGTTGTATCATCTCTTCAATATCTTTGCATCTCATCAAGTTTTCTTCTCTCTTCTATCGGAGTGCTATCCAAATTCTGCCATTCTTGTTCCTTGGCTATCTCGTTATACCGAGGTGGTCATATTCTATTCGTTCGTGAAGCTCTTATTTCAATGTCTTTCAACCTTCAAGTTCTCGTAATGTTCCTTGTTCCTCTTTTCTAACGGATTGTTTGCAATCTCGTTCATCTCTGTTGTACTCTTTATTTTAGATTGCTCAACATCTCAAGGTTCATGGTTTCACTCGTTTGCCGAAGAAGCAACTTAGTTTTACCTCTCCTCTTCCTCTTCCTTTTCCCTTCGGTGCCATCCTAGATCTCGAGACGAGATCTCTTGTTAGTGGAGGAGTGTTGTAATGCCCCGGATCCGATGCGCCAGGTGTCTGCCAGTTATTCACCTTCGTTGCCATGTCATTTGCTTGTGTGTTGCATTTTGCCATGTCATCATGTGCATTTCATGTTGCATACGTGTTCATCTCATGCACCCGAGCATTTTCCCTGTTGTCCGTTTTGCAATCCGGCACTCCTATGTCCTCCGGCGCCTCCTTTTTGCCTCTTCTCTTGTGCGTGTATTAAACTTTCTCGGAATGGCCCGAGGTTTGCCAAGTGGCCTTGGTATAGCACCGGTAGACCGCCTGTCAAGTTTCGTGCCATTTGGAGGTCGTTTGGTACTCCAACGGTTAACCGGGTAATCGTAAAAGCCCTCTTTTGTTGCAGCCCAACACCCCTTCCAAAGTGGTCCAAAACCCATCTAACTCCCCTCCATGCTCTCGGTCGTTCGATTACGATCGCGTGGCCGAAAACCGCTCCTCATTTGGACTCTCCTAGCTCCCTCTACCTATAAATAGGTGCTCCCCATGGAATTTCCGCGCAGTCCAAACCCTAACCGTCCCTCTCCGCCGCCGGACGAAACCCCCACCGCGCCCGGACATGTCCGCCCGTCACCCCGTCCAATAGGAGGCCGACACCGCAGCGCCGCCGCCTCCCTCCTCCACTCCTAGGCCGACACGTGTCCTCCGCCGCCAACCTCCGCCGCCGGCCCTTGAGAGCCATCGCGAGCCCATGAACCTCGCGCCACCGCCGCCCGCTTCCCAGCCCCCCCGCCGCCGGGAGCCTCGCGCCTCGCCCGGAGCTCCCGCGGGCGCCCGCCCGGCGAAGCCCCGCCGTCGCCGCGGAGTCTCCGCGCTCCTCGCGCCGCTTCGCCGCCGCCATCGACCTCCGCACCAACCGCCGCCGACCTCCGCTCCCTCTGAAGCCGCGCCGCCGCCCGCCGCCGCACCGCCGCCCGTCCACCGCTTCGTCCTCGCGCCGGCCTCCCGGCCCAGTCGCCGCCGGCCGCCGCCGTCATCGCTGGCGCCGTCGCGCCGCCGATCCGCCAGCGCCCGCGCCCCTTCTCCGGTGAGGCCTCGGTCTCCTCCGCCGGCGCCGCGCCCCGCCTCGGTTCCCATGCCGGCCCGATCCAGATCCGACCCGCTGCGACCCGGATCCACCTCGCCCGACCCGGATCCACTGCCCGCGTTGACTTTCCCCGAGGTCCATTTTCCACTAAGTCCCCGTTTCTGCAACATAAACATGCCATATTCATTGCATCACATCTCTGCATCCGTAGCTCCGTTCCGTGCGTGTAATATGTCAAATTGTTCGCCTCGATGAGTACTTCATTTCATTCCATTGCATCATTTTCATTTGAGCTCATCTTGATGCCCGAAATGCTGTTGGAAGAGTGCATGTTGATGTAACCTGCTGAAACTGTTATAACTTGCTCATTTATCATTTTTGCCATGATTGATGTGTGCATCCTATGAGGTTGAGCTCTACATGAATGTTGATCTATGCCATGCCATCTTTCCAGGGGTGCCAACCATGTATTTTTGTGACTTGTGTGCTGAGTGTATCAAGCTTGCTAAGTAGGGTAGTTGCTGTTGCTGATTTCCTGGCAGATTCTGTTATATTTTGTTGCTATGTTAACATGCTTCTACTAATCATTCTATGCATAATCTGGAGATGTCCTATAAACATGTTTTGATCTACATGTCATGCTCTATCCATTCATGCCCTTGTTTGCAATTATAGCCTGCTGGACCATGTTGTAATCTTGCTCTAAAGTTGATTGATAATGTTGTTGTCAGCCTGTTTACATTAAGTTCACTTGTTCCCATGTGTTTTCCTAGTGATCCATGTACCCTATAAACTTGCTCTTGCCACCTAGCTTCATAAACATGCCTTATTACTGTTGGTTGCCTTGCCATGCCATGTATTGCTCTGTGGTGAGTGGTTCAAGCTCACGAACATGCCTACTTATTGTTGTTCCTGCCATGTTATGAATCTGTAATATAACTTGCCATGTTTACATGGGTGCCATCATATTTTCTGTACCCTTTTGGCTCATGGTCAGTAAGGGTCTTTTGATCTATGAAATTAGTAGATTCATGCCATGCCTTTGTTTGCCATGATATGTTCCTGTAACATGTTGTTTGATAGCTCTAAACATTGCAACCTGATGTTATTTCTGCTAAAGTCTGAAACTGTTATTATTTGCAATATCTCCATGTGTTTTTGAGCATGTTCTAGTTGTTTCTGGAGATAGCTCAGTGTTCATGTTTTGTTATGCTTTACCTGTACTTCATGCCCATGCCTTTTGTAATTATGTTGGGGTGCTGTAGCATGTTGTTTTGATGCTTGTAAGATGCCTAGTTGTTGTTATGGGCAGATTATTGCTATGACTTGTATAGTGTGCATGTGTTGAACCGTTGCTCCGTTTTGAGTGTGCTCTATATGAAACTTGCTTGTTTTTGCATGTAGCTTCATATTATCATGTTGCATCCTTGTTTTGGTGTGTTTGCTTGATGTTTGTATGCATTTTGCAGCAATGCCATGTTTGACTTGTTTTGCTCATATCTTCTAGGCCGTAGCTCCGAATCTAATGAACTTTATATGTAACTTGACTAGAATTTCGTGTAGATCATCTTGGTGATCTTTAACTTGCTGTTTAACAACTTCAACTTAATGTTTATTCAGTTCTGTACCAATTTCGAAATTTGCATATGAGGACATACCGGAATTGTTATATGTTGTTCCCAGCCTCATTTAAGCTTGTCTTGATGTGTTGCTCTTGTATGCATCATCTCTTGCCATGAGTAGATTCATGTAGCTTTGTCATGCATCATGCTTGTTGTGCATCATGCCTTGTTCATGTGTGGTGTGTTTACCTATGTTGTGTGCTTCTTCTTGTTAGTTCCTGTTTCGTTGCGATCGTGAGGATTCGTTCGTCTACGGTTGGTTCGGCTTCATCCGTTCGTCTTCTTCATGGACTCGTTCTTCTTCCTTGCGGGAATTCAGGCAAGATGACCGCTACCCTGGATCTCACTACTATCATTGCTATACTAGTTGTTCCGTTCTATCGCTATGCTGCGCTACCTATCACCTGTTTATCAAGCCATCCCAAATTGCCATGAACCTCTAACCTTTGACACCTTTCCTATGCAAACCGTTCCTTGGCTATGTTACCGCTTTGCTCAGCCCCTCTTATAGCGTTGCTAGTTGCAGGTGAAGTTGAAGATTTCTCCATGGTGGACAGGGTTTATGTTGGGATATCACAATATCTCTTATATTATTAATGCATCTATATATTTGGTAAAGGATGGAAGGCTCGGCCTTATGCCTGGTGTTTTGTTCCACTCTTGCCGCCCTAGTTTCCGTCATACCGGTGTTATGTTCCCGGATTTTGCGTTCCTAATGCGGTCGGGTGATTTATGGGACCCCCCTGATAGTTCGCTTTGAATAAAACTCCTCCAGCAAGCCCAACATTGGTTTTACCATTTGCCTCACCACCAACTATTTTTCCCTTGGGAGTAATTAACCCAAGGGTCATCTTTATTATAGCCCCCCCGGGCAAATGCTTGCCTAAGTGTTGGTCCAAACCAGAGCCACTTGCGGTGCCGCCCCTAGGCAACTTGGGGTATCGTCGGTTGCCGTACGTACTGCTCATCCGGTCGTGGCCTGAGACGAGATCTGTGCGGCTACTATCGGGATGTCGGCACGCCGGGAGGTCTTGCTGGTCTTGTTTTACCATTGTCGAAATGTCTTGTAAACCGGATTCCGAGACCGATCGGGTCTTCCGGAGAAGGTCTATTCCTTCGTTGATCGCGAGAGCTTGTCATGGGCCAAGTTGGGACACCCCTGCAGGGTATAAACTTTCGAGAGCCGTGCCCGCGGTTATGTGGCAGATGGGAATTTGTTAATGTCCGGTTGTAGATAACTTGACACCAGATCCGAACTAAAACGCATCAACCGTGTGTGTAGCCTTGATGATCTCTTCTCGGCGGAGTCCGGGAAGTGAACACGGTTTTCTGTGTTATGCTTGACGTAAGTAGGTGTTCAGGATCACCTCTTGATCATTGCTAGCTTCACGACCATTCCGCTTGTTTCTCTTCTCGCTCTCTTTTGCGTATGTTAGCCACCATACTTGCTTAGTCGCTGCTGCAACCTCACCACTTTACCCCTTCCTTTCCCATTAAGCTTTGCTAGTATTGATACCCATGGTAATGGGATTGCTGAGTCCTCGTGGCTCACCAGATACTTCCAAAACCAGTTTGCAGGTGCCTATGTAACCGAGCAGGTGACGCAACCAAGCTCAAGGAGGAGCTCGATGAAGATCTTGCCCTTTTGTGTTGTTTCGTTCTAGTTGATCAGTAGTGGAGCCCAGTTGGGGTCGATCGGGGACCTTTGTCGCATTTGGGGTTCTTCTTTTATTTTGGTTCCGTAGTCGGACTTTGATTGTATCTAGATGATGTAATGCTTTATTCATGTAATTGTGTGAAGAGGCGATTGTAAGCCAACTATGTATCTCTTTCCCTTATTTATTACATGGGTTGTGTGAAGATTACCTCACTTGTGACATTGCTTTCAATGCGGTTATGCCTCTAAGTCGTGCTTCGACACGTGGGAGATATAGCCGCATCGAGGGCGTTACACATCCCACTTATGATTAACCCCTACTGCAAGCATCCGCAACTACAAAGGAAGTATTAAGGTAAACCTAACCATAGCATGAAACATATGGATCCAAATCAGCCCCTTACGAAGCAACGCATAAACTAGGGTTTAAGCTTCTATCACTCTAGCAACCCATCATCTACTTATTACTTCCCAATGCCTTCCTCTAGGCCCAAATAATGGTGAAGTGTCATGTAGTCGACGTTCACATAACACCACTACCGGAGAGATAACATACATCTCATCAAAATATCGAACGAATACCAAATTCACATGACTACTAATAGCAAGACTTCACCCATGTCCTCATGAACAAATGTAACTACTCACAAAGCATATTCATGTTCATGATCAGAGGGGTATTAATATGCATTAAGGATCTGAACAAATGATCTTCCACTGGATAAACCAACTAGCATCAACTACAAGGAGTAATCAACACTACTAGCAACCCACAGGTACCAATCTGAGGTTTTGGTACAAAGATTTGATACAAGAGATGAACTAGGGTTTGAGAGGAGATGGTGCTGGTGAAGATGTTGATGGAGATTGACCCCCTCCCAATGAGAGGATCATTGGTGATGACGATGGCAATGATTTCCCCCTCCCGGAGGGAAGTTTCCCCGGCATAACAGCTCCGCCGGAGCCCTAGATTGGTTCCGCCAAGGTTCCGCCTCGTGGCGGTGGAGTTTCGTCCCGAAAGCTTGCTTATGATTTTTTCCAGGGTAAAAGACTTCATATAGCAGAAGAGGGGCACCGGAGGGCTGCCAGGGGGCCCACGAGGCAGGGGGCGCGCCCCCACCCTCGTGGACGGTGGGTGCCCCCCTCAGGTATTTATTCTGCTGAATAATTATCATTAATTCCAAAAATGACTTTCGTGGAGTTTTAGGACTTTTGGAGCTGTGCAGAATAGGTTTCCAATATTTGCTCCTTTTTCAGCCCTGAATCCCAGCTGCCGGCATTCTCCCTCTTTATGTAAACCTTGTAAAATAAGAGAGAATAGCCATAAGTATTGTGACATAACATGTAATAACATCCATAATGCAATAAACATCGATATAAAAGCATGATGCAAAATGGACGTATCAATTCCCCCAAGTTTAGACCTCGCTTGCCCTCAAGCGGGAGCCGATATCGAAGAATATGTCCACATGTTTAGAGATAGAGGTGTCGATAAAAATAAAATACAGACATGAGGGCATCATGATCATTCTTATGACACACACACACACACACACACACACACACACACACACACATATATATATATATATATATATATAATTTGTCATATGATTCTTATGCTCAAGTAACAATCTATCCATAATGTCAAGTATGAATCAAAAACTTCATTGAGAACTAACAACCTATAATCTCAGTCATTGAAGCAATTGCAATTTATCATAACATAGGAAAGAGTCAATAATAGAGCTTTCCAGCAAGTCCACATACTCAACTCTCATTTAGTCTTCCACAATTGCTAACACTCATGCAATACTTATGGTTATGGAGTTTTAATCGGACACAGAGAAAGATAGGGGCTTATAGGGTTGCCTCCCAACGTTTTACCTCAAGGGTAATGTCAACAATAATAGTTCATGCTGACTTACATCCAATTGGATATATGTATCAGGATCTTTCCAACACGAGGTGCTTGCCAAAGGATAAAATGTAAAAGGGAAAGGTGAAGATCACCTTGACTCTTGCATAAAGTATAAAGACATAAAGTAAAAGATAGGCCCTTTGCAGAGGGAAGCAGAGGTTGTCATGTGCTTTTATGGTTGGATGCACGAAATCTTAATGCAAAAGAACGTCACTTTATATTGCCACTTGTGATATGAACCTTTATTATGTAGTCTGTCGCTTTTATTACTTCCATATCACACGATCGTATAAAGCTTATTTTCTCCGCACTAATAAGTAATACATATTTAGAGAGCAATTTTTATTGCATGCAACATGACAACTTACTTGAAGGATCTTACTCAATCCACAGGTAGATATGGTGGACTCTCATGGCAAAACCGGGTTTAAGGATGTTTGGAAGCACAAGTAGTATCTCTACTTGGTGCAAGGAATTTGGCTAGCATGAGGGCGGAAGGCAAGCTCAACATGTTTGAATGATCCATGACAATATACTTTAACTAAAATGTGAGAAAACATAACCCATTATGTTGTCTTCCTTGTCCATCATCAACTCTTTAGCATGTCATATTTTAATGAGTGCTCACAATCATAAAAGATGTCCAAGATAGTATATTTATATGTGAGAACTTCTCTTTCTTTATTACTTCCTATTAATTCAACGATGACCAAAACTATGTTTGCCAACTCTCAACAACTTTTAAGCCTCATACTCTTTATGTCTGAAGTCATTACTATCCATAAGATCAATATGAACTCTTTTATTCTTTTTATTCTTTTATGCACTTAAGATCATGGCAAGATAGCAAAGCCCTTGACTCAACACTAATCTTTATTATATATAGCTCACAAACTCGATTACATAGAGCGATCACAAAGCAAAACTCAAAACTAATTCATACTAAAACTTTATTCTACTAGATCAAGCTATTACCAAAAGGATCGAACTAAGAAAAACGGTAAAGATAGGTGTGTGATGGTGATACGATACCGGGGCACCTCCCCCAAGCTTGGCAGTTGCCAAGGGGAGTGCCCATACCCATGTGATTATGTCCTCAGAGATGGTGAAGAAGGAGTTGTTGATGATGTAAGCTTGTCGTCGGTCTTCCAAGGCATAGGCTCACCATCATAGAAGGATGATTGAGTCTCCGGGACCCTCAAATCTGCAGCCAAACTCATCCTCCTGAATCTATATTCATACTCGCAGTTTTGGTTTTGCAGGTCATAGATCTGGGCTTGGAGGTGCTCGATTTTCTCATGAAGCTTGAAGATGGTCTCCCCAATGTTCTTCGCGTCCAGCTTGTGGTTGTTGGTGAACTCCGCGATCATTGTCTGGTTGGCGTTAAGTCCGTGCTCCACCATCCCTTGGCACTTGAAAACTTGTTGTTCCATTGCTTCGAGCTTTGTCTCCACGCTTCCGGTACTCCTTGGTCCCTCCACATCGCTGATGTGAAGCACCCCTCATGCATCTCAATGGTTTGAGGGTGATGCAACACCTCCGCGAGATAGGGGTTGATGACCCTCTCGAAAAACTTGTCCTTGGGAGCGCTTGAAGACATCATGGTGCTCTAGATCTATCAGAAAAACAGCTCGAAACAAAGACAGAAGTTTTTTGCGTGATACGGTGGTCAAAACCTTCGGGAGATTATATAATGAATTTTTACCGACCAAAAGAAGTATTGTGCAAAAAAAGGGAGTCCGGAGAGCACACGAGGTGCCCACAAGGTAGGGGGCGCGCCCAGTAAGGTAGGGCACGCCCTCCACCCTCGTGGACGTCTCGTGTCCTTCCCGGACTACTTCTTATTTTCTTATTTTCTTAAATATTCCAAAACGGAGAAAAATTGCTATTAGAACTGTTTTGGAGTCGGTTTACTTACCGTACCACATACCTATTCCTTTTCGGAATCTGAAACATTCTGGAAAGTGTCTCTTATGTATTCCTCCGGGGTTACGGTTTCAATAATATTAGTTTCAACATTTATAGGATTACCTGAGATATAGTGTTTAATTCTTTGAATGTTCACCACCTTCGGATTTGTGCCTTCTAAGTTGTTGATTTTTATGGCACCGGAAGGATAAACCTCCTCGATAACGTAAGGGCCTTCCCATTTAGAGAGAAGTTTTCCTGAAAAAAAACTTAAACGAGAGTTGAAAAGCAAAACATAATCACCTACGTTAAACTCACGCTTTTGTATCCATTTGTCAAGCCATCTTTTAACCTTTTCTTTAAACAGTTTAGCATTCTCGTAGGCTTGGATTCTCCATTCATCAAGTGAGCTAATGTCAAATAACCTCTTCTCACCGGCAAGTTTGAAATCATAATTGAGCTCTTTAATAGCTGATGTCTACTACGCAACCTTCTTCTTGTAGACATTGTTGGGCCTCCAAGTGCAAAGGTTTGTAGGACAATAGCAAATTTCCCTCAAGTGGATGACCTAAGGTTTATCAATCCGTGGGAGGCATAGGATGAAGATGGTCTCTCTCAAACAACACTTCAACCAAATAACAAAGAGTCTCTTGTATCCCCAACACATCCAATACAATGGTAAATTGTATAGGTGCACTAGTTCGGCAAAGAGATGGTGATACAAGTGTAATATGGATGGTAGATATAGGTTTTTGTAATCTGAAATTATAAAAACAGCAAGGTAACTAATGATAAAAGTGAGCACAAACGGTATTGCAATGCTAGGAAACAAGGCCTACAGTTCATACATTCACTAGTGCAAGTTCTCTAAACAATAATAACATAACTGGATCATATAACTATCCCTCAACATGCAACAAAGAGTCACTCCAAAGTCACTAATAGAGGAGAACAAACGAAGAGATTATTGTAGGGTACGAAACCACCTCAAAGTTATCCTTTCTGATCGATCTATTCAAGAGTCCGTAGTAAAATAACACGAAGCTATTCTTTCTGTTTGATCTATCATAGAGTTCATACAAGAATAACACCTTAAGACACAAATCAACCAAAACCCTAATGTCACCTAGATACTCCAATGTCAACTCAAGTATCCGTGGGCATGATTATACGATATGCATCACACAATCTTGATTCATCAATTCAACCAACACAAAGTACTTCAAAGAGTGCCCCAAAGTTTCTACTGGAGAGTCAAGACGAAAACGTGTGCCAACCCCTATGCATAAGTTCATTGAACCGGCGAGTTGATCACCAAAACATACATCAAGTAGATCACGTGAATATCCCATTGTCACCACAGATAAGCACGGCAAGACATACATCGAGTGTTCTCAAATCCTTAAAGACTCAATCCAATAAGATAACTTCAAAGGGAAAACTCAATCCATTACAAGAGAGTAGAGGGGGAGAAACATCATAAGATCCAACTATAATGGCAAAGCTCGCGATACATCAAGATCGTATCACCTCAAGAACATGAGAGAGAGAGAGAGAGATCAAACACATAGCTATTGGTACATACCCTCATCCCCGAGGGTGAACTACTCCCTCCTCGTCATGGAGAGTGCCGGGATGATGAAGATGGCCACCGGTGAGGGATCCCCCCTCCGGCAGGGTGCCAGAACAGGGTCCCGATTGGTTTTTGGTGGCTACAGAGGCTTGCGATGGCAGAACTCCCGATCTATTGTGCTCCTCGATATTTTTAGGGTATATGGACATATATAGGCGAAAGAAGTCGGTCAGGGGAGCCTCGAGGGGCCCCCGAGGGTGGGGGGCACGCCTCCCTGCCTCGTGGCCACCTTGAAGCTTCCCTGACTTCCACTCCAAGTCTCCTGGATTGCTTCCGTTCCAAAAAATAACTTTCCCGAAGGTTTCATTCTGTTTGGACTCCGTTTGATATTCCTTTTCTTCGAAACACTGAAATAGGCAAGAAAACAGCAATTTGGGTTGGGCCTCCGGTTAGTAGGTTAGGCCCAAAAATGATATAAAAGTGTAGAGTAAAGCCCATAAACATCCAAAACGGGTAATATAATAGCATGGAACAATCAAAGTTATAGATACGTTGGAGACGTATCAAGCATCCCCAAGCTTAATTCCTGCTCGTCCTCGAGTAGGTAAATGATAAAAACATAATTTTTGATGTGGAATACTACCTAACATAATTCTTAATGTAATTTTCTTTATTGTGGCATGATTTTTCAGATCGAAATGATTCAAGATAAAAGCATATAAAACATAAAAATAGTAATACTTGAAGCATACTAACAAATAATCGTGTCTTATCAAAATAGCATAGAATAAGAAAGCTCATCCCTACAAAATCATATAGTTAGTCCATGCTTCATCTTCATCACACAAAATACTCCCATCATACACAACCCCAGTTTCAGCCAAGCAATTGGTTCATACTTTTTAACGCGCTTCAGCTTTTTCAACTCTTACGCAATACATGAGCGCAAGCCATGGACATAGCACTATATGTGGTATATGGTGGTTGTGACGACAAAAAGGGAGAATATAGTCTCACATTAACTAGGCGTATCAACGGGCTATGGAGATGCCCATTAATAGATTTCAATGTGAGTGAGTAGGGATTGCCATGCAATGGATGCACTAGAGCTATAAATGTATGAAAGCTCAACAAAAGAAACTAAGTGGGTGTGCATCCAACTTGCTTGCTCACGAAGACCTAGGCATTTTGAGGAAGCCCATCATTGGAATATACAAGCCAAGTTCTATAGTGAAAAATACCCACTAGTATATGAAAGTGACAACATAGGAGACTCTCTATCATGAAGATCATGGATCTATTTTGAAGCACAAGTGTGGAAAAGAGGTAGTAGCATTGTCCCTTCTCTCTTTTCTCTCATTTTTCTTATTTGGTGGGCTCTTTGGCCTCTTTTTTTTATGGGCTTCTTTGGCCTCTCTTTTTTAAAAGTCCGAAGTCTCATCCCGACTTGTGGGGGAATCATAGTCTTCATCATCCTTTCCTCACTTGGGACAGTGCTCTAATAATGAATATCATCACACTTTTATTGATTTACAACTCAAGAATTACAACTCAATACTTAGAACAAAATATGACTCTATGTGTATGCCTCCGGCAGTGTACCAGGATATGCAATGAATCAAGAGTGACATGAAAGAAAAATTATGAAGGTGGCATTGCCACAAATACGATGTCAACTACATGATCATGCAAAGAGCAATATGACAATGATGGAGTGTGTCATAATAAACGGAACGGTGGAGAGTTTCATGGCAATATCTCTCGGAATGGCTATGGAAATGCCATAATATGTAGGTATGGTGGCTGTTTTGAGGAAGGTAAATAATGGGTCCATGATACCGGCGAAGGTTGCGCGGCATAATAGAGGCTAGCAAAGTGGAAGGGTGAGTGTGCGTATGTCCATGGACTCACATTAGTCATAAAGAACTCATATACTTATTGCAAAAGTCTATTTGCCCTCGAAGCAAAGTACTACTACGCATGCTCCTAGGGGAAGGGTTGGTAGGAGTTAACCATCGCGCGATCCCGACCTCCAATCATAAGGAAGACAATTAAAAGAGCACCCCATGCAACAAATTTGTCACACAACTTTTACCATACGTGCATGCTACGGGACTTACCAACTTCAACACAAGTATTTCTCAATTTCATAACTACCCAACTGGCATGACTCTAACATTACCACCTTTATATCTCAAAACAATTATCAAGCATCAAATTGATCATAGTGTTTAATGCACTTTCTATGATAGTTTTTATTATACCCAACTTGGATGCTCATCATTCTAGGACCAAATTTATAACCATAGAAAATACCATGCTGTTCTAAAAGACTCTCAAAATAATATAAGTGAAGCATGAGAGATCAACAATTTCTTCAAAATAAAGCCACCGCCGTGCTCTAAAAGGTATAAGTGAGGCACATAGAGCAAAACTATCTAGCTCAAAAGATATAAGTGAAGCACATAGAGTATTCTAATAAATTCTAAATCATGTGGGTTTCTCCCAAAAGGTGTGTACAGCAAGGATTATTGTGGAAATCTAAAAAGCAAAGACTCATATCATACATGACGCTCCAAGCAAAACACATATCATGTGGCGAATAAAAATATAGATCCAAGTTAAGTTACCGATAGACGAAGACGAAAGTGGGGATCCCTTCCGGAGCATCCCCAAGCTTAGGCTTTTGGTTGTCCTTGAATATCTTGGGGTGCCATGGGCATCCCCAATCTTAGGCTCTTGCCACTCCTTATTCCATAGTCCATCGAATCTTTACCCAAAACTTGAAAACTTCACAACACAAAACTCAACAGAAAACTCGTAAGCTCCGTTAGTATAAGAAAATAAATCACCACTTAGGTACTGTTATGAACTCATTATAAATTCATATTGGTGTAATAGCTACTGTATTCCAACTTATCTATGGTTCATACCCTCCGATACTACTCATAGATTCGTCAAAATAAGCAAACAACACATAGAAAACAGAATCTGTGAAAAACAGAACAGTCTGTAGTAATATGTATCGAACGTATACTTCTGGAACTCTAAACTTTCTAACAAATTAGGAAGTTCTAATAAATTTGTTTAGCAATCCAGAGCAAAAATAATCAGATCAGAATCACGTTTCTGTGAATTACCAAAACTAATTTTCTGGGTGCAAAAGTTTCTGATTTTCAGCAGGATCAACACAACTATCACAGTAAGCTATCCTAAAGGTCTTACTTGGCACTTTATTGAAAAAAGCTATAGAACATGATTACTACAGTAGTATAATCACGTGGACACACAAAAACAGTAAGGTTAAATATTGGGTTGTCTCCCAACAAGCGCTTTTCTTTAATGCCTTTGTAGCTAGGCATGATGATGACAATGATGCTCACATAAAAGATAAGAATTGAAACATAAAGAGAGCATCATGAAGAATATGACTATCACATTTAAGTCTAACCCACTTCCTATGCATAGGGATCTTGTGAGCAAACAATTTATGGGCACAATAATCAACTTGCATAGGAAGGCTAAACAAACATAACTTCAAAACTTTAAGCACATAGAGAGGAAACTTGATATTATTGCAATTCCTACAAGCATATATTCCTCCCTCATAATAATTTTCAGTAGCATCATGAATGAATTCAACAATATAACCATCACATAAAGCATTCTTTTCATGATCTACAAGCATAGAAAATTTACTACTCTCCACATAAGCAAATTTCTTCTCATGAATAGTAGTGGGAGCAAACTCAACAAAATAAGTATCATGTGAGGCATAATCCAATTGAAAACTAAAATCATGATGACAACTTTCATGGTTATCATTATTCTTAATATCATACAAGTCATCACAATAATCATCATAGATAGCAACTTTGTTCTCATAATCAATTGGAACCTCTTCCGAACTAGTGGATTCATCACTAAATAAAGTCATGACCTCTCCAAATCCACTTTCATAATTATCACAATAATATTCAACATCCTCCAAAATAGTGGGATCATTACTTCCTAAAGTTGACACTCTTCCAAACCCACTTTAATCAATTAATCATCATAAATAGGAGGCATGCTTTCATCATAATAAATATTCTCATCAAAACTTGGGGGACTAAACATATCATCTTCATCAAACATAGCATCCCCAAGCTTGTGGCTTTGCATATCATCAGCATCATGGGTAATCAAAGAATTCATATAACAACATTGAAATCATGCTCATCATTCACATATTTTATGCCAAGCATTCTATGTAATTCTTCTTCTAGTACGTGAGCACAATTTTCCTTCCCTTCATTTTCACGAAAGACATTAAAAAGATGAAGCATATGAGGCAACCTTAATTCCGTTTTTTGTAGTTTTATTTTATAAACTAAACTAGTGATAAAACAAGAAACTAAAAGGTTCGATTGCAAGATCAAAAGATATACCTTCAAGCACTAACCTCCCCGGCAACGGTGCCAGAAAAGAACTTGATGTCTACTATGCAACCTTCTTCTTGTGGACGTTGTTGGGCCTCCAAGTGCAGAGGTTTCTAGGACAGTAGCAAATTTCCCTCAAGTGGATGACCTAAGGTTTATCAATCCGTGGGAGGCGTAGGATGAAGATGGTCTCTCTCAAACAACCCTGCAACCAAATAACAAAGAGTCTCTTGTGTCCCCAACACACCCAATACAATGGTAAATTGTATAGGTGCACTAGTTCGGCGAAGAGATGGTGATACAAGTGCAATATGGATGGTAGATATAGGTTTTTGTAATCTGAAATTATAAAAACAGCCAGGTAACTAATGATAAAAGTGAGCACAAACGGTATTGCAATGCTAGGAAACAAGGCCTAGGGTTCATACTTTCACTACTGCAAGTTCTCTCAACAATAATAATATAACTGGGTCATATAACTATCCCTCAACATGCAACAAAGAGTCACTCCAAAGTCACTAATAGCGGAGAACGAACGAAGAGATTATTGTAGGGTACTAAACCACCTCAAAGTTATCCTTTCTGATCGATCTATTCAAGAGTCCATAGTAAAATAACACGAAGCTAATCTTTCCGTTCGATCTATCATAGAGTTCGTACTAGAATAACACCTTAAGACACAAATCAACCAAAACCCTAATGTCACCTAGATACTCCAATGTCACCTCAAGTATCCGTGGGCATGATTATACGATATGCATCACACAATCTTAGATTCATCTATTCAACCAACACAAAGTACTTCAAAGAGTGCCCCAAAGTTTCTACTAGAGAGTCAAGAAGAAAACGTGTGCCAACCCCTATGCATAAGTTCATTGAACCTGCAAGTTGATCATCAAAACATACATCAAGTAGATCACATGAATATCCCATTGTCACCACCGATAAGCATAGCAAGACATACATCAAGTGTTCTCAAATCCTTAAAGACTCAATCCGATAAGATAACTTCAAAGGGAAAACTCAACCCATTACAAGAGAGTAGAGGGGCAGAAACATCATAAGATCCAACTATAATAGCAAAGCTCGCGATACATCAAGATCGTATCACCTCAAGAACACGAGAGAGAGAGAGAGAGAGAGAGAGAGAGAGAGAGAGAGATCACATAGCTATTGGTACATACCCTCAGCCCCGAGGGTGAACTACTCCCTCCTCGTCATGGAGAGCGCCGGGATGATGAAGATGGCCACGGTGAGGATCCCCCTCTGGCGAGTCTTGGGAACAGGGTCTCGATTGGTTTTTGGTGGCTACAGAGGCTTGCGGCGGCGGAACTCCTGATATATTGTGTTGCTCGATGTTTTTAGGGTATATGGTCATATATAGGCGAAAGAAGTCGGTCAGGGGAGCCTGGAGGGGCCCATGAGGGTGGGGGCACGCCCAGGGGGGTAGGGCGCGCCTCCCTGCCTCGTGGCCACCTCGAAGCTTCCTTGACTTCCACTCCAAGTCTCATGGATTGCTTTCGTTCCAAAAATAACTTTCCCGAAGGATTCATTCCGTTTGGACTCCGTTTGATATTCCTTTTGTTTGAAACACTGAAATAGGCAATAAAATAGCAATTTGAGTTGGGCCTCCAGTTAGTAGGTTAGTCCCAAAAATGATATAAATGTGTAGAGTAAAGCCCATAAACATCCAATGGGTAATATAATATCATGGAACAATAAAAAATTATAGATACATTGGAGGCGTATCAATAGCCCAATATGCCTTTTGTTCTAGTTCGAGAGGTAAGTGACAAGCTTTTCCATATACCATTTTATACGGAGACATACCCATAGGATTCTTATATGCAGTTCTATAGGACCATAATACATCATCAAGTTTCTTGGACCAATTCTTTCTGGAACTATTAATAGTCTTTTGTAAAATTAATTTGAGCTCTCTATTACTCAATTCTACTTGACCACTAGACTGTGGGTGATATGGAGATGATTCAAAGATTAACAGTATACTTAGAAAGAATTTTACGAAAAGCACCATGAATAAAATGTGAACCACCATCAGTCATGAGATATCTAGGGACCCCGAACCTCGGAAAAATAACTTCTTTAAGCATCTTAATAGAGGTGTTATGATCAGCACTACTAGTTGGAATAGCTTCTACCCACTTAGTAACGTAATCAATAGCAACTAAAATATGTGTATACCCATTAGATGCAGGAAACGGTCCCATATAATCAAAGCCCCAAACATCAAATGGTTCAATAGCAAGAGAATAACTCATAGGCATTTCTTGACGTCTACTAATATTACCAATTCTTTGACATTCATCACAAGACAAGACAAACTTACGGGCATCTTTGAAGAGAGTAGGCCAATAAAAACCGGATTGCAATACCTTATGTGCAGTTCTATCTCCAGCGTGGTGTCCTCCATATGCCTCGGAGTGACACTTGTGTAGGATCTGTTCCTGTTCATGCTCAGGTACACAATGTCTAATAACACCATCTACTCCTTATTTATAAAGGTGTGGGTCATCCCAGAAGTAATGTCTTAAATCATAGAAAAACTTTTTCTTTTGTTGGTATGTGAAACTAGGTGGTATAAATTTAGCAACAATGTAATTAGCATAATCAGCATACCATGGAGCAGTACGAGAAGCATTTATGACAGCTAATTGTTCATCAGGAAAGCTATCATCAATAGGTAGTGGGTCATCAAGAATATTCTCTAACCTAGACAAGTTGTCTGCAACAGGGTTCTCAGGTCCTTTTCTATCAATAATATGCAAATCAAATTCTTGGAGCAAGAGAACCCATCTAATAAGTCTAGGTTTAGCATCTTTCTTTTTCATGAGATATTTAATAGCAGCATGATCAGTGTGAATAGTTACTTTACAATCAACAATATAAGGTCTGAACTTATCACAAGCAAATACAACTGCTAAGAATTCTTTCTCAGTAGTAGCATAATTTCTCTGGGCGGTGTCTAGAGTTTTACCAGCATACTGGATAACATTTAATTTCTTATCAACTCTTTGCCCTAAAACAACACCTACAACATAATCGCTAGCATCACACATAATTTCACAGGGTAAGTTCCAATCAAGTGGCTGAACAATAGGTGCAGAAATCAAAGCTTTCTTAAGTATTTCAAATGCTTCTACACAATCATCATCAAAGACAAAGGGAATGTCTTTTGCAATAAATTAGTCAGAGGCCTAGAGATTTTAGAAAAGTCCTTAATGAACCTCCTATAAAAACCGGCATGACCAAGGAACTTCTTATGCCTTTAATGTCCATGGGACACGGCATCTTTTCAATAGCATCAGCTTTAGCTTTATCAACTTCAATACCTTTTCAGAAATTTTATGCCCCAAGACAATGCCTTCATTAACCATAAAGTGGCACTTCTCCCAATTCAAAACAAGACTAGTATCTTCACATCTCTGCAAAACTCGATCAAGGTTACTCAAGCAATCATCAAAAGAGGATCCATAAACGGAGAAATCATCCATGAATACCTCACAAATCTTTTCACAGAAGTCAGAGAATATAGCCATCATGCATCTTTGAAAGTTAGTAGGTGCATTACATAAACCAAAAGGCATACGTCTATAAGCAAAAGTGCCGAAAGGGCAAGTAAAAGTAGTCTTTGCTTGGTCCTCAGCTGACACATGTATTTGAGAGAAACCAGAATAACCATCTAGGAAGCAGAAATGTGTATGTTTGGATAGTCTGTCTAGCATTTGATCAATAAAAGGTAAAGGGTAATGATATTTCTTAGTAGCTTTATTTAATTTACAGAAATCAATTACCATCCTATAGCCTGTAATAATTCTTTGCGGGATCAATTCATCTTTATCATTAGGAAGGACAGTAATACTTCCCTTCTTAGGGACACAATGGACAGGACTTACCCACTGACTATCAGCAACGGGATAAATTATACCTGCCTCAAGGAGCTTTAGTATTTGTTTTCTTACCACTTGCTTCATCTTAGGATTTAATTGTCGTTGATGATCTCTAACTGGTTTGGCATCTTCTTCCAATTTTATTTTGTGTTAGCATAAAGTGGGACTAATGCCCTTAAGATCATGAAGAGTATATCCAATAGCAGCATGGTGCTTCTTCAGAGTTTTCAATAATCTTTCCTCTTCCTGCTCTGAAAGGTTAGCACTAATAATAACAGGATATGTCTTCTTTTCATCAAGATAAGCATATTTAAGAGTATCTGGTAAAGGTTTAAGCTCAAACACGGGATCACCCTTGGGTGGAGGGGGATCCCTAGGATTTCAGCAGGCAAGTTATGTTTCAGAATAGGACCCTTTTTAAAGAATACTTCATCTATTGCCCTTCTTTCATTCATAAACATATCATTTTCATGGTCTAGCAAATATTGTTTTAAAGGATCAGTAGGAGGCACGGCAATAGAAGCAAGACCGATAATTTCATCCTTACTAGGCAATTCTTTATCATGGGGTTGTCTACGGAATTTAGCAAAATTAAACTCATGTTTCATATCCCCCAAGCCAATTGTAACAACATCCTTTTCACAATCAATCTTAGCATTAACAGTATTCAAGAAGGGTCTACCAAATATAATGGGACAAAAGCTATCTTGTGGGGAACCAAGAACAAGAAAATCAGCAGGATATTTAACTTTCCCACACAAGACTTCAACATCTCTAACAATCCCAATTGGTGAAATAGTATCTCTATTGGCAAGCTTAATTGTAACATCAATATCTTCTATCTCAGCAGGTGCAATGTCATGCATAATTTCTTCATATAAGGAATGAGGTATTGCACTGGCACTAGCACCCATATCACATAAGCCATGATAGCAATGATCTCCTATTTTAACAGAAATAATAGGCATGCCTACAACAGGTCTATGTATCTTAGCATCGGGTCTAGCAATGTTGGCAGCCTGTTCACAGAAATAAATAACATGCCCATCAATATTATCGGCCAAGAGATCTTTAACCATAGCAATACTAGGTTCAACTTTAATTTGCTCAGGAGGTGTATATGTTCTAGTGTTACTCTTACGAACAATAGTTGAAGCTTTAGCATGATCCTTTATCCTAACAGGAAAAGGTGGTTTCTCAACATAAGTAGTAAGAACAATAGGATCATTATAAGTGATAGTCTTTTCTTCAACTGTAATAGGTGCAACTACTTTTACTTCAATGGGAGGATTATATTTAAACCACTTCTCCTTAGGGAGATCAACATGAGTAGCAAATGATTCACAGAAAGAAGCTACTATCTCAGAGTCAAGTCCATATTTAGTGCTAAATCCGCGAAAAGCATCGGTATCCATAAAAGATTTAACACAATCAAACTTAGGTGTCATACCTGACTCCTTACCATCGTCGAACCCCAATCTTGAGTTGCGTTTAATTCTTTCCAATAAGTCCCACTTGAATTCAATAGTCTTGACATATAAGAACCAGCAGACAAGAAGTATCGAGCATGGTGCGATCATTGAGAGAAAGCGAGCATAAATTTTTTGAATAATCATTTCTCTTGAGAGCTCATGATTGGGGCATGAATATAGCACTGACTTAAGCCTCCCCCAAGCTTGAGCGATACTTTCTCCTTCGCGAGGCCAAAAATTATATATAAAATTACGATCGCGATGAACAAGATGCATAGGATAAAACTTTTGGTGAAATTCCAATCTCAATCGTTTATAGTCCCAAGATCCCATATCATCACATAGCCTATACCATGTCAATGCATCTCCCTTCAAAGATAAAGGGAAGACCTTCTCTTAACAACATCATCGGGCATAACTGCAAGCTTAAATAATCCACAAACTTCATCCACATAGATAAGGTGTAAATTGGGATGCAATGTTCCATCTCCTGCAAAGGGATTAGCTAGCAGTTTCTCTATCATACCTGAAGGAATTTCAAAGTTAACATTATCAGTAGGTTGAGGAGCAACTCTTTGCTCTACAGGTCGGGCTGAAGATACCCCAAACAAGCCCCTCAAAGGATTAATTTCCATAGTAACAAGTGACAGCAAATTTCAGCACACTATATAAATGTTTCCTTACCAAGTTCCACTCACCAAAGGCGCTTCACTCCCCGGCAACGGCGCCAGAAAAGAGTCTTGATGACCCACAAGTATAGGGGATCTATCATAGTCCTTTCGATAAGTAAGAGTGTCTAACCCAACGCGGAGCAGAAGGAAATGACAAGCGGTTTTCAGTAAGGTATTCTCTGCAAGCACTGAAATTGTAGGTAACAGATAGTTTTGTGATAGGATAATTTGTAACGGGTAACAAGCAATGAAAGTAAATAAGGTGCAGCAAGGTGGCCCAATCCTTTTTGTAGCAAAGGACAAGCCTAGATAAATTCTTATAATGAGAAAAGCGCTCCTGAGGACACATGGGAATTATCGTCAAGCTAGTTTTCTTCACGCTCATATGATTCGCGTTCGTTACTTTGATAATTTGATTTGTGGGTGGACCCGTGCTTGGGTGCTGCCCTTTATTGGACAAGCATCCCACTTATGATTAACCCCTATTGCAAGCATCCACAACTACAAAAGAAGTATTAAGGTAAACTAACCATAGCATGAAACATATGGACCCAAATCAGCCCCTTACGAAGCAACGCATAAACTAGGGTTTAAGCTTCTGTCACTCTAACAACCCATCATACACTTATTACTTCCCAATGCCTTCCTCTAGGCCCAAATAATGGTGAAGTCTCATGTAGTCGGCATTCGCATAACACCACTAGAGGAGAGACAACATACATCTCATCAAAATGTCGAACGAATACCAAATTCACATGACTACTAATAGCAAGACTTCACCCATGTCCTCAGGAACAAACATAACTACTCACAAAGCATATTCATGTTCATGATCAGAGGGGTATTAATATGCATTAAGGATTGATCTTCCACCGGATAAACCAACTAGCATCAACTACAAGGAGTAATCAACACTACTAGCAACCCACAGGTACCAATATGAGGTTTTCGTACAAAGATTTGATACAAGAGATGAACTAGGGTTTGAGAGGAGATGGTGCTGGTGAAGATGTTGATGGAGATTGACCCCCTCCCGATCAGAGGATCGTTGGTGATGACGATGGGGATGATTTCCCCCTCCCGGAGGGAAGTTTCCCCGGCAGAATAGCTCCGCCGAAGCCCTATATTGGTTCCGCCAAGGTTCCGCCTCGTGGCGGAGAAGTTTCATCCCGAAAGCTTGCTTATGATTTTTTCCAGGGTAAAAGACTTCATATAGCAGAAGAGGGGCACCGGGGGGCTGCCAGGGGGCCCACGAGGCAGGGGGCGCGCCCTGTTAGGGTGTGCGCACCCCCCACCCTCGTGGACGGTGGGTGCCCCCCTCAGGTATTTCTTCCACTGAATAATTATCAATAATTCCAAAAATGACTTTCGTGGAGCATCATGACTTTTGGAGCTGTGCAGAATAGGTTTCCAATATTTGCTCCTTTTTCAGCCAAGAACCCCAGCTGCCGGCATTCTCCCTCTTTATGTAAACCTTGTAAAATAAGAGAGAATAGCCATAAGTATTGTGACATAATGTGTAATAACAGCCATAATGCAATAAACATCGATATAAAAGCATGATGCAAAATGGACGTATCAGCCTTATACCCATGATACTCATCAACTGTGCCATAGGTAGTGTCATTGCTTAGGCATCATCCCTGTTCTTCCACAAGAAATAATTATGCTGACCCAATGTGTCTTCTCTTTTTTATATTTGATTTCTACGTTCTAGTATGTAATATTGCGTCATCGTCCATCTTCAACGTTCCAGTTGTTAATTTTGCATCATAACGTGTGGAAAACTGGAGTCAACAACAACTCTGAATCATTTCTAGTATCAATGTTATCACAATCTTCCCTGCCAAAGAATCATAATTGTTAAAAGCAAAACATATAGTCATAAATTCTACTATGATAGAAATGCACATGAGAGAAAGAAACTTGATTGTGTGCCAATACATAGCTTTCATCTCTTCATTATAGAATAGTAAAAGACAGTACATATGCATCAGCTGAATTAGATTGATCAATTAATGCTAATTGTTATGTTTTGCTCATCCGTATGGAAAGAACCTTGATATCATAAATTAAAAAAGGAGAAATTCAGTCATAACTAAAGAAGAGATCTAAGTACAGAAACCAACCTTGGTTTCGTTGGACAGATTCTTAGTGCAGGGATGAATCTCTTCTAGTCTCTTATCTTGAACGATGATCTAAATAAATATCAGCACATCAGAACATGCCATAAACAGGGATAGAAAGGAGGGGTAGGGGCGTTCAAAAGGGACTCACCAGTACAAACCACGGCTAGATCTGGGCTCTGGCAGGCAAAGAAGACATTGTATCCATGAAAGGAAGCAGGTGGAAACATAATGGGCACCTCGCCGCTGCCGCTGCCGCTGGAAGGAACGTCTAGCGATGCATCCTACACTGCATTCTTGTCTCCACCTAAGTAGCATCAGGAGGAACGTAGGGAAGGTAAAATGATTTCACCTCTAGCCCAAGAAGGAAGAAGTTGATTTTACCTGGAATCTCTACAAAGCGCAAGACATACGAGAGGGAGATGTCATGACACCTCGGTTATGGGGATAGCATCGCGGCGGCGAGCGGACCTATGGAAGAAGCCATCAGAGAGGTTGCACCTCGTGAGAGAGGCGAGAAGTACAGAGGAATCGTGTGGCGTCGCTGCTTCGCCTTCTCTAAAAAGGCCAAGGTTGGCCCAGTTAACCAGAGAGTCTCAATTTTGTTACGGGAGCGGCAACCCATTTCATTTGCGGAAACTATTGCACTTGTAGGTTTATCCAACGGCCAAAAACTAATACATCCATAGATCCGATGATCAAAAACACTAATGGCCTTAGAGGGCTCGAAGAGTGCTCGGTTGTAATATCTTTAAATATATCTTTTTTTCATCAATATATGCATATTTCAAAGTGTCTAGCAATTGTTTTAATTCAAACACGGGATCACCTTTAGGTGGAGGAGAACCTCCTAGAGTTTCAATACGTAGATTGTGTTTAAGCAGAGGTTGTTGTTCGAAAAAGATTCTATCTATTTCATTTCTTTCACGCATATGCAAATCATTTTCATGGTCTAGCACATATTGTTCTAAAGGATCAGTAGGAGGTACAGCAATAGAAGCAAGACCAATA
Source organism: Aegilops speltoides (assembly GCA_021437245.1). Classification (NCBI taxonomy): domain Eukaryota; kingdom Viridiplantae; phylum Streptophyta; class Magnoliopsida; order Poales; family Poaceae; genus Aegilops; species Aegilops speltoides. The sequence continues at coordinate 414,536,808 of CM038142.1, forward strand.
ATTTCATCCTTACTAGGCAAATCTTTCTTATGAGGTTGTCTACTAAACTTGGAAAAATTAAATTCATGAGATTCATCACCAAAGCTAACACCGACAATTCATTTCTTACAATCTATTCTAGCATTGACGATGTTCAAGAAAGGTCTACCAAAAATAATGGGACAAAAGTCATCTTGTGGGGAGCCAAGAACAAGAAAATCAGTAGGGTATTTTATTTTCCCACACAAGACTTGAACATCTCTAAGAATCCCGATTGGTGAAATAGTATCTCTATTGGCAATTTTAATAGTAACATCTATGTCTTCTATTTCGGCAGGTGCTATTTCATTCTTAATTTCTTCATATAAGGAAAAAGGAATAGCACTCATACTAGCACCTAGGTCACATAATCCATGATAACAGTGATCTCCTATCTTGACTGAGACAACAGGCATGCCAACAACTGGTCTATGTTTATCTTTTTAATTGGGTTTGGCAATTCGAGAAGCTTCATCACAAAAGTAAATAACATGCACAACGATATTATCGACCAAGAGATCTTTAATCATAGCAACACTAGGTTCAACTCTGATTTGTTCAGCTGGTTTGGATGTTCTAACATAACTTTTATTAACCACAATTGAAGCTTTAGTATGTTCCTTCATCCTAACAGGGAAATCTGGTTTTTCAATATAAGTAGTGGGAACAACTGGATCAACATTGTAAATGATAGTTTCTTCTTTAGCTTTTATCGGTTCTTTAATTTCTTCTTTAATAGGTGGGTGATATTTAAACCACTTCTCCTTAGGGAGATCAACATGAGTAGCAAAAGATTCACAAAAGGAAGCTACTATCTCAGAGTCAAGTCCATATTTAGTGCTAAACTTTTGAAAACCATCAGTATTCGTAAAAGATTTAACACAATCAAACTTATGTTCAATACCCGACTCTATACCTTCATCGAGTTCCCAATCTTTAGAGTTGCGTTTAATTCTTTCTAAAAGATCCCACCGAAATTCAATAGTCTTCTTCATAAAAGAACCAGTACAAGAAGTATCGAGCATGGATTGATCATTACGAGAAAGTCGAGCATAAAAATTCTGAATAATAATTTCTCTTGAAATCTCATGATTGGGGCATGAATATAACATTGAATTAAGCCTCCCCCAAGCTAGAGCGATATTTCTCCTTCACGAGGCCAATATATATATATATATATATATATATATATATATATATATATATATATATATATATATATATATATATATATATATCCGATCACGATGAACTAGATGCATAGGATAATTTTTTGATGAAATTCCGATTTCAACCGATCCCAGTTCCAAGATCCAATATCATCGCATAGCCTATACCATGTCAATGCTTTTCCCTTCAAAGATAAAGGGAAAACCTTCTTCTCAGCTTCATCTCGGGGTAAACCTGCAAGCTTAAACAATCCACAAATTTCATCCACATATATCAACTGCATATTGGGATGTTCGGTTCCATCTCATGCATAAGGATTAGCTAGCAGTTGTTCTACCATACCCGAAGGAATTTCATATTCAACATTTTCAGTAGGTGTAGTAGGTTGAGGGGCAACTAATTGTGGTTCCGATCGAGGTGAAGATACCCCGAACAAACCCCTCAAAGGATTGTTTTCCATAGTAGCAAGTGACAATAAATTTCAGCATGTAGTAATAATGTTTCCTTACCAATTTCCACTTACCAAGAGCGCCTCACTCCGCGGCAGCGGCGCCAAAAAATAGCCTTGATGACCCACAAGTATGGGGTCAATTGTAGACTTTTTGATAAGTAAGAGCGTCGAACCTAACCAGGAGCAGAAGGAAATGACAAGTGGTTTTCAGCAAGGTTATGTCTGCAAGTGCCAAAATTGTAAGTAGCAGAGTAGTTTGATAGCAAGATAATTTGCAATGAGCGAGTAATGATAGTAGTAACAAAAGTGCAGCAAGGTATCCCAATCCTTTTGTGGCAAAGTACAGGCTAAAATGGTCTCTTATGATAAGCAAACTGGTCTTGAGGGTACACGGGAATTTCATCTAGTCACTTTCATCATGTTGGCTTAATTCGTGTTTCTTCTAGTCACTTTCATCATGTTGGCTTAATTTCGCTACTTTGATAATTTGGTATGTGGGTGGATCGATGCTTAGGTGTTGTTCTTAGTTGACCAAACCTCCTACTTATGATTAACTCTCTCGCAAGCATCCGCAACTATGAGAAAAGTATTAAGAATAAATTCTAACCATAGCATTGAACTTTTGGATCCAGTTGGTCCCTTACGGGTTATAGCAAAACTAGGGTTTAAGCTTCTGTCACTCTTGCAACCCATCATCTAATAACTACTCCACAATGCATTCCCTTAGGCCCAAATATGGTGAAGTGTCATGTAGTCAACGTTCACATGACACCACTAAGGGAATCACAACATACATACCATCAAAATATCGAACACATATCAAGTTCATATGATTACTTGCAACATGATTTCTCCTGTGACCTTAAGACCAAAAGTAACTACTCACAAATGATAATCATGCTCAAGATCACAGGGGTATTAAATAGCATAATGGATCTGAACATATAATCTTCCACCAAATAAACCATATAGTAATCAACTACAAGATGTAATCAACACTACTAGTCACCCACAAGCACCAATCTATAGTTACGATACAAAGATTGAACACAAGAGATGAACTAGGGTTTGAGAGGAGTTGGTGATGTTGAAGATGTTGATGAAGATAGCCCTCCCCAAGATGGGAGAGTTGTTGGTGATGATGATGACGATGGTTCCCCCCCCCCCCTCCCGGGAGGGAAGTTCCCCCGACGGAATCGCTCCGCCGGAGGGCAAAAGTGCTCCTGCAAAAGTTCTGCCCCGAGATGGTGGCGCTTTGTCCCAAAAGTCCTCTCCTTATTTTTTTCTAGGTCAAAATGACTTATATGCCAGAAGAGGGGCACCGGAGGTGGGCCTGGGTGAGCACAACCCACCGGGGCACGCCTGGGCTCCCTGGCGTGCCCAGGTGGGTTGTGCCCACCTAGTGGGCCACCTCTGGTACTTATTTGTTCCAATATTCCTCAAATATTCCATAAAAATTCCTCGTAAAGTTTCAGCTCATTTGGAGTTGTGCAGAATAGGTAGCCTGACGTAGCTTTTTCAGGTCCAGATTTCCAGCTGCCAGAATTCTCCCCCTTTGTGTATACCTTGCATATTATGAGAGAAAAGGCATTAGAATTACTCCAAATAGCATTATTATACAATAAAACAACATAAATAACAGTAGGTAATCATGATGCAAAATGGACGTATCAAGCTCACGCACCATGAGCAGCACAACCTGCGTGTCCGTCGGACCGCAATGAGCATGTGAAGATGACGCGGTGGCTGGCGTAGGCGACGAAGTGGCGGTGCGGCCATCACGCCACACAGAAGGTGGCAGCGATGAATCCCGATGCTCGTGAGTTGCAGGACCGGTGGTGGCGTTGGTCGCAGGGGAAGGAGAGCGGCGAGGAGCACCATTGCCCACGGGTGCCATCTCAGCGACTTTAGCGGCCCAGAGCTCGGCACGAACATAGAGAGCGTCGGCCATAGGAGTGACGGAATGATGGTGGAGCAAATGGTGGAAGAGAGGCTTCGACACGCCCTATCTGGCATGCCAAATGTCGGATTCAGGGCTCCGCGGACCCAAGAAAGGTTCGAACTCTGGGCGTGTGCGAAGAACTCAGTCTATCCAACCAACCAACTCATCGCCCCACGACCTAGCTTGATGAACAAGGAAGAAGATGGACTCGGCGGTTTACCAGGTTCGGGCAACCTTGTGGTGTAAGACCCTACTCCTGCTTTGGGGTGGATTTGCCTCACGAGGGGATGAGGATGAACAAGTACAAGGGATGAACAATCTCACGAGGTCTGCTCTGGTGAGGGAGTGAGTTGAGAGGTTCGGATCGGATCCCATCTATGGTGGTGGCTAACCTATATTTATAGTGGCCTCGTTCCTCTTCCCCCAAAACGTAGGTGGGAAGGGATCCCACAATGTCCAATTTGAAAGGGGACAAGTAGTACATCTTATCCTGGTGAAAGGTGGTCTTTGCCTGCAAAGCTTCTGGTCGTGACGCCGCGGTGGGCTCGGCGATGACATCCGTCCTGCCATCCTAGCGGTCTTGCTCTTGTTGCACTGGAATGGAAACCTTTGCCTAATTCTTCGGGAACCCACGCCTGCGCTTGCCTCCTTAGTACCAAAGAGGAAATTGTCTTCTCTGCGCCTGCTGGCGCCCGCTTGGCCTTGATCATCATGGCTTGCGTCACCGCAACCTCATGAGGTTGGGCACCTGCATAGGAATCTCTGCTCCTCAGGAGCAGCCTGGGAAGGCCGCTCCCTTAGGAGGTCTTGGCGTCATTCGCCTCGCGAGGCTTGGCCCCTCACGAGGATCTTGTCTTGGTAATCTTGTAGATGGGCCGTACCAGGCCGTTGATGGAGCCACGGCGTGGGCCATAGATAGGCAAGTCTGGGTGCCCTAGTTCCCAGTACGCCGACAATTTTGCAAGACTTCTCGCAAAAAAACATTTTGCAAGACTGGCAAGCTCACGAGCTACTTTATTCGCTTCTCTATTACGATGTTCAAAACTAGTAAGAGAAAAACGCAAGCTATAAAATAGCAATCATCAAAAACCGCGGTCGCCGCTCCTGCAGAATGTCCTCCGCTCTTCGTTGCGTCAATGACTTCCACGTTATCAGAGTTGATAACAAAACGGTTGCAACGCGCCTTTTGTGCCAGCAATAAGCCAAACCTAAGTGTTAATGCTTCCGCTATTAGGACATCAACACACCATTCAATTTTCCAATTTCCTCCAACAATAAAATTTCCTTTGTCATCCCTAAGGACGGCACCTGCTGTGCCGCTTAGTAGATCATGATCAAAGGAAGAATCCACATTCAGCTTAACAAATCCCCTAGGAGGTGTGCTCCATCCTTCATTCTTTCTTTTTGCATTAGTTTAATGGGAATTATCATAATTAGCCATTATAGCACGAATCTCTATCAAGGTTTGGTACGCCTCTTGAGACTTTCCCTCATGAACTAGGTTCCGTCTATTCCACCATAAATACCATGCGGTTATAGCGATCATCTCCCGTGCATTCTGGAAACCCAATATAGATAATTCTTGACCTGTCATGAGGAGTAATAATTCAAAGATTGCCTCTCCCGCACGATCGATCACACAAGCTCTTTTAATTGTTTAATACATTCCCAATTTCTCGCATACTTCTTTTGCCTTCTGGCACAGAAACAACACGTGCTTGGTATCTTCTGGCCCATTCGAACAAGCTGGGCAAACAGGCAAAGTTTTGATGTGTCTATTGGCCAGCGTGACACGACACGGTAGGGTCTCATGAAGTGTACGCCAGATAAAGATTTTTACCTTCGCCGGACAAGCTAATCTCCAAATCTTACCCCAAATAGGATTGTCCTTGCTTCTACCCATACCATTTGTGTATTCCAATTTCCTCTCGTATTGTTTATTCCATTCCTCCAAATAAGCTGATCGTACAGTAAACAAACTATTTTTAGTATAGCTCCAAGCAATGAAATCTGGCATATTATGCATGGGGAGAGGGATCGCTAGGACTCTTCGAGCATCAATTGGCCATAATGTTTGCCTCACCAAATCTTCATCCCAACCGTACGTGATTGGATCAATAAGGTAAGAAACTTTCGTCAATAGATTCCCTTGTCTAGGACTAATAATTCTCCTATTCGTACAATTCGGGATCCATGCATCTCTCCATATGTCAATATTTTATCCATTTCCGACTCTCCATATATAACCATTTCTAAGAGATTCCACTCCCGCTATAATAATTTGCCATGTGAAGGAGGAACCCTTTTTTAAACTTGCGTTCATTAAGTCGCCCTCCGGAAAATACTTGGCTCTTAATATTGTAGCACACAGCGAAACCGGAATATCTAGGAGACACCAAGCTTGTTTAGTTAACAATGACAAATTTAAACAGTGTATATCTATTATTCCATGTAAATGTGCGTTTCCGGATTGACCATGGTTTTCCCCTTGCTTTTTCTAGGCTGGGTGGACTCCCTTCTATGCATCCTCCTACTGTTGCCCATACTTTGTGGGGTATTGTGTTGAAAAATATTGAGAGGTATTTCTCCAGCTAAAATCACAATTTACAGTCTTCCGTACAGATATTGTCCAAACAGTACAACAAGAACAAGATGTATGTGTGACAGAGAGTACACGTGAGCCTCTTTATTTCCATCCTTCTCCTCCCATGTTACATTTAGTTTTATTGATCAATTTGCTTGCATTTATCCTCTTCCAAACATCCTAGCTGCTCATGTTAGGACACATAATATCCAAGTAGGATACCTCATCTGATATGCAAAGGTGATTAATTGATGATAGCAAGACACTTGTACTTAAATAAATTTTTATTTATGAGAAAGAGCAAGCTTTCAAATCATCTGCTTGACACATAACAAATATGTTATAGGTGCAATTTATTTGTGCTATATAAATCTGAAGTCATGTTGTAAGTTAAATAACTACCTTCCAAATTTCCAACTCAATTCATTTCATGTTGTGACTCAAAGAACTACCTTGTATACCATCTCATCAATTTTAGAGGGTGCTAAGGTACCAAAAGATCATCAATTTAATGCGAGCATATGACAATACACTTAATTAAATTCTAAATACATGATTATGGAGTCCTTGAGTTGCAAAAAATATTCATCTTTCATTTGACTTTTACTAGTATTTTCATGTCCTTTTAGCACTTACCATCTACCCCTTTCCTACATTTTTCATACCCTTTTATGGTGTTTAAGAAAATGGCTATATATGTTACAGCTAGTGAATTATATAGCACAATATACTATAGTCTATCAACATCTTAAATTTATGTTGCTATATATATCACCATCCAATTGTTAATTTTTCTCATCCATAGATATGATCTTGATCTAGATCATGTGGTCCATTTTTAGGTATAATTGTTTAAATACCATGTTCTTCGTTAAGCACTAGGTGTGTGTAATGCAGAGATAGTGTGTTCTGATATTTAGGTTAGACTTCTCCAAATTATGCAATATGTTTATTCTTGTTCCTCTTCTAATATTCATATTGTATCTATTATATCATTCCTGATATTGTGATGTGGAAATTTTTCTTGAAGTATTATGGTTGGTGCATGTTGTCCTTCAAGATTGTAATCAATAGCAAAATTTAGTTTGTATGAAGGCTTCAGTTTCTACTGTTGATGTTTCCTTTGCAACTTGTTAAACACAAAAGCTTTAGCCTTCTTCATTTATTAACATAGAAAAATCTATGGTGGTATTATGAATATATTACCACGGACCAACTCCTAGCATCCCATAGTATAAACAGACAGGTGTAGCAACACACATCATCAAGGATCTAGTTCACATTGCATCCAGTAAACCAAGGAGGCGAACAGGTGGCGCCAAAGTAGCAGACTGCCAGTGAATTACATGGTGTCAATTGTGTTGGACCTCGACCATGGAACCTCGTTGTCAAGCACGTAGTAGGCGTCCCTCCGACTTGTAGTCGGTGAACAACTAACTTCCCACGTATCACTACTACAGGAACACCCTGATGTGATCGTTCACCTTTGACGAGCGGGGAGAAACTTGTCACTGGTGCCTATTACCAGCTACGGCCAGCCTACAACCCATCACTGGTACATCACCAGAAGGTCCAAGTGCAACATATCAGTGACAAGCAGTTGAATTGTTGGTCACTTGTATGATGATTGAAGCCTTGGATTACCCGCCACTGATGTGGGATCATAGTGATGCGTTGACCAAGTTCACACCCCCTCCCACCCATACCCCGAGCCCTCCACCACCTAGGGGTTGGACCGTCCCCGATCGAGACCCTCTTCCCCGCGTCTATGGACAACCACCTGTCTCCTCCTAGTTTGACATCATCCTCCGCAACCATCACTGGACGCCGGCTAGGATTCAGCCGCCATCCTCGTACTCAACCCTCCATCAACCTCTCCAGCCTTGCTTGCCTCTTCTTGGCCATGCCAACCTGCAATGTTCCTCGCTCATCGTCCTCCTCCGTGACCTCACCTTCATCCTCCCCCTCCTGCAGTTCTCCTCCTTGAGCCCTTCTTACTCGCGCCACTCCCCGAGCCAGTCATCCCCAACCCTGTCGTCCTCGTTTGTCAGCACAAGCACTACACATATCTTCTCATGGTATAATGGGTTGAGCCCACACTTGAATGCTTGCTCTATGGTTGTGTATTGTGACTATGACTACTCTGATTGTGCATCAACTGTCGATCATAAGCAACACAACTCATGCAAAATTGGCTTGCATATTGAGATGTGTACACACGGGGGCTAGAGCTGGATAATAACAAGCGTAGCCGCATGTCATTGTGCCTATTTTCTCATGGCCAAAGGATGGTTCCCTATTTCATTCATTATCTCACCAAGAACGAATCAATGCAGAGAATAATGGTATAGATAGATCTTTCCTTTTTTACAAAATGGGGCATTTTTTCCTTCCTGTGTGTTGATTTTTGTTTTCTTGAAAAAATTCCTAGATATGATGCAGATTTGGGGATGGGGGTCCACTAATCACCCTGTATCAGAACGATCCATCTCACAAAGTTTTACAACCCCATCCAGATCAAACCACAACCAGATTGCGATTTTAACATGCACTCATCCTATGCTGGCTAGGTCATGACTAACATGATTTCTTGCATGTCTAATATGTTTCACTTCCACCTCTCTCTCAACTCGAATGAGACCCTTTGTCTCATGCACAACGCATGCATCACATGACCTGAAAATACTATCATGGTCAAGCATTGTCGCCGCTTCAGAACTGTTTGTTTCAAGAATAAACAGTAATGAGCTCCACTCCAATGCGACTGCAACTCCCTCGACATGCTTGCAGCTCAGTCGCCGATGCATTACCACATGTGATCAAAATGACGGCAAGAAGAAAATATTGATCTAATCGGCCGCGTCTCGAAGTACCATACCCACGTCGCCATTCCCGTCCCGCAACAAAAAGGAACCATATACATTTAACTTCTGCCAGCCTTTCAGTGGGGGTTCCCGTCGATCAGCCGACGGCTCGGAGTTGTGATGTTTGCTCTCTCGAGGACCACCTTCTCCTTGCCCATGTTGGCCTGCGGATGTTGCTGGATGCACAGAAGTGATGTTATGTAGCCATGCAGGAATCGGCGTGACACTTCCGTGGGCGGCTGGGCCTTATCATGCATAATCTCATTGCTCACGTGCCAGGAGCCCCATAATTTCATCAGTACCACCATGCATGATGTGTCAGAGAGTGGGTGTAGGACGTCAAAGAACCTCTCCGACCCTTTGTTCCAAACTTCAACAATGCCCGAGATCATCCAATCCGTCGTCATCGCCTGCCAGAGAGCCACCGGTCGAGGGCACTTGAACATGGCGTGGAAACCATACTCGTGTTCCATACCATAGAGAGGGCACATGTCGTTAGTTTCCAACTGTCATGAATGTTCATTTGCCCACATAGCTAATGAGTTGAAACCAATCGCAATCGAATACCCATAACTTTAGGGGAGCAGGACACCCCTAGATGATCTGCTAGATGGAACGAAGAACATCCGATGCCCTCTCGATGTGCACGCCAAAGGACGCTCGCGCTCATCATGGCGAAGCGGTATGCCAACCGGACGGAGAAGACATCAGATTCTCTGGTGCCTAGGCGAGAACGTCCTCAGGGGCGTGCGTGGAGGTTCTGATGCGGGTGATGACCTCGATGTCGATGGGGAGGAAGTACTGCCTGAGGAGGTCCATGCATCAGGACCCATGTTCATCTAGCATGTCTAACACTCTCCTACTCCCTCTGTCCTTTAAAGAGTGTACATCCAACTTTGTTGGAAGGTCAAACTATCTCAATGTTTGACCGAGTTTGTGCAAAAATATATCAATGTTTATGAAACCAAATAGGTATATGATGAAAATATATTTTATCATGAATCTAATGCTACTAATTTGATGGCATAAATGTTGGTGCATTATTGTATAAATACGGTCAAACATAAAAAAGTTTGACTTTCCAACAAAGTTGGAAGTACACTCTTCAAAGGACGGAGGGAGTAAGTCTGCACGTGCCCTGAGGCGTGATGAGCTCGCCTGATGGCTCTCTAGGCAGCCATCTATCTCACCAGATACGGATTTGACGACCGCTCCGAATGCGCCAATTCAACCCCTTTTTCAAGAGTTTCAAGCCGTGCATGGTCGCCTGCCAAGTACCGATGCATTGCCCGAGAAGACAGTGTCCTCAAGTCGACTGACCGGATAGTAGCGAGCTTTCAGTACCTACGCACAAAGACTGTCAAGTTTGGTTAGGAGGCGCCACGCCTTGCTGAAGTCAGGGAAACCCAAGCCGCTACCCTATTTTTGTTTCTGAATTTTTTTGCCCCGCCATCCGGTGTGTTTTCTGGTTCCCCTACTCCGACCCCCACCGAAAGTTGCGGATCATCCTATTAAGATCATCACACACGCCCCCGCAAAAAAAAGATCATCACACTCGGACATACGGAGTTTGAATACAACCATCATGTGCGTGGGTATAGCTTGAGCCAGCTTTATCAAGAGATGATGCAGAATATCCGCTCGGCGTTCGCAAGTCAGGCAAGCTTACATCGAGATCTGAGTGTCGGTAAATGGAGGTAGGATAAAACTTTGGATCGGACAATCGGCTATAAACATTTCAAAATTGATAGTTTTTCAAATTGCACCAATTAACACCAACTCAAATAAGATCCAAATTCTTTTGTAAGGTACATTTGAACGATACTTGGCTGACTTCAACCTCCACCTTCACGAACTACCCACTGTTATCCTCTAGAAATCTTTGCAGCCCCTGCAACACATCCATCCAACACTGTATGTAACTGAAGAAACCATTCACTCTCATGCAGATCACCCAAATATCGGCTAAGAGTGGTACTTCCACCTTTTTTTCCGCTTTATAGTTGGCTCCTCCATGAACCTCTCTCCGCCCTCCTGCCCTCTTCTTCCACTCTACTAAACTTGATGATACGTCCAGTTGGTTATCCAAAACGGGTTTAGTTTAAACCAACGGAAGAGGCTACTGCAGAACTGGGATTCTCCTCTTGTGTGTTTTCAGGCTTACTCCGGGACATGATGTCTCCTAGAAACACTAGCCAACCAACGGTGCATCTTAACCAAATAATGCTAATGTCGTATAAGCAATTCATTCATAACATCATCAGTTACATTACATAACAGATTGTATTTCCTCTCAAAACAGAGGAGGTGAGAAGACGTTTGATGTTAGAGCTGACTCTTGCCTCATTATCTCTCTTTTTGATTGATCGCTGTCAGGATTTCTCGTTGTTACTTAATGACTGATTTTCAGTTTGAATTCTATGTTTTACTATATGATTGCCATAAGACTTTGTTTAAGAATACATGTCTCAATTTGATAATCTAAATCAGAGTTATGTAATTTTTTTTTTGAACCAAAACATGTAGTAGGACCCTAAATGCAGTACCAAATAAAGAAGCCTGCATAAGCAACATTTCTTGCACTACATCCACCTTGTAACATTCACATGCATCTGTAAATGCATGAAACTGTAGACAGAATGAACACTTTCTGATAAAATTGGTAAATAATAAGTATATTAGACAGACCAGTACCTGTAACAAATATTGTTGGGAGTCATCTATCGCATTGGATATTAAAACCAGTACTATGCAAGTAAAAAGTGACTCCAATGTGTTTCCATGAGGTCCTTATTTCTAAGTAATTTTGTCTGATAAATCCAAGAGAAGTCATTAATCACCAATACATATCCACCAGATGATCCCAGCGGAAAAAACAGAGGTTTTCTTAGATTTACCTGCGTAACAGTACACATCAATTGGTCTGAGTTTACAAGACCAATGACATTTGCAGATAAAAAGATACAAGCTAGTATAACTGTTCAGCTGAAAAAATCATATTATCTACCCATGGAGTTTAACACAAAAAAGATATCAGTAACTTCATATTGGATGTTGGACCTGGGGAAAAGAAATCTGGCATATCCCTGCAATTTGAAAAACAACCTCATAAAAATCTAAAACAATTGTCAGTAGAACATAGGTTGTAGCCAGAACATTCTATGAGAAGCAGGACTAAAAGTGTATTACTCCCTCCGTTCCTAAATATTTGTCTTTCTAGAGATTTCAACAAGTGACTACATACGGATGTATATAGACATATTTTAGAGTGTAGATTCGCTTATTTTGCTTCGTGCGTAGTCGCTTGTTGATATCTCTAGAAAGACAAATATTTAGAAACGGAGGGAGTACAAGATAATTTGCACCAACAGTTGAACCATAGGCAGAATCAGTAATAACAGGAATTTGCAGCACGTTCCATCAATCAACGGATAACTAAACAGCCATCATAGAGCTCAAGTGGTATCAGGACTTCGGTGCAGTGATACAAATAAGGTTATCAAATTTTCCAATGATGAAGCACGAGGGAGGATAGTTTGGCTAGAGATAAGTGCTAGGAATAATAGGTTGCCACATTTCACATATACGGTGACAACTTAAGCGTAAACGTAAACATAAAACACACACACTAACTGAAGAGAGAGAACATAGACATAAAACAGACACTAACTGTAGCTCAATACACCAACCAGCGCAATGTTAGCCTCTGGTGGCTACTGCCTGATGAATGCCTGCCTCAACAAGCATTGCAGGCACTATTTATTCCAAAACATCTATCCCCGAACTGTTTATTCCAGGCAACTGCATCCAGAACCAGATTCCCATTGCAATAGAGAAAGGACACATAAAAACACACTCATCAAAATTGATTACTCGTCGAAATAGTTCATATACGATCACAGATCAGTCTGAACGAGCAGTGCCATATCACAGACCGGACTGAAGTATCAGACTGGGCATCGATGCGATGCGATGCAAATACACACAACGCACGCCACTACTCGTTCCTTCTCCTCTTTACCCTCCTCTGCTCCACCGCAGTAGCGCCCTCACGCTTCGCGTCCTTCGGATCGTCATTGCCGCCGGTGCCCGGCGCCGCGTAGAGAGGCAGCGCGATCGACTCGGGTGCCTTCAAGTGCAGCGCCCGCACGTTCCTCCACTTCCTGGGCACGCACGCGGCGGCCGCCTCCACCGCGGCCACCACGTTCTCCACCGCCTCTTCCGGCGCCATCGCCGCGTGCCCCACCCGCACGGCGCGGCACGTGCCGGCCTCCACGCGCAGCTCGACGCGGCGCGCCGCCTCCCTCGCGGACTCGGCCCAAGCCGGGTCGGCGAGGTCGACGGGCACGACCCTGCCGCGGCCCTTGGCGCCCTTGCCGCTGCCGGGGATCTTGAGCCGGCTGTCGACGAGGACCAGGCCGCGGCGCGCGACGGCGGGGAGGGAGCGGAGCGCGGAGGAGGGGAGCGTCTCGATGTCGTCGGGGAGGTCGTCCGGGAGGCGGTCGGCGACGAGGAAGATGGAGGGGAATGGGGAGAGTGGGAGGCTGAGATGGTGCTCGAACCGGCGGACGGGGGCGGTCTTCAAGGTGACGAGGAGGTAGATGGGCTCCGGCGCCGGGGAGGGGTGGTGCTTGAGCCATCGGAGGAGCGCGCCCACCGCGCGGACCACGGCCTCGCGGCCGAGGCGGGGATTGGGCGCGGGGGCGGAAGCCATCATCGTTGGCGGCGGCGGCGGGAGTTTGGGAATTTGGGATGTGACGAAGAGTTGGAGCTAGGGTTTTGTATTTGCTCGCGGGTTTGGGTTCGGTTGGACCCGAAGTGGGTTCGCCAATGCTGGTTGAGTCGGACCAGGAAGAGCTGGCGGTTCGGCTCGGGCGCTCGGCCTCCGCAACGGAAGAGCTGACGGTTCACCTCGGCTCGTACCTGATGAATGATGATTTACGATACTCCAAGCAAAATTTCTACCGACCAAATGGATCCTAGGGATGCAGATCAACTAATGACATATTTCTTTAATATAATGGTGCGCTGTTTTAATTATAGAACAGGCTAGGTGCAAATTGACTGATTTTTGTTTTTTGGCCAGTCACAGCTTCTTTCAGTCGATTTGGGGCCGTTCTTTTGGTGTTTTTTTTTTGGCTTTTGAAATAAACCGTCTCCTAGCCATCTTATTCTAGAAACTCAGCCAATGATTATTTGAAAGCCTACAAGTTAGGGAAATGATTATCATCCATCGGCGGATTGCTCCCAAACGTCAACCGCTTCCATCGTCTACCATGTGTCCATGTGGCCCCGCCCGCTGTCCACATTTCTTTCCCGAGAAACATCATGATCATGTCGCTCTCGTCTCACCCAGGAACAGTTGCAGGGTCTCGGTTCACACGGGCATCGGTTATGAAAAGACTATAATTTATGCAACAAGACCTCTGTTGCAGAATACTTTTGCAACAAGACATTTGTTGCAGAAAAAATTATGCAAATTTCCTGACTTCTGTAACAAGAATTTTGTCACGAAATTTTTCAACAAAACCGTTGTTGCAAAAAATGGGAAACATTTACCATCATCCCGCGGATTGCAACGGCCGCCTCCACGTGTCCAAGTGAAGGCTCGCATGTCGTTCTTAGTCCGACGTGCTTTCTATAACAAGGACTATGTTTCTGAAATACATTTGGTGTTGCAATGGTCTACAACGGGATCTATGTTTTGCAGCAAACCCTTTGTTGCAAAAAAAATCTACTACAAGAACTCAGTTGCAAAAGAAAAAAAAAGTTTTTTCAACAAAACCTATGTTGTAGATTTTTTTTTTTTTGCAACAAGACATCTGTTGCAATGGTGAAGACGCACTCATGCCGCTCCATGCACCAGATCCAATGGGTCGTGACCGGGCCGATCCGGCGGACGCGTAGCTTGCCCCTACAAGTTAAGACTTGACTTCCCCGCGAAAAAAGATAAGACCTGACTAGTAGGCTTCTAAAAAATAATTTGTGTTGGGCTTGTAGAGCAAGCTAGGTAGAGGGCACCTTATTCTAGAAGCGAGCAAAAGAACTGACCCTTGCTCTCATACAACTTATTTCAGTTGATTAGCTAAGATTTCAATATGTCAATTTGTTAGTTTCGAAGCATGCGGGTATTTCTTTCTTCCTGCGTCGGACATATCTTTTTACTAGACAATACCCCGCGCGTTGCTGCGGTACATTTTAGCTTCTATGAAGATATTTGAAGAAAATCATAGGTATGATGAATGAAAAGGAAACACACCATCAATTAAAGATCCAATGGAATTCCATATTTACATTTGATTGCGTAAAAAAGATTTATATAAACATGAAGAGATTTAGCACTAAATATGTTTGAGCTGGCCATTTTTATAAATATAGTTAATCAGTCTGTGGTACTCAAGAATTGGATGCCAATATGATATAATATTTTTCTTGTTTGGACATCATGCATGTCAAAATAAATCATAATCAGACCCTCCAAGTACCATTACAATATATGCTTCGCTGTTCTTATGTAGGAAAATAGATATCACAGTTTGAAAACAATCCACAAGAACAATCAGTGAACATGCATCGTTAGATGGCAAACAATAAGAACATTCATTCATCTATGAACATAACTGTAGGAGGCATGGCAAAAACTAATCAACGAATCATGAGGATAAGCTCACCGTAAAAGAGCAAGATAGTTAAATATAATTAGGATGGATCAATGGAAGAAAATAATACAAATCAGATGCCATGGGACTTAAAAGTTCACCTATATCTTAGCAGAAACAGTTGTGCATGAAGCAAAAAATCAACAACAATTCGTGCAAGGTTAATTATTTGTCAGATACAATTGGGGATTGGCATAGTTACCTGCTCTCGAGCGAGGTCCTCGGCTCTGCCAATGGAAATAACATAGACCAGGGAGCACTAAAGCTTCGACCCGGGAGTGCGTACACGACGACTTGGAGGCACATCGTCATAAAGCACTTCCTGATTCACCCTGTCAAGAACGGTTCTGGTGGAGGCATGGGGGCGGTACGATGGGTGTTGATGACACGGCTTCAAATTCTTCGCTCCATGACATAGATTTTCTGGCAGCAAAAGCTAACCTGGCTAAACCTCTCGAGCAGGGGTGCTAGCTATAGTGAAGACTATGGGGGTGGTGCAGATCGTTCCTTACTGGAGAAGATGAAGATTAACTGCATCTGTTACTTACTACCTCCGTCCTGGTTTATTAGTCCCCTTTGTAATTTGTGCCAAATTTTGACCAAAAATTTAACTAACAAAATGCTAATTCATGCAAACAAAAATTATATCGTTGGATTCATATTTGAACATAGTTTTCAATGATATATTTTTTTGTGACATGCAAGGATATTTTATTAGTTAAATTTATGGTCAAAACTTGTCACAAAATACAATGAGGACCAATAAACCAAGACGGAGGTAGTAGTGGAGAAGATGAAAGATGATTTGGCGTAGAATACCAAGAGAGATTGAAAAAGCAATCTGTTCGGTGGGGAGTAATTGGGGTAGACGGACAGACTGACAACCACATTTTGTTTTCCCATGGCTTCTAGTTTGTTCCACCAAAATAAAGTATCTAGCTATATACCCATGGGCAGAAACGTCCAGAGCCCACCACACTTGGCCCCAACAGCCTGAGCCTAAATCAAAAATATCAGAAGCTGCTTCCGTACAGCCCATACGGGGATGCAGTGAGACGCAACCTGAGTTTTGATGCATCGGAGGGAAAAAAAGGAAGATGTGGAAGCAATTGATTTTTCCTAAATCCTAAAAAGTGGTCGAGTGCTCGTTAGAGCTCCCGAGCACACACCTCACGCATCGTCCGATCTATATCGTGAGTCTCAGGTGTCTCACGGTTGGGACTGGAGCGACGCGCCTTGTCGAAAGACCCAGCGGCAAAAGGGGCCCACTCACACACGGATAACGACCCCTCTCCACCACATGCATCCACGCATTCTGCCTTCACTATTTCCCCCAAATCCACTGACGCCGCTCTCGAGAACCACCGGAGTATTGGGAGGCTGGGCTGCGGGTGGGCGCCATGACAGCCGGAGTAGTGGGAGGCGGGGCTGCGCAGGGTCGCCGGGGCCGCCCGAGTAGTGGAAGGAGGGAGGCGGGGCTGCGCGCGGCCGCCGCCATCGCCGCCGGAGTAGTAGGAGGCGGGGCTGCGTGGGGTCGTCGGGGCCGCCCGAGTAGTGGGAGGCGGAGGCGGATCTGTCTTGGCCGCCGCCATGGCCGCCGGAGTAGTGGGAGGCAGGGCTGCGCGCGGGGGCCATGACAGCCGGAGTAGTGGGAGGCGGGGCTGAGCGCGGGTGCCATGACCACCGGAGTAGTGGGAGATGGGGCTGCGTTGCATCTACTTCAGCAAGGTCAAGGACGTCGGCAGCGGCGACGACGAGCGCGAGACCGGTAGGGGCGCCACGGCGACGAAGATGTCATACTACGGCAGGGGGTGCCATACGAAGAGGGGTTCTGGGGCTAAGGCGCGAGGTCGTGGTGGACTACCATTTTACTCCACGGCCAGCGGGGAAGCTGCTGTTGGAAGCTTCTCACGCTGTGGTTTTCACTGTTGCAGATGGTTTTGTTGTTACAGAGGCAGATGTCTGCTCGGGCCATTGCAGACAAGCGTTTCCTGTCCAAGAAGCAGCGGGTGGGATTTTTACATGTCTACGATATGGATGAAGCCAGGATGAGCTTGTTGAGGTGAACATGGCATTTCTACTTCTTACTAGTGATTGTTTTCTGTGATGTTGATTACATGATGATGAATATGCAATAGACATAGTGCTTTCACGTAGCAAGTCAGAGGCGATATAGGAGGTTGAAGACGGTTGTGTTGGGTCTTGGGATTTTGGGTGAATCAATGATTTTTTGATGGTGGGGGTGGTTTGCGGCGTGGGGATGCGGGGGGTTGGAATCTTTGATGATTTGAGCCGGAAGTGTCCAAAACTTTCCCAACACATGATAGTTAGTTCCTAGAGATGTCGGCACGAGTTGCCCAGTGATCCACTCCCGAGAGTGTTGGACTTTATTTTTACAAAGATGGTTTTGCATATAGCATATTTGATATACTTGTGTTAGCTAAACTACATATGTAAGGGCAATCGCAAGTTGCGCATTGTGCTTTTGACCTACCAAGACTTGCCTAAAGTTTACTAGGTAGTTGCCTGGAGATACTCCACAATGAATTCAGATTTTTAGATGCTCTGTTGCGTAGTGAGATCATGCAATGAATTTAGGCTTTGTTTAGTTCTTGTTGGGAACAAATTTGTGCAGAAAAAAACAAGCATGTAAGGCATTAGAGCTTTGTTGGACTGGGGTCGATCCACGCGCTATACCAAGAACCATAGTTTAAGGGGTGTGGGCCGGAGCGGCACATGCTCCACGACCACCAAGCATAGGAGGAGTGGATAGGGAAACTCACCTTTTATGATGCTCTTCCTCGAATTCGGCATTATCTTGGCGATGTTTAAGAGGGGTGCAGGGTGGGCCGTTGCCAGGCAGAGGCTACGAGTTGCCAGATATGCGGGCGTGGGTTGCCAAATCTGCTGTTTTTTGAGCTTGGCACTAGTGTGGTTCCCCCCTTTTTGAAAAAACTTGCATAACAATTGATAAGTAGTTGCTTGTTTTTGCTTTTTAACTTGCCTAATATTTGTTTAGTTGCCTGACATGGTTCATAATTTTCTATTGATGGTTATGTTACTTATGTGGATTTGAGTTTTGCCACAACTTGCCCAACATTCTGTCGGTAGTTGCCTCAGTTAACACATGAACTTTGCACATGTGTTATTTCCATCAAATTTTCATCATATGGTTCTTGCTAGTTCTTTTTAGTTAGTGTCCTGGAAGTTTCATACAAGCCATCTGAATATGCATTTATGGTGATGTTTTCCCCCTTTTTAGCGGGAAAATGGATGGAATGAGCTAACAACACAATTGGGAAGAACAACATGCGGCTGCTCTTGACCATGATTCATCTCCTGCCATTGAAGAACAACAAACAGAGGAGGAATACGACAATCGGCTAGGTAAGCTCTCCCCCCCACCCCCGCCCAACATCCACATGGTTTGTTTTTACTGAAAAAGGCTTTCGCCCCGTTTTATATATAAAGCAAAGATCCACAGTGCCCGGTACAACCGCGCTCACCCATCACACACGCACCCAAGGCAGGATACATAGGCGCCGAGCGTAGCAACACACACCCTAGCACTACAAGAGCCACCGGGAGCTTCATCCGAAGAAGTGAAGCCGCATATGACGAACCGTGGGCTCCAAGGCGGTGCCTTCAGGAAGGATACGGCACCGGAGCGTCGCCACCGCCCGATCCGAGGATCAGAGTTTCCCCTGGAGCACCACGACGGGCAGTGATAGCCGCGACGACGCCTTCAAGAAGGGAGCGATCTTCGTCGTCGCCAGTCCGTCCGGAGATAGAGTAGGTTTTCACCTCGGCCAACATTCACCGCCACCGAACGCCACACCCCAGCTACCACGCCGCCCACACGGCCGTGATAGCCGGGCAACACCGAGGCACGAGCTTTGCCCATGAGCACCACACCACCACCACCAGGGCCGCCGCCCCGGAATCCAAGACCTTGGCACCAAGTCCCCCGCGCCCCACCGCTACCTCCACCGCAGATACGGGCAAAAAGGATCCGCCTTTCACACCCCTGGATGCTGCGAGCCGGATGATGGACCGCAGCCGGGAGAAGGCCAGCCCTCCGGTGAGAGAAGCGAACAGACTCCGAGGAGAGGGGTCGAAGGCCGATACAGGCAACCTACAGACGGGCCGACGCCAGAAAAATCTGGCCGCCGCCGCAATCAACCTTCCACCACCACAGCCGCCAGCAGCAGCAGCTAGCGCGCCGCCATGGGCCACGGTCATGGCCATGACCACACCAGGTCGCAGCCCGCCCCCGGGCCGCCCGACGCCACGGACGACCACGGCCGCATCCCACGGCGCCGTCCGTAGTCCTCGCAGCCCGCAGCCAGCGTCGCGTGCGGCTAGATCTGGCGGAGCTGCGTTGACCCGCACCATCCGCCGCCACCGCCACCCAAAGACGCTCCGCCACCACGACGCCCGTCGCGCAGCCGGCAAGAAGCCTCGCCAGACAGCTCACGGCTCCCTGCCGTTGCCACACCGCAGCGCCCGCCGCGATGCCGCACCCAGCCAGCTGCCCGGCCCCGCATCAGGCCCCCCAGAGAGGCGAAATCTCCCGCCGCCGCGGGCCAGGCCGCGCGGCTCGCCCGCTGCGCCCTTTGGCGGGCGGCGAGGAAGGAGGAGAGGAGGAGCGGGCGCCCAGCGGCGGCGGCTAGGGTTTCTCTCCACGCCCGCCAGGGGGGACGCAGGAGGGTCACGCTCCGTCGGGTTCCTCTTAGAATCTTCGAGTTCTAGATCACATGGTTTGTTTTCTAGGCACCTCACACACAATATATCAAAGTTCACAAGCACAACACACACACATAATCATTTGGACTAAAAGCCAAGGGTTAGGAAAGTCTACACTACTAGACTAGACAAATGAAACACAAAACAAGCAAGTTAAACAGAAATGATAGGTCACATACAAATGTTAGGCACATACCTAGGGGGGATGGGGTATGGGGTTGTTTTTCAAGCAAATCACACATGTAGAACAGGCAAATCACATTCAATTGTCAAGCAAGTAACCTGCTCGACACTAGCAACTCGCATTCAAATATCAAGCGAGTCACATATTCAACACTAGCTGTAGGTAAGCTCTTTTTCTTTTCCCCTTTTCAAGCATCCACATGGTTTGTCTCAATTTTTAGTAGGACTTGCTTGACATTTAAATGTTACTTGCTAGTGTTAACTATGTGACTTGCCTGTTGTTTTTTAGGCAAACTTTGTGATTTTTGCATGTTTTTGAATGTGTGATTTACCTGACACACACCATCATGTTCTGGAGCTTAGTTATGTACTATCTTGGGGGGTCAAGTTTTCTTGATTACCTGATTTTGCTTTTGAACTTGCCTATAAAAACCGCAGTACTTGCTGTTGGGGAACGTAGCAGAAATTCAAAAATTTTCCTACGTGTCACCAAGATATATCTATGGAGAAACCAGCAACGAGGGGAAGGAGAGTGCATCTACATACCCTTGTAGATCGCTAAGCGGAAGCGTTCAAGAGAACGGGGTTGAAGGAGTCGTACTCGTCGTGATCCAAATCACCGGAGATCCTAGTGCCGAACGGACGGCACCTCCGCGTTCAACACACGTACAGCCCGGTGGCGTCTCCCCGCCTTGATCCAGCAAGGAGAGAGGAGAGGTTGAAGAAGACTCCTCCAGCAGCAGCACAACGGCGTGGTGGTGGTGGAGGGCGTGGCAATCTGCAGGCTTCGCCAAGCACCGCGAGAGAGGAGGAGTACTTGGGAGAGGGAGGCTGCGCCTGAACTTCGTGGTCAGCTCCCATCGTCTCCCCACTTTATATAGGGGTGGAGGGCTGGTTTCTTGCCCTCCAAGTCCATTGGGGCGTTGGCCAAGGTGGGAGGAAAGAAATCCCATCATTTCCTTCCCCACCGATTGTTATCCCACCTTTTAGGGATCTTGATCTTATCCCTTGGGATATGATCTTATTCCTTCTAAGGGGGATCTTGGTGCGCTTGACCAGGGGTGTGGGGCCTTTCCCCACTACCCATGTTCATGTGGGTCCCCCATGCAGGTGGGCCCCACTCCGAACCTTCTAGAACCTTCCGGTACAATACCGAAAAATCTCGAACATTTTCCGGTGGCCAAAATAGGACTTCCATATATAAATCTTTACCTCCGGACCATTCCGAACTCCTCGTGACGTCCGGGATCTCATCCGGGACTCGAACAACATTCGGTAACCACATACAAACTTCCTTTATAACCCTAGCGTCATCGAACCTTAGTGTGTAGACCCTACGGGTTCGGGAGACATGTAGACATGACCGAGGCGTTCTCCGGTCAATAACCAACAGCGGGATCTGGATACCCATGTTGGCTCCTACATGTTCCATGATGATCTCATCGGATGAACCACGATGTCAAGGACTCAATCGATCCGTATACAATTCCCTTTGTCTAACGGTATTGTACTTGCCCGAGATTCGATCGTCGGTATACCGATACCTTGTTCAATCTCGTTACCGGCAAGTCTCTTTACTCGTTCCGTAACACATCATCCCGTGATCAACCCCTTGGTCATTTTGTGCACATTATGATGATGTCCTACCGAGTGGGCCAGAGATACCTCTCCGTTTACACGGAGTGACAAATCCGATCTCGATCCGTGTCAACCCAGCAGACACTTTCAGAGATACCGTAGTGCACCTTTATAGTCACCCGATTACGTTGTGACGATTGATACACCCAAAGCACTCCTACGGTATCCGGAGTTACACGATCTCATGGTCTAAGGAAGAGATACTTGACATTGGAAAAGCTCTAGCAAACGAACTACACGATCTTTGTGCTATGCTTAGGATTGGGTCTTGTCCATCACATCATTCTCCTAGTGATGTGATCCCGTTATCAACGACATCCAATGTCCATAGCAGAAACCATGACTATCTGTTGATCACAACGAGCTAGTCAACTAGAGGCTCACTAGGGACATATTGTGGTCTATGTATTCACACGTGTATTACGATTTCCGGATAATACAGTTATAGCATGAATAAAAGACAATTATCATGAACAAGGAAATATAATAATACTTTTATTATTGCCTCTAGGGCATATTTCCAACAGTCTCCCACTTGCACTAGAGTCAATAATCTAGTTCACATCGCCATGTGATTAACATTGATAGGTCACATCGCCATGTGACCAACATCCAAAGAGTTTACTAGTGTCATTAAACTAGTTCACATCATCATGTGATTAAGACTCAATGAGTTCTGGGGTTTGATCATGTTTTGCTTGTGAGAGAGGTTTTAGTCAACGGGTCTGCAACATTTAGATCCGTATGTACTTCGCAAATCTCTAGGTCATTCTGTAAATGCTGCTTCCACGCTCCACTTGGAGCTATTCCAAATGGTTGCTCCACTATACGTATCCGGTTTGCTACTCAGAGTCACTCGGATAGGTGTTAAAGCTTGCATCGACGTAATCCTTTACGCCGAACTCTTCATCACCTCCATAATCGAGAAACATGTCCTTATTTACTCCAAGGACAATTTTGACGCTGTCCAATGATCCATTCTGGATCATTCTTGTACCCTTGATCGTGGCAAGGCACACTTGTGCGGTACACAAGATAGCATCTTATAGAGCCTACGTCGAAGTATAGGGACGACCTTCGTCCTTTCTCTCTATTCTGCCGTGGTCGAGCTTTTAAGTTGTAACTTCATACCTTACATCTCGTGCAAGAACTCCTTCTTTGGTGATCCATCTTGAACACCTTCAAGATCATGTCAAAATACGTGCTCATTTGAAAGTACTATTAAGCATTTTGATCTATCTTATAGATCTTGATGTTTATTGTTCAAGTAGCCTAATCCAGGTTTTCCATTGAAAAACACTTTTCAAATAACCCTATATGCTTTCCAGAAATTCTACATCATTTCTGATCAACAATATGTCAATAACATATACTCATCAGAAATTCTATAGTGCTCCCACTCACTTCTTTGGAAATACAAGTTTCTCATAAATTTGTATAAACCCAAAATCTTTGATCATCTTATCAAAGTACATATTCCAACTCCGAGATGCTTACTCCAGTCCTTAGAAGGATCGCTGGAGCCAGCATACCTTTTAGCATCCTTAGGATCAACAAAAACTTTCGGATTGTATCACATACAACCTTTCCTTACGAAAACTGGTAAGGAAACTCGTTTTGACATCCATCTGCCAGATTTCATAAATGCAGCTAATGCTAACATGATTCCGCCGGACTTAAGCATCGCTACGAATGAGAAAATCTCATTGTAGTCAACTCCTTGAACTTGTGAAAAACTCTTTGCCACAAGTCGAGCTTCATAGACGGTGACATTACCATCCACGTCCGTCTTCTTCTTAAAGATCCATTTATCTCAATGGCTTGCCGATCATCGGGCAAGTCCACCAAAGTCCATGCTTTGTTCTGATACATGGATCCTATCTCGGATTTCATGGCTTCTAACCATTTGTCGGAATTTGGGCCCACCATTGCTTCTCCATAGCTCATAGGTTCATTGTTGTCTAGCAACATGACCTTCAAGACAGGATTACTGTACCACTCTGAAGCAGTACGCATCCTTGTCACCCTACGAGGTACGGTAGTGACTTGACCCAAAACTTCATGATCACTATCATAAGCTTCTACTTCAATTGGTGTAGGAGCCACAGGAACAACTTCTTGTGCCCTGCTACATACTTGTTGAAGTGACGGTTCAATAACCTCATCAAGTCTCCACCATCCTCCCACTCAATTTTCGAGACAAACTTTTCCTCGAGAAAGGACCCGATTCAAGAAACAATCCCTATTGCTTTCGGATCTGAATTAGGAGGTATACCCAACTATTTTTGGGTGTCCTATGGAGATGCATTTTATCCGCTTTGGGTTCGAGCTTATCAACCTGAAACTTTTTCACATAAGCGTCGCAGCCCCAAACCTTTAAGAAATGATAGCTTAGGTTTCTCTAAACCATAGTTCATACGGTGTCATCTCGACGGAATTACGTGGTGCCCTATTTAAAGTGAATGTGGTTGTCTCTAATGCCTAACCCATAAACGATAGTGGTAATTCGATAAGAGACATCATGGTACGCACCATATCCAATAGGGTGCAACTATGATGTTCGGACACACCATCAAACTATGGTGTTCCAGGCGGTATTAATTATGAAACAATTTCCACAATGTCTTAATTGCGTGCCAAAGCTCATAACTCAGATACTCATCTCTATGATCATATCATAGACATTTCATCCTCTTGTCACGATGATCTTCAACTTCACTCTGAAATTACTTGAACCATTCAATAATTCAGACTTGTGCTTCATCAAGTAAATATACTCTACATCTACTCGAATCATCTGTGAAGTAAGAACATAACGATATTCACTGCATGCCTCAGCACTCATTGGACTGCACACATCAAAATGTGTTACTTCCAACAAGTTGCTATCTTGTTCCATTTTATTGAAAAACGAGGCTTTTTAGTCATCTTGCCCATGTGGTATGATTTGCATATCTCAAGTGATTCAAAATCAAGTGAGTCCAAACGATCCATCTCGCATGGAGTTTCTTCATGCGTATACACCAATATGACTTACATGGCGATTGCCACAAGTAAGTGGTACTATCATTACTATCTTATATCTTTTGGCATGAAAATGTGTATCACTACGATCGAGATTCAATAAACCATTCCTTTAGGTGCAAGACCATTGAAGGTATTATTCAAATAAATAGAGTAACCATTATTCTCCTTAAATGAATAACCATATTGCGATAGACATAATCCAATCATGTCTATGCTCAACGCAAACACCAAATCTCGATGGTAGAGGGAGCGTGCGATGCTTGATCACATCAACCTTGGAAACACTTCCAACACATATCGTCAGCTCACCTTTAGCTAGTCTCCGTTTATTCCGTAGCTTTTATTTCGAGTTACTAACACTTAGCAACCGAACCGGTATCTAATACCCTGGTGCTACTAGGAGTACTAGTAAAGTACACATTAACATAATGTATATCCAATATACTTCTATCGACCTTGCCAGCCTTCTCATCTACCAAGTATCTAGGGTAATTCCGCTCCAGTGGTTATTCCCCTTATTACAGAAGCACTTAGTCTCGGGCTTGGGTTCAACCTTGGGTTTCTAGAGCAGCAGCTGATTTGCCGTTTCATGAAGTATCCCTTCTTGCCCTTGCCCTTCTCGAAACTAGTGGTTTCACCAACCATCGACAATTGATGCTCCTTCTTGATTTCTACTTTCGCGGTGTCAAACATCACGAATACCTCAAGGATCATCATATCTATCCCTGATATGTTATAGTTCATCACGAAGCTCTAGCAGCTTGGTGGTAATGACTTTGGAGAAACATCACTATCTCATCCGGAAGATCGACTCCACTCGATTCAAGTGATTGTTGCACTCGGACAATCGAGCACAAGCTCAACGATTGAGCTTTTCTCCTTAGTTTGCAGGCTAAGAAAATCGTCGGAGGTCTCATACCTCTTGGCGTGAGCACGAGCCTGAAATCTCAATTTCAGCCCTCGAAACATCTCATATGTTCATGACGTTTGAAAACCATCTTTGGTGCCTTAATTCTAAACCGTTTATCCGAACTATCACGTAGTTATCAAAAGCGTGTATGTCCGATGTTCGCAACATTCACAAACGACGTTTGGGGTTCACACATTGAGCGGTGCATTAAGGACATGAGCTTTCTCGTCCGCATAATCGCCATTGTCAACTTTCAACTATATTTTCTCTAGGAACATATCTAAACAGTGGAACTAAAGCGCGAGCTTACGACATAATTTGCAAAGATCTTTTGACTATGTTCGGGATAATTAAGTTCATCTTATGAACTCCCACTCGATAGACATCCTCTCGGTCATCTAAGTGATTACATGATCCAAGTCAACTAGGCCGTGTCCGATCATCACGTGAGACGGACTAGTCATCATCGGTGAACATCTTCATGTTGATCGTATCTACTATCGACTCATGCTCGACCTTTCGGTCTCCGTGTTTCGAGGCCATGTGCGTACATGCTAGGCTCGTCAAGTTAACCCGAAGTGTTTTTTTTGTGTAAAACTGTCTTACACCCGTTGTATGTGAACGTAAGAATCCATCACACCCGATCATCACGTGGTGCTTAGAAGTGACGAACTGTAGCAACGGTGCACGATTAGGGAGAACACTTCTTGAAATTTTGTAAGGATCATCTTATTTACTACCGTCGTCCTAAGTAAACAAGATGCATAAACATGATAAACATCACATGCAATCAAATAGTGACATGATATGGCCAATATCATTTTGCTCCTTTGATCTCCATCTTGGGCTCCATGATCATCATCGTCACCGCATGACACCATGATCTCCATCATCGTGTCTTCATGAAGTTGTCTCGCCAACTATTACTTCTACTACTATGGCTACCGGTTAGCAATAAAGTAAAGTAATTACATGGCGTTGTTCAATGACACGCAGGTCATACAATAAATCAAGACAACTCCTATGGCTCCTGCCGGTTGTCATACTCATCGACATGCAAGTCGTGATTCCTATTACAAGAACATGATCAATCTCATACATCACATATCATTCATCACATTCTTCTTGGCCATATCACATCACATAGCATACCCTGCAAAAACAAGTTAGACGTCCTCTAATTGTTGTTTGCATGTTTTACGTGGCTGCTATGGGTTTCTAGCAAGAACGTTTCTTACCTATGCAAATCCACAACGTGATATGCCAATTGCTATTTACCCTTCATAAGGACCCTTTTCATCGAATCCGTTCCGACTAAAGTGGGAGAGACTGGCATCCGCTAGCCACCTTATGCACGAAGTGCATGTCAATCGGTGGAACTGTCTCACGAAGATACGTGTAAGGTCGGTCCGGCCGCTTCATCCCACAATACCGTCGAAACAAGATTGGACTAGTAACGGTAAGCATATTGAACAACATCAACGCCCACAACTACTTTGTGTTCTACTCGTGCAAAGAATCTACGCAATAGACCTAGCTCATGATGCCACTGTTGGGGAGCGTAGCAGAAATTCAAAATTTTCCTACGTGTCACCAAGATATATCTATGGAGAAACCAGCAACGAGGGAAGGAGAGTGCATCTACATACCCTTGTAGATCGCTAAGCGGAAGCGTTCAAGAGAACGGGGTTGAAGGAGTCGTACTCGTCGTGATCCAAATCACCGGAGATCCTAGTGCCGAACGGACGGCACCTCCGCGTTCAACACACGTACAGCCCGGTGACGTCTCCCCCGCCTTGATCCAGCAAGGAGAGAGGGAGAGGTTGAAGAAGACTCCCTCCAGCAGCAGCACAACGGCGTGGTGGTGGTGGAGGAGCGTGGCAATCCTGCAGGGCTTCGCCAAGCACCGCGAGAGAGGAGGAGTACTTGGGAGAGGGGAGGGCTGCGCCAGAACTTCGTGGTCAGCTCCCATGCGTCTCCCCACTTTATATAGGGGTGGAGGGGCTGGTTTCTTGCCCTCCAAGTCCATTGGGGCGTTGGCCAAGGTGGGAGGAAAGAAATCCCATCATTTCCTTCCCCACCGATTGTTATCCCACCTTTTTAGGGATCTTGATCTTATCCTTGGGATATGATCTTATTCCTTCTAAGGAGGGATCTTGGTGCGCTTGACCAGGGGTGTGGGGCCTTTCCCCACTACCCACGTTCATGTGGGTCCCCCATGCAGGTGGGCCCCACTCCGAACCTTCTAGAACCTTCCGGTATAATACCGAAAAATCTCGAACATTTTCCGGTGGCCAAAATAGGACTTCCCATATATAAATCTTTACCTCCGGACCATTCCGAACTCCTCGTGACGTCCGGGATCTCATCCGGACTCGAACAACATTCGGTAACCACATACAAACTTCCTTTATAACCCTAGCGCCATCGAACCTTAAGTGTGTAGACCCTACGGGTTCGGAGACATGTAGACATGACCGAGACGCGTTCTCCGGTCAATAACCAACAGCGGATCTGGATACCCATGTTGGCTCCCACATGTTCCATGATGATCTCATCGGATGAACCACGATGTCAAGGACTCAATCGATCCGTATACAATTCCCTTTGTCTAACGGTATTGTACTTGCCCGAGATTCGATCGTCGGTATACCGATACCTTGTTCAATCTCGTTACGGCAAGTCTCTTTACTCGTTCCGTAACACATCATCCGTGATCAACCCCTTGGTCACATTGTGCACATTATGATGATGTCCTACCGAGTGGGCCCAGAGATACCTCTCCGTTTACACGGAGTGACAAATCCCGATCTCGATCCGTGTCAACCCGCAGACACTTTCGGAGATACCGTAGTGCACCTTTATAGTCACCCGATTACGTTGTGACGATTGATACACCCAAAGCACTCCTACGGTATCCGGAGTTACACGATCTCATGGTCTAAGGAAGAGATACTTGACATTGGAAAAGCTCTAGCAAACGAACTACACGATCTTTGTGCTATGCTTAGGATTGGGTCTTGTCCATCACATCATTCTCCTAGTGATGTGATCCCGTTATCAACGACATCCAATGTCCATAGCCAAGAAACCATGACTATCTGTTGATCACAACGAGCTAGTCAACTAGAGGCTCACTAGGGACATATTGTGGTCTATGTATTCACACGTGTATTACGATTTCCGGATAATACAGTTATAGCATGAATAAAAGACAATTATCATGAACAAGGAAATATAATAATACTTTTATTATTGCCTCTAGGGCATATTTCCAACACTTGCCTACAATTATTTTTTCCAGTGATTACAGTAAAGAATATAAAGAGCCCAGTAGGTCAGTTAATAACAACATATCACAAACTGTTTAATGGTAGCACTGGATTTGCTTAAAAAACACTTAAAGGTTGCTGCCCTTTTTTCCAAGGAGAACCATTTTTGTACAAAAGCAAACTAAAAATGACAGGCTTATGTGATTTTGCTTTCACCCACCCATTTCATTTTTTGCTTAAAAGCTGCCCAATAGGCTCACACTTCTCCCCACTTCACACAATATTCTAGCACGTAGGAGCACACAGGAGTTGCTTACTAGCAACACTGATTTTGCTTAAATATACCTTAGAAGTTGCCGGTCTTTTTTGTTTTTCAACACACTTGTAGTAGAAAAAGAAACCTAAGAAAAATATCAATGGGTTTCTCTCGATGTACATCAACCAGTAGTTGGACAAAGAAAATCAAAAAAGTTTTCGTGTACTGACACGACTTGCTTATTGTAAACATTTGATTTTCTTAAAAAACCGCTATAGTTGTGCACACTTTCCCCATGCACATCAAGTTCTAGCACACACGAACACACAAGAGTTGCTTACTGCCAACACTGATTTTGCTTAAACAAACCCTAGAACTTGGCTGCTCTTTTTTGTTTTCTCAACACATTCCTAGTACAAAAAGAAACCTAAGAAAAGCATTAAGGGGTTTCCCCGCATGTACAACAACCAGTAGTCGGAGGAAGGAAAACGGAACAGTTTTCATGTACTGACAGGACTAGCTTTTTGTCAACACTTGATTTGCTTTAAACATGGATGTGGTTGCTCACTAATGCTCATACTGGAAGAAATGAGGGGAAAACATTGGAAAACGAATTGCAACCAGGATGAACAAGGTGAGGAAAAATCAAACCTTCTCTTTCTTTCCTCCGCTGCACCTTGGTTCATTTTTAGCAAGCATGAAAGATTTTTACTACACACTTCAAGGTAAACTTCACACAGCCACCAATAGCTTACTCTATTCCCAGATTCAATATGTGGACTGGTTATTTAAATATTGCACGAGCAAATGGGTCAATTTTGTCTGAATTTATATATGCTTAGAAGAAACACATATAAAGGTGTAAACATTTTTATCTGATTTTTGCTTCTGAGGGTTTTAAGCATTAGTGGCCAATAAATTAATCTCTTTTTTCACCTGCATACACAACATTAGCCCCACATACCTATCCAAAATCCAAAGCAAGAACTAAGACCAGAACTTCAAGAGGGTTATGTTTCTTTTTTCACACAACCAAATAAAATGAGTTGCCTCTAAACCATTCCCTACTTGCCCAAATATTATAGAAACTTGCCTAGATACGTGAACAGCTAGAAGCACAATCAACACAATAGCCGCAGTTACAGCAAAGCTCCTGAAAGACACATTGCCCAAAATCTAGTAGCAAAATAAACAACGAAATAAAACAGCTACTGCTACGATTGCGCAACCTATAGTTCAAGTAGATATTTGCCCGTTTACTAGTAACAGCCAAACCCTGTAACTTTCAAGACCTCTTTTTCCTTAATTTATTTTTCTACCACACAAGAAACATGAGTTGCCTGCATTTTTTTCCTCCATGATTGCATACACATATACACAACTTGCCCAAAAGCTTAGACAAGCTTCAAGATCAACCAAAATACAGCAGCTTTGTGCAACCTACAACACTCCGTAGATACTTGCAAAAAATCTAAGCATAAACTAGAACAATACTTTCAAGAGAGTGTTTCCCCTGTGTTCTCAGCACGATCATTCCAGACTTGCCTGCACGTCATACCAAATTGCGCAAAAAAACATTATTTTGCATGCATAATAACATCTCAGTAGTTCTTTTTTTGCCTTCCACAAACATTAACTACCATGTTGTATATTCTCTCACTGATAAACCCTTGGTTTCAGAGTTCTTTAAAAGAGGAGGCGTCCGAGAGGTCCATCAAGATGTAAACCCACCTTTTCAGGTGTTGGATTCGTTGCAGGAGTAGGAGGGCAAGAAGAGGGGGAGGGGGGTATGTGGGTTGGGGGAATTTAGAAACCACTGGATCTCATGGCCACCAAAACGGAGGGCAACTGTTGTAGCAATGGAGGGGAGGACAGATGGAGAAGGGGAGGTCAAGGGAGGAGGTGAGGTGGGTGTGGGTTTGGTGTGTCAGCGTGAGCCTCACGCTAATGTCTATAGGGAGGAACAACAGTTACGATTATGACAGGTTCTCCCCTCAGGGCCATGTGCGCGAGGGGACCGTTTCTTTCCTTTTTGGTTTGCCAGGTGGATGTGGGGAGAGGTCCACTACCCAATTTGGGGTGTGTGCCCTGGACGTCTAGCCAGCCAACGGTTGCTGGCTAGTCACGTCCTTGATTTTTTCCCTTATGATGCATGTGTGGGGCATGGGTGATGAGGTGGATAGCCTGCATGTCAAGATAATTAGATAGTGGGGATGAGCTATTTAGGTATTATAGATTAGTGAAAATTCTACCCTAATCTTATTCTCTTGATGGAAATCATGTGTATGTGTAATGTAACGCAATGTAATTCTCATGATTAAGGTTTCAAGCGGCGATCATACATGTCCCTGTTCAATCAAGGCTAAAAAATTGTTTCTAAAAAAGAATTAATTGGTGGCATTGGTAACGGAGCTGGCCAAACGGGCTGGCCCGACATTGGCACGACACAGCCTATAGGGGCACGATTAGTAAGTGGTTCGTGTCGTGTCGGCCCGCGTGTTGCGCCTAGCAGCCTAGGCACGACCGCTTAGCTAATCGAGCTGGACCATAGGCATGCCAGGCATCGTTGGCCCGTGTACTTTCGGCCTGCTATGTTGTATTTTGGCTATTTTTTTGCTATTTCAGTTGTTTTATGACCTATAAATATTTTAGAAAATCTGGGGGGAAAGCTAATTGTGTCGTGTCGTGCCGCTTGCCAGGCTCCAGGCACGACCCCTGGCATGCCGCTTGCCAGGCTCGGCCCGTTTAGCTCGTGTCGTGTCATGCATGTGTGCTAACGGGTTGGCCCAGCTAGCACAACCCATTTCGGCTAGCTTTGATTGGTAACACCCTTAAGAAGAAAGAATATAAAATTAAAATTTAATGACAAAATTTGTACACAATTTGCACATATTTTTCATAAAAGGAGGATCAACCCCAACCTTTGCATTAGTTGATGCACAAAGCCATATTATTAAGCAAAGTTTCCACAAAGTACACAATTTACACATAAATTATGGCTTTTTATAGTACGGAAGAATAAGAATGTAATAGTGTAAATTTCGCAAAAAAGGAAGCTTTATAAGAAGGAACAAATTAACCGCATTGGCATTACCCTTAAAAATGACCGGAATGAAACGAAACAAAAACAAATTCAAAATAATGCAGTTTTCTTAGTAAGAATGAATTAGTGGTATTGATATTACCGAAGAAAGAAATTAAAAAACAAATGATGACAAAAATTGCAAACAATTTACACCAAAATTGTGCTTTTTATAATATGCAAGAATCAACATATAATAGTGGAATTTTCACAAAAAATATGTTTGCTAAGAAGGTGAATTAGTGACATTGTTATTACACTTAAAGATGAGAGAAATGAAATAAAAACTAAAAAACCAGAATAATAAATTTTCTAGGAAGAATGAATTAGTGGCATTGGTATTACCCTTTAAGATGAAAGAAAAATGAAGAAGTTAAAACAAATAATTACAAATTTACTCAAAAATTAATGTTTTCTATGATATGCAAGAATAAGCATAAAATAGTGAAATTTCACAAAAAAAGTTTTCTAAGAAGAAATGAGTTAGTGGCATTAGTATTACCCTTAAGGAATAAAGAAAAGAAAAGAAAAATTAAAGTAAATTGAAATAATGAAGCTTCCTAAGAAAGAATGAATTAGTTGCATTGGAATTGCTATTTAATAAGAAAAAAATAAAACAAAAAACAAACTAATGAATTTTTCTAAATAAGAATGAATTAGTGGCATTGGTATTACTCTTTAAGAAAAAATAAAATTAAACAAAAACTAAAATAAAATCAAGATAATGAAGTTTTATGAGAATGAAGGAATTAGTGGCATTGGTATTACCTTTTAAGAAAAAAGAAAATGAAAAAATTATTACAAATAATGACAAAATTTGCACAAAAATTGTGATTTTTATAATATTCTAGAATAAGCATATAATAGTTGATTTTGGGGAAAAAAAGTATCCTAAGAAGGATTGAATTAGTGGCATCCATATTACCCTTAAAGAAGAAAGAAAATGAAAGAGAAACTAAAAAAATAAAGAGGTAGAATGAATTAGTTGGTGTTGGTATTACACTTTAAGAAGAGGGAAAATAAAAAAAGAACTTGCGCACAACTTTGCGCTTTTTTAATATGTATAAGAAATAAACATATAGTAGTGTAATTTTCACACTCTAATATAATTTATACATAGGTCATATAGTACTTGCATGTATACATGTTACACTCACCCAACATCCCAAAAACACCCATAACAACCGACAAAAAACAAATGCAAAATGCAAAAAAATGTGGCTAAACACTCGATTTTATTCATGGTTTGAAATGTTCATTTGAATACAAAGCAAATCAGGGACTGTAATAGCCAGAAATGTCGACCATTATATAGAGTGAGAGCATGTTTAGAGAGGTTGTGAGCCTCGAGGTTTGAGTTCCTCCTTTGGAAGATGAAAGAACATGATTGAAAAGAAGCGGTCGGCGAAGTAATTTCCTTGATGATGATTCCGTGCAGGCCACCCGTTCCTTCGATGATATCATCCGCCACCCCTTTGCAGTATGAGGCAATCAACAAATGAGTGATGTTCAAGTGTGCCGAGAGCACCAAAGATTCATGAATAACAATAGCTTCCAAGCAGGCTGCATCAATGACACCTGAGATATTAAAAGCCAACGCCCCTAGATAAGACCCGTGTGAGTCCCTACACATAGCAGATGATGATCCTCCATTACTTCCTCTTGCAACATCCTCGTCTACCCGGATTTGAACAAACCCCGATGGAGGAGGGATCTAACGTGTCCTCGGCCTTGTCACCGATC
This sequence comes from Aegilops speltoides, assembly GCA_021437245.1. NCBI lineage: Eukaryota > Viridiplantae > Streptophyta > Magnoliopsida > Poales > Poaceae > Aegilops > Aegilops speltoides. The sequence continues at coordinate 414,571,353 of CM038142.1, forward strand.
CTCCCAATTGCCCTTGGGTTGTGGGTTTACTTGCTTCTATATCGCTGATGTAGCTCTTGATGAAAAAATGCATACAAACAAAAAAGAGGAAGCACCGTCGGCTTATAAACCGGCAACACGAATTGGGCTTCAACCCAATACGAAATTGATTGGCCAAAAACATAGGTCAGTCTAAAATTTAGACCCAAAACATGATGGCAGTCACTCCTCGTGGCACGCCGAATGTTGAAGCAGAAATGAACGGCCCAAATAATCGGCTAACCCAAATTTGATTTTCACGCAACTTACATATAACTAAATTGTGAGCTCCTGTTCTGAAGATGAAAGAACATGATTGAAAAAAAAGCGGACGGTGAAGTAATCTCCTTGACAATGATGATTCCGTGCAGGCCACCCGTTCCTTTGATGATATCTTCCACCACCCCTTTGCAGTCCGAGGCAATCACAAAATGAGTGATGTTCAAGTCTGCCGCGAGTGCCAAAGCCTCGCGAATAGCTACAGCTTCAAAGAAGGCTGCATCAATGCACCCGAGATATTCAGAGCCAACGCCCCTAGATAAGATCCATGTGAGTCCCTACAGATAGCAGATCCTCCATTACTTCCTCTAACAACAGCCTCGTCTACTCGGATTTGAACAAACCCCGACGGAGGAGGGATCTAATGTGTACTCGGCATTGTAGCCCTCCCGGTCGCGCTTGGGTTGTTGGTTTACTTGCTTCTATATTGCCGATGTACCACTTGATGAAAAAATGCATAAAAACAGAAAAAGAGGAAGCATCGTCGGCCTATAAACAGACAACACAAATTGGGCTTCAGCCCAATAAGAAATTGGCTAGCCCAAACATTGGTCGGTCAAAAATTTAGGCCCAAAACTGAAAGCACATTTGCTCCCTGGTGGTTTTGGTAATTAATGACAACATACTTTGTGGTTGGACTAATGCTTTTATCAAGTATGTTTCAGGAAAGTCAATCACCTTGGCATGGCAAAAGGACTGAAGAGGTGGACCCCTAGGATGCTAAGGAAAGCATTGGCAAAAGCTCAAGACTCCATTTTTGGTTTAGTGATCCAAGATCACATTGAGTCTATAGGAAAGCCAATACTATTAAAAGGGGATGAGGTTATGATAATGATCTGGTTGCTCAAAGTGCTTAGTGATCTATCTCCCAAACTATCAGCAATCTTTCATTCCAACATATACTCATAAGTAATCTCGGTCCCACCGATTCCATAAACTCACCACACCGAGATGAACCACCTCACCATATAGCCAAACCCTAGTAATTTGGATTTTCCGATTCCAAACTCGGTCTCACCGAAACTAGTGTTGCCAAGCTTCAGAACCTTCGTCATCAAATCGGTGTCACCGAGATGATAAAGTCGGTCCCACCGAGATTGGCAAACCCTAGTCTTTGGAAGAATCGGACTCACCGAGATTGTATTTTCGGTCCCACGAAAATCCCAACGCTCACAAGATTTGAACTTTCGGTCTCACCGAGTTGTCAACTTCGGTCCGACCGAGATTGGTCAAATGTGTGTAACGGTTGGATTTTGTGTGGAGGCTATAAATACCCTCCACCTCCTCTTCATTCGGAAGAGAGCCATCGAAAGAACTACCACTCCTACCTTACATTTCGAGAAGAAAACTACCTACCCTTGTGTTGAGATCAAGTTGCTCCACTCCCACCATATGAAACTTGATTTCTAGCCTTCCCAAGTTGCTTTCCACTCAATCCTTTCTTCCACCACAGCCAAATCAGTGAGGAGAGTTGAGTGTTGGGGAGATTATCATTTGAAGCACAAGAGCAAGGAGTTCATCATCACCAACACCATCTATTACCTTTTGGAGGGTGGTGCCTCCTAGATTGGTTAGGTGTCGCTTGGGAGCCTCCGTCAAGATGTGGAGTTGAACCAAGAAGTTTGTAAGGGCAAGGAGATCGCTTACTCGTGAAGATCTACCCCGAGTAAGGCTAGTCCTCCGTGGGCGTATGCCATGATGGCATAGACAAGGTTGCTTCTTCGTGGACCCTTCGTGGGTGGAGCCCTCCGTGGACTCTCGCAGCTGCGTTACCCTCCGTGGGTTGAAGTCTCCATCAACGTGGATTGACGATAGCACCACCTATCGGAACCACGAGAAAAATCTCCGTGTCTCCAAACTGCGTTTGATCTTCTCCACTTCTCTTTACTACTTGTGCAATTTACTTTCCGCTGCCCATACTCTAGAATTGCATGTGTAGTAAGCTGCTTGACTTGTGTGATATGCAAAATCTGCCAAAAACTTGTCTTTGCCAAAAGGCATAATTTTTATCTTGTCGAGTAGTCTAATCCCCCCCCCTTTAGACACTCTTACCTTCAACGATCCTACAAAAACACGAGGCAGTCACAACAGTGATAAAAGAAAAAACAAAGGGCACAAATGTTGAAGTAGATATCAACGGCCCAAAAAATCGGCTAAACTAAATTTGATTTTCATGTATAACTTACATATAGTTAAATTGTTATGCTCTGCACGGCGTGCCTACTGGCTCCTCATGCTAATCAGAGCCTCTTCCTGTATTAGAAACACCCCTGAGAGGCACTTACGATTAGTAGCCCATCGTTGACATGGCCATTCCACGGTCGAGGGAAGGAGGTCCACACAAGCTCAACCATACCCCATCTCTTCTCCTCTCCTCCTACCTAGAATAAACACTTGAATAATCTGCAGGTGGCCCGCGGTTCGTGATCCATCAACGAGCCACACCCATCCACCCCGTCACCTCAGCTTCGCTCCCACGAAGACACAGAGTTCGGTCTTGCTCCGGCGCCGTGGAAGAGGGAGAGATAGATGGGTTCCACCGGCGCCACCGCCGTCCTTCTGTCCTGCGTCGTGCTGTCCATTGTCGCCGCCGGCTCCGCCGCGTCGGACAAACCGCTCATCATATCAAGTACGTACGATCCATATCCGCAACATATATACGTCATTATTATTTTGCCTGGTTTCGTTTTCTCACCGAGTGCTGGGTTGATCAACTCCACCAGATGCGGCCCTTTTAGCTTCGCCCCCGGAGGCATCGCCGTCGTCCGGCCGCAAACTGGGGGGCTTCATGGAGGCAGGTAAACAACAAACGATGAAGCCCTGTCGTACGTGTGCGTGTCCTATCGTATTTTTTGGCTGCTATACTAACTGAGAATACGTACGCGCGCGTACGTTCAGGGCTGTGCCCGGTGCAGTTGGAGCACCTGAAGCAGATGGGCAAGGTACAGGGCAGGTGCTTGGGACAGGCGATCCCGCAGCGGCGGTGCTGCACGGCGTTCAAGGGCTTCGTGTGCCCCTACGGGGCCATGATGAACGACATCGACAACGGCTGCGCCGCTGAGATGATGGCGACGATCCAGGAGCTCTGCAAGGTGCCCAAGGGCTACTTCGTCATGTGCGGGGATTCAGCCGAGGGCATCACGTGCTGACCTGAGTGACTGATTGTTTGTTTGTTTGTTTGATCAAGTGCTAAGATTAGCCGGTGCCATCGACGACGACGTACGTTTAAGCTGTTTCTTCTTCCTCTCTTTTTTCTTATTTACTTACTAGCACATATGCCCGTGCGTTGCAACGGGAAAAATTGATGTTTTGCGCATGCATAATGTTCGACAACACCGAATTCACTATGAAGAACATGCTGCAACGAAGCATCCTTCGACAAAATGAACACACACAAAAAAATTATGCAGTTTAGCCGTGTTCATATTTTTGCAAGGCATAATGTCCCACTGACTCCATTTAAGTATAATCATTCATTTAATTACCATGACGTCCTCACCCATTTTAGCCGGGAATTAAATCCTTCCTTTTCTAATTTAGTAGCCCCAACACATTGAAGCGTACAAATCCTTCCTTTTAATTATTCTACTTTTTATCTTAAATCCCGCCTTTAATTAGCCTCATCTATTTAAATATTTTATTTATTAAGACCACAATATTTCTTTTAATTATTCCACCAATTTACCCATAATTCTTTCTTTAATTAGTCATATTCGTTTAATTATTTTATTTAAGCCCACAATCCTTCCTTTAATTGGCTCATTCGCTTAATTAGCTCGCCTTGAACATAAGGACCGCCACTCCCATATTTAGAGCGAGTTGGGATTAGTAAATGTGAAAGGCGCATAGGTCGTTGGTTGTTACATCGAAGAGCCAGATAGGAGGTCCTGTGCATAATTTCCACCATGTTGATTTATTTTGACACAATTATTTTTCGCGCAGCCAGACAAGAGGTCCTGTGTACAATTCCCACAATGTTAATTTATCATGACCCAATTATTTTCGCGGTCTCTATGAAAACCCATAAAAAGCCCATCAACATACAAGTACCAGGCCCACATTGCTTTCCGTGTGTACGAGCCAACAATGCGAAACTTTAGCATGCACTCAAACCAAACGAGAAGGACCAAAATAGCTTAATTGAACCGAACGTAGGTAGCACAAGGTGACATATGAAACTGGCTGGTTAATTGAACCAAAGACCTGGGATTGTTTAAGATAAGAATCATTGAAGTAAGGATGTATTAGTAGCACCAACAGTGCCTGCCTCTAAGTAGGTTTCGGACTCCGGTACAAATCTAAATAGGATTTGGACTCCTGTAGAGAAGCCAGTGAGCAGCGTCCCCGTACACCGTGCGTCCTATCCTTCATTTCCTGTACACCGTGCGTCCTGTCCTTCCTTTTCTGTGCGTCCTTTCCTTCCTTTTCCAAACGGACTCTTGAGTTATACGCCCGATTTTCTCAAACAGACAAAAGTCTAATATCGGGACGAAATAAAGCGAAACCAAACCAAGAATATTTATTCCCTTTAATAGTAGGTATAGATATGTTAGTACTTTCTTTTCCTGCGACGCGATCGATCCCGCCACATGTAGTTGCAACTGGCAAACAATATGGGCGTGTTTGGTTGCCCGCATCGAGCCCAATCAGGCCCGCGCGGGAAGGGAGAGGCCTGTTTGGTTGCCTGGTTTTCCTGTTGGGCCTGCATTGCACGCTTCTCAAAGCAGCCCAGAGCCTGGCTCGCTGGAAACCCTCGGATCGGCAGTTTCTCGCGAGCCAGGCTGAGTGCGACGCGAGGTCCCACGGGCGGGAGCGAGGCGAGGGCGAGGGGGGATGGCGGGAGATGGAAATCTGGCGCGCCGTCCCGGCGTCAAATTAGCCTCACCCCCCTTTCACTCGCTCACCCATAGCCACTGCCCCCCTTTCTTCGCTACTGCCTCACCACAGGCGGTGGCTGCGATTTCAGATCTGCGCCATAGGCGGCGGCGGCGGAAGAGCCGACGGCGTTTCCAGCGGATCTGGTGCTCCCCTTGCTGTTGGCCACCGTCTGGTCGACCTAGTCTGTGCCATGGCTCCCCCTACGCCGTCCTTGTCTCCCGATGCCGGTAAGCAGCACCCCCTCCCCCCTTTGTTAGCTCAGTGGTTAGGCCTTTAAGCTAGGTGTAGGATTGATTTCCCAATGGAAGAACTGTCGATGTCGACTAGGTTATGGACGCGCGGATGAGGCTGATAATCCAGGCTGTGCTATGTCTTGAGCTTGCCTTGGTTTTCCTTGAAGAGGAAAGGATGATGCAGCAATAGTAGCGTAAGTATTTTCCTCAGTTTTTGAGAACAAAGGTATCAATCCAGTAGGAGGCTCCTTAAAAGTCCCACGCACCTACACAAACAAACAAAGAACTCGCACCAATGCAATAAAGGGGTTGTCAATCCCTTCACGGCCACTTGCGAAAGTGAGATCTAATAGAGATAGTATGATAACAGAAATATATTTTTGGTATTTTATAATATATATGCAAAAATTAAAGATGCAAATAAAAGTAGATTGGAAGCAAATATGATAAGAGATAGACCCGGAGGCCATAGGTTTCACTAGAGTCTTCTCTCAAGATAGCATAAGTATTACTGTGGGTGAAGAAATTACTGTCGAGCAATTGATAGAAAAACGAATAATTATAAGATTATCTAGGCATGATCATGTATATAGGCATCATGTCCGCAATAAGTAGACCGACTCCTGCCTGCATCTACTACTATTACTCCACACATTGACCGACTCCTGCCTGCATCTAGAGTATTAAGTTCATATAGAACAGAGTAACGCATTAAGCAAGATGACATGATGTAGAGGGATAAACTCAAGCAATATGATATAAACCCCATCTTTTTATCCTCGATGGCAACAATACAATACGTGCCTTGCTGCCCTAACATCCTTTGGGAAAGGACACCGCAAGATTGAACCCAAAGCTAAGCACTTCTCGCATGGCAAGAAAGATCAATCTAGTAGGAAACCAAACTGATAATTCGAAGAGACTTGCAAAGATAACTCAATCATACATAAAAGAATTCAGAGAAGATTCAAATATTATTCATAGATAAACTTGATCATAGACCCACAATTCATCGGATCTCGACAAACACACCGCAAAAAGAGTTTACATCGAGTAGATCTCCACAAGAGAGGGGGAGAACATTGTATTGAGATCCAAAAAGAGAGAAGAAGCCATCTAGCTAACAACCATGGACCCGTAGGTATGTGGTAAACTACTCACAACTCATCGGAGGGGCTATGGTGTTGATGTAGAGGCCCTCCGTGGTCGATTCCCCCTCCGGCAGAGTGCCGGCGAAGGCTCCAAGATGGGATCTCGCGGATACAGAAGGTTACAGAGGTGGAAATTGTGTTTCGTTGGCTCCCTGGATGTTTTCGGGGTACGTAGGCTTATATAGGAAGAAGAAGTACGTCGGTGGTTGCCCGAGGGGCCCATGAGACAGGCCCTATAGGGGGGGGGGGCGCCGCTGCTTCTTGACTTGCACTCCAAGTCCTCTCGATCACGTTCGTTCCAAAAATCACGCTCCCGAAGGTTTCATTCCGTTTGGACTCCGTTTGATATTCCTTTTCTTCGAAATACTGAAATAGGCAAAAAAAACAGCAATACGGGCTGGGCCTCCGGTTAGTAGTTTAGTCCCAAAAATGATATAAATGTGTAAAATAAAGCCCACAAACATCCAAAAGGGGTAATATAATAGCATGGAACAATCAAAAATTATATATACGTTGGAGACGTATCAAGCATCCCCAAGCTTAATTCCTGCTCGTCCTCGAGTAGGTAAATAAAAAGAGAATTTTTGATGTGGAATGCTACCTAGCATAATTCTTAATGTAATTTTCTTTATTGTGGCATGAATGTTCAGATCCAAATGATTGAAAATAAAAGTTCATATTGATAAAAGAAATAGTAACACTTCAAGCATAGTAATCAAAGTAATCATGTCTTCTCAAAATAACATGGCAAAAGAAAGTTCATCCCTACAAAATCATATAGTTAGGCTATGCTTCATTTTCGTCACACAAAGATGTTCCCAACTTCTATACCCATGATGACAAGCCAAGAAATTGTTTCATACTTCAATAATCTCAAATTTTTTCAACCTTCACGCAATACATGAGCGTGAGCCATGGATATAGCACTATGGGTGGAACAGAATATGATGATGGGGATTGTGTGGAGAGGACAAAAATGGAGAAAGTCTCACATTGACGAGGATAATCAACGGGCTATGGAGATGCCCATCAATTGATGTCAACATGAGGAGTAGGGATTGCCATGCAACGGATGCACTAGTGATATAAATGAATGCTCAACAAAAGAAAACTAGTGGGTGTGCATCCAACTTGCTTGCTCACGAAGACCTAGGGCATTTGAGGAAGCCTGTCGTAGGAATATACAAGCCAAGTTCTATAATGAAAAATTCCCACTAGTATGAAAAGGACAACTTATGAGACTCACTATATGAAAAACATGGTGCTACTTTAAAGCACAATATATGAGACTCACTACATGAAGAACAACGCGCGACTTTGAAGCACAAGTGTGGAAAAAGAGATAGTAGCATTGCCCTTTTTATTTATATATTTTTCTTTTTTTTCTTTTTTCTTTTATTTTTTTCTTTTTTCTTTCTTTTTTGGGCCTTTCTTTTTTTTCTTTTGGCCTTTCTTCTTCTTTTTTCTTTATCAAACTTTTATGATTACAACATATGAATTACAACTCGAAACTAGAACAAGATATGACTCTAAATGAATGCCTCCGGTGGTGTACCGGGATGGTGCAATGAATCAAGAGTGACATGTATGAAAAATTAATACATGGTGGCTTTGTCACAAATACGATGTCAACTACATGATAATGCAATGGCAATATGACAAAATAATGTATGTCATGATGATGAACGGAACGGTGGAAAGTTGCATGGCAATATATCTCGGAATGGCTATGGAAATGCCATAATAGGTAGGTATGGTGGCTTTTTTGAGGAAGATATAAGGAGGTTTATGTGTGATAGAGCGATCGTATCACGGGTTTGGATGCACCGCTAAGTTTGCACCAACTCTCAAGGTGAGAAAGGGCAATGCAGTGCATCGAAGAGGCTAGCAATGGCGGAAAGGTAAAAGTGCGTATAATCCATGGACTCAACATTAGTCAAAAGAACTCATATACTTATTGCAAAAATTTAGAAGTTATCAAAACTCAAGCACTACGCGCATGCTCCTAGGGGTATAGATTGGTAGGAAAAGACCATCGCTCGTCCCCGACCGCCACTCATAAGGATGCACAAGCCAGGTACACTTCATGTTTCAAATTTGTTACACAACTTTAACCATACGTGCATGCTACGGGACTTGATAACTTCAACACAAGCATTCTTTAAATTCATAATCACCCAACTAGCATGACTTTAATATCACTACCTCCATATCTCAAAACAATTATCAAGTATCAAATTGATCATAGCATCCAGTTTCACTTCCTATGATAGTTTTATTATACCCAACTTGGATGCCTACCATTCTAGGACCAATTTTATAACCATAGAAAATACCATGCTGTTCTAAAAGACTCTCAAAATAATATAAGTGAAGCATGAGAGACTAGCAATTTCTACAAAAATAAGCCACCATCGTGCTCTAAAAGATATAAGTGAAGTACTAGAGCAAAAACTATCAAGCTCAAAAGATATAAGTGAAGCACATAGAGTATTCTAGCAAATTCAATCAAGGAGGCTTCTCCCAAAAGGTGTGTAGAGAAAGGAAGATTGTGGTAAAATAAAAAAACAAATACTAATATAATACACGACGCTCCAAGCAAAACACATATCATGTGGCGAATAAAAATATAGCTCCAAGTAAAGTTACCAATGAACGAAGACGAAAGAGGGGATGCCTTCCCGGGGCATCCCCAAGCTTAGGATTTTGGCTATTCTTGAATATCTTGGGGTGCCATGGGCATCCCCAAGCTTAAGATCTTACCACTCCTTATTCCATAGTCCATAAAAGCTTTTACCCAAAACTTGAAAACTTCACAACACAAAACTCAACAGGAAATCTTATAAGCTCCGTTAGTGAATGAAAACAAAACCACCACATAAGGTACTGTAATTAACTCATTCTTTACTTATTTTGGTGTTAAACCTACTGCAGTCCAACTTCTCTATGGTTTATAAACTATTTTACTAGCCATAGATGCATCGAAATAAGCAAACAACACACGAAAAACAGAATCTGTCAAAAACAGAACAGTCTGTAGCAATCTGTAACTAACAGACACTTATGGAACTCTAAAAATCCTACCAAAATAGGAAGTCCTGGAAAATTTGTCTATTGATCATCAGCAAAAAGAATCAACGCAAAATCACCTTTCTGTGATTTAAAAAAACTAAATTCGTGCGTACAAAGTTTCTATTTTTCAACAGAATCAAATCAACTATCATCATAGGTTATCTTATAGGTTCTACTTGGCAGAAACACTAATTAAAAGATAAAAACACATCTAAATAGAAGGTAGATGCAAGATTTATTACTAAACAGGAAAAAAAACAAAAGACACAAAGAAAATTGGGTTGCTTCCCAACTAGCGCTATCGTTTAACGCCCCTAGCTAGGCATAAAAGCGAAGATAGATCTAACGAGTGCCATCTTTGGCACTAAATCCATAAGTAGCCCGCATGATAGATTCATAAGGTAATTTGACTTTCTTTATTGGAAAGTGCTCCGTGCATTTCTTTAATGGAAATTGGAATCTAATATTCCCTTCCTTCATATCAATAATCACGCCAATCGTTCTAAGGAAAGGTCTACCAAGAATAATAGGGCAAGAAAGATTGCAATCTATATCAAGAACGATAAAATCTATGGGCACCAAATTTCTATTTGCAACAATTACAACATCATTGATCCTTCCCATTGGCTTTTTAATGGTGGAATCTGCAAGGTGCAAATTTAAAGAGCAATCATCAAGATCATGGAAACCTAGAATATCACATAAAGTTTTCGGAATCGTGGAAACACTAGCACCCAAATCACACAAAGCAAAACACTCATGATCTTTAATTCTAATCTTCCAAATTAAGTTTTTCATCATAAGATTGCATCAAGGCATCAACAATATGTTTGGTAAAAGCTTTGTTTTGACTATAAGCATGAGGAGAATTAACAACGGACTGCAACAAGGAAATACAACCTTCTAAAGAACAATTATCATAATCAAATTCCTTGAAATCCGAGATAGTGGGTTCAATACTATTTAAAGTTGTGACCTCCCCAATCCCATTTTTACCAAATTTAGCATCAAGATCTAAAAACTCCGAATTCTTGGGACGCCTTCTAGGTAAAGTTGACTCATCATCAGTCCCATAATTATCAAGATTCATATTGCAAAACATAGATCTAATAGGAGATACATCAATAACTTTAAGATCCTCATCATTATTTTCATCTAACTTTTCTGGTTTGGCAACCATCTTATTGACTAAGGCGGCTTGCTTATCAGAAATTTTGGCTATAGCATTTTCAAACCGAGCAATTTGAGAGTTCACACATCATCAAGCTCTTTGTTCATAAACCCAAAAAAACCTTTTTGTTCCTTAAGCTCTTTTCTGAAGAAATTATTATGCTCAAATTGCAAATTCATAAAGCTTCTTGATTCAATCTCTTCCAACCTTCTAAGAAGGTGGTCAGAACCCTTAGGTGAAGCCATAAGGACAGACAGGCACACAAGCAAACAGAAAAAGGCAAGCGAAAGAAAGAGGAGGAGATTGGGAAAGAGAGGGTGAATAAAACGGCAAGGGTGAAGTGGGGGAGAGGAAAACGAGAGGCAAATGGCAAATAATGTAAATGCAAGGGAGATGGGTTTGTGATGGGTACTTGGTATGTCTTGACTTGAGCGAAGACCTCCCCAGCAACGGCGCCAGAAATCCTTCTTGCTACGTCTTGAGCTTGTGTTGGTTTTCCTTGAAGAGGAAAGGGTGATGCTGCAATAGTAGCGTAAGTATTTCCCTCAGTTTTTGAGAACCAAAGTATCAATCCAGTAGGAGGCTCCTCAAAAGTCCCACGCACCTAGACAAACAAACAAAGAACTCGCAACAAATGCAATAAAGGGGTTGTCAATCCCTTCACGGCCACTTGCGAAAGCGAGATCTAATAGAGATAGTATGATAAGATAAATATATTTTTGGTATTTTATAATATAGATGCAAAAAGTAAAGATGCAAATAAAAGTAGATTGGAAGAAAATATGATAAGAGATAGACCAGGGGGCCATAGGTTTGACTAGAGGCTTCTCTCAAGATAGCATAAGTATTACGGTGGGTGAACAAATTACTGTCGAGCAATTGATAGAAAAGCGAATAATTATGAGATTATCTGGGCATGATCATGTATATAGGCATCACATCCGCAACAAGTAGACCGACTCATGCCTGCATCTACTACTATTACTCCATACATCAACCGACTCCTGCCTGCATCTGGAGTATTAAGTTCATAAAGAACAGAGTAACTCATTAAGCAAGATGACATGATGTAGAGGGATAAACTCAAGCAATATGATATAAACCCCATCTTTTTATCCTCGATGGCAACAATACAATACGTGCCTTGCTACCCCTGCTGTCACTGGGAAAGGACACCGCAAGATTGAACCCTAAGCTAAGCACTTCTCGCATGGCAAGAAAGATCAATCTAGTAGGCCAAATCAAACTGATAATTCGAAGAGACTTGCAAAGATAACTCAATCATACATAAAAGAATTCAGAGAAGATTCAGATATTATTCATAGATAAACTTGATCATACACCCACAATTCATCGGATCTCGACGAACACACCGCAAAAAGAGTTTACATTGAATAGATCTCCACAAGAGAGGGGGAGAACATTGTATTGAGATCCAAAAAGAGAGAAGAAGCCATCTAGCTAATAACTATGGACCCGTAGGTCTGTGGTAAACTACTCACAACTCATCGGAGGGACTATGGTGTTGATGTAGAAGCCCTCCATGGTCGATTCCCCCTCCGGCAGAGTGCCGTCGAAGGCTCCTAGATGGGATCTCGCGGATAGAGAAGGTTACGACGGTGGAAATTGTGGTTCGTTGGCTCCCTGGATGTTTTCGGGGTACGTAGGCTTATATAGGAGGAAGAAGTATGTCGGTGGTCGCCCGAGGGGCCCACGAGGCAGGGGGCGCGCCCTATAGGGGGGGGGCGCCCTCCTATCTTGTGGAGGCCTCGGCTGCTTCTTGACTTGCACTCCAAGTCCTCTGGATCACGTTCGTTCCATAAATCACGCTCTCGAAGGTTTCATTCCGTTTGGACTCCGTTTGATATTCCTTTTCTTCGAAATACTGAAATAGGCAAAAAAACAGCAATATGGGCTGGGCCTCCGGTTAGTAGGTTAGTCCCAAAAATGATATAAATGTGTAAAATAAACCCCATAAACATCCAAAAGGGGTAATATAATAGCATGGAACAATCGAAAATTATAGATACGTTGGAGACATATCAGGTAGCAACACTAATTAGTGTGATTCAGGCATGGGTCATGTTCATGCACCAGAGAGCTGTTCGTCGTGCTGGGAGACCTTTGATCCGCTATGGTCCATTGTTTCCCCGGGAACAGGAGAGGATCCAAAATCTGAACTACATCTACAACTGCAATGACGTCAAGGCTCTGTGGATGCTTAGAATGAAAAGAGCACCATTTGCCAGGCTTGTCGAGACCTTCAGGAGCAGGGGCCTATTACAAGATAGCATCAACACCAGTGTCGAAGAGCAAATGGCCATGTTCCTCCATGTTGTTGGCCATAACCAGAGGTTCAGGGTCATTCACATCACGTTCAGGAGATCAATGGAGACCATCTCTAGGTACTTCAAGCAGGTGTTTTTTGCTGTTGGGGAGCTTAGAGGAGAGTTGATCAGGAGACCATCTGGCCAGACTCCACCCAAGATTCGTGGAAGCCCAAGATGGTATCCATAATTCAAGGTGAGCATTGACAATATACACTTTTCATGGCTTGATATGCTTGTCTTGTTCAAGTTCAACACTAACACATGCTAGTGATGCCATTTTCAGGATAGCATTGGGGCAATAGATGGTACTCATGTCACTGCCAGAGTTCCTAGGTCACAGTCTGTAGCATATAGGGGAGGAAGCACTACACAAGCCAAAATGTGCTTGCTGCTGTTGACTTTGATCTGAAGTTCACCTATGTGTTGGCTGGCTGGGAGGGGTCAACGCATGATGCAAACATTCTCACTAACAGCATGAGTCGACCTGATGGGATCAACATCCCCGACGGCAAGTTCTACCTTGGAGATGCTGGCTATGAATGTCGGTCGGGTATTCTTCCACCCTTCAAGAAAACAAGGTACCATCTCAACGACTTCTCTGGTAGGAACTTTCCTAAGACTGCACATGAGCTGTTTAATCTCAGACACTCCAGCCTTAGAGTAACTGTTGAGAGGGCATTTGGAGCTCTGAAGAATAGGTTTAAGATCCTGGATCAGAAGCCATTCCATCCATACTCCACTCAAGTTAAGCTAGTTCTTGCTTATGCATTCTGCATAACTGGATCCTCTAGTGGGGCTTTGATGAACACGTGCCTAAGGAGGAAGAGGTCGAGCCTGACGATGTTGTTAGCTCTGGCCATGGTGTGGAGGCATTTGACAATGATGCTTGGAAGGACAAAAGGTTGGAGTGGGCAGAGGCAATGTGGCTTAATAGAGGTCAGTGCAGGATTTGAAGAAGAGGAAGAAGAAGCAGCAGCAGCAGCAGAAGCACAAAAGAGGAGGAAGAAGCAGTAGCAGTAGAAGCAGAAGAGGAAGATGAAGCAGCAACACCGATGAACTATCCCTGATTTCGCCAATGGCTCTTAATAATTTGAACTGTCATTTGATTGTAGTTAGGATGAACTGTCATTTGTTTAACTAGCTGGCACTATGTTCAGATTATGTGTGGTAAGGTCACCACTAGTTAGAAGTGGTGACTGTTGGGGAACGTAGTAATTTCAAAAAATTTCCTACGCACATGCAAGATCATGGTGATGCATAGCAACGAGAGGGGAGAGTGTTGTCTACGTACCCTCGTAGACCGAAGCGGAAGCGTTGACGCAACGTAGAGGAAGTAGTCGTACGTCCTCCCGGTTCAACCGATCCAAGCACCATTACTCCGGCACCTCCGAGTTCTTGACACACGTACAGCTCGATGACGCACCCCGATCTCCGATCCAGCAGAGGCACGGGGAGGAGTTCCACAAGACGACGGCGTGGGACGATCTTGATGTTCTATTGTCGCAGGCTTCGCCTAAGCACCGTTACAATATGACCGAGGTGTAATCTCGTGGAGGGGGCACCGCACACGGCTAAGGAACGATCTCAATGATCAACTTGTGTGTCATGGGGTGCCCCCCTGCCCCCGTATATAAAGGAGTGGAGGAGGGGAGGGCCGGCCCTCTCTATGGCGCGCCCTAGGGGAGTCCTACTCCCACCGGGAGTAGGATTCCCCCTTTCCTAGTCCAACTAGGAACCCTTCCATGTAGTAGGAGTAGGAGAGAAGGAAAGGGAAGAGAGAAGGAGAAGAAAGGAAGGGGCGCCCCCCTCCCTAGTCCAATTCGGACTAGTCCAAGGGGAGGGGTGCGGCCACCCTTTTGGCCCTTTCTCTCCTTTCCCGTATGGCCCAAAGAGGCCCAATACGAATTCCCGTAACTCTCCGGTACTCCGAAAAATACCCGAATCACTCGGAACCTTTCCGAACTCCGAATATAGTCGTCCAATATATCGATCTTTACGTCTCGACCATTTCGAGACTCCTCGTCATGTCCCCGATCTTGTCGGGGACTCCAAACTCCTTCGGTACATCAAAACTCATAAACTCATAATAAAATTGTCATCGAAACCTTAAGCGTGTGGACCCTACGGTTCGAGAACAATGTAGACATGACCGAGACACGTTTTTGGTCAATAACCAATAGCGGGACCTAGATGCCCATATTGGTTCCTAAATATTCTACGAAGATCTTTATCGGTCAAACCGCACAACAACATACGTTGTTCCCTTTGTCATCGGTATGTTACTTGCCCGAGATTCGATCGTCGGTATCCAATACCTAGTTCAATCTCGTTATCGCAAGTCTCTTTACTCGCTCAGTAATACATCATCTCGCAACTAACTCATTAGTTGAAATGCTTGCAAGGCTTAAGTGATGTGCATTACCGAGAGGGCTCAGAGATACCTCTCCGACATTGGAGTGACAAATCCTAATCTCAAATACGCCAACTCAACAAGTACCTTCGGAGACACCAGAGAGCACCTTTATAATCACCCGAGCCACGTTGTGACGTTTGATAGCACACAAAGTGTTCCTCTGGTAAACGGGAGTTGCATAATCTCATAGTCATAGGAACATGTATAAGTCATGAAGGAAGCAATAGCAACATACTAAGTGATCGGGTGCTAAGCTAACGGAATGGGTCATGTCAATCAGATCATTCAACTAATGATGTGATCCCGTTAATCAAATAACAACTCTCTGTCCATGGTTAGGAAACATAACCATCTTTGATTAACAAGCTAGTCAAGTAGAGGCATACTAGTGACACTCTGTTTGTCTATATATTCACACATGTATTATGTTTCCGGAATACAATTCTAGCATGAATAATAAACATTTATCATGATATAAGGAAATAAATAATAACTTTATTATTGCCTCTAGGGCATATTTCCTTCAGTCTCCCACTTGCACTAGAGTCAATAATCTAGATCACATCACAATGTGCTTAACATCGATAGTTCATATCATCATGCGATTAACACCCATAGTTCACATCGCCATGTGACCAACACCCAAAGGGTTTACTAGATTCAGTAATCTAGTTCACATCGCTATGTGATTAAAACCCAAAGAGTACTAAGGTGTGATCATGTTTTGCTTGTGAGAGAATCTTAGTCAACGGGTCTTTCACATTCAGATCCGTTATGTATTTTGCAATTTTCTATGTCTACAATGCTCTGCACGGAGCTACTCTAGCTAATTGCTCCCACTTTCAATATGTATCTAGATCGAGACTTAGAGTCATCCGGATCGGTGTCAAAACTTGCATCGACGTAACCCTTTACGCATTTAACCTTTTGTCACTTCCATAATCAAGAAACATATCCTTATTCCACTAAGGATTATTTTGACCGCTGTCCGATGATCTACTCCTAGATCACTATTGTACTCCTTGCCAAATTTAGTGCAGGGTATACAATAGATCGGTACACAAAGATGGCATACTTTATAGAACCTATGGCCAAGGCATAGGGAATGACTTTCATTCTCTTTCTATCTTCTGCCGTGGTCGGTTTTGAGTCTTACTCAATTTCACACCTTGTAACACAGGCAAGAACTCTTTGTTTGACTGTTCCATTTTGAACTACTTCAAAATCTTGTCAAGGTATGTACTTATTGAAAAAACTTATCAAGCGTCTTGATCTATCTCTATAGATCTTGATGCTCAATATGTAAGCAGCTTCACTGAGGTCTTTCTTTGAAAAACTCATTTCAAACACTCCTTTATGCTTTGCAGAATAATTCTACATTATTTCCGATCTACAATATGTCATTCACATATACTTATCAGAAATGCTGTAGTGCTCCCACTCACTTTCTAGTAAATACAGGCTTCACCGCAAGTCTCAGATAAACTATATGCTTTGATCAACTTATCAAAGCGTATATTCCAACTCGAGATGCTTGCAGTCCATAGATGCACATTTTGTTAACACCTATAGGATCGACAAAACCTCTTGGTTGCATCACATACAACTCTTCTTTAATAACTCCATTAAGGAATGCAGTTTTGTTTATCCATTTGCCAGATTTCATAAAATGCGGGAATTGCTAACATGATTCGGACAGACTTTTAAGCATCGATACGAGTGAGAAAATCTCATTGTATTCAACATCTTGAACTTTGTCAAAAACCTTTTTCGACAAGTCTAGCTTTGTATATAGTAACACTACTATCAGCGTCCGTCTTCCTCTTGAAGATCCATTTATTTTCTATGGCTTGCCGATCATCGGGCAACTCCACCAAAGTCCACACTTTGTTCTCATGCATGGATCTCATCTCAGATTTCATGGCCTCAAGCCATTTCGCGGAATCTGGGCTCATCATCGCTTCCTCATAGTTCGAGGTTCATCATGGTCTAGTTACATGACTTCCGAACAGGATTACCGCACCACTCAGTGCGGATCTCACTCTGGTTTACCTACGAGATTTGGTAGTAACTTGATCTGAAGTTACATGATCATCATCATTAGCTTCCTCACTAATTGGTGTAGTAGTCACAGGAACAGATTTCTGTGATGAACTACTTTCCAATAAGGGAGAAGGTACACTTACCTCATCAAGTTCTACTTTCCTCCCACTCACTTCTTTCGAGAGAAACTCCTTCTCTAGAAAGGATCCATTTATTAGCAACGAATGTTTTGCCTTCGGATCTGTGATAGAAGGTGTACCCAACAATTTCCTTTGGGTATTCTATGAAGACGCACTTCTCGATTTGGGTTTGAGCTTATCAGATGAAACTTTTTCACATAAGCATCGCAGCCCCAAACTTTAAGAAACGACAACTTTGGTTTCTTGCTAAACCACAGTTCATATAGTGTCGTCTCAACGGATTTAGATGGTGCCCTATTTAACGTGAATGCAGCTGTCTCTAATGCATGATCCCAAAACGATATTGGTAAATCGGTAAGAAACATCATAGATTGTACTATATCCAATAAAGTACGGTTATGACGCTCGGACACACCAATATGATGTGGTGTTCCAGGTGGCATGAATTTGTGAAACTATTCCACATTGTTTTAATTGAAGACCAAACTCAGTAACTCAAATATTTGTCTCCATGATCGATCGTAGAAACCTTATTTTCTTGTCACGATGATTTTTCCACTTCACTCTGTAATTCTTTGAACCTTTCAACTATTTAGGACTTATGTTTCATCAAGTAGATATACCCATATCTGCTCAAATCATCTGTGAAGGTCGAAAATAACGATACCCGCCATGAGCCTTAACACTCATTGGATTTCATACATCAAGATGTATTATTTCCAATAAGTTAGTTGCTCGCTCCTTTATTCGGAGAACGGAGTCTTAGTCATCTTGCCCATGAGGCATGGTTCGCAAGCATCAAGTGATTCATAATCAAGTGATTCCAAAATCCCATCAGCATGGAGTTTCTTCATGCGCTTTACACCAATATGACCTAAACGGCGATTGCCACAAATAAGTTGCACTATCATTATTAACTTTGCATCTTTTGGTTTCAATATTATGAATATGTGTATCACTACGATCGAGATCCAATGAACCATTTTCATTGGGTGTGTAACCATATAAGGTTTTATTCGTAAGCAGAACAACAATTTATTCTCTTACTTAAATGAATAACCGTATTGCAATAAACACGATCAAATCATATTCATGCTCAACGCAAACACCAAATAACATTTATTTAGGTCCAACACTAATCCCGAAAGTATAGGAGTGTGCGATGATGATCATATCAATCTTGAAACTACTTTCAACACACATCGTCACTTCACCCTTAACTAGTTTCATTTTATTACGCAACTCCGTTTGAGTTACTACTCTTAGCAACCGAACCAGTACCAAATACCGAGGGGTTGCTATAAACACTAGTAAAGTACACATCAATAACATGTATATCAAATATACCTTTGTTACTTTGCCATCCTTCTTATCCGCCAAATACTTGGGGTAGTTACGCTTCAAAGAACAGTCCCTTTGCGGAAGAAGCACTTAGTCTCGTGCTTAGGTCCGGACTTGGGCTTCTTCACTTGAGCAACAACTTGCTTGCCGTTCTTCTTGAAGTTCCCTTCTATCCCTTTGCCCTTTTCTTGAAACTAGTGGTCTTGTTAACCATCAACACTTGATGTTCTTTCTTGATTTCTACCTTCATCAATTTCATCATCATGAAAAACCGGGAATCATTTTCATCATCCCTTGCATACTATAGTTCATCACGAAGTTCTACTAACTTGGTGATGGTGACTAGAGAATTCTGTCAATCACTATCTTATCTGGAAGATTAACTCCCACTTGATTCAAGCGATTGTAGTACCTGCACAATCTGAGCACATGCTCACTAGTTGAGCGATTCTCCTCCATCTTTTAGCTATAGAACTTGTTGGAGACTTCATATCTCTCAACTCGGTATTTGCTTGAAATATTAACTTCAACTCTGGAACATCGCATATGGTCCATGACGTTCAAGACGTCTTTGAAGTCCCGATTCTAAGCCGTTAAGCATGGTGCACTTAAACTATCAAGTAGTCATCATATTGAGCTAGCCAAACGTTCATAACGCCCGCATCCGCTCCTGCAATAGGTCCATCACCTAGCGGTGCATCAAGGACATAATTCTTTCATGCAGCAATGAGGATAAACCTCGGATCACGGATCCAATCCGCATCATTGCTACTAACATCTTTCAAGACATTTTCTCTAGGAACATATCAAAATAAACATATGAAAGCAACAACGCAAGCTATTGATCTTACAAAATAATTTGCAAAATACTACCAGACTAAGTTCATGATAAATTTAAGTTCAATTAATCATATTACTTAAGAACTCCCACTTAGACAGACATCTCTCTAGTCATCTAAGTGATCACGTGATCCAAATCAACTAAACCATAACCGATCATCACGTGAGATGGAGTAGTTTTCAATGGTGAACATCACTATGTTGATCATATCTACTATATGATTCACGCCGACCTTTCGGTCTCCGTGCTCGAGGCCATATCTGCATATGCTAGGCTCGTCAAGTTTTACCTGAGTATTCCGCGTGTGCAAAACTGGCTTGCACCCGTTGTAGATGGACGTAGAGCTTATCACACCCGATCATCACGTGGTGTCTAGGCACGACGAACTTTGGCAATGGTGCATACTCAGGGAGAACACTTCTTGATAATTAGTGAGAGATCATCTTAAAATGCTACCGTCAATCAAAGCAAGAATAAGATGTATAATAGATAAACATCATATGCAATCAAAATATGTGACATGATATGGCCATGATCATCTTGCGCCTTTGATCTCCATCTCCAAAGTACTGTCATGATCTCTATTGTCACCGGCACGACACCATGATATTCATCATCTTGATCTATATCAATGTGTCATCACATGTAGGGGTGGAAAGTGGTAGCGGATAATCCGAAATATCCGATATTCGTATTCGACAAAATGCCTATTTGTATCTGAAACATCCGCATTCGAACCAAAATGGAAATGGAAATTATCCGTATCTGAATTTATTTAACAAATAAAAAATATAATATGGTATGAGATTTTGACACAAATATGGATATGGAAGTGGATATATCCGTATCCGAATAAGATTATGTGAGATAATTCTCAAAATTCTAGCCCCAATATTCCAATTATCCAACATAAAAGCCAAATAAGTGGCCAAAATTACTCTTTGTATGGTTAAACTTAGAAATTATTACGCATCACATTAGTATTTATTCACAAACCTATTATCATTGACTTATTGTATGTTACAAGTTGATTATTTCATGTCACATAGCTATTGACTAATATACTTAAGCAATATGTCGCTATTATTCGTATCCGTTCCGAATGAAGAAAACATCCGATACGTATCCGTATTCGAATAACATCCGAGCCGCATCCGTATCCGATAACATCCGTATTCGCATTCGTATTCGTTTTGAAAATTTGAAAATGGAAGTGGTAAGAGCACTATCCGATCCGCATCCAATCCGTTTCCACCCCTAATCACATGGTTGTCTCACCAACTATTGCTCTTGCAACTATTGCTATCGTATAGCGATAAAGTAAAGCAATTATTTGGCACTTGCATCTTATGCAACAAAGAGACATCCATAGGGCTTCTGCCAGTTGCCGATAACTTCAACAAAACATGATCATCTCATACAACAACTTATATCTTATCACGTCTTGACCATATCACATCACAACATGCCCTGCAAAAACAAGTTAGACGTCCTCTACTTTGTTGTTGCAAATTTTACGTGGCTGCTACGGGCTGAGCAAGAACCGTTCTTACCTACGCATCAAAAACCACAACGATAGTTCGTCAAGTTGGTGCTGTTTTAACCTTCGCAAGGACCGGGCATAGCCACACTCGGTTCAACTAAAGTTGGAGAAACTGACACCCGCTAGTCACCTGTGTGCATAGCACGGCGGTAAAACCAGTCTCGCGTAAGTGTACGCGTAATGTCGGTCCGAGCCGCTTCATCCAACAATACCGCCGAACCAAAGTATGACATGCTGGTAAGCAGTATGACTTATATCGCCCACAACTCACTTGTGTTCTACTCGTGCATATAACATCAAACCATAAAACCTAGGCTTGGATGCCAATGTTGGGAACGTAGTAATTTCAAAAAATTTCCTACGCACACACAAGATCATGGTGATGCATAGCAACGAGAGGGGAGAGTGTTGTCTACGTACCCTCGTAGACCGAAGCGGAAGCGTTGACACAACGTAGAGGAAGTAGTCGTACGTCCTCCCGGTTCAACCGATCCAAGCACCATTACTCCGGCACCTCCGAGTTCATGACACACGTACAGCTCGATGACGCACCCCGATCTCCGATCCAGCAGAGGCACGGGGAGGAGTTCCGTCAGCACGACGGCGTGGTGACTATCTTGATGTTCTACTGTAGCAGGGCTTCGCCTAAGCACCGCTACAATATGACCGAGGTGTAATCCCGTGGAGGAGGGCACCGCACACGGCTAAGGAACGATCTCAATGATCAACTTGTGTGTCATGGGGTGCCCCCCTGCCCCCGTATATAAAGGAGTGGAGGAGGGGAGGGCCGGCCCTCTCTATGGCGCGCCCTAGGGGAGTCCTACTCCCACCGGGAGTAGGATTCCCCCTTTCCTAGTCCAACTAGGAACCCTTCCATGTAGTAGGAGTAGGAGAGAAGGAAAGGGAAGAGAGAAGGAGAAGGAAGGAAGGGGGCGCCCCCCCTCCCTAGTCCAATTCGGACTAGTCCAATGGGAGGGGTGTGGCCACCCTTTTGGCCCTTTCTCTCCTTTCCCGTATGGCCCAAAGAGGCCCAATACGAATTCCCGTAACTCTCCGGTACTCCGAAAAATACCCGAATCACTCGGAACCTTTCCGAACTCCGAATATAGTCGTCCAATATATCGATCTTTACGTCTCGACCATTTCGAGACTCCTCGTCATGTCCCCAATCTCATCCGGGACTCCAAACTCCTTCGGTACATCAAAACTCATAAACTCATAATAAAATTGTCATCGAAACCTTAAGCGTGTGGACTCTACGGTTCGAGAACAATGTAGACATGACTGAGACACGTTTCCGGTCAATAACCAATAGCGGGACCTGGATGCCCATATTGGTTCCTACATATTCTACGAAGATCTTTATCGGTCAAACCGCACAACAACATACGTTGTTCCCTTTGTCATCGGTATGTTACTTGCCCGAGATTCGATCGTCGGTATCAAATACCTAGTTCAATCTCGTTACCGGCAAGTCTCTTTACTTGTTCCGTAATACATCATCTCGCAACTAACTCATTAGTTGAAATGCTTGCAAGGCTTAAGTGATGTGCATTATCGAGAGGGCCCAGAGATACCTCTCCGACATTCGGAGTGACAAATCCTAATCTCGAAATATGCCAACTCAACAAGTACCTTCGGAGACACCTGTAGAGCACCTTTATAATCACCCAGTTACGTAGTGACGTTTGGTAGCACACAAAGTGTTCCTCTGGTAAATGGGAGTTGCATAATCTCATAGTCATAGGAACATGTATAAGTCATGAAGGAAGCAATAGCAACATACTAAACGATCGGGTGCTAAGCTAACAGAATGGGTCATGTCAATCAGATCATTCAACTAATGATGTGATCCCGTTATTCAAATAACAACTCTCTGTCCATGGTTAGGAAACATAACTATCTTTGATTAACAAGCTAGTCAAGTAGAGGTATACTAGTGACACTCTATTTGTCTATATATTCACACATGTATTATGTTTCCGGTTAATACAATTCTAGCATGAATAATAAACATTTATCATGATATAAGGAAATAAATAATAACTTTATTATTGCCTCTAGGGCATATTTCCTTCAGTGACAACACCTTATGCAGGTCGCAACCAAACACCATGTCATATGTGCACCTAATGCAATGCGGGAAACCAAATGCCGGGTCAAAAATGGTTGTCACATGCAACTAGGGGCATGCAGGCAACCAAACTATATGCATCTGGTTTTTTTGGCCTGCATCCCCTCAAACCGGCGCAATAGAGCCAGGCTCGCCGGGCCAGGCTGAATCGGCAATGTAACCAAACACGCCCTATGTGTATGTATGTATGTATGTATGTATGTGCGGTGCGCGGCGAAGGCACGTTGTTATGCATGCTACATGTAACATGTAATTTTCCTTCGGCTTTGCTCATCATCTGTGTGATCGGTTCCCATTTTTAGTGTGTTTGATTGCTTACATCAACCTTGTGCATCTTGCATCAGTGGCTCAATGGAGCCCGAGCAGGTAAATACAACATGTGGTTCATGGTATGCAACATGGTTCTTTTGTTCACTATTTTGCAGAGGAAATCACTCCAAATGAATAGTTGGTCAAGTTTTTTTAGTGAATAATTGGTCAAGTTAGATGTGTATCACCCAATTCTAAGTTTGTATGCACCCAGTGGGTCCAAATCAATATTTACAAAAACTGTCACTTTTGGGAATCCGGAACTCGGGGGACGGGGTTGACTCCAACTCCTTCCAAACTTGATGGATCTCGACGTGGGTTTATCCTATGGACTCACAACAAAATAAAGAAGCCTTTGGAGGGTCTAAAACATGTGCAAGGGCCCTTGGACCAAAGCCCTATGGGTTGGATGACTGATATTGAAACACTAGACCTATATATTAACGGGAAGCACTACTTTTCTGAGAGGGCGCCATTTGGTTTGAAAATTGCAGCCTCGTAGCCGCCGTCTATAGAGGAGCACATTCCCAACCAAGGGAGAATACCAAAGAGTAAGAAGAAGGATGGAGTCCCTTCCCCCTCCCTTCTGGGGGACTCCACCCTCACCACCATCACCATCATCGCCTTCACCACTATGACGCCTCCAATTCAATCGTACACTAATCATACACGGAAATGTGTACGATCAAGATCGAAGACTCACGGGAAGATATCACAACACAACTCTAGACACAAATAAAACAATACAAGCTCTATATTACAAGTCAGGGGCCTCGAGCGTTCGAATACATAAGCTAGACACAGAAGCGTCAGCAGAAGCAACAATATCTGAGTACAGACACAAGTTAAACAAGACTGCCTTAAGAAGGCAAACACAAAAGCAACAATGATCGAAGAGGCAAGGCCTCATGCGTGGGACCTCCTAACTACTCCTGGTCGTCGGCGGCCTCCACGTAGTAGTAGCCGTCGGTGGCGGGATCTGGCTCCTGGGATCTGCCATCTAATCGTAGCAACCGGCTATAGGGGAGAAAGAGGTAGCAAAGCAACCGTGAGTACTCATCCAAAGTACTCGCAAGACTTACATCAGATCTATACTAAGTATGCAATAGTATCAAAGAAATGAGTTGTATCTGTGGACGGAACTGCAGAATGCCGGAGGAGAAGGGAAAACCTAGCCTATCAAAGACTAGCATCTTCAAGCATCTTGCAACATTCAGAAGAGTATAGGATAACATTTTATAATTAACAAACATGTTGTAATATTAGCGCCCAGAGATCCTTCCTCGACTCCCTGCGAGAAAGTAATTAATCCCGGAGCCATCATACCCAACTCATGTCTCAAGTATCCATTTCTAGTTGTAATAGATCGGGATACAAATCCAAGCGTCCATTACCGTGGACACAGCTATTCGAATAGATAACTTCCCTGTAGGGGTGCACCACATTACCCAACACGCTTGATTACTCTAGCCGCACACACTTTCCTAGGTCATGCCTGGCCTCAGAAGATCAACACGTCGTAGTCCTACCTAGGCTCCGCAGAGAGGTCTTCGCCGGTCTACATCCTAAGCGCTCCGGGGTCTTGGGCCCATCACCCATTGCACTCCGGGTCATTGCGCGCAGGGCAATCCAGGCCACCACCTCTGGGCGTAGACCAAGCCATGCAGCAATGCTGAACTGGACGTCTGACAGAGCTTTCGGAAGAAACGTACGACACCGAGTGCCCATATTGTTCCCGCGTGGCGGTTAGTGCGTATAGGCCAGTGGCCAACTCAGATCAAATATCTAAACCCTTAGTGTATTAGGAGCTCGCGGAGACGAGCAGAGACTCATGAACATGTGAGCCCCTCGCCCCGTCTCGAGGAAATACGACAAGGCCCAGGCCCAACCCTCTCACTAGGGCAGTCTACCTGCCCGGCCGTGCCTCGTAATTATCTCGTGGGTGCTCTCTGGGCCCGCCCGACTTTCACAGGTATCTCTCGCGGGTACCCCTCGGGGTCGACCCGACTTTAACAAAGGACTCAAGTAAAGTACATGTAATCGTGTGTCCATAACATCAAGAGGGAATCCGAGGAATCCCTCTCGATGGAATCCACTTGATGTAATCGTCAAGGTGAACTTAAGAGGAATCACCCTCGAGGTTCACACCTTAGGTGTTGCACGATAGAGTCGTATCTGGAGTGGTGAAGTAGGAATCACCCTCAATGACTGATACGTCTCCAATGTATCTATAATTTTTTATTGTTCCATGCTATTATATTATCTGTTTTGGATGTTCTATATGCATTAATATGCTATTTTATATTATTTTTGGGACTAAATTATTAACCTAGAGCCCAATGCCAGTTTCTGTTTTTTCCTTGTTTTTGACTTTTTTAGAAAAGGAATATCAAACGGAATAAAACATTACGATGATTTTTCTTGGACTAGAAGACACCCAGGAGACTTGGGGAGAGGGCCAGAGTAGTCCCGAGGTGGCCACAAGCCTCTAGGGCGTGCCCAGGGGGGCGCTCCGGGCTTGTGGGCCCCTCGAGGGTCCCCTAACCCTAATTCCAGCTCTATATATTCTCAAATATTCCCCGAACATCAGAAGCGTCCACAAAAATACATTTCCGCCGCTGCAAGCCTCTATTCCCGTGAGATCCCATCTTGGGGCCTTTTCCAGCGATCTGCTGCAGGGGGATTCGATCACGGAGGACCTCTACATCAACCTTGCTGCCCTACCGATGAAGCGTGAGTAGTTTACCACAGACCTAAGGGCCATAGCTCGTAGCTAGATGGCTTCTTCTCTCTCTTTGATCTTCAATACCATGTTCTCCTCGATGTTCTTGGAGTTCTATTCGATGTAATCTTCTTTTGCGATGTGTTTATTGAGATATGATGAATTGTGGATTCATGATCAGATTATCCATGATTATTATTTGAGTCTCCTCTGAACTGTTTTATGCATGATTGAGATAGCTTAGTAAGTCTCTTCGATCTGTCGATTTGGTTTGGCCAACTAGATTGGTTTTTCTTGTAATGGGAGAAGTGATTTGTGATGGGTTCAATGTTGCAGTGTCCTCACCCAATGACATAGTAGGGGTAGTGAGGCACGTATTGTATTGTTGCCATTAAGGATAAAAATATGGGGTTTATATCATATTGTTTGAGTTTATCCCTCTACATCATGTCATCTTGCTTAATGTGTTACTCTGTTCTCTTGAACTTAATACTCTAGATGCAGGCAGGAGTCGGTCGATGTGTGGAGTAATAGTAGTAGATGTAGAATTGTTTCGGTCTACTTGTCACGGACGTGATGCCTATATTCATGATCATTGCCTTAGATATCGTCATAACTATACGCTTTTCTATCAATTGCTCAACAGTAATTTGTTTCCCGACCGTATGCTTTATTCAAGTGAGAAGCCTCTAGTGAAACATATGGCTTCCGGGTCTATTTTCCATCATATATTTTCAGATCTATAAACCAAAAAAGCAAAAAATATCTTGCTTCAATTTATTTATATTTACTTTAGTTTGCTCTTTATTTAGCTTTTATACGTATCTCTATTAGATCTCACTCTTGTTCATCGCCGTGAAGGGATTGACAACCCCTTTTTTGCGTTGTGTGCAAGTGTTTGTTAGTTTGTGTAGGTGCATATATTGGAGACTTGCTTGTGCCTCCTACTGGATTGATACCTTGGTTCTTAACTGAGGGAAATACTTATCACTACTTTGCTGCATCACCCTTTTCTCTTCAAGGGAAAAGTCAATGCAAGCTCCAGAAGTAGTAGGAAGAATTTCTAGCGCCGTTGCCGGGGAGGTTCTGCATCAAGCCTACCAAGTACCTATCTTAAACTCTCATCTCTTGCATTACTAAAACATTTGAATACTTGGTAGGCTTCTCGTTTTCCTCTCCCCCAAAGCCTACAAAGGCATATAACTATGCTTCTCATTTTCCTCTCCCCCACTTCTAAAACATTTTTAGAAAATCAGAAAAATATTTGCCTTTTTATTCGCCCTTCTTTCATTCGTCCTTTCGTTTGCTTTCTATTTCCTTGTGTGCTAGATTGCTTACTTTGTCATGATGTCTCAAGAAAATACCAAGTTGTGTGACTTTTCCAACACTAATAGTAATTATTTATTAGTACACCGATTGCTCCCGTCACTAGTGCGAAATCTTATGAAACTAATGCCGCTTTGTTGAATCTCATTATGAAAGAACAATTTTCCGGTAGTCCTAATGAAGATGCCGCATCCCATCTAAACACTTTCGTTGAGTTGTGTGATATGCAAAAGAAAAAAAGATGTGGATAATGATGTTGTTAAATTAAAGCTATTTTCGTTCTCACTATGAGATCGTGCTAAAACTTGGTTTTCATCTTTGCCTAAAAATAGTATTGATTCATGGAACAAGTGTAAATATTTTTTATTTCCAAGTATTTTCCTCCCGCTAAGATCATCTCCCTTAGGAATGATATAATGAATTTTAAGCAACTTGATCATGAACATGTTGCACAATCTTGAGAGAGGATGAAATTTATGATAAGAAATTGCCCTACTCATGGTTTAAGTTTATGGATGATCATACAAAAAATTTATGCCGGATTGAATTTTGCACCTAGAAATCTTTTAGATTCTGCCGCGGGAGCTACTTTTATGGAAATTACATAGGAGAAGCTACTAAACTCCTAGATAATAATAAGGCAAATTACTCTCAATGGCATACCGAAAGATATTCTACTAGGAAAAAAGTGCATGCGAATGAAGAAATTAATACTTTGAGTGGAAAGATGGATGAACTTATGAAATTGATTGCTAGTAAGAGTGATCGATCCTAATTATATGCCTTTGTCTAATTTGATTGAGAATAATAATGAATTTATGGATGTGAATTTTGTTGGTAGGAAATATTTTGGTAATAATGCGTATAGAGGTAATTTCAATCCTAGGCCGTTTCCTAGTGATTCCTCTAATAATTATGGTAATACCTACAACAATTCTTATGGAAATTATAATAAAATACCCTCTAATCTTGAGAACAATATTAAAGATTTCATTAATTCTCAAAAGATTGTCAATGCTATGGTAGATTGAAAGTTGCTTAAGATTGATGATTTGGCTAGAAACATTGATAAGATTTCTCTTGAGATTGATTCTTTGAAGATGAGATGTATGCCACCCAAGCATGATACTAATGAATCTCTAAAGGCTATTATAATTTCTATGAATGGAAGTAAATAATGAACCACTAGGATGCATGCTAAGCGATATTGGTTTGTAAAAGCGTGTTCTTCTATCTCTTGTCATAATAATGATGAGGATCTCAAAGTGATTGGTGTGACTCCTATTGAATCCTTGTATGCTAATATAAATCTTGATAAAGATGGGACTGGAGATGAGTCAATTTTAGCTAGAAGGCGTCCCAATAATTTGGAGTTTAAAGATGTTAATGAAAAAATTGAGAAAACTGGGATTGGAGAGGTCAAAACTTTAAGTAGCGATGAACCCACTCTTTTGGATTTCAAGGACTTTAATTATGATAATTGTTCTTTGATAGATTGTATTTCCTTATTCCAATCCATGCTTAATTCACCTCATACTTATAATCAAAATAAGGCTTTTAATAAACATATCATTGATGCTATGATGAAATCGTTTGAAGAAAAAACTTGAATTAGAAGTTTCTATCTCTAGAAAGCTTTATGATGAGTGGGAACCTACCATTAAGATTAAATTTAAAGATTATGCGTGTAATGCTTTGTGTGATTTGGGTGCTAGTGTTTCCACTATTCCGAGAACTTTATGTGATGTGCTCGGTTTCCACGAATTTGATGATTGTTATGAATTTTCATCTAGCGGATTCCACTATAAGAAACGTATGGGAATGATTAATTATATTCTTATTGTTGCAAATTGGAATTATATTCCCGTAGATTTTATTGTGCTTGATATAGATTGCAATCCTACATGTCCTATTATTCTTGATAGACCTTCCCTTAGAACGATTGGTGCAATTATTGATATGAAAGAACAAAATATTAGATTTCAATTTCCATTAAAGAAGGGCATGGGACACTTTCCAAGAAGGAAAATTTAGTTTCCATACGAATCTATTATGAGATCTACTTATGGATTGCATACCAAAGATGACAATACCTAGATCTATATTTTATGCCTAGCTAGGGGCATTAAATAATAGCGCTTGTTAGGAGGCAACCCAATTTTATTTTCGAGTTTTTGTTTTTGCTACTGTTCTTGAATAAATACACACTAGAAGAGCGCCCGTGCGTTGCAATGGGGCCACATTAAATTTTAGAGTTCAATGTTACGACATTGGCGACCTTTTTTACCATCAAATCCTCACACACACACTCTCTCCCCCTCCCTCTTCCTCACTCTCTCTCCCTCTCTCTCTCTAACACACACACATAGTCTATTCTCCCCGGCAATAAGACTTACTCAATTGGCAATAATGTGTGGACTTGTGGTGAGCTTGACTGAACTAATGGATAGTGTGATATATTCCCCAATCATTAACAATGAAATTTCAGAAATGGGAAGATTATGTAACACCTCAAGTCGTTAGCTACGATGACCTCCCCCTAATGATGCCATGTCATCAAGCTTGGTAAGCCAAACTGCCACTTTATAAAAATCAAAGCCCAATTCAAATTTAAAATAAAGTCAAATAAATTATTTCGTCAAACAGTAAAATTAAAATGTTCACCATATTCTATAAATTCCACGATCTTTGACATGTTGAGCCCAACATTATTTGACCCAAAAATTTAATCTTGTCAAATTAATAAGAGGTCCAACAGTAGTTAAAATAACCAATTAAATATAAACCTAATTTTATGTATTTCCTTTTGGCCCCAAACTTTTTGTGCCACCTAAAAATATTGTGCTCAAATTGTGTGCATAGTTTCACAATTAACAAAATCCATTTAGTTGATATAAGAATAAATATAAAACGGTGTTAAAAAGGAGAAACCGATTAGAATACATTAAAAACCAAAAGGACGATGAAAAAGGGGATTCCCCCTACCCCCCGGGCCTTGCCACCGAACCGGCCCAGTGGTCTAGTCCCCGCACAGTCGTCTTCTCCTGTTCCCCGAGCCCATTGCTATAGAGTCGGGCTCCCGCCCGACCACCTCACCGGCATCGAAGGGTAATGGATAAGGGTGACGCCCTGCCTCCCCTGCCCCCATGGCCTCACTCTTCCTCGATACCCCCTCCCAGATCCACTTCTCCTCCTCGCTCTCTCGATCCCGGTGATCTGGACGAAGTCAGATGCCACGGCCACCATGACCGACCCCGTCCACACGGCCACTGCCCTCCCTGTTGGCTAGGAGCTTGTCGAGGAGCTCTGAATGCCTCCGCTACTTCGTCTGCGCCAACGAGATCAAGTCCAGCACCCCCAGATCGATGTCGTTGCCGTCTTCGTCAACCTTCGGCCACCGCGACATTGCCGTTTGATCCGTGCCGCCCTGAGTTCCCTTGTCTTCCCCTAGGGTGCCATTGACACCGCCGTGATCTCCTCTTGCCTTTCCCCAGTTTCCCCTCTCGTTTGCTCTCATTAGGTATTTTGCCGTGGCCGAGAACCGTCGTCCGCCATGGCCATTGCAGGGGTAGCCACCGAGCTCCTTGGATTGACCCCATGGCACATGCCCGCTCCTATGCGCGCCCATGCCCGAGCCTTCAGCTCTTCTTCCGCGCCCGCGGGGCCACTCCCTCTCTGGCTCTCCATGCCCACGCACGTGCCACACCGCGTCCGTCGCGCCCGCCGTTGCCATCACACTCGCCACAGCCACCGCACCACTGTGCCCCGCACGACGCACACTCTGGCCGCGCGTCACACTCTCGCTGGCTGCACTCACCCCGTCTGCTGCCGCCTATCCTTGGCTCGCCCCGCTGTCGTGCCCCTGCCTCGTGCCGCCTCCTGTCGCGACCATCTTCTGCCGCTCACCTCCTCAGCCACGCCTGCTGCGTGCTTCTTCCTGCTGCTATGCGCTGCTCTACCACTGGTACGCTGTTGCGCCATGCCCTCGACACCACCGTGGACAAACGTGGCGGAGGGATTGTCAATGGAGTACGAGGAGGAGGTGGCGGAGAAGGTGTGGAGAGGCAAGAGGTCTAGGGTGGCGTCAGCTGGCTGTGGTGGAGGTGATTATGCGAGAAGGAGGCGGAGCAGAAGGAGAGGTCACAATTGGAAACAATCGCAAAAAAATCATAACCCGGAGATCTCATTCCAAAAAAAATGCTAATATCGATGGAGGGGTGATTTCCTTCAATAGGTGGAAAATATAGGAAATTTTGGATGTTATGAAGGAAAGGAAAATTTTTAGGAAAGTTAGGATTTTGAACTGATTTCTATGCAAATGGGGTTTTGTTGTTTGGTAACATGATATCAGTACCTGCCCGTTTGTGACATGTCTGATTAGGAAAGTTTGCAAATGTTAAGAAACTATTTATTGGGAGGAAAGTTTGTGACGTGTCTATTATTTGTTTCCTAAAACAAATTTCACTAATGAGAGAAATCAATTGATTTAGATAAGTTAGGAAAGTTAGATTCAAATCTATTATTTGTTTCTTAAAAATTTGTTATTTGTTTCCTAAGACAAATTGAACCAATAAAAGGAATCGATTGATATGAATAATTTAAGGAAGTTTGATCCGTGATTTGTTATAGGTTAGGAAAGTCCGGGTTGTAATAAAGAGTGGAGAGAAAAATAAACCGATGGACCAGGATGGGAGGGGGTGGTGGGAGGAGAGACGAAAAAAACCAAGCGAAAATAAACCGTGGAGACTATTCACCAACTGCTCCATTAGGAGTAGAGACTAGAAGAACGCCTGTGCGTTGCAACGGGGCCACATTAACTTTAAGAGTTCAATATTACGACATTGGCGACCTTTTTTACCATCAAATCCTCTCACACACACACATACACACACTCTCCCTCCCTCTTCCTCACTCTCTATCCCCCTCTCCCTCTCGCTCTAACACACACACATATCCATCTTATTGGGTACGGAACCATAATCCATCTATTTCACATATACACGCTAGTGCATAACAATATGGATTATGTGTATTATATTTGCCACAAGAACTGAGGGAATTAATTTCATGTAAATCGACCAGCCACAGCTCCAAGAATACGCAGACGAGGTGGCTCGGTCGGCATCGGCGCCTGTCAGTAAGGGCCACGGGCCCGCTTCAAGTCTGCGTGCAATGCACGTCTTCACAAATATTATAACCAGATGTGAGAAATCACATGCATAGAAAAGACATTCGATAGCAATCCAAATACCATACTCAATTGAATACCTAACTGGACAATACTCTTATTTCTATGCGCTTGAGAAAAAATGGAATAGCAAAGCTAAGTATGCCTACATATGCTCAGATTATATATAAGAATCTTGGGTGAACAATTGCAACAAAGCACTAAGCAGCGATAAATTTAAATAAAAATTCATTAACTATGCAGTAGCAGGCTTGTTACAACATAGAGAGATAGGAAAATGTCACCTCCAAAGAATGTAGCGCAAAGAGTGGAACAAAGCATGAATGAGCGGTTGTCATTCTTCTCCATGTACATGGATCAACAGAGAGGCCAAGTATATAAGTACTTGACCGAACTCCACTCTTCGTGTACGGAGAGCCATGTCACCTTCTCTTGTTGCAGCATGGGAGGACGGCTGGTTCACGTGACCCACCAGGTGGGGATCCATGGTGGTGACCGTCGAGCTCGATGCGAGAAGTTGAGGCGATGAGTGGCGAGATCCATGCCGCCAACCGGGCGAAGAGGAGGTCGTCGGGGAGGACACATCGGCAAGATCCGGTCACCACGCGACCTAAAGAGCAACGATGATCTCCACAAGCTGTAGGTCGACGGCGTGCTCCATCCCTGCGATGGGGTGACCATGGCGGTGGCCACAACTCCTCATGCTCGCCTCGATCTCGGCGACACACCACGATTGTAGGAGGCAGCAACGACCTCGGCGAAATCATGGCCTCCATCCGGAACGCAATCATGTCGCTCTAAATAAATGGATTACATCATGTGACTCTAATTACTTCGGATTGTTATGTGCACACTAAGCGGGGTGCAGTTAGGAAATAAAATGTTTTCTAATTAAAGTGATTGAGTGATTTAAGGTAAGGTTAATTAATTTAGATTTGATTTTTAGTGATTGTTAGTAAAGTATGATGCGTCTTTAAAATCTTTTATTTGTTTCCTTAAAATCTATTATTTTTTTCCTAAAGAAATTTGCAATAATGGAAGGTATCGGTTGATTTGGATAAGTTAGTAAATTTAGATCCGTGATTGCGTGCACGTTTGGAAAGTGCTGATTTGCAAGGAAAGAGCTGAGGGGTAAATAAACCGGTGAATAAGAAACCAACATCAAAAAAAATCTACGACGGTTAACCTACGAAAAAAAACCGAACGAAAGTGGTGGGACGAAAAAAAACCTGGAAGCGAGACTACCAACTGCTCCATTAGGAGTAGAGATTATTACTTCTGTAGTAATTGTGTTTTAGTGTTTTAGTTAGTGTTCGATCCAAGTAGGACCTTTGGGATGATCTATGGTGATAGTTGACTTGATTTTGCTGAAAAACAGAAACTTTTGCATACAGTAGCATAATTTTGATACTTCACAGGAGCGTGATCTGGTTCTGAATTTTTTACACAAGATTTATATACAAATATCATACGTTCTCCTAATTTTTCAGAATTTTTGGAGTTACGGAAGTATACAAAGTTTTCAGATTGCTACAGACTGTTCTGTTTTAGATAGATTCTGTTTTTATTGTGTTCTTTGCTTATTTTGATGCATCTATGGGTAGTATCGGGGGGTATGAACCATGGAGAAGTTGGAATACAGTAGACATAACAGCATTATAAATTTAGAATGAGTTCCCAACAGTACCTAAAAGTGGTGATTTGCTTTATTATACTAACGGACCTTATGAGTTTTCTGTTGAGTTTTGTGTTGTGAAGTTTTCAAGTTTTGGGTAAAGATTTGATGGACTATGGAATAGGGAGTGGCAAGAGCCTAAGCTTGGGGATACCCAAGGCACCCCAAGGTAGAATTTAAGGAGAACCAAGCATCTAAGCTTGGGGATGCTTCGGATGGCATCCCCTCTTTCGTCTTCAATCCATTAGTAAATTTACTTGAGACTATATTTTTACTCACCACGTGATATGTGTTTTTCCTGGAGCGTCTTGTATGATATGAGTCTTTTCTTTTTAGTTTGCCACAATCATCCTTGATGTACATACCTTTTGAGTGGGACACGCTTTAATCGTGAAAGAATACTCTATGTGCTTCACTTATATCTTTTGAGCTTGGCAGTTTACTTTACTGCTTCACTTATATCTTTTTAGAGCATGGCGGTGGTTTTATTTTATAGAAATTGTTAAACTCTCATGCTTCACTTATATTATTTTGACATTCTTAAATAGCATGTAATTTGCTTAGTTATGAATTTAGTCCTAATATGATGGGCCTCCAAGAGGGATATAATAAAAACTTTCATATAAAGACCATTGAATAATATGAGAAGTTTGATTCCTTGCACTTGTTTTGAGATATAAAGATGGTGATATTAGAGTCATGCTAGTGACTAATTGTGGTTTGGTATAAATACTTGTGTTAAAGTTTGTGATTCCCGTAGCATGCACGTATGGTGAACCGTTATGTGATGAAGTCGGAGCATGATTTATTTTTTGATTGTCATCCTTTGTGTGGAGGTCGGGAGCACGTGATGGTTAACTCCTACCAACCTTTCCCCTAGGAGCATGCATATTAGTACTTTGTTTTGAGGGCTCATAATTTTTTGCAATAAGTATGTGAGTTCTTTATGACTAATGTTGAGTCCATGAATTATACGCACTCTCACCCTTCCACCATTGCTAGCCTCTCTAGTACCGCGCAATTTTCGCCGGTGCATTAAACCCACCATATACCCTTCCTCAAAACAACCACCATACCTAGCTATTATGGCATTTCCATAGCCATTCCGAGATATATTGCCATGCAACTTCCACTGTTCTGTTTTATTATGACACACACCATCATTGTCATATTGTTCTCATATGCATGAGTCATTCATATAGAGTCGTATCTTTATTCTAGTATCGAGTTGTAATTCTTGAGTTGTAAGTAAATAAAAGTGTGATGATCATCATTATTAGAGCATTGTCCCATGTGAGGAAAGGATGATGGAAGATATGATTCCCTCACAAGTTGGGATGAGTCTCCGGACTTTAAAATAAAAGAGGCCAAAGAAGCCCCCCCCTAAAAAAAGAGGCCAAAGAGCCCAAAAGAAAAAAAGGGAAAAAGAAAAAATGAGAAAAAAGAGAGAAGGGACAATGTTACTATCCTTTTTCCACACTTGTGCTTCAAAATAGCACCATGTTCTTCATGATAGAGAGTCTCCTATTTTGTCACCTTCATGTACTAGCGGGAATTTTTCATTATAGAATTTGGCTTCTATATTCGAATGATGGGCTTCATCAAATTACCCTAGGTCTTCATGCGCAAGCAAGTTGGATGCAGACCCACTTAGTTTCTTTTTGAGATTTCATACACTTATAGCTCTAGTGTATCCATTGCATGGCAATCCCTACTCACTTGCATCGATATCAATTGATGGGCATCTTCATAGCCCATTAATTTTCCTAGTTGATGTGAGACTTTCTCCTTCTTTTTGTCTTCTGCACAACCACCATGTTCTATTCCACCTATAGTGCTATATCCATGGCTCACGCTCTTGTATTGTGTGAAAGTTGAAGAAGTTTGAGAACACTAAAAGTATGAAACAATTGCTTGACTAATATTGGGGTTTGGCATGATGAAATACTTTGTGTGATGAAGATGGAGCATAACCAGACTATATGATTTTTTAGGGATAACTTTCTTTGGCCATGTTATTTTGAGAAGCCATAATTGCTTTATTAGTATGGTTGAAGTATTAATTTTTTATGTCAATATTAAACTTTTGTTTTAAATCTTATGGATCTGAACATCCATGCCACAATAAAGAAAATTGCATTGATAAATATGTTAGGTAGCATTTCACATCAAAAATTCTGTTTTTATCATTTACCTACTCGAGGACGAGCATGAATTAAGATTGGGGATGCTTGATACGTCTCCAACGTATCTATAATTTTTGATTGTTCCATGCTATTATATTATCTGTTTTGGATCTTTCATATGCATTAATATGCTATTTTATATTATTTTCGGGACTAACTTATTAACCTAGAGCCCAGTGCTAGTTTCTGTTTTTCCTTGTTTTTGACTTTTTCGAAAAAGGAATATCAAACGGAGTCCAAACGGAATAAAACTTTACAATGATTTTCCTTGGACCAGAAGACACTCAGGAGACCTGGGAGAGGGCCAGAGGAGTCCCCAGGAAGCCACAAGCCTCTAGGGCACGCCCAAGGGGGGCATGCCCCCTGGCTTATGGCCTCCTCGAGGGTCCCCTAACCCTGATTCTAGCTCTATATATATATTCTCAAATATTCCACGAACATCCAAATCGTCCACAAAAATGCTTTTCCATCGCTGCAAGCCTCTGTTCCTATGAGATCCCATCTTGGGGCTTTCGTCGTCGATCTGCCGAAGGGGGATTCGATCACGGAGGGCCTTTACATTAACCTTGTTGCCTTACCGATGAAGCATGAGTAGTTTTCCACAGACCTAAGGGTCCATATCTAGTAGTTAGATGGCTTCTTCTCTCTCTTTGACCTTCAATACCATGTTCCCCTTGATGTTCTTGGAGTTCTATCTGATGTAATATTTTTTTGTGGTGTGTTTGTTGAGATCCGATGAATGATGGATTTATGATCAGATTATCTATGAATATTATTTGAGTCTCCTCTAAACTCTTTTATGCATGATTGAGATAGCTTAGTAAGTCTCTTTGATCTGTTGATTTGGTTTGGCCAACTAGATTGTTTTTTCTTGCAATGGGAGAAGTGCTTTGTGATGGGTTCAATCTTGTGGTGTCCTCACCCAGTGACATAGTAGGGTTAGCAAGGCACGTATTGTATTGTTGCCATTAAGGATAAAAAGATGGGGTTTATGTCATATTGCTTGAGTTTATCCCTCTACATCATGTCATCTTGCTTAATGCGTTACTCTGTTCTCTTGAACTTAATACTCTAGATGCAGGCAGGAGTCGGTCAATGTGTGGAGTAATAGTAGTAGATGCAAAATCATTTCGGTCTACTTGTCAAGGACGTGATGCCTATATTCATGATCATTGCCTTAGATATGTTCACAGCTATGCACTTTTCTATCAATTGCTCAACAGTTATTTGTTTACCCACCGTATGCTTTATTCAAGAGAGAAGTCTCTAGTAAAACCTATGCCCCCCGGGTGAAAGGATCGATATGGTTGACTAGAGGGGGGGGGGTGAATAGGCAACTAACAATTTTTTAAGCTTTTCTTTACCAAATTAAACTTTGCAACAAAATAGGTTGTCTAGATGTGCAATTAGGTGAGCAACCTATATGATGCAATATCAACTAGCACGCAAGCAAGCAAGAGATGAAACAACAAGTAAGCTTGCGAAAGTAAAGGCACGAAATAACCAAGAGTGGAGCCTGTGGAGACGAGGATGTGTTACCAGAGTTCCTTCCTTTTAAGGGGAAGTACAACTCCGTTAGAGCGGTGTGGAGGCACAATGCTCCCCAAGAAGCCACTAGGGCCGTCGTATTCTCCTCACGCCCTCACACGATGCGAGATGCCGTGATTCCACTATTGGTGCCCTTGAAGGCGGCAACCGAACCTTTACAAGCAAGGTTGGGGCAATCTCCACAACAATCGGAGGCTCCCAACAACAACAACACCACGAAGCTTCACCACAATGGAGTATGGCTTCGAGGTGACCTCCACCGTCTAGGGTGCTCAACACCCAAGAGTAACAAGATCCGCAAGGGATAAGTGGGAGGAATCAAATATCCTTTGGTGGAAGTGTAGATCGGGCCCTTGTCACCCAATCCCGAGCAAATCAACAAGTTTGATTGCCTAGGGAGAGAGATCGGACGAAAATGGAGCTTGGAGCAACAATGGAGCTTAGAGGTGGAAGAGGTAGTCAACTAGAGGTAGAAGACACCCCTTATATAGTCGTGGAAAAATTCCAACCGTTATCCACATGTTCAGCCCGCGACTCACGGTACTACCACTCCAAGGAAGCGGTACTACCACGAGGCCGCGCGGTACTACCGTGGACGACCATGGTACTACCGTGGCAACAGCATAGGCCGGAACAAGCCTGACGAAGGAGCAGTACTACCGCTGGCGCGGTACTACCGCTCCCCCTTGCGATACTACCGCAAGGCAGGAGGGTCACGGCCTGGGAAGGGCGCGGATGAAATAAATTACATCCGTGCCTACTTCCGTTGAAACTAGGGTGGTGCAAAAACCCGATGCGGTACTACCGCTTGCGAGGCGCGGTACTACCGTGGTCGACGCGGATGTAAAAAATTACATCCGCGCCTACTACCGCGACACTGCGGTATTAGGTCGAAGGGCCACGGTACTACGACTCCTAGGGAGCGGTACTACTGTGGGCCCCCGCGGTACTACCGCGCTGGACGAGCGGTACTACAGTGGGGGGTGCGGATGTAAAAAATAACATCCGCCCTACTATCAAGACCGGAGCGGCACCGGGCAGTGTGCGCGGTACTATCAAGACCGAAAGGGCGGTACTACCGTGACACGCCGCGGTACTACCGCTTGTACCTGCGGTACTACCGCAAGTACAACAGTAGTCGCCAGTTTTCCACACAACCAAGA
This sequence comes from Aegilops speltoides, assembly GCA_021437245.1. Lineage (NCBI taxonomy): Eukaryota > Viridiplantae > Streptophyta > Magnoliopsida > Poales > Poaceae > Aegilops > Aegilops speltoides. Next base: position 414,611,057 of record CM038142.1, read on the forward strand.
TAACGACGGGAAGCTCCAAAGTGCAAGGAAAGGAGGGACAAGTGTACGTGTGATTCCACCCTACCTTTCCGACGTGGACCCCCTCTTAATAGTACGGCTCTCCTACGACTCAACTCCACCAAAGAGAAACGTAGAACAACGCCGGCTTCAACAGTCTCCGAGGGCACCGAATCGTCTTGTGCCTAATGAAGAAGTATCTGAGGGACTCAAGGCACACGATTAGTCCGCACAAGCATTGTCATCAATCACCAAAACACTTAGGGATAAATATGCCCTTATAGTCTCCCCCTTTTTGGTGGATTGATGACAACACGGGATTTGCACATAGATAAGATAATTTAGAGCAGGGGCAAACCCCACCTCTCTAAAATATAGACGGGCTCCCCCTAGATGTGTGCACTTTAGATGAATGCTTTGGACTGCATGGCACACAGACTAGGATCAACACTCCCCCTATATTTTAGAGACCAAGACATGATAATAAGAATAGCAAAGCATGAAGATAGCACAATATAATACAAGCTTGCTAGGATAGATAGAGTGCATATGTCTTACACCATACGAAGTAAGATAACCAAGGTTCAAACAAGAAAAATAGCAAAGAGTTCAACTGAGAAAGCAGCAAACACACGACACACGCGACTTGCAAACTCGCAAATCCCTACACTCTCTCCCCCTTTGGCATTGAGACACCAAAAAGGCAGAGAGGGCACCTACACACACAAGAGGTGGCTCAAGCAGAGAAGTCATCCCAAGCCTCTTCGTCAGACGCCTCTGCAGCTGGAATGGACTCCTCGACATCCTCCTCAGAATCAGTCCACCTGTATCCTTGCTTCTCCATCCACCACTCGGTCTCAGGAGTGATGTGCTCCTCAGACCCGCCAGACACTTCCTCGCCATAGAGCTGCAAGACCTTGTTGTGCCGGCGACGACTCTCCTTGGACTCCACGTGAGCCCTGTACTGCCCCTCGGCTTGCATGCAGAAAAGAGACTTCATCTTATCCTTCAACTTCTTGGCCCATGATGGCCTAGAGACACTCTGAGAGGGCCTAGCAGAACAGTCCTCAGCAACATCCTCAGCGCCAGCAACATCCTCATCAACAGCGGCCCTAGCAGCAGACGCCTCAGCACGAGTAGCGGTGTTGGCCCAGTTGGATTTGATCCGCAGACAAATGGGCTCATGGCGAATCCAGTCTGGAGCCAGGAACTCCTCCTCAGGGTACATCTTCTCCCAAGTCTTCGAAATCAGCAGAAACAGATAGGGCCCATAAATAGGCACCTTGCGGTTGAACATAGCAAACCGAAGCTCACACCACATGATGTGAGAGACATCAAGTGGCTGAGTCTGAGATGAGCGAGCCTCTGGCAAATAAGCATCATGTCCACCATATAGGCATGAACCTTGTCTTTGTCACCGATCTTTGGGAACAAGGAGTTGCGGAAGATGCGGTACATGATATCGAAAGGGTTGAGTACCAAAGTTGTCTTGCCATTGGAGAGCTTCTTCTCAACCATGAGCGGGTGAGCTTGTCCTTGTTGGCGAGTCAAGCATTGCCATGAGGGCGAACACCCACTGGATTGTCAAGCCCATCATCAGGAACCTGAAGCAAATCCATGAACTCCTTCCAGGTAGCAGACAGTTGGCGGCCATTTGTCATCCAGGTCATCCTTCTTTCATCATTGGAGTGAAAAAACACTGAGGCAAAGAACTGACAGATGATCTCAGGGTCATAGTCCAGGTGGAAAGAGATCACATGCTCGATCCCAAACTGCTCCACCAAGTCCAGAGCCTCCCCAAAGTAGTCACGGAACTTGTCCTTCCTCATGTGGTGCATATCAATCCACTTCACCTCCACATAGGTATTCTGCTTGTTCTTGATGACATCCAAGTAGATTTGGGTTTGGGTCTTGTTCCAGAACAGTTCACAGCCTCTGACAGTGGAGCACGGGTGCACATAGGGGTGAAGCTGCCTGAGCCGGACATACTCAGTAGGGCCTATCTCATCCATACCCCAGGCGGGCTCCTTGTGCTTGCTAGCTGTGGTCTTGACATTGTGCTTGGACGCAGATGATCCCTCGGGAACTTCTCCTGGGTTGCGCAAACGCTTGGAGCCAGTGTCACGAATGGGATTGGACCGGCGAGAGCCACCACCTAAGACACACACACAAAGCACCAAAACAAAAGGCGAATAGAATCAATGCAAAGGCCATAAGACAACACATGAAAGCCATAGAAGGTAAACGAGAAAGTTGGCATGCGATAGATGTGAGCCACGGTAGAACTGCCACTATTTGCGATACTAAAGGATTAGTACAGCTCTAGACGCGGTAGTACCATGCGGGGTCACGGTAGTACCATGGCTGGGGCAGTAGTAGGCTCTTAGTACCGCACGGTGCGCGGTAGTACCGCGCCCTAGGGGCGGTAGTACCATGCGAGCGGTAGTACCGCTCCCTACGGGCGGTAGTACCGCATCGCGTCAGATCTAACAGGATTTGAATCTGAAAAAGAACCGCGAAGCCATGGCGGTGTTACGGTGATCAGATCTAGCGCAAGACAACAATACAAGTGTAAATCCTATGCAATACCACACTCCTTCATCCTACTCTTGCAGAGATTTAGTCTAGGAATCTCAAGAACATACAAGTCTCCCCCAAAACCTAAAAGCACCAAACACAATCAAAAGGAGAAGGATTTGGGGAAAAACCTTGGTCCATAGCAAGAGCACGTGGTGGGGATTGATCCCACCGGACGGAATCACGGGAGGGCAGCCGATGGAGGAGATCCGGCGACGAACGCCGGCTCCGTTCGTGAGCACGGGAGAGGAAGAGACGACGTGGAGAGAGAGGACGAATGGGTATGGGGAGTTAGAATTCCCCCTGCCCATCCTTATCCCCACGCGCTCGAACCGGCGCGGTAGTACCGCGGGTCATCGCGGTAGTACCACTCGGGGGGCGGAAGTACCGCGCCGAGGCGGTAGTACCGCTCAACCAGGCGGCAGTAAAAAATTACTGCCGCGTGGGGACGGTAGTACCGTGCTCCCATCTGCGGTAGTACCGTGGTTGGCCGCGGTAGTACCGTGGCCGACCGCGGTAGTACCGTGAGCTCACGACACCGTAGGTTTCCAACAAGAGAGAAAAACGCCTTTGCACGGAAAAACTGACACACACACGAAACCACAATAACAAGCACAGACCAGAGGTACAACAGAAAAACTCTAAGTGACAAAGCCTCTCGAGGAGAGAGGGCGGTGGCCGAAGCCACCTATGTTTGAGTTGGATGGTATGGCACCGCGAAGAATTATTCTTGGGCCCATGACCAAAACTGATCTTTGAAGCACAAGTACCATCAAAAATGGCTAATGTGAAAGAGGTGATCTATTTATGCATAATGGGGGGAGGGAGAGTTCATTGAGAGAACAACACCCCCCCTATGTCCATGCCTACACCTAAACTAGACAACAAGTTGAGTGTGGTGGGGGGTGCACGGGTTCAAGTCACATTGCTCAAATCAATGATATTTAGCTCATGCCTTAACTCGTGAAATCTTACTTCATCCAAGGGCTTCGTGAAAATATCTGCAAGGTTATCATGCGTGTTGACATACTTGAGCTCGATCTCCCCTCGCCTAATGTGATCCTGGATGAAGTGATACCGAATCTCAATGTGCTTCGTCTTGAAGTGTTGCACCGGGTTGAGAGAAATCTTGATGGCACTTTCATTATCACACCAAAGAGGCACTTTGTCACAAATGACACCGTACTCCTTTAAAGTTTGCCTCATCCATAGGAGTTGAGCACAACAACTACCGGCCGCCACATACTCCGCTTCGGTGGACGAGAGAGACACACAACTTTGCTTCTTGGAAGACCAACTTACCAAGGAGCAACCAAGAAATTGGCACCCTCCGGAAGTGGACTTCCTATCCACTTTGTCTCCCGCCCAATCGGAATCCGTGAAACGTTCAAGCTTGAAGTTTGGTCCTCTTGGGTACCATAAGCCAAAGTTTGGGGTATGAGCCAAATATCGAAAGATTCGCTTGACCGCCACAAAGTGACTTTCCTTTGGTGCGGCTTGAAAACGTGCACACATCCCCACACTCAACATGATATCCGGTCTAGATGCACAAAGGTAAAGCAAGGAGCCAATCATGGAGCGATATACCTTTTGATCCACCGCTTTACCATTGGGATCGATGTCAAGTTGGCACTTGGTAGGCATTGGTGTAGTAGCCGGCTTGACATCACTTTGCTTGAATCTTTTAAGCATGTCTTGAGTGTATTTGGCTTGGTTGATGAAGGTTCCTTCTCTTCTTTGTTTGATGTCGAAACCAAGGAAGAACTTCAACTCTCCCATCGAAGACATCTTAAACTTGGAGGTCATGAGAGCGGCAAATTCTTCATTGAAGGCTTTGTTAGGGGAACCAAAGATAATATCATCAACATATAGTTGGCATACAAACAACTCCCCCGTTGACCTTCTTAGTAAAAAGAGTGGGGTCGATTAGCCCCACTTCAAATCCACGATCTTGTAACAACTCGGTAAGGTGGTCATACCACGCACGTGGGGCTTGTTTAAGGCCATAGAGTGCCTTATCGAGTTGATACACATGATCCGGAAAGTAGGGATCCTCGAACCCGGGGGGTTGCTTGACATAGACCAACTCATTAATAGGACCATTAAGAAAAGCACTTTTCACATCCATTTGTTGCAACTTAAAGTTGTGATGGGAAGCATAAGCAATCAACAAACGAATGGATTCAAGACAAGCAATGGGAGCAAAGGTTTCACCGTAGTCGATACCCTCGACTTGGGAGTAGCCTTGTGCTACCAATCTTCCTTGTTGCGAATGATGTTCCCATGAGCATCTTGCTTGTTCTTGAAGATCCACTTGGTTCCAATGACGTTGTGGTTCCCGGATGGTCTTGGCACCAATCTCCACACCTTGTTGTACTCGAAGTTGTTGAGTTCTTCATGCATGGCATTGAGCCAATCCGATTCTTCGAGCGCCTCATAGACCTTTTGGGGTTCCACACAAGAGACAAACGCGTGATGTTCACAATAGTTTGCTAATTGTCTACGAGTGCTTACCCCCTTTCTTAGGCTTCCAACCACATTTTCCATGAGATGGCCTTGGGTGGTGAGCTTGGAAGCAATCTTCGCGGCACGACGCTCTAATTCCTCCTCGGGTGTGGAAGGAGGAGAGTTGACTTGATCATCTTGAGCGCTGTCTTGAGCTTGTTCTTGACCTTGAGGTTGCTCTTGATCTTGAACTTGCTCGAGGGGGAGAACTTGACCTTGGGCATCATCTAGAGGTTCATCACCGTCTTGAGGTTGTTCTTGCCCTTGGTCTTGTTCACGAGGTTGAGGGCCTTCACTTTGTTCTTCGGAAGCGTGTGGGTCTTGATGAGGTGATGGCTCTACTTGAATAGAGCATTGTCCTTCTCCTTCGGCCACAAGGGGTTCCTCAATGGGTAGGATTTGACCAATACCCATTCTTCTTATGGCTTGGGGAGGAATTTCAGCACCTACATCACAAGTACCACTTTGCTCCACTTGGGAGCCGTTATTTTCGTCAAACTCCATGTTACACGTCTCCTCAATGAGTCCGGTGGACTTGTTGAGAACACGGTAAGCATGAGAGTTTGTAGCATAACCAACAAATATGCCCTCATGAGCTCTAGCCTCAAATTTAGACAAACGAACACCTTTCTTGAGAATGAAACACTTACAACCAAACACCCAGAATTACTTGAGGTTGGGCTTGTTGCCGGTGAGAATCTCATAAGGAGTCTTGTTCAAGCCTTTGCGAAGATAGAGCCGATTGGATGCATGACATGCGGTGTTGATGGCTTCGGCCCAAAAGTTGTACGGAGACTTGAACTCCGCCATCATGGTCCTTGCCGCATCCATCAACGTCCGGTTCTTCCTCTCCGCAACACCATTTTGTTGAGGGGTATAAGGTGCCGCATATTGATGCTTGATCCCCTCATCACTAAGAAACTCATCCAAGGTGTAGTTCTTGAACTCGGTGCCGTTGTCGCTTCTTATTTTCAAGATCTTTGCATCATGTTGATATTGAGCTTCATTTGCAAAGTTGATGACGGTTTGTTGGGTCTCACTCTTCCTCTTGAAGAAGTATACCCAAGTGTATCTTGAATAATCATCCACAATCACCAAGCAATACTTTCTTCCTCCAAGACTATCAAAAGATGGAGGCCCGAAGAGATCCATGTGCAGGAGCTCCAAGGGTCTCTTCGAGTAGATGATGGTTGAGGGAGGGTGAGCCTTTCATGAAGCTTTCCTTCGATACAAGCCTTTGCATACGATCTTTGGCAAAACTAACATTTGTTAGTCCACGGACATGGTCCCCCTTGAGAAGACTTTGCAAAGATCTCATATTAACGTGGGCTAAACAGCGATGCCAAAGCCATCCCACGTTAACTTTAGCCATTAGGCATGTCACGGTCTTAGTGGGTCGCTCCGAAAAGTTAACCACATAGAGACCATTCTCGACATGCCCAACAAAGGCTACTTTAAGAGTCTTGCTCCACAAGAGGGCCACGGTATCAACATCAAAGAATGTAGCAAAGCCCATGAGTGCAAGTTGACGAACGGAATGTAAATTGAATGCAAGGGACTCAACAAGCATGACTTTCTCGATCGTTAGATCATGAGAAATGACAACCTTGCCGAGGCCCAATACGTTAGAATGTGATGCATCACCCCACTCGACATTGGTGGGCATAGATGGAACGTCTTGCACGTCCACCACCAAGTCCTTGCTCCCGGTCATATGATTTGTTGCTCCACTATCAAGCAACCATGATCCCCCACCGGAAGCAAACACCTACACGAGATCAATGCTTGGTTTTAGGTACCCATTTAGTAATGGGTCCTTTCATGTTAGTAACAAGGGTCTTGGGAACCCAAATAGATCATTCAATGTACTCATAAGAAGAACCAACAAATCTAGCATAAACATGTCCATCACTAGCACAGCACAACACATATGACGGGTTAAAGTCGCCGGCTTTGTTTGAGGAAATGCTTTTGCCCTTTTGGACATTAACTTCCTTCACTTTCTCCTTCTTCCTCTTAGGAGCACCCTCTCCCTCTTTCACGAACGTTTGTTTGAGAGGAGGGGGACGATTGGTCTTGTTGTTCTTCTTCTTCTTGCTCTTGGACTTGGGTGCAAACTCAATTCCTTCTTTGGCCACAACTTCCTTTTGATTGCTCAAAAGGTCATTGAGGTTCTTCTCGCCTTGAATGCAAGTCACAAGGCCTTTCTCAAGTTGGTCCTTCAACTTGGCATTCTCCTCCACAAGATGCACATGCTCACAACAAGGGTTAGTAGCACATGCATTATCAATTAATACCATATGAGGAAAGGTGGCCTTTTCCTTGATTAGCTTGACTTGGAGTTGAGCATGAGACTCTTTGAGGCTAGCATGAGTACCCTTCAAGACCTTGTGGGCCTTGTCAAGTATCTCAAACTCCTCTTTGAGTCTAGCATGATCAACCCCAAGTTTAGCCTTCTCGGAGGTTAGCACACGAGACATGACAAGAGCATGATCAAGATCTTTCTTTAACTTAGCATGGTCATCGTTGTGTGACTCCTCAAGAGTCAAACGATGCACACACTCTTCCTCAAGAGCATTAGAGAGATCCGATATCTCATCGGCATAGTCACGACTATGACCTTCCATCTTGGAGATGGTTTCTTCGTGAGCCTCGATCATGTCATTGGCCTCACCAAGTTGTTCCAAGAGAGCAACAAAGTGCTTCTTGGAATTTCCCTTGAGCTTACTCATAAAAAACTCAAATTCATTCACTTCCTCATTAGACTCCACATGTCCATCAATGCAATCCTCCATGGAGGGATTAGTAATGATGGTGGTTGTGATGTTGGGGGTTACCTTGTTTGAAGCTTTAGCCATGAGGCATCTAGCGATGATGTTTTCATTGGGTGATTTGAAGAGAGACACCCGGGGAGTAGCAATGGCAATGGACGCCACGACCGTTGTTTCTTCATTTTCATCATCATCGTCATCCTCTTGGTATTCTTCTTGAACCACCAACCCACGAGTGGGAGTCTTCTTGGCGAAGTTGTTCTTGTTGGGGAAGGACTTGGCTTTGTCTTTCCAAATGAACTTGCCACCATTGTCTTCCCGCTTCTTGTAAGGACAATCTACAACGAAATGGCTCACATTGCCACAGTTGAAGCAAGTTCTAACTCATTGCTTGCCCTTGACACCACTTGAGTTGTTCTTGTTGAAGTTGGGTCTTGAGATCTTCTTGCTCCAAAATTGTCTTGAAGCAAGGGCCATGTGCTCATGGTAGTCAAACTTGGTGTCTTCGGGGTTGCTTTCCTCATCTTCCACTTCTTCCTCTTCTTCCATAATAACCTTGGCCTTCAAATCAAGGTTAGGCCTTTTTGCTCTTTGAGAACGGAGCACCGCATTGTCGGCGGTCTTGTCCAAGATGCTCATTGCAACGAACTCATCCAACACTTCACTTGAGGTCATGGTGTGGAAGTCCGGTCGTTGACGAATGACGGAGGACATGGCTTCGTTGTAGGGCATCATGGCCTTGAGGAACTTCCGCTTGATCCAATTGTCATCCGTATCCTTGCTTCCATGATCTCGAAGTGCCACGACGAGTTTGGTCACTCTTCGAAAGAGCTCACGAGGTTCTTCATCTTCTTTCATTGCAAACTCATCGGCTTCATCTTGCACCACTTCATAGTTGGAGCGTTGAATGCTAGCACTTCCACGATAGAGACCCTCGACACATTTCCATGCTTCTTTAGCCACGACATGGGGTCGAAGGCAAGGGAGATCTTCGGAAAGGATTGCATCTTGGATGACGAAGAGAGCACTCTCATTGAATTGATTGTCCACGTCTTCTCGAGGGGTGAAGTTTCTTGGGTCATGAGGATAAAAACCTTCTTCAATGATTCTCCAAAGGTTAGTGTTCACATGTTTCAAATGACGCTTAAAGCGATAGACCCAATTATCAAAATCTTCATGTTTCTCATATTTAGGAGGTGGACCGGCATGATTCAAATGAGTGGAGGGGATTGGCCCTCCATAAACCGGGGGTTCCACATGGGAAAAGATGCCGGTGCCATTTCTACCACTAGTAGAAGGACTCTTTTCGTTGTTAGCTTCCCCCTTGTCGGAGATAGCATCTGTCACCTTGTTAGTAGGATCACCCACTTTCATAGGCGCGGTAGATAGTTTAAGTCCCTCTAGAAAATCATTAAACATGCTTTTGACCTCGGCCGTCATGGAGGTTTTCAATGTGTCCAAAGCCACATTGAATTCCTCACGAGAGACCGAGGTTCCCCCTTCGGCCGAAGACGAGATGGGATTCACACCGGAGTGTTCCTACGCACCATCGTTGGTGTCAACCATACTCTTCGGACGGCAAAGTCCTTAATAAAGAGACGAGGCTCTGATAAAAATTGAAAGGATCTATATGGTTGACTAGAGGGGGGGGTGAATAGGCAACTAACAATTTTTAAGCTTTTCTTTACCAAATTAAACTTTGCAACAAAATAGGTTGTCTAGATGTGCAACTAGGTGAGCAACCTATATGATGCAATATCAACTAGCACGCAAGCAAGCAAGAGATGAAACAACAAGTAAGCTTGCAAAGTAAAGGCACGAAATAACCAAGAGTGGAGCCGGTGGAGACGAGGATGTGTTACGAGTTCCTTCCTTTTAAGGGAATACGTCTCCGTTAGAGCGGTGTGGAGGCACAATGCTCCCCAAGAAGCCACTAGGGCCATCGTATTCTCCTCACGCCTCACACGATGCGAGATGCCGTGATTCCACTATTGGTGCCCTTGAAGGCGGCAACCGAACCTTTACAAGCAAGGTTGGGGAAATCTCCACAACAATCGGAGGCTCCCAACAACAACAACACCACGAAGCTTCACCACAATGGAGTATGGCTTCGAGGTGACCTCAACCAAATCTAGGGTGCTCAACACCCAAGAGTAACAAGATCCGCAAGGGATAAGTGGGGAATCAAATATCCTTTGGTGGAAGTGTAGATCGGGCCCTTGTCACCCAATCCCGAGCAAATCAACAAGTTTGATTGGCTAGGGAGAGAGATCGGGCGAAAATGGAGCTTGGAGCAACAATGGAGCTTAGAGGTGGAAGAGGTAGTCAACTAGAGGTAGAAGACACCCCTTATATAGTCGTGGAAAAAATCCAACCGCTACCCACATGTTCAGCCCGCGACTCACGGTACTACCACTCCAAGGAAGCGGTACTACCGCGAGGCCGCGCGGTACTACCGTGGACGACCACGGTACTACCGCGACAACAACATAGGCCGGAACAAGCCTGACGAAGGAGCAGTACTACCGCTGGCGCGGTACTACCACTCGCCCTTGCGGTACTACTGCAAGGAAGGAGGGTCACGGCCTAGGAAGGGCGCGGATGAAATAAGTTACATCCGTGCCTACTTCCGCTGAAACTAGGGTGGTGCAAGAACCCGACGCGGTACTACCGCTTGCGAGGCGCGGTACTACCGTGGTCGGCGCGGATGTAAAAAATTACATCCGCGCCTACTACCGCGACACTGCGGTATTAGGTCGAAGGGCCACGGTACTACGACTCCTAGGGAGCGGTACTACCGTGGGCCCTTGCGGTACTACGGCGCTGGACGAGCGGTACTACCGTGGGGGGCATGGATGTAAAAAATAACATCCGCCCTACTATCTGCCGAGGCGGCACCGGGCAGAGTGCCGCGGTACTATCAAGACCGAAAGGCGGTACTACCGTGACACGCCTCGGTACTACCGCTTGTACTGCGGTACTACCGCAAGTCAGCGATGAGTCGCCGATTTTCCACACAACCAAGATAACAACGGGAAGCTCCAAAGTGCAAGGAAAGGAGGGACAAGTGTACGTGTGATTCCACCCTACCTTTCCGACGCGGACCCCCTCTTAATAGTACGGCTCTCCTATGACTCAACTCCACCAAAGAGAAACGTAGAACAACGCCGGCTTCAACAGTCTCCGAGGGGCACCGAATCGTCTTGTGCCTAATGAAGAAGTATCTGAGGGACTCAAGGCACACGATTAGTCCGCACAAGCATTGTCATCAATCACCAAAACACTTAGGGATAAATATGCCCTTACACCGGGTCTATTTTCCATCATATATTTTCAGACCTATAAACCAAAAAACCAAAAAATATCTTGCTGCAATATATATATAATTTAGTTTGCTCTTTTATTTATCTTTTATACCTATCTCTATTAGATCTCACTCTTGTTCGTGACCATTGTTCAAAAAGTCTTTCGATTCAGCGATTTATCACTGCTCTTGGGGTGAGCGATAAGATTATGCCTTATCTTCACCCTTTATCGTTCGGGACGATTTATCGCTCTAACAAGCGACTTATCGGGAATCTACAGATAAACCAGGCCTATTCATAGCATTATGTTTGCAAAAACTATGTTTATTTGTGTTTTGTGGACCTTGTTATGCTATATGTATTGTTCTCCTATTTTTTTGTCATTATACGAGGATTCAAAGGCTAGGAATCAACGTAACACTTCTGTCCAATATTGTTTTGATGTGGAATAAAGCATATTTTAGTGTTGGGAACCTCGGATTTGCAAAAAATGCTGATTAATAGTCGACTGATAAAATTGATTAATCGGCCGATTTCCTGTTAATCTCTAATCCCCAGCTGATCGAGTAGCTAACTATAAGCGATATCCTCAACTTTGTTTGTGACCGTGAAGGGATTGATAACCCCTTTTTCGCGTTGAGTGCAGGTGTTTGTTAGTTTGTGAAGGTGCATATATTGGAGACTTGCTTGTGCCTCCTACTCGATTGATACCTTGGTTCTTAACTGAGGGAAATACTTATCTCTACTTTGTTGCATCACCCTTTCCTCTTCAAGGGAAAAATCAGCGCAAGCTCAAGAAGTAGCAGTGACCACGACCGAATAGCTACACTACAGAGTTATCATCAGGAGTGCATTACAAGGTATCACCCTCGACACTCAATAGTATCTCTGTAGAGCCGAGCAACTAAGGGGGTGCTGTGTCGGGCCCTGGACGTCGATCACGTTGATCGAGTCATCGATCATCAAGCCAGGGCAATTGGTACAAGGTCAGGGGTCACTGGTGGATCACTATCCAACCTATACTAAGCAGTTTAGGATAAGTAGGTAAGGTACAACATCAGGTTACAAAGCAGACTATGCATTAGAATAGGAGCAATCAATTGTTGTAGCAAAATCTAATGCAAGCATGAGAGAGAAGGAACTGAGTGATATCGGAATGATCAAGTGGGGTTTGCTTGCCTGGAAGATCTACTGAGAGGGAAGAAGGGTTGTGGATGACATAGTCGATCACAGTGGCATCCACAGCGGTCTTGGGGACTACCGGAGAAGAAGAGGGGAAGAAACAGTAAATGCAAGCAAACACATGCACGGCATGGCTATAGGCAGAGCTAGGTGTGTTCTAATGCAGTGCTGCACGATACCGGCGAAGGGGGAAAACATCCGGGGAAGTTTTACCGAAGTTTTATTTTTCGGATAGATGAAACGGAGGGGGACGGTTCCATGTTCACTATGTTAGGGACCTGTGGTGGACGAACGGAGGGCATATTCGGAATCATCACATTTTTTCTGAGCAATTTTCATGTATAAATTATTTTCATCTAACTTACGGTTTATTTTCTATTAATTTTCAAAATTTTAAACAATTTCTGGAATTAACAAATTTAATTTATTTCAAAAATTCATTTACTGCGTCAGCATGACATCAGCGGTCAACATTGACCGTTGACTGGTCAAACTAACATGTGGGTCCCGTCTGTCATTGTCACATTGTCCTAATTAACATGTTAAGTAGTTTAATTAGTTAATTAGGTTAACTAAGTTTAATTAGTTTAATTAAATAGAATTAATTAAGTTAATTAATTAATTATATACTTTTTTATTAATCCTTTTTTGTTCAGGGGCTGGGCCCCCTTGTCATAGGCCTAGAGGCCTAACGGGCATTGGGCGCAGCCCGAATGGGTTCAACTCGCGGGCGCAATGAGGTCATGGGTGGTGGCAAGCAAGCAATGGGCGCCGGGCCTCAAAGTGAGGCGAGAACCAGAGGCAAGCATGCAACAAAGTAGGGCAATGGAGGAGCACTGGGCATGGATAAGGCGACGCAGGCGGCGAGGTGTGGGGGTGAGGTGAGGTGGGCGGGAGTGGTGTTGGGCAAGCACGGCGGTTGGGCATCTGGCGTGCTAGGTAGTATCTGTGGCAATCGTGGATCGCGCAAGGGAGGTGGCTCGGTCGAAAGCTCGGGCGGCGAAAGCAGCAACAACGACGCTGGGGAGTCTGAGCCCAGCGAGGGAGGGTCGTGCTCCGGTGGCGGCCGGGTCTGTGGGCAGCGGCGGCGGCTGCGGTGAAGTCGCGTCTTGAGTGGGGAGGGCCATGGCGATGGAAGCGAGAATGGGGAAGACGGGATCCATACCCCCGGTGTAGTGGTTCACCGGCGAGGCGCGAGGAAGTCCGTCGAGGAGGGGACGAGGAGGCGGGCGACCGGGTGACGTCGTCCTCGGGCGGTGGCGTCGCGGCGAGGCGCCAATATCGGGAGGGGGAGGGGAAGAGGATGGTGGCAAAGACGTCCGGCAAGGGGCGACACATGACGGAAGAAGGCGGTGCGGCGAGGGGCAGCGAAAGCGTTAGGCGATGGGTCGAGCTCATTGCCCGATCGAACATGGGAGTCTAAGCGAGGAAGTGGGGAGGGGATCAGCTAGGGTTATGGGGTCATTTGGTGGGGTGGTGAGCCTAGCGAAATGCCGGTGACGGGTGGGCCGTCGACCAAGATAGCTAATGGGGCGGCGGCGGGAGGCGTTGCCTTTTGTTTTTTATTTTTTATTTTTTATTTTACTTTATAGTCTTCTGTTTTCTTTTTAGTTTTATTTTATTTTTAGTTTTATAAAATATGACACTAGCCCCTAAATTCGCATTAGTTATTATGCCACTTCCACAAATAATTTGGCACTTTAATAAAATATGTTTATATTTGTTTACTATTTAAAAGCATTCAATAATAGTTTTTAGCACCTATTTTAATTAGTTTAGGGCATTACACCATTTTATAAAAATGTTGGTGCACCACCATAATTAGTTATGGAAAATTTGCAACACTTTGAACATTTTAGTTTGTCCTTTTCATACTTTATTTGTTTGACTTATTTTTAATTTGAATTTTGAATTGGTTTGAAACAACGTGGGACCTAGCAATAGTAAAAATGATGGCATGACATCATTAGCTGGGGATAACTGTAGCTTAATTATCCCGGCGTTACAACCATCATCTTCTTCCTTTGACCAATGGGTTCACCGTTTGAAAACCTTTGTAACCTCATACTAATACATGCTCTTTGATGAAATGAATAATTTCCCTATGATTTTTTCATCGTTATCATGTTTGAGTAGTTCTCGTTTTTCCTATGGCATTTGTGATCTAGTTTCTCTCTATGAACTATGTGAATTGTTATGGTGATGTCCTAGGATACTAAGGTAGTGGTTCACACTATATTATATCACACATATGGGTAAGTAAACTATTGGTATTATGATAAATTTATGATGGGAGCCCCGAGAGACAGAACTTACCGTTCCATGACTTCACGAACTATAGCAGAGGGGATTCGAGAGGAAGCCTAGAGGGAGTTATGGCTATAGTTGAGTTATACCTTGATGAATCTTAGTATTTGTCTATACTTGCTAACAGAAAAATTATAAGTACATGTGACACCATGGTTTGGCAACATGTAAGCACATGCCTCTCCTGCATAATAATTGTAACAACATGTGTACTAGTATAATGTTGTTACCAGTTGCCCAGGGTCAATTTGACCACCACTTTCACAGCCACAAACTCTTGCTCCATTTTAGTTCTTGTAATTTATTTCATAAAAAGCACCTAAATTTATTTTTAGTTTACAAGTACTTTAATTATCTCCTTGCATTCTATCTTAATTGTGGAGAGTCTAGCCATAGTAAATGTTATGTACATGGATATTTGCATAAGTGGCATACATAACTTGAGAGATTAGGAAACCTATTTTTAGCTCCTGCGAGGTGCTGGTACTCACATACTTTCGCGTTCATATTGGAAAGTGATATAATAACTCACTTAACTCAAAGATTATCAAACTCTTTTTTTACTATGTACTGTAGGGCAAAGCCCCATAGTTAATTTACTAGTAAAAGTGCCCGTGCGTTGCAACGGGCAAACAAAAAAACTCAAAAAAATATATAATGGCCAAATAGAACAATTCAAGTTCACCAAATTGTGCCAATCTGATGTAAATCCTGCAAATCAACTCAATAATTAAGAATAACTCATGCAAGAAAGAGGAACCTGAGCTTAAGAAAAAGAGGAACTTGCACACCATCCTGCTAGAATGTGCTTGAATGGACGCTCCTTCTGCACATGGTCCACAATCGTCTAGTGGAAAAATAAATCAAAAGGTCAATGTTTGTTTACCCACAGGGAGATCAATGTTTTGTTTTAATGTTCTACGGAGAGGTTATGCCTCATGACAGGGAGATCAATGTTTGTTTTAATGTTCTACGGAGAGGTTGTGGCTCATGCCTCATGACATTTACAAGAGGAAAATTCAAATCATCTCTAGGTGCTAGCACTTAAAAGAAGGTACAGCCTTAGAGGTTCACTCTCAAGTAAAATACAAAATACGTAAATAGACCTGACAATACAACTCAATAGCCTCTATTGTGTAAGCTTGGTTCCCATCCCATGGCAAAGGTGGAGAACTTGCTGAGAACATGTTTGTTAGTTAAGGCCAACATGAAAGAAAACTAATTAAAAT
The DNA here is from genome assembly GCA_021437245.1 of Aegilops speltoides. NCBI lineage: Eukaryota > Viridiplantae > Streptophyta > Magnoliopsida > Poales > Poaceae > Aegilops > Aegilops speltoides. The sequence continues at coordinate 414,626,930 of CM038142.1, forward strand.
ATCCGTATGCGTTCCTTTTTTACGATGAAAGTACTCCTCTCGTAAAGAAATATAAGTGCGTTCAGATCACTACTTTACAGAGAGAGTATGTAGCAAAAATGCACGTGTGTTGCAACGGGAGGAAAAAAAATCACACGCCTTTAACCCAAGCTGTGATTTTAGGCATGAAATTATATTGTCGTTCATCATTTACAAAAACTGAAACATATAAGTATTCTGATGTTCTACAGATTGTTAATAAGTTGATGGTCATATTGACCAGCAAACTTGTGTGCCTTTACCTATAAAACATAAGCTATTTCAAATATGAAACTTGGATCGTAGATTGACAAAAGTTGGAAGAGTCCAGTGTGACTAAACAGGCTAGACATGGATTGGCATGGAGACTGAAAGACCAATCTCCAGTACAGGTGCGATAGCAAAGACCATGAGATTCTTATTTCTTTCCTTGAAATTACCAGTTCCGACTGTTTAATTATTTATTTACTATAAGCAAGTGAGTAGATACGCAAAATAAAGGGAGAACAACTCTATAATCTTACTATGAAATTACCAGTAATGTTTTCCGGATCACAAAATTCAGAAACATGACACTGAGTGGATGAATACCCTAAACACTGACAAATTTATGGCTATTTTATTGTGAACAGTTAGCTCTTTGAAGTGTAGTTCCTGATCAGTTTAGCAACTGAACATGGATTGAGCATATTTATTATCTTTTAATCTGCTTTAGCTTACAATTTGTACTGAATATAGTTCATCAGAATTTAACACTACATGGGAAACTAAACTGAACGAGACCTTGTATGTAAAGCGTACCTGATGCCTTGAGCTTACTGCATAAATGTAGAGACAAAAATATCAGGCATAAACTGGTTAAATTGCAAGACTTCTGACTGATATATATATTGAAGCCCTGTCGCCAGAATAATCTATCAACTTCTGTTCCACCTGGCTCAGATCGGCTTCAGTGTAGATCGCATTGTACTGGATAATCCCCACGAAATCAAATGAACCATGGACCCTCGCCTACTCCTTAGCTGTGAACACCGGCAGCTTGGAACATCAGGTACACATTATCCAACCTTGAATACACTTGTTTCATCATTTGGATTTTCTAAATAGAGGTAAGAGTTTCACCAGAAAATTAGAACGTGTCTCAGTCCGTCGTACGCATGACATCAGACAGGTTCTGGGCGGAGGCTCATGAACAGTAGAACAAGTTCACCAAATATGGATTGATAGTGAAAACACTAAAGAAAGAATCGAAAGTGTTCCTTGGCCATTACAAATCCATGTACATGAGGGGGGGGCACTGCTAGCAGCTAGCTCATAGTTGTCGATGCTTCTTGCTGCTCCTGTTGTCCTGCCTCAATCACATGTGCATGTAACCAAAGAAGAATCGGAGAGATAAAATTAAGGTCAGAGAGCATGAGGACTATAAGAGAACATGCGTTGTTAAGCGACCATCAACCCAAGCGCCATCAGCAGGCCGCACACACCAAGCTCTCCATCGCGCCACATCAATCTTCATCGGGAGGAATCTATGATCTGCCTTGTACTGCAGGATAGCCAGAGACATTGATGAATTAATACACACGAGCCATGTTCGTCGACAAATTCAGTCCGTAGAACAAAAAAACACCACTTATCCAAGCTAAAATAAATGGTTTGAGAAAAATAGAATCGATGTTGTGTACAAAAACTCTTAGCTGATCACACTGGAACTGTGTCTTTTACTGGTTCTCAAAAAACAAAATAGTACCCTGAAACATTGGTACTCAAATTTAGGTGCACTGCTAGGAGTCCAAAAACTAATCTAACTAATTTGAATATCAGACATTTTCATTTATACCAGATTTCAGAAAAGTTTTAAAAAGATTGCCTCTATCTTTATATATCCTTATAAGGAAATTAATAATCTGGCATTTTCAAGAATGGAAATGAGCAAGTGATCAGCTAAGACAACAATTGCGTACCAATCAATTAAAAAATACAACCTTTGTTCATTATAGCAATCATATATTATCAGACGGTGCCAGTTTAAAATACTTGTACCATCAAAGAAGACACACACCATCTGATATTTCCCAGAGCTCTGAAAGTAAAAAACCAACAAGTGCAAGAATTGGAACAGAGAAGAAGCTTACCTGGGCAAGTGGGCATGATGCCATTGGGGCTGGATGCCATGCTCAAGGCAGTAGAGCTCTCCCATTCTCTCTTGCCACGCTCTACCTTCAATACCAGCCGCAGAGCAGCCGTCCGTGCTGCTTTCGAACTCTTCTTCCGTGCCACTGCAGGCGGACACTCTTTTTCAATCTCTCCCTCCGTTCTGCTGGTGCAGACCAGCCCGTCATGCCGCCCTGCCAAGCTCTCCCTCCGGCCCCTCATTGATGAAGTAACCTCCGCCCAAAAGAAATCAACACAACATTACCAATATGCATAAATGAAGCTACACCTAGAGCCATAAACTGACAACTATACAAAGGAGCAGCTGATTAACATATGGGCAAAATTCTCTAATTCAGCACAGAAAGGACAATTGACTAACTGGCATATGAGCACTACACAATCTCGCCATCCATTACCACTTTACCAATCAAATTGAGTAGCAATACTAATTTTAGCAGCAATAGGCAGTGTATATCAGGAGTTCAGGACCCATCAGCAGCATACATATATCAATGTTAGCAAATGAAGCAATCGGCCACATCATGTTTTCACCACAACACGGGCCAATAAGAATCTACCCAGCGCTGCCACAATATACGACTTGCAGATTAGAGAAGAGCCAATAAAAAATCTACCATCATGTTGGTACATGCGCTTGATTGATGAATGTTCTACCTATTAGTGCTAAGCAAGCATTGCACTAAAAAGGACCGTGGCATAGTGACGGCAACTAAAACGACATCAGGGTTCCAGATGGGAAGCTGTGACCTGTGAGGTTGCCGATGTGATGGAGCAGATGACTTCAAAGAGCGGCAGCAACTGGATCATGACTTGGGGCGAGGAATCCATGGTGGTCATTCTCGTCCACCACGACGGCTCTCCCCTTCGCTTGGCCATTGCATCGGCAACTCCCCAGCGCTTATCTATGGCGCCGATCGCCTCCACCACCACAGCGCCCCTCCCCGCGCTCCCACCATGCCGCCACACAGATCCAACTCCCCATCGCTGTCGCCCCTGTCAATCCCCATCGATCTCGATCTGGAAAAAAATTGTGAGGGATGCGGCGGATCCTGTCGATCTTGTGTGCATTCGGGGGCCGGGGAGCGAGGACGGGCACCGCGGAGCAAGGGATGGAGGCGCGGCGGCAGAGGGACCGTTGTTCTCGCAGAGCAGGGGGTGGGGCGCAGCGGCGGAGGAACCCTCGTTCTCCTGTGGGCAGCAATTTTAACGACGGAGTCTGGGCTGCATACGAAATGTTTTTTCACTTACGGTCGGACTGCGGGTTGATTGCTAAAAACTTTAAGGGCTTTTTTGCAAAATTGCTGACGACGATGACGGACGACCAAAAACCTAATTTGCTTTATTATTATTAGGTAAAGGTAAAGATTAAGCAAAAGAGGTCCAAAAGAAATACAAGATTGTCTTAGAAGAGAGTGGGGGAGGCCAATTACAAGTTAGGGACCGGCCTATCCACAAAATTAAGGGAGAGGAAATCCAAGCCAAGATGGAAGGCTTCAAAGATGATTTGCCTCTCCAAGACGCAAAAAATAAATGAATCAATTTGCCTCTCCAAGACACAAAAGAAGGCCTCTCATGTTGGAAAACCATCCCATTTCTAACAATCAATATATTCCAAGTAGCAACCATAGCCACCTCCATGAAGAAAGGGTGGTGAAAATCCCTTCTGGAAGCAGACAATCTATGATATTTGAGCCACTTCCCCAAGAGGTTTGCAGATACTTCCATACTCTGATGCTAAAATTACAAGCAAAAAAGATACATTCCCTAGTCTCAAGAAGGTGAGTAGGACACAAGACACAAAACTTCTCATCTTGCTTAGATCTCCAATGTCTACGTGGTAACATGTCTCTTGTCTCAACCGATTATTTAACAAGAGAGAGCCAAGAGATTCGATCTTCATTAAGCATCAGCTTTCCCAAATCCATTTGCATGGGACATCCATAGGCAGATGGCCATGCATAATATTGTACAAGATTTTGGAAGAATAAGCACCCAGCTAATAGGGTCAGGACCAGACATATTAGCAATGGCCAACTACAAATGATTAAGCTCATCCATGGCCTCAATGGAAAGAGGCAAAGCAAAAAAAGAACGATGTCCAAGAAATCTGTTAGGACCAAGAGTATATCGACCAAAGGAGGGTGAATGGGAGATTCAAAAATTCTTTCAAATGTTTTGAATTTGATCCCAATTACAGCAGTGGAGTAATGGAAAGAAGGAAATGGGCTGAATCAATTTTCTTTGTTAGAGGCATATTCTTTGATGGAAGCCTTGATAACAGTATGCGCTTGGGAAATCACAGGTTTAACTACGATAAGAAAAATGCAACAAGCAAACATTTGCAGTAGAATGATGCACAACATGATATGCTCAGAGATATGATATGATGGTGACGGAATAATAGAAGCGATGAAAATGAAACAGGATGAATACAATGATATATGGAGGTGACAACAAAATGGAGTGAAAGCGTGAATGAAAATGCAACAGAGAATAATGATCGGATAGACTATTGACACAGAGCACGAATAAAAACTGCTAAAGGAATTGCAGTGAATAGAATGAACTAGTGGTGCTCGATGGTGACAATCAGATTTGCTAGACCAGTTCACCCTTCTGCCAAAGGGTTACGTCTGGTTGGAGGGGATGTGACTTGACACGGAAGATAAACTCTCTTCACCCTATTCTCCTTCAACGCATAGCTGATCAGACTTAGGTTGATTTCACTCGTGGTAGATCCTTGTCCGCGATCTCCAAACCTTCAGTCGACCTTCATGAACCACAATCACTCTTGGTTGGTGAAGATCTAGCCCGGTGAAGATAACAACTCTTCAACACTCGAGCTGAAACCTATCCATCTGGAGAATGTGCGCAGCTCTCAAGAGTAATAGGTACAAGAACTCTCAATCGGAACAACTGTGATGCTAAACCACTGTCTATGTTTAGGCTCTTGATTTTCTCTCGATGGATCTTAAACTCAAATCACTCGAAGAGGAGTTGCTCAAATCAGTCTTCTCGGAAATCTCAAGCGGAGCAGCCAACAGACAATGTTAGAGCGGGGTGGCTATTTATAGCCGCAGCTTTCCCTGATGGGAAAAGACCAAATTGGACATTGGGATCAGCCAGTGGCCTAATGACACGATTCCAACGGTCAAATTTGAGCATAACGGTAACATTACTTGCGGAGCAAGTAATGCTAACTCCTCGGTCTGAGACAAATCTCTCGCAGCAAAGAAGATCACAGTCTCTTGCTGACAAGTATTTGCTCGGAACATAAAGAGATTTCTCTCGCAACTTTCATAGGTTTTGGCTAAGCATCACAACGGATATAAGCTTCGAGAACCTATACCCCTCTTAATAGTACGGCGGTCCTATGACTCAAATGAACTAAAGAAGAAAGACGAAAAGAATACTATGTCTTCAATTTGTTTTCAACTTATGTTCACTGCAGCCAATTTCTTCGGACGTCAGTACCGAACGACATGCTTTGCATCAGCAGAAAAACTTCAAGTGGTTAATTCCTTCACATCAATCTTCTCGTCTACACATCTGTAATAGATTTAGCCCATTCTTCTCTGCAACGCAGATATACTTCGGTGAAGTTCCTCGAACTTAGCACCAAAGACAACATTCTCTTCGGTTCTGTATGGACTATTTCTCTCTATATGCACTAGCAAACAAATCAGTCCATACCTGTTTCTGTCAACAATCTCCAAAACACAAGGTAGGCAAATATTGCACCAACAATCTCCCCCTTGTTGGATGATTTTTGACAAAACAGATCACATCGAAGCATAGATAATGAATGAAATGTAATTGGAAGGATAATAATAAGATACGAGAGATAATTACCAAGAAAAAGCATACTCCCCCTGAAGGCATACATCAGAACATAAATGTACCAGAGGGAGACGAGATTATTCTTCGTATGAGTGACATTGAATAATGATTTCATCCTTGACTTCCTTCAATGCACTCGACGGTGTCTGAAGTGATTCCTGTCACAAATACTTCGAAAGAAATTAGATATAGCATATATTTTGAAGGATTTGTGATGAAGGATATGATATGAAAGTTTTCTTAGAACACAATTTGAATCCACACGAGATGTAGTAGTCCTGCATGTTAGATATTATATACGATCAGAGCAAGATAACATAATAATGTGTTGTTCGGAGTGGATATGCTTCACATGTGGTTTTCCTGCGAAATAGAAGATATTAGGAGAAGTAATCACGTGGAAAAACACTTTGTTATTGAATCATATAGCCTTCACAATGTAAGGCATTTAGGCTTAGACTCACAAACTCTTTTCTGCAAGGTTAGATACTGAAGGATAACAACCAGATCATATCCAACCACAATATATATAGTTAATTTAGTACTCAAAGTACTTCTCCCCCTTAGTATCATCACTTGATGAATTCCAGTTCTTCTTTCTCGAGCAAATATTTTTCCCTGTAAGATAGATAATTATCGAGGGCAATCGTTCAAGGAAAATACATTCGATGGTACCTACAAACAGATAGTACGAAGAAAATAATATTGCAGGCAGAGGGGGTTATTAACGTTACATGACGACCGAGTATTTCAACACCACAAGTAGTGCGTCAAGTTCTGAAAGGAAATTGTTCGAGGAAAAACCAAGAAACGAATGAAAACACCCTGCAAGAACCTCGATAAACTATCACTCGATGTAGTTCTCCCCCTTTTAGTCAATGAGTGTCAAAAAGGAATGGGAAAACATACGAGGAACTACTCTGTGGGAGAATCCTCTGAATCGGATTTAAAACCACTCGACGACTCAGATTTCGAAGAGTGAGGAAAGGTCAAGGAAGAAGCAGGAGTGTCAGCCTGGGCTCCAGAAGACTTAGAGCGATGAACATATGGTTTGAAGATAAGAGTACCAGTTGTATCTGCAATATCATCATCATGGCGACAGACAACAGGTCAGCAGAACATTGTGGGAGAACAAGAGTTTGCCTTCGGATGCGAGGAACATCGAGTAAGTCCAGATTGTTAAATCCTTCAAGATGCCCCTTTTGGCTGAATCCTTTTGAGAGTAATGCTTCCTCAACAGAGTCCATGAGTGATTATTAGCCTCCTTTTCATGCAGAAGAATTTGGCAAGTGTAATTATGAAGCAAATTCAGCTCAGTCATCAACTCCAGCTTTTCCTTTCTATCTAGGTTGATGTGGCTTTCCAGTGTCTGTTGAGTGTGAATGCAGATCTCATAAAGCGATGGATTTTCTTCATGAAGGATTACAGTCCTGGCCTTCTTGATCTTCGGTGCATTTTCAGATGCGGGCGCATTAGCAGCAAAATCCACAGGTTCCTTCCCGTTTCCATTGTCCTTCACTATGCGTAGAGTATCATGAACTGGGGGCATGAATACCTTCGGAAAGTAAGCCCGGAGGAATTTCTCATGGGTGGGTTGCACATGATCCATGGAGCATAAGGTTTCAAGGACTGTGGGTTGTCAGCTGCACAAGTGAGGTTTCGAATGACAAGGTCAGGAATATCAAACTTTATCCCTTGAGACATGGCATAAGTACATTTCCCACAATGCCTCTGATGGACTTCAGTCTCTTTGTTGGCCTGAGAGTGTTGCACAGAATGTGAAATAGCACTTTGTTGTCATAGGCCAACTTTTTTGGATCAACATGAATGCATTCGTCGCCAAACATGGTGGGATCTATCAGAAGATGGAGTTGTGCTTCAGACACTTGCCAGAAATGTAGCATGTGCTGTATATCCTTCTCAGATTCACATCAAGGAAGATTTATCATTGCCAAAAACTGATCTGCCGAACATTTGATCCTTTTCCTACCAGTCATCCATTCAAGAATCTAGGATGATATGTTTCGAAGCTCCCCTAAGATGTACAAAGTGGCATAAAATTGAAGTATAATTTCTCTGTTCCATCCATGATTGAAGCGCATGAATCCTTTCAGGAGAGCGTGTTCAATATGCTTGATGGCATGGTGAAAACATGTCATTTCTTTGATCTCAGCAAAGTTTAAAATCTTGTGATTGAAAATTCTATCCTTGCCCAACAAGATTCGAGCATAATATACAAATTGTTCTTCAGTCCAAAACCTCGGTGATAGTGAAGTCTTTTCTCCTTTGTAAGGGCTGTCCCCAAACAATGTGAGCTTTGAGAAATGAAGTTGTTCACTGAATGAAGAGCCGTTGTGGTCGTAATCAGCTGGAAATAGCAGAAATGATTCCTAGGGATTTTTCCAGTTTTCTTCATCACTAATTTCCATTTGCCGAACATCATCAAAAGTTGGTACATATTCATTGATTGGCTTTAATGGAGCAAGAGGCCTTCTGGCTTTCTCTGGAGCAGATGGTTTGGGTGCACTGATCTGTCCTTCAATTTCCTTTGCTGGAACTCCTTCAACGGCTTTCTCATTCTCAAGCACTAGGGCCTTTTCTTTTGGTGAATTCTCAATAGTTGGAGGCACGACAAGCTCTTCGGTCACTTGAGTCACTACATCTTCTCCTTCGGTCCGCAGTGGCAAGATTGATGGTACATCTTGCTGAGGCAAAACTGGTGGTACAACTGCTTGAACTTCTTCTTAATGAGCCATGGGCTCTTCATATTTCTTTTCTTCCTGTTTTGGCTATGAAGCCAAAGAACCAGGAGCGAGATCAACCTCCATCTTGGTAGGGGCACCAGATGAGAAGACCGGAGTGGTATTTCCTCAGGAAGCAACTTGCTCCCCCTCAACTTTGTCATCCTCCTTGATGGATCCGGAGGGATCAACGTGACTTTTCTTTAAAGGCAATGAAACTACCTTCTCCATCTCAATTTCTTTGTCAAATTTTTCTTCGGGGGCTTGCTGCTCGGGCACGACATTCTCTTCATCATTCTGGCACACAAAGATATCTATCACATCTGTTTCTTGAGCAACAACTAGAGACATAACTACTGGCATAGCTTGCTGCCTGGATTCTTCCTCGGGAAGAGGGAAGGTGGTATCTGTTGCAGTGGGATACATGAGTCAACAAGAGCATCAGTTGAGATGGATTGGATATGACGATCCTTGACAGCCTTTGGCTTATTGGTTCTAGATTATGCTTTCTGACGCTTCTCTTCTCTTTCTCTTCATCGAGCAAGATATTCTTGACGTTTAATTGCATTATTTCTTTGATCATAGAGCTAAGAGACATCCATCTTCATCTTGGAGTGCCACTCAATCTTGTTGTTCCTCATAACAGTGAGGGCTTTGGTAATTTCAAGAATCCCCTTGTTTATGTCTTTTCTTACACACTAGTTTTGGCATCCTTCCTCATTTGCTCAAGAAGTTTCTTATCATCGACCACTTGGTTTAGTTCCTTGGTAATTTCTATTGTAGGGTGGAACCCTAAGTGGAGATCTTTCACGAATTGGAGGGGGAATCCCCAAGAACAAGATGAACACAAGAGAGAAAACAAGAGGAATACTCAAGAACAAGTCCAATCACACATCCACTAGACCAACAAACACACAAGATCCACAAGGTACATGAACAATCAAAGGGAAACAAGATACATGGAAGAGTTCATCCCAAATCCTATTAAGGAGATGAGGGCTTGATGATCTAGGTAGATCCTTCCCTCAAGGGGGGCTTGAATCCCTAGGGATCTTCTCCAATGGAGGTCTTGTACTCCAATAGAGTCTTCTCTCTCAAGAGGAAAATCCCACAAGGGGAGGTACATGAGCTAAGCTCTATGATTTGTGTCTATTCTTAGTTATCCCCTCTAAATGAGCTAGGTGGGGGGTACTTATAGTCTAGGGGCGAAATAAGAGGGGGAGAGGGTTACAAGGGCAAAAGCCCCAACTTGCACGCATGCCTTTGCGGAGTGGTCCCGCACCCGGGCAAGGGGTCTGGCACCCGGACAGTCGGGGCAGTGTAGGTGGCCCAGCACTGGGGTTCAAGCCGGGCACCTGAGTGGCGCCAGGAGGCTGGAGGTGGGAGGCAGGCACCCGGACAGAAGGCGGCCGGTGGTGGGCCAGCACCACAGGTGTGGTGGCCGGGCACCCGGAGGTGAAGGCGCAGCTCAGTGGAGGGGTCAGGCACCCGGGCTCCAAGGTCGGGAACCCGGGCTGGCTGAGCTGGCGCCAAAGGTGCACCTGCCCTCCATGGCCGGGCACCCGGCCGGCAAGGGCTGCGCCAGTTAGGGCCGGCACCCGGCTGGAGTGGCAGGCACCGGGGTAGCTGTGGGCTCCATTGGCTGTAGGGGAGGGCCGGGGTGGTGCGAGACCTCCTTTGCTTCGTGCTTCTCGCGCGCCCTTCTTCCTTCTCCTTCTTCTTGGGTCTCCGGTGAACTTGGTGATTCCTCCGTGCTTTCTCGTGACGATCTCCGAAGTACCTACGAATGCATAGCGTGCCCATTTGAGGTAGAGTCCGACTCTCGAATGAATTTGAGTGGAGCTCGAAGAGGAAGGAGTTCACCACGTTCTCGATGGCGCGTGTTCGAGCTCTTGTCCACGGTCCTCTTCGTCCTTGCGGTGGTGGTGTGGTGTCCATGGTGATGGTCGAGGGATGCTCCGCATCATCTCCCCCCTGGGAGAGATCCGTCCACGGATCGTGATCTTCATCACCATGGGAAGGAGACGACGTCGCCGTGTAGAAGTGGACGACCACCAAGCACGTATCATGTTGAAGCTCAAAATGGTCACTCTCCAATGTCGCACCGTCTTGTAATTCCTCCAAAAGGAGCAAAGATAACAAGCACTTGGAAAAACAAAAGTGGTTGGCATTAAAGCAAAACCAAGCATTCAAGAGGTGATTCACCAAACAATTGTTGTCATCAAGCATAGCATATGGCGTGACAAGGGAGTGTGGCATGGCATGTAAGCACCTAAATTGAGAAAAATCAAGGACATCATGGAAACAATCATGCAAGGTTGAGGTAAAAGTGCTCAATAAATGGTCTATGGTATGCATAAGAGTCATTCACAACACCCAAGAAGATGATATGACTAAACACATGCGGTAAGTGCAAGACAATCCGATCATAATGTGCACATGGTATAGTGAAAATAGTGTGGCACTCAACACAATAGAAAGAGCAATTGTTCATCATGTGTGAGGCAATAAAGGCAAGCATGTAGCAATCAATGGGACATGGCATATGTGAAGGAATGACATTGTTCCAACCAAACATGTGATAGGAGCAAGTAATCCAAGAATTGGATGCAACATGAGAAAGCATAGAAATCAAGTCATGCAAATTAGTGGAGCGAAGATGCAACACACTAGAGGAAATCATGGCAATCGTGTCATGCGAGCAAAGAGTAGGCATAGGAAATGCACATGGCATATCACAAGCACGCTCACAAAGCAAGATCATAGTATCATCATAGGAATGTGGCATAAATGGAACATGGCAATAACAAGCAATATCTCCACCAAGCTTGCAAATACACATAGAAGTAGTAGAATCAATCATCATGTGTAATGCAAAGCATGGGTCACAAATGCATGGCGAAGGCATATGAATGAGCATATCATGCAAAGTGAACATGGCAAGATGGGCATAGAATATGTAATGAACAGTAACCCATAGCCAAGTGAGGACCATGTAGAAGAAATGCGTGGAGTCTTTGTGCGAAGAGAGCGGTGGGAAAGACACTCCAAGGGATCCCAAGTCATCGTTGCTCTCTAGAGCTCGCTTTGTCAACTCGTGGGATTGCGAGGTTGACAAGTATTCATGTGTACCTACACAAAAGAGACACAAACCAAAGAAATTGTGTTCGTGGTAAATGTACACATCATCCATCATGATGTGTATGTGCACGTGTGAGTTAGTACAAGATATGCATCATTCAAAGAAATTTGATGCATGGTATAAGAACATGTCAACCATCATGAAATAATAGTTGTTATGTATGACATGATGGGGATGCAAATCTAGCATACAAGTATATGGCACATCAATAGCATTTTCATTCATAGGGAGCATATGGTGCACACAAGTATTGGGATCATGCAAAGGATAGGATAGATAAAAATCTCCTAAAATGCATGAGGAAACTATGGGGGTCTCCTCATGTGCAATAGCGGAAACATCATATGGAGAAAATGGAGAACATCCAAAACAATGCATATCCGAAGATAGGTGGTCATGGCATGGCATATGGGATAAATAATGTAAAGGAAGCATATCAATATCATCACAAGAAAAACAAATGCCAATAACCAAGGGCTTGTCGTCTATGCCATATGTGCAAATTGGGTTTATGTTGATGGCATATGCATAGTCACTATGAAGAGATTGCAAATATGACATATGGTTGATCTCATGCATAGCATATGACAAGTCAAGCGGATTGTCAAACATGTTGTGACCAAGAGAATTATCACAAGAAATCATATATAACATGGCATCACAATTAATAGACTCCTTATCGCAATCCTCAAACTCATCATAAATGGGTAAATCATCACATGGGGAAGTCACACTAGCATGAAGCATGGTAATAGGTGGATCAACATCATGCAAGTAATCAATACCAAGGATGTCCACTAGTGGGACTAGAGCATCACTGTCGGTGTCAAAACCGGCGGATCTCGGGTAGGGGGTCCCGAACTGTGCGTCTAGGCGGATGGTAACAGGAGACAAGGGACACGATGTTTTTACCCGAGTTGGGCCCTCTCGATGGAGGTAAAACCCTACTCTGCTTGATTGATATTGATGATATGGGTAGTACAAGAGTGGATCTACCACGAGATCAAGGAGGCTAAACCCTAGAAGCTAGCCTATGGTATGATTGTTGTAATGGTTGTTAGATCCCACGGACTAAAACCCTCCGGTTTATATAGACAGGAGAGGGCTAGGGTTACACGAGTCGGTTACAATGGTAGGAGATCTACATATCCGTATCGCCAAGCTTGCCTTCCACGCCAAGGAAAGTCCCATCCGGACACGGGACGAAGTCTTCAATCTTGTATCTTCATAGTCTTGGAGTCCGGCTGACGATAATAGTCCGGCTGTTCGGACACCCCCTAGTCCAGGACTCCCTCAGTAGCCCCTGAACCAGGCTTCAATGACGATGAGTCCGGCGCGCATATTTGTTCGGCATTGCAAGGTGGGTTCCTCCTCCGAATATTTCATAGAAGATTGTGAACACCAGGATAGTGTCCGGCTCTGCAAAATAAATTCCATATTCCACCGTAGAGAGAAATAATATGTACACAAGCTCAATCTGCCAACGTGCTTTGTGGCGTGACGTCATGCCACTACCAAGCCTTTACTTGAATCGTTTTTTATTACACCACCTCAGTGCATTTAGCGAAGCGGTTTCCTTGGCACGTCTTGTCGAAGCAGAGATCGTGTTCCCCTTATTCCGGGATTCTCATCAATACGGACGTGGGTAACCCAACGCGCCGTCTCTCGCCCTCTATCGGCGAGTCCCGAACGGTCACGAGGCGGCTCTTGGTATTCTCCTCTTTATAATAGGACCAAGGCTCGTTTCTTTTCTTCAATCCTCCATCGAATCTTCTTCTTGCTCCAAGTTCCAACACCCAGAGCCCCAGATTCGAGCGCTTCGGACCTTCAACAATGTCCGGCTCCGACCTTCAGGGCCGGTGGATGACGTGCTAAAGCTGCGAGAGGCCAAGTACCTGTCTTACGAGATTTCACACAGGTTGCCCGCCGAAGGGCAGGCCATCCCCACCCCCGAGCCCGGCAAGTACTTCATGTTTGTATCCCACCTCCGTTGGGGTTTAGGCTTCCTGATGGATCCTTTTGTGAGAGGGCTCATGTTCTACTATGGGTCGGAATTCCACGACTTGGCCCCGGAGTCCATCCTCCATATTTCTGCATTTATCGTCGTCTGCGAAGCCTTCCTCCGCGTCACCCCCACTTCGGCCTGTGGCTGAAGTCCTTCAATGTGGAGCCGAAGATGATCGAGGGGCGTCAAGCAGAGTGCGGTGGGGTGGCCGTAAGCAGGAGGGCCGATGCCCCATGGCCCAAGGGCTCCTTCCAAGAGGAGCTCGGCTTGTGGCAGCAGGAGTGGTTCTATATCACCGCTCCGAAGGGAAGCAGGCAGAAACCGCCGCCCTTATTCCGCCCGGGACCTCCACGACGGTTAATGTCGTGGGTCAACCAAGGGCTTAATTGGGGGCCGTCAAAGGACGTGCCCCTACTGCAGGGCCGGATTCGAGACCTCCAAACGAGGGAGATCGATCTGGTCGTGTTGATGTAGGTTATGCTGATTAGGCGTCTCCTGCCCTGCAAACGCCGTCCTCTCCGGCTATGGGAGTTTAATCCGGAGGGACCACGGATTCTCCAACACTTCATGGGTACAACACCCGTGGAGATGTATAAATTGTTCTTCGGATCACGGGAGGTGTGTCCGGAATTGACCGAGGACACCGGCCTAAGCTTCAATCGTCCGGATACTCAAGTACGTAGCTCGGTGTTCGGACGTACCGTTTGTTTGCCTTTCTACAATTTGCCTTTTAACCCATTGTCCTTTAACATGAGTGGATAGCGCAAGCAAAGTTGATACGGTGTCCGGCCCCCCTCCCAGAGATCGCGCGGATCCGTCTTTGGTCGAGATCTTTGGAGGTTGCGCCTTCAGAAGAAGGCGAAGGGGAAAATAGGGGAGCTACCGCCTCACCCAAGGAGGCTCTTGAAGAAGGGGGGGATCGAGAATCCCTCCCTCCAGGGGGAGAAGAGGATCGCCTCCGAAGACCCGGAGGCCAAAGCCCCTAAGCGGGGGAAGAAATCTTCACCAGAGGGTCCGGCGTCCGGGGAGGTACCGGCCGCACATTCTCCCCCAAAGAATCAGCCCTCTAGCGAGCCGTGAGTAGAAAAAAGGGAGTTCGGTAATAAGAGACATCCCTATATGTGCTTCTGAGGATAACCGAAATTTTTACCTTGTAGTTCGGATCTCCGACCTTCTCAGATGAGCTCATCTTCGGGGGACCTTCGTCCGGAGATGGTGGAGAGCGAGACGCCTCCGTCTGCTGTGCCGTCGGATAGGACGGACGAGCCTGAAGTGTCATCACGGAGGGTATCCCCGAGCCCGACAGGGCCGAAGAGTTTGGTGCCGACTAGAGTTCGGCCGGGGGAGCTGATGGATCTACTTGAGAGGGCGTCCATCTCAGAAGATCACCATGCATTGATGAGTATGGTGATCGGAAGGATTTCGTCCGCCGAAAGCGGATTGCATAATGTCATCAGGAGTTTGCTGGCGGGGTTTTAGGTACGTAAAAATGACACACCTTTTTGACAGTTTTGCACATAAAAGTGCGCCCTGTACAGATAGTAGCCCCTGAGACTCGGTAGGTTGTCGAAAGCGACAGCGTGCCGAGGATCAAAATCGCAGGTTTCAATTCTCGCCGTTCCTATGCAGGTGGCGGATCGTCCGGGGCCACCGGATGATGGAGTCTTGAACTAAAGCGGCAACTCGATGTTGTGGATGCGGACATCGCGCTAGTCAACAGGCGACTTGATGAGTCACAAGGTAAGTGTTTTCTCCACAGTGAGCTAGTAAGGGAGCCGAAGCCCACCTCTTATAATATTTGTGCTTTACGCAGATGGTGCCTTCTTTGTGAAGAGCCTTGGGCGAACTTGCTCAAGCCAAGGAGCAAGCCGGATGAATGTCTGGCGGCCTCGAGGGCGGCCGAGGAGTTAGAAGCCGAAAGGGCTGCACACTGCCGAAGCAGGGCGGAGATGGCCGAAATGGCCGTGAGGTTAAAAGATGCTACCGACTGCCGTGAGGCTCTTGAAAAGGAGCGCCTAGCGGGGCAAGAAGACCTGGGGAAGGCCACCGCCGAAGCCAAGGATGCCCGTTCTGCAATGCGGGCTATAAAGGAAGAGCTGCGCCAGGCTGGAGACATTGTGGTTGGCAAGCCTTTTCTGCTGCGCCGAAGGTTTACGGATCCAAAGTATGCTCAGCTTGGCCAGCTATGGGGTCCGGAGGATCCTTATATGGACTTAGCAGCGAGTGCGGCGGATGCCGTTGTGCACTTCCGGGGCCAGGAGGATCACAAGACGGAAGAGCTGTTTTGGTCTCAATTCCATAGTTCGGAGCGTTCACTTCCGCTGACCGACCGTTTGGCCGAGTGGGCTGAGCTGAATAGGTTGTCCGGGCTTGCCATGACGGATATCGTGACTCATGTCTGGCTGGATAGGCCCAAGTCGAAGAGCTATTTTGGCTTATTGCAGCAATTTCTTGGGGCGGTGCCGCATATCAAGGCGATGAAGCGGTCGGCCTGCATAGAGGGTGCACGGATGGCACTCGCCCCTGTGAAGACACATTGGACAGAGATGGATGCCACATTGCGACCCGTGGTTCGGACAAGAGCCGGTTACCCGCCGAGCACTATTTTGGGGAAGTTCTGCGTGGTGCTCGTGTAATAGAGTCGCAGTGCTCAAAATATGTCACGTTCAAATGAACGTTTAATTTTGTAAAACAATGTTTATGATGTAGGCACTTTTTATACTTGTGCGTTCAAGTATTGAAATATCTTCTATGCGGCCGTTTATGTATACGTGTGTATAACCTGAAATATGGCAGTCGTCGGCTTCAGCCCCCACGCACAAGGTGCGGGGGTGTTCGCAAAAATAGCGCGTTTTCACACTTAATCCGACGTCTCGGTCCTTTGAAGGAGGTGGTAGCGTAGCAAACGAGGCAACCGGACTATAATGCTTTATCACTTTCACTTAGCCATGGGAGTTCGAGGGTGGGGCTACGATATAGCCCCTAGGGGCACTGCGCTCTCCGAATTCGGGGCGCGTATGTGCCTGACCGGGAAACGGTCCTTCGTGAAAGCGGAGGAATTCTAAACATTCCTGTAGTCGATCGAGTGGTTGACCGGTCTCTCATTGTATCATGATGATCAGTTTCGGCTTTCTCTCTTGAGGTGCTCGCCAAATTAGCTGGGCACAATCGCGATAGTTCTCCGGTGCGCGTTAGCCGATGATCGTAAGCGTAAGGCAGCAAAACACGTGAGCTGGGCAAACCCAACATTTGACCAAAGACATGATTGGAGCAGATGCATATAAGGCCTAACTCAAGACGCGAACACTCCCTAAGGTATTCGGTCTTTATAATAACAGGGCGAACAATGCCCTAAGCCCCTAGTGTCCAGTGCAGGCGAGGTCCTCCGACGGCCGATGCCAAACGCCGATCTCCTCTCTGGTTATAATGAGAAACCAGGGGATTATAGCAACAAGAGACAGTAAGAAAGGTTTACGCAGGGTCTTAATCTGAAAAGAATCCTTGAAACGGGTCCCTACTGCACGTCTGCGCCTGTGTCTCCGTTGTGCCGTATCCTAGACGGGTGTGCACGTTGTTCATCTATAAAAAGAGAAGAACTTAGTTTGAAAAGAAATCGTGCTTAAAGTGCATAAAAAATTGAAATATTAATAAATTAATAAAGCTGAGCCTATATTGGCTCATTATTGCTTATATGCACAGCCCCTTGTGAAGGGGTGTGCGGCTAGGGAGCCCCTAGCTTATTTATGCCGGACTCGTCTAACCGTGTCCGGGGTCTTTGAATGACCCTTTTAGTGAAATGATGCCATGTGGACCGGGCATTTTGAGTGTAAGAGACGCGTAATGTGGTATTGCATTAAAGCGGACAAAAGCTTCATGTCCCAATAGTGCTTGATAGCTACTTTTAAATGGGGCGACATGAAAGATTAGCTTTGCGCGTCGGAAGTTGTCGGGTGACCCAAACACAACTTCTAGTAGTAAGGAGCCTGTGCACTTGGCGTAAGGGCCTGGCGCCACTCCTTTGAAGGAAGTGCGGCTGTGTCGAATTTTAGTAAGGTCTATCCCCATCTTGCGGATTGTGTCCGGATATAGCAGGTTTAAATCGCTGCCGCCGTCCATCAGGACTTGTGTAAATTGCAGTCCGTCGATTATAGGATCCAATATCAGAGCAGTCCATCCTGCGTTCTGAATACTTCTGGAATAATCCCGGTGGTCAAAAGTGATTGGTTTTGACATCCAATCTCGAGGTTCCGCTTGGGTGGACCGTGCGACACCTATCTTAGCGGGTGCCGCGTTGTTTTTCCGTGCTATCACATGAAGTGAGTTTACTGCTTTGACTTTTTGTGGGAAAGTCTTTTGTTTTCTGGTGCTCTGCTGGTGGGGTTCGTCATCGTCCTCGCTTGGCGCGTCGAGCCCCTTGTGTTCGGCGTTGAGTCTGTCGGACTGTTTAAAAACCCAACAATCTCGGTTGGTGTGGTTTGCAGGCCTTCCGGAGGTACTGTGGATTTGACATATCCGATCCAAAATTTTGTTTAAGTTGGATAGCTCGTCACTGTTGTCCTTAAGAGGCAGTGTTTTATTGTTTGGCCGCGAGCTTTTGAATCCGGCGTTGACCGCTGTGTTTTTTGGGCTTTTTTCTTTATTCCGGCGCTGATCCTTTCTGCGCCATGATTTTCCGTTTCCATCTCTGATCTCGGATGTACTCGGGTCACTGGTGCTGCATCTTGCAAGCCAGCTGTCTTCCCCCGCACAAAAGCGGGTCATGAGGCTTGTTAGCGCAGCCATTGTCCTCGGCTTCTCTTGGCCGAGGTGTCTGGCGAGCCATTCGTCTTGGACGTTGTGTTTAAAAGCTGCTAAGGCTTGCCGTCCGGACGATCGACTATTTGGTTCTTTTGGGTAAGGAACCTGTTCGAAATTCTTGCCCGACTCTTGGGCTGTTGAGTTATATGACTTAGATCGTCTCAGATCCGGAGGGCGGACATAAGTCCCTTGAAAATTTGCTCTAAACGCGTCCTCAAGCTCTTCCCAACTTCCAACAGTGTTTTTGGGAGGCTTTTGAGCCAATGCCGAGCTGGCCCTTTGAGCTTGAGGGTAGATATTTTATGGCGTGGAGATCATCTCCTCCGCCATATGTATGTGTAGTATGTAATCCTCTATCCGCACTCTAGGGTCTGTTGTTCCGTCAGTATGCCTCTATGTTTATGGGTTTGAACCTGCTGGAAATTCATGATCCAAAGCACCTCATCGGTGAAACATAGTGGGTGTGCGGCGCCCTAGATTTGGGTGTGCGCTGTCTTCAACACTTGGTGTGTTGTGTTGCTTCTTGGGGCCCTCTTTTTTGGCCCGTAAATGGACCTGGCTGGGCCATCTGCTTTTCTGTGATCATGAGTTGGCTTGAGTGCGGCGCCGTTTGTCGCTTTTGGTTCATCATCCGCCGTCTATCCGACCAGCGCCTCTTTGTTTTTTGTTGTGGGGGCTCTATGGCTTCCTTGTCAATTCGCAACAACTTGCGCGGGTAGCTCTTTGTTTGGTGGCCATTGCGTGTTGTTCTGCGGTCTTGAGTACTTTGCTCCACCTCATTCTCGAGTATGTCTTTCGCTGTTTTGAGCTTCCGTTTTTCCTTCTTCAGACTTCTTGCAGTGGCGACGAGTCTTTTGTGAAGGTTCTCATGCTCCGGTGGTGTGTCCGACGTGAGGTCGTCTGGACTGTTGGTTTCGCTGGGCCTGGATTGATTATCCAATTCGTCCTGTTCGGACGGCTGCTTGGTTGCATGTTCGTGCGTCCTTTGGTTTGCCTGCTCTATTCTTTGGGTCATTAGGAGTGCTATTTTTGTCGAGGCGGGACTTAGAGCGGCGTCTACGTCGCCGTTTTGGCTGTTTATCGGCGGGATTATCCTTTGCCGCGCCCTGTTGTTCCTCGTTATCGCTTCCTTTTGGGGTGTCCACCATATATACGTCATGGGTTGGGGTGGCCTTCCAGCGGTCGATGAGTGCTGGTTCTTGATCGTCTCCGGCATCGTCGTCCATACCGCCGATGTCTTCTGATTCGTAGTCTAGCATGTCGGTTAGATCGTCGACGTGGCTACAAAGTGGGTGGTGGGTGGGCTTTGAATTTCTTCATCGTCCGCATCCCAACCATCCTGGCCATAGTCCGGCCAGGGCTCTCCGGATAGCGAGAGATGTTTTAGCGAATTTAGGATGTTGCCAAAGGGTGAGTGCTGAAAGATGTCCGGAACGGTGAACTCCATGATCGGTGCCCAATCAGACTCGATTGGCAGGGGCGCAGGAGGTTCGGAGTCTGGCACCTCGGAGTCACGAGCTTTATAAGGGACGAGGTTAGTGTTCGGCTCCATCGCTGTGGAAGTTGCAGCTCCCGAGGCGGTGTCCAGCCACCCGTCGTCGATTTGCGCGATCGGCTCCGGACTATGGGCCGGAGCATTTTCGTGTGCAGCCTCCAAGGTACTATCCGGCGGCAGAGCTAGATCTTGCCCATCGTGACAGTGCGGCACGCTCGGCTGCGGCTCGGATCCATCGAAGATCAAGTCTCCGCGGATATCCGCCGTGAAGTTTAGGCTTCCAAATCGACTGATGGCTGGGCGTAGCTTCGATCGCTCCAGATGGCCAAGTGAATTGCCCATGATGCGCGGCCGCCGAATCTGAAGATCTGTCCGGGAGGAAAGTCTCACCCAGACGGCGTTGTTGTTGATTGAAGAAGCCATAAAGCCTATCGGTGATGACACGAGGAACTCTCAATGAAAGCACCAATGTCGGTGTCAAACCGGCGGATCTCGGTAGGGGGTCCCGAACTGTGCATCTAGGCGGATGGTAACAGGAGACAAGGGACACGATGTTTTACCTGTGTTGGGCCCTCTCGATGGAGGTAAAACCCTACTCCGCTTGATTGATATTGATGATATGGGTAGTACAAGAGTGGATCTACCACGAGATCAAGGAGGCTAAACCCTAGAAGCTAGCCTATGGTATGATTGTTGTAATGGTTGTTCGTCCTACGGACTAAAACCCTCCGATTTATATAGACACCGGAGAGGGCTAGGGTTACACAGAGTCGGTTACAATGGTAGGAGATCTACATATCCGTATCGCCAAGCTTGCCTTCCATGCCAAGGAAAATCCCATCCGGACACGGGACGAAGTCTTCAATCTTGTATCTTCATAGTCTTGGAGTCCGGCTGACGATAATAGTCCGGCTATCCGGACACCCCCTAGTCCAGGACTCCCTCAATCACCTTCACCTATGTTACCTTGTTCATTCCACTCAAGCTGTGTAGGTCAGGTGGCAAAGACCAAAAGGTGGTCATCATCTTCATCTTGATGGAACCGTGTGGGGGTGCATCATATTCCACCATGGCCACCGTCTTGTCCAAAGGAAGGACGAAGTTGTCGCGAATCGGCGTGTCATCATATATGGGACCTATCACCAAATGAGAAGGCACAATAGAGGCAGAGGTTAAGTTGTTAGAAATCGAAATGGCCTCACATGCCCTATCAACTACCTCACTCTCTCTATGTGGTGGTGGCTCACTCACTCCCTCAAGGTAGGTGCACTCAATGTCACATATGGTGGAGTCATTCAAATCACTCAAGTGGTGGGGGTTGTGGCTCTCCTCACATGGGAATTGTGGCAACTCATCATATATGGGGCTAGTGGTGTAGTCACTCTCATTCTCCATATGGTGGAAAAAGTCACTCAAGTCATCATACATCGCCGTGGTCGAAGGGAAATCCCATGCTCAACCATCTCGTGAATAAGTCGCCGTGGATGAAGGCTGAAGATGGCACATCATCGCTCTCCTCCATGACCGAAGGGAAAATCTCATGCTCGATCATCTCGTCACCGTCGCCGTGGAGGAAGGCCGATGTAGGCGTACTCGTTGGAGGTAGGCAAAGATGCCATACGTCCAAAGGTGAAGGTGCCTTGATGACACTTGACGAAGATGCCGAAGTGGTCGTAGTAGTCGTAGCTTCATCTTGGTGGTGCTTGTCTCGCGGTCTTCTCTTGTGCTCATGATGTCTTGCCGTAGCTTGATGTAGAGCTTTTTGGGACTTGTAGGTGTACGCGTCGCGAGCAGCTTCATCTTGATGGTGTTGTAGTGCTTGAACTTGATGACGTTCCGAATATTGGCCACTTGAGCGTCGCCGCCTTGAAGATGGCGAAGGGGAAGAAGACTTGTAGTTGGCCATCATGTTCGTACTTGATCCCTTTGTTCGGCCAACTTGGTGTCGAGGTAGTCCCTTATCCTTGCTACGTTTTGGCGAATGTCGATGGCGAGTCGCTCAATGCCTTGCATTGCTCATTGTAGTCCGAAGATGGACGTTTTGGTGATGTAGTTGTTCGTGTTGTCATTGTCGTGGAAGACCGGAGATGAAATGCCTTGCCTATCCATCACAAGACTCGAGTAGAGGTGAGTAGGAAATGAGATAAACAATACCAAGTTACCTTTTCCCAAAGTTGAGGATGTATCCCATTTCACTCAATGTGAGATGAAAGAATAGTGGAATTGGTACCGGACTTTTTCACTCACACCTATCAAGTAAAGCTTATGGTGGATCTCGGTGAGGATAGTGGCACAAAAAAATTGATGCAAAATGTTAGCAAGAGTCAATAATGTTGGAAAAGGTTCACAAATTCGCAAGTGAAACAAGTAGACCAATAGCAATATGTGGCACACAGAAACACACACACGGATAGATAAATGTGGTCGTGCAACCAAGTAATGAGCACAAAATGTGGAATCCACAGAAAACGCTCGTGTTGCACAACTCAAGAGAGATGCTAGCACGATTGCTCAATAGGCGGATACGAGACTTGTGCACAACCTATAAGATGCAAAATGTATGAGCCTTTGATCCCAGGAATGCTACGTGTATGATGTTCCCGATATTCCTCTCAAGATGATCCAAGATGATCGGATATGACAATCTTATGTGCAATGTGGTATGATGCTATGGCTCTTGCTTACAAGCTCTTTGCTCCCTTTTCCTTTTGCTTAAAAGCTTATTCTTTTTTTATATGGCCACTTAGGCGAAATGCACAAACCAAGATAACAATTGTGTATATGCGGGAACAATCTTGTGACACAAGGGATGATATGATGCCAAGATGATACCAATATGATATGGTATGTATGCAATGGAAGGTATGGATCACTAATGTGCACAAGTAGCGTTGCCGGCAATACTGAAATGGCTAGTCTCGCTAGGCAAGTGACGCAAAATGGGCTAAGGGGTTAATAATGTAATGTCAAGAATGTACAATGAAGGGATACCATGATACCAAGGTGATAAGGAGGTTACCGCTCTTGCTTACGGTTAGGTTGTCAGAATGGTGAAGTGGTCGATGTCGATGACGACCTCGTGGAGATGATGAGTGGCGGTGTTCTTGATGTAGATACCAAGATGATGTAGACCCGTCCCTAAGTAGCCGAAACACCTGAGGAAACAGTAAAAAACCGCGAACTCAAAATCTCAAGGAAAATGTTAAATGGTGGTAGCGGAAAGCGTTGGTGGTTTTGGAGTTAGCAATGCGGAAGTGGTGGTGGTGGTTGATGACTAAGCGACCGTCCCTAAGTAGCCGAAACACCTTAGGAGACTCAAGTCACCCCACAGGCAACCACAAATGCTATATGGAGCAAAAATGGGTTAGGTTGCGGAAAGTTATGGTGGTTTTGCGGATGATATGGTGGATGGCCGAGGCAAAGATGCCAAAATGCCAAATTTTTTATGGAGTCAAATGGTGGTAAAACCAATATGAGCAGCTTGGGCATGTTGCTAGATTTTCAACGAGCCAAAGAACACCCAAATCGGAGATCGGGAGTGAAAGTTATGAGGGAAAACGTAACGTGCACGCAGCTGATTCTGGGGGGGTGCGGGTGCCCGGGGGTGGAAGGTGCGGGCAACCGGGGTGGTGCGAGGCAAACAACCCGGGGGTGCGGGTGCCCGGGGTTTGGGGTGCGGTCACCCGGGGTGGTCAGTGGGATAGGGTGGGCTGGGGGGGTCCGGGTGCCCGGGGTTTGAGGTCCGGGTGCCCGGGGGTGTCGGATTTGGGCGAAAATTCGTGGGAAAATTGGGGAAATTGGTGGATTTCGTGGAGAAGGTGGGGATGGATGGGGTAATGATAGATCCACTTGAAACCAAGCAAATCCATGGATCAAATCCAACAAAACCTCATCAAACAAACAAATCACAAAAAATTGGGGCTATTTTTGGTGGGGAATTTTCGAAATTGGGGAAGAACACACAAAATTAGGCTAGAAAACAAAGAGGGGAGGCTCCAATTTCGTGATAAACCATGGCTCATGATGCCAAGATGTTGTAGGGTGGAACCCTAAGTGGAGATCTTTCACAAATTGGAGGGGGAATCCCCAAGAACAAGATGAACACAAGAGAGAAAACAAGAGGAACACTCAAGAACAAGTCCAATCACACATCCACTAGACCAACAAACACACAAGATCCACAAGTTACATGAACAATCAAAGGGAAACAAGATACATGGTAGAGTTCATCCCAAATCCTATGAAGGAGATGAGGGTTTGATGATCTTGGTAGATCCTTCCCTCAAGGGGGGCTTGAATCCCTAGGGATCTTCTCCAATGGAGGTCTTGTACTCCAATAGAGTCTTCTCTCTCAAGAGGAATCCCACAAGGGGAGGTACATGAGCTAAGCTCTATGATTTGCGTCTATTCCTAGCTATCCCCTCTAAATGAGCTAGGTGGGGGGGGGGGGTACTTATAGTCTAGGGGCGAAATAAGAGGGGGAGAGGGTTACAAGGGCAAAAGCCCCAACTTGCACGCATGCCTTTGCGGAGTGGTCCGGGCACCCGGGGCAAAGGGGTCCAGGCACCTGGACAGGTCAAGGGCCGGCTGTAGGTGGCACGGGCACCCGGGGTGGCGCTAGGAGGCTGGAGGCGGGAGTCGGGCACCCGGGGCCCCAAGGCCCGGGCACCCGGACCAGGCAGGCGGCCGACTGGGCGAGGCCAGGCACCCGGGCTCAAGGTCGGGCACCAGGGGCTGGCTGGGCAGCGCCAGAGAGGTCTGAGGACCCGGCCCTCCATGGTCGGGCACCCGGGGCCGGTAGGGGCTGCGCCAGGTTAGGGCCGGGCACCCGGGGCCGGAGTGGCCGGGCACCCGGGGTAGCCAGGGGCTCCGCCGGTTGTAGGGGAGGGCCGGGGTGGTCCGAGACCTCCTTTGCTTCGTGCTTCTCGCGCGTGCTTCTTCCTTCTCCTTCTTCTTGGGTCTCCGGTGAACTTGGTGATTCCTCCGTGCTTTCTCGTGACGATCTCCGAAGTACCTACGAATGCATAGCGTGCCCATTTGAGGTAGAGTCCGACTCTCGAATGAATTTGAGTGGAGCTCGAAGAGGAAGGAGTTCACCTCGTTCTCGATGGCGCGTGTGCGAGCTCTTGTCCACGGTCCTCTCCGTCTTTGCGGTGGTGGTATGGCGTCCATGGTGATGGTCGAGGGATGCTCCGCGTCAATTTCTCTCTGCTCCCCGAAGTGCTTTGCTACCATCTTGGTAACATATTCAAGCAGACCCAAGCTGCTCAAATCAGTTGGATTTGCATCATAGGAAGCACCTTCAATGATATAAAAAATGAGGTCAAAGTCATACTTCAGTTCCTCTGTGGAAGCAGGAACAATTGTCTTGGCTTTCTTGGCAGCAACAACAACTTTTTCATCTGGTAACAACTTTCTCTTCGTAGCAGAACCCGAAGGTTTACCTGATGCCACAGCACCAAGCCTTGGTGAATATCTTAATGGGGGCGAAACTTTTGCTGGAGAAGGTGTTTGATACGGCTTGTCAAGCAAGGCACATTATTCATACATGGGAATTTATTCACCAACATTATCATCAGAAGAATCATCAGATGAGGAAGATGTTGCCTTCTTTGATTTTCTCGCAATAGATTTGTTTCTCGAAGCTTGAGGGGAAACAAATTTCCTCTTCTTCTTCTTTTCTTTTGGGGCAGAGGCCCGTTCCTTCTTCTCTTGCACATCTTGTTGAGTTAACTCCACATTTCTTTGTTCTGCCTGATTCTTTTTCGCGGCCCTGGCTTCATGTTTGTCTCTGGACTTTTCTCTTTTTGCAACCTCCTCGGGAAAATCCGCAATTGTCTTCAATGAGTCAGCATTTGCATTAGGAGGCGGAGCTGGCCTAACTTTTTCATCATCTTGACCCAGGCAGTCCTCAGCGATGTAGTTATTCCAGGGTGGAGTGAATGCGAACAGGATCTGATATTTCCTGCGGTGTAATGCCCCGGATACAACTTTCCATATTCGTAACTCCAACTCTTGCCATTTCCGGCTATGGGTTATATTATTTTCTCCGTGGTTGGGTTTTTGTCTTCGTTTTGCATTTTATTCATGTCATGCATCTCATCTTATAGCATCATGCGCATTGCATCTGCATGATTTCATAAAGCTTGCATCCGTTTGTAGTTGCCGCTCCTCGCTTCTCTCTGTTGCATTCGTTGACCATTCCGAGACCATCCTTGTTCTTCGTTTTCCCCCTTGCCTAAACCGGAGTCTCTCTCATACCCCTCGCGCGCATCCGAAAGTTGTCCCGAACCCGACCCGCTATGTCGTTATCGTTGGGTTCAGATCATCCCCAAACATCTATAAAACATCTCTGTTTTCTTATTTAGACTCCCTATCTATTTTTTCTCGACCGCCCGATTTCGATCGGACGGACCGGATACCCCCTAACCTAATCCACCAGCCTATATAAACAGTCTAACCCTAAAACCTAGGGACCTTGTCCCATCCATCCCATCACTGCGCCGCCACTCTCTTCCTCGGGATCCTCCCAGATCCTCATCGTCCAACCCCGCACAGCCAAGCCTCCACCTTCTCCTCGATTTCCCCGAGCCGCCACTCCTCTGCTCGATCTCCCCTGTCACCCAATCCATCAATCCCCTCCAACTAGAGCCCTCTCATGGCTCCCCTCAATTCCTCCCTCCTCCTGGCCGAGGAACTAGCGCCGCTCGCTAATCTCGTGCCCGAGGCCTCGACCCCGCCGACGACCTGAACCTTCAGGCCACCCCTCTGCTCCCCTCTGCCGTCCCCTTTTTCCTCTCCTTCTCCCTCTCGTCTCACATCTCTCTCTCTCTCTTGCTCCTAGGGAACCGAACGAAGCTCCATCAGGCCTCATTTGGCACAAAGGGATTTGGGAGGATTTCGGAGGAGGGGATTTGGGAGGATTTGGTGAATCCCTCCCTTCCACCCAATCCCCTCAAAACCCCTTGAATCCCCAAAACCCCTCCATCCCCAATCCTCTTTGTTTAAAATTTCTGTTTGATAGGCAGGGTTTGCCAAATTGACATAATATGGTATAGAACATCTAAAATTCAATCTTTACAATGTAACTAACTCCCTTATATCCTTGCTACATAATTGTAAAGGCCACCTAATAAAAATGAGAAAAGTTGCTCTGGGAATAATTTAGCTGTAGTTTTTCCCAAAGAAGAACATAATTTTGCATGACTCAAATCAATATATCATCACAACATCATAATTTATCATAACAACATGACTTGAATCCCAAATCCTGTGAATCATAATTTATCATGACAACATGATCTTTCGCAAGAACAACAGTTCATCACAGCCCCAACATAATTTTGCAAAGAAAGATAACATAACACAAGTACTTCGAATAGCTCAAGATCGCTTATAATTTAGCATCTACGATATATCCATCTTTTGGTGTCATGATCATCTATCTTTGAGAATCGAGAGAAAGTTATCCCTCGATTTTGTTTATTGTTGCTTCTTTTGGTGCTTGAGAACCCGATGAAACAAAAAGAGATGAATATTAGAGTGCCTTCAGAATAACTTATAACTATAAGTTTTGCTAGATGAACATTAGAGTGCCTTCTGGAACATAAGTAGGCCTGTAGTACATCAAGTTTCAGGAATAGAACAATCAAGGAGTATTGTACTTGTAGTAGGAGCATTGTACTACTAGTAAGAAACAAGAAATAAGTTTGTTGGCAAAATTATGTATTCTAAGCTACAGAATGGTCATCATCCATAACTTATGAAGAGTTGAGGTTTCAATGCTCAAGAACAGGTCCATTATATGACAAAATAATAAGCCACCACGCCTAACGACATCCATGTTCCGAGCACCGCCACCCAGATGCAGCAAGGATGGACAAGCATCGTCATGCCACTAATCTCATCATTGCAGTTCACATACCCAAGCACTCTCTTAAAAAGGCATACTCAAGTCAAGCATTCAAACTTCCAAAGTTAGCTGTCGTTCAGTTAAACATAAAACCCAAACATTCCAACTTCCCAGTTTAGCTACCGTTCAGTTTCAGGAAAAAAAGGAGTTACTTCCCCACAAAAAGAAAACGGAGAAAGGAGTCAGCTAGCTTTCTTGCAGACTATACGTATGTGTGAAATGTAGAATCAGATCACGCAAGTTATACAGCAGGTCATACATATGTTTAGAAAACAAAATAAAGCAACAGCTAGTAGATAATCTTGAGCAGATGCAGCAGAGTGAGCTACAATATGAAAAAAACACTGCAACTATGTAAGCCACAACACCCATACAAATACATGAAAACATCGCCACACTTCGCCAACAGCAAACCGCCTGATGCCTATGTATTATATATAGGAGTGGAACGAAGTAGTCCCAGATTTAAAATAAATATAGGAGTTCAGGAGAGACAAAGTTGAGTTTTTATAAATACTGCAAATGGGGTTGTGTGTATGTGCAGGTTCGCCTCAAGGCACACAACCATGTGATGAACTATAGTGCGAGTTTTTTGCCAGGAGCTTCAGAGCACAAATAAGTTTAGACAGAATTGCCAGAGTTTTCTAGACAGATTCAAACATGTAGACAAGACAGATTCTGTCATATGTAATAACTCGGCACCACCAAAAACCTTGGCAGATTTGATTTGATTTGTTAGCCGTACTACAACAAAATGAGGGAATGCTAAATGATAGTGACACTAGGTTCATGAGATATTATATTATCAACTAGATAGATGTTCACAGGAGCAAGAACAACAATCTTAGTTTTCATGAAGTGGGGCAAAATGTCACAAGAGAAATGGAGTAAGGTAGCTTACCTTAAGTACGTTGAGTCAACTCTGCCATTTCGCTCCGAAGAAACACTGCAGCACTCTCTTCATCTTCGGCGGCAGAATTAAGAAAGATCTCACGGTTCTCAACACTTTTGAACACTTTGTAGGCAGTGGCTCGTTCATCGCGGCAGATGCTTTCCATCTTGTGCAACAGATATGCATTTCAACACACACTACATTATTAGATGATGAAGTTAGTTAATATATATATATATATATATATATATATATGATTAAAACACACACGATCATGTTGGCTATTCAGGATGGTATGCTTCCCACATTTGCATTGCTATTTCATCCCTTAGAGTGTTCCCTAAGTCGTTGTTCCCATAGTTATTCTCGTCGCCATTCGGGAGATCAACAAAAACATTTGGCCCTATGTTATCGGGCTGGTTGTCAAGCCAAGTCTCATCACCATTCTTCATTTTGATGATATTGTGAAGAACTGCGGTAGCTGGGGGAAGTTTCACTTGGTTCTCGATTGAATGCAGTGTGCCAACATGAAGAATTGGGAAGCGCTTCTTAAGAATTCCTAGAGACCTTTCCACATGGTTCCATAGAATAGCATGCCGATGATTGAACAATTCCCTGTGGTTTTGTGGTCGAGGGTGTCCATGACCAAATTCCTTCAAATGATACCGGACACCCCGATAAGGTGCGAGAAATGACTGAGTGTTTGCATAACCCCCATCAACTAGGTAAAACTTTCCCTCGGGTACTCTAAATCCTTTGCTAATTGCAGAATGAAGAAGCCTCGCATCCGTAGCTGAACCCTCCCAACCACATGATATGAAAGTGAATCTCAGATAGAAGTCATAGGCAACCATAATATTATGACTCAAGGTACCCTTCCTATTCCGAAATGGAGCAGCAATTCCAGGTGTTGCCGTTATAGGAACATGTGACCCATCAATGGCTCCTAAACAGTTCTGGAAGCAAAGATTGCAGGTCAATAAAGAACTATAAGTTAGATAAGAAAAGAAATTGTGGAAGCGCTAAAAATGGAAACCTGGAAGTAAGGATAAATCTTGTGTCGGTGGATATTACTGGATGTGGCTCATCAATGTCTACAGTATTCAACGAAATCTTCAAAAAGGTTAAAACCAGAACAAGAGAGCATTTCCACTGAGCAATTACTATCAACACACAGGAGCACTTGCTTCTGAAACATTTGTTTGTACCGTCGTCTTCACCTCTCGATTGAAAACTTAGAAATATCCCAGGTTCAGGAAAACAGGGCACAAGCAACCGTAAAATAATTTATGTGTATCAGCGGCAAGCATGACAGACACAAATGTACAAATAGTGAAGTGAGATAATCTAAATCTTATGATAAATAATTCTGAATGTTGACAAGTAACTTGAGCACATCAACCATGTATAGATGTGTGTATGAGTATATGAAAGACAGGCTGGAAGATAATAACCTAGCAATTTTTTTATAACGAATCATCACAATCTGTAGGTGACACAGAAAAAATATGACGTCTCCCTCGAATGGGCTCATTTTTCATTGTTGTACATTACTGTTGGCCTGAGGAACTGCTGAAAACAAATTGTAGTGCCTCTCAAGTTTGTTGCCATTGCACTGGAACACAACATTTATATTACTTTCTAAAAAGCAAACGATAAACAGAAAAAGAACATTTTCTCATTGGTAGCAAACAAACAACAACATACACACATGTACATTAAAGCAATAAATGTAAAAGAAACCAAAGCGGTAAGAAGCGTATGCCGCTCGGGTGTGATGTTGGGTCATATCCCGTAACCAAAGCGGTAAATACTAGATAGAACAACACTGATTGTCCATCTAGGAAAAATAAAATATCCCAACCATTTGAGCTGCATTTCCGAGCTAAGAAGGAACAACTATGTAAGCTGCAGTTTGAGAGCTAAAGAAAAAATGTGGTTCGATCAAGAAAAGAAAAAGTGCTCACTACAACACCGATTGCCGTCTAAAAGAGATATAGATCCCAACTATGTGAGGTACAATTTTAGATCTAAGAATAGAAATATGTAATGGTGATCCGACTACTCACCACGTAAATCACATATAACATCCATAAAAAAATCATGACCAAATTATCTTGAAAATCAGCGAGGCATCCATCCAAATATATTATACAAATTACATTATAATCAGGTAGTAATTCTAATACAATTCTCAGGAGGGAACTTAAATGTACTATGCTATCTGTAGTAAATCAAGCCTGGAATGCAGATAATCAAATTAACAACAACAAACAGTTTCAACTTTACAGATTAAATGAATAAATGACAGGTTGCCACTTTATAGATTACATGATTTAAAGGTAAATGTCAATTACAAGCCCAGAGATATTAATTAGGCTAAGATATTACACTGTTGTAATTGTTAGAGAAGAATAGCGAGCAGAAAATTTTAATGCATACAAATTGTTTGCACTAACACTCTGTGTCCTCTGTGATCATGAAAAAAAATTGTATTGTGTAAGAACACTCTTCCACACAAAAGTGCAGTTGCTGAACCTTGCAGTTACCTCACTACACAAAAGTGCAACTAAGATTCATTTCACGGGCTTTTAGAGAGTACTACCCGTCGAGCAATGATCCCAGTACCATCCTGGAGTGTGTATAGGTAAATGCAAACCATGGAGGGTGAGTGTCCATACAATTCACTGCATGTTGATAAAAAACAACTAAGTAGCCACCTAAATTACAACCAATATTTGAAGGCTACTGGAGCTACAATTAGAAGACACAGGCAGACAAACAAACTCCACGACAGAGCCAACTAGGAGAGGAGAAGGATGGCCATGGAGGCACCCAGCCTCATCGATGGGCCAGTGAATCGCTGCAAAAAGAGCAATGGCCCTTTGGGTATGGGAGGAGGAGCAAGAAGAGTCGGCCCTAGGGTTTGCGGGGAGGAGATGGAGAAGTGGAGAAGAGGGTAGGAATCACCTCGAACCGGCGGAGGAGGACGTCGACGTTCTCGCGGCGGTGGGGCGTTGAAGATCTGGCGGCGAGGTTCCTCCTCTCGGTGGCGGCGGGGCTCCTCCCCTCGGTGGTGGCGGTGGCCTCTTCCCCTCGGTGGCGGCGGCGGGGCTCCTCCTCTCCTTGTGGAGGCGGGGCGTTGATCCGGCGGCGGGGCTCCTCCTCTCCTTGTGGAGGCGGGGCGTTGATCCGGCGGCGGGGCTCCTCCTCTCGGTGGTGTGGAGGAGGTTGGCGACGTGCGCTGGGATGAGCGTTTCCCTGAGTCCTTCGACAAGGGTTCTGAGTCACATGGATTGGGGAGGATCGAAGGGGATTGGAGAGGATCGGCCCATGCAAATCCCCTGTACCAAATGGGCTGACGGGGTTTTGGGGGGCTTCTGTCCCACGCGAGGAAAATCCTCTCGAAACCCCTTCAATCCACTCGCGTCAAACGAAGCCTCATGGAAAGCCCTCTCCATCGCCGGAGATCCTCGAGCTGACAGGAGCCGTGGGTGAGCTCCTCCACCGTGTCTCCCTTCCTTTTCTTCCCCTCGCGTTGCTGCTGATTTTCCCCGCCCTGTCGTTGTTTTGTTGCATAGGACAGCAGCCATGGCCGCGGGTAACGAGCTCCTCCGCTCGCGTCCGTGACGTCGTCAGCCCGTGGGACCCGCCTCCCACGTCTCCTCGTTCGCAGCCTGCCTCCTCTCCTGCTTCGGCCTCCAAGTCCAGCGCCGGCGCCCTGCTCGCCTCCTCGCTGCCCCTTATCTGAGGTGGACGGCGCCTCGCAAGGCTGACCTCCCCTGCCTCATTGAACCGCTCACTGCCACCAAGACTGTCCCAATGAGCCGGCCCAGATCTGCCGGCCTGCTGCCTCTCCCACCGGCTGGGCCTCAGCCCACTAGGTGAGGCCACCTCCAGCGCCCTCCCATTTTTTTTCCGTTGTTGGGCCAGTAGTTTCAGCTCAAGTAGTGTTTTTTTCCCGCCTGCGATTTTGTCCATTAACCAGGGAATTGCTGTTTTACAGAAAAACCCTCAAACATCATGCATATAATAACTCTTTAACAGTGCATCATATGTAAAAACTTCATATATGTAAAATGCTTAGAAATTCATCTAGATTCATAATATCCAACTTTCATCCATGTTTAAAATGTTTAAAATGATGTTTGCATTTAATTTGCTAAATGCCATGCTAAAATGTTTTATTTCATAACTAAATAACCGTAGCTCGGTTTTAAATAAACTTCATATGTAAATGGGGTGGAAAATGCATAGATTAACATGGTGCACTTTGTTTTATTGTTTAACAATATTAAAATATGGTTTAGGGCAGAACAGTACCAAATTCGAAATATGGACATGAGGATTTTCCGGAATTGTTGTTTGTTGTTTCCTAGATAGGTAGTTTAATTATGTTTCACCTCGAATGTGGTGTCTCGTCATTATGCAACTCGTTGCATATTGAGCTCCACTTAATTTGTAGTATTGTTTGTGCACTTTGCCATGCCATGCCTCATTAACCTGGACATGCATCATCCTTCGTTAGGCATCATGCCATGTTTTATGCTTGTGTGTTTACTACAATGTTTGCTTCTTTCCGGTTGCGCTTCTCCTTGATAGTTCCAGTTACGTCGCGATTGTGAGGATTCGTTCGACTACGTCTATTTGTCTTCTTCTTGGACTCGTTCTTCTTCCTTGCGGGATCTCATGCAAGATGACCATTACCCTCGATATCACTTCTATCTTTGCTTGCTAATTGCTTCGTTCTATCGCTATGCTGCGCTACCGATCACTTGTTTACCAAGCCTCCCAAATTGCCATGCCAGCCTCTAACATTTTTCACCCTTCCTAGCAAACCATTGCTTGGCTATGTTACCGCTTTGCTCAGCCCCTCTTATAGCATTGTTAGTTGCAGGTGAAGTCGAAGATTGCTCCATGATGGATAGGATTATGTTGGGATATCACAATATCTCTTATTTAATTAATGCATCTATATACTTGGTAAACGGTGGAAGGCTCGGCCTTATGCCTGGTGTTTTGTTCCCTCTTGCCGCCCTAGTTTCCGCCATACCGTGTTATGTTCCTTGATTTTGCGTTCCTTACGCGGTTGGGTGATTTATGGGACCCCTTGATAGTTCGCTTTGAATAAAACTCCTCCAAAGAAGGCCCAACCTTGGTTTTAACATTTGCCACCTAAGCCTTTTCCCTTGGGTTCTGCAGACTCAAGGGTCATCTTTATTTACCCCGGGCGGTGCTCCTCGGTCTTTGGTCCAAACCGAAGCGATGTCCGGCCACTGGCAACTGTGGTCTATGCCAACCCGTTGTCTGTCTCATCCGGTGTGCGCTGAGAACGAAATACTTGCGACTCCTATCGGGATTTGTCAGAACATCGGGCGGCTTTGCTGGTCTTGTTTTACCATTGTCGAAATGTCTTGTAAACAGGGATTCCAAGACTGATCGGGTCTTCCTAGGAGAAGGATTATCCTTCGTTGACCATGAGAGCTTGTGATGGGCTAAGTTGGGACACCCCTGCAGGGTATAAACATTCGAGAGCCGTGCCCGCGTTTATGTGGCAGATGGGAATTTGTTAATATCCGGTTGTAGAGAACTTGACACTTGACTTAGTTAAAACGCATCAACCGCGTGCGTAGCCGTGATGGTCTCTTTTCGGCAGAGTCCGGGAAGTGAACACGGTCTTTGTGTTATGATTGTGCGTGAGTAGTTTCAGGATCACTTCTTGATTACTTCTAGCTTCTCGACCATTCCGTTGCTTCTCTTCTCGCTCTTATTTGTGTATGTTAGCCACCATATTTTCTTAGTGCTTGCTGCAACTCCACCTCATTACCACTTCCTACCCATAAGCTTAAATAGTCTTGATCTCGCGGGTTTTGAGATTGATGAGTCCTCGTGACTCACCAGATACTACCACAACAGTTGCAGGTGCCGATGATACGAGTGCAGGTGATGCAACCAAGTTCAGATGGGAGCTCAACGAAGATCTTGGTCGTTGCTATGTTTCGTTTCATGTTGATCAGTAGTGGAGCCCAGTTGGGATGATCGGGGATCTAGCAGTTGGGTTATCTTCTTTTCTTTTGGCTTCGTCCGTAGTCAGACTATGTGTGTACTCTGAATGATGTATGAATTATATGTTCATTGTGTGAAGTGGCGATTGTAAGCCAACTCTTTATCCCATTCTTGTTTATTACATGGGATTGTGTGAAGATGACCCTTCTTGCGACAAAACCACAATGCGGTTATGCCTCTAAGTCGTGCTTCGACACGTGGGAGATATAGCCGCATCGTGGGTGTTACATGCGGACATTTTCATAGTTGAACCACTTTTTCGCCCAAATGATGGTGTATTTTCTATAGCCTGTTATTTCTTTCGGTGGCAGTTTCAACTCCAGGAGGAGTTTTGTATGTTTCGTGATCAGACATCTCAGTGACGGTGTTCCTTTCTCTACCATGACCACCCCTTTTGGGATTTCCGTCAGAGAGCAGGGTCTTTGAATCGGTGATTTGCTCATCCTCACGCTGGCTATGAGCCGAGGGAATATCATCTTCTTCAGCAGATTCTAACTCAAATTTTTCTTTGCCACATTTGGCGGCTCAGCTGTTTTTTCTTTCAGTCAACTTTGCTTTAATAGCCACACGTGACAACTGAGGGATTTCTTCCTTGGACCCAGATTGCTCTTCCGAACTATGAGCCATGACCAGTCCTAAGAGAAAATCAACAAAGAAAGGGAAAACAGAAAGGGGTCATAAACATGCACAGAAGCATTTTTGACTGAAATCAGATAATTTTTCAGACGTAGCAAAGGAATTCATGGCATATATTTGGAAGATATCATCGAAACAATTGCAGTATGCCATATGACCGGATAAATCCTTCTCTAACCTTTCGATGTATAATACATGAACCCTATATCAAAATTGACTAGTACGAGGAGCAACTACAAACCGTACAAGTCACAACTCAGTGAAACCTAAAGATCTACCACAAGAAAATAAAGCAGAAGAAATAGCATCGGGATGAACAACCCTAGAACATATGAGGGACAGGGCTAGTTCTAGATCTGTACGCCCTAACTTGGCAGTACTGATCATCTACGGCACCGCGGGAGAGAAGAAGTATCGCACTGGCATGACCAACGGTGGCGGGGCTTTGCTGGAGTTGCACGGTGAGGCATGACGTCGATGCTACTTCGAGCTTGGGCTAGGGCGGAGGGCGAGAGGAGGGGTTTGAGGCCAAACAGAGATAGAACAAGGGAAGAAGACGCCTGGAGTGGGGGTTTATATAGCCTGTGGGCGAAACCACTTCCTCCGATACCCACGACCGAGAAAACATGGGACGTTCCACATTCAACGGACGAGATCACAATCATGAGATTGTGGGCACGTGAGCCATTTCCTATGAAAATCTCGGTAACTAAACAAAATGTGAAAGGGTTTGAAGAAGCGCAAGCCCCAAAACAGATGAGATTTTGAAGTTTATTTCATTCGCGACCAAGGATGGCTGATCAAAATCTTCTTCAGATCAAATTGCATGTTTATGACGAGAAAGCACCAAAAACATATTTCGACTCAGAACGCAAAGCCAAACGAGGAAAAACACAAAATACGAAATACACTGAACAAAAACACAGAGTTAAGCACCAACAATGATTGATCTTAGGGCTTATAATAAACGTGAGGTATCCCTAAGAGAATTCCCTGCATGAGTGGACCAGTTCTTATTCACAACCCACTTTTGCATGGGTGGTGGGGATCTTGTTTGCTTAAACTAAGTAGGAGTATTCCTTCGGTGAGGCCTGTAAGACACCTGTGCACTTTGCTGATAATTATAAGAATATGCATTGTAGTTGTTCCTAGATATATGAATGTAATGGTTACAAGAGGTACGCATGTACTCCTTCTGATGCAGGTTAGGATGATAATCATTCGAGAAAGATTCTAAAGTAGACCGTGAATGATATCCATTTCCTCGTCGAGGGTTATCCTGCATAGTCAGGTTAGCAGTGACAAACAAATTTTCAACAATGCACTTTTTTTTACCCAGATTTGCTTCTTGGGTGAGCCAGACCTGCAATTAGTCCCAATATATCGAGCAAAAACTTATCATTCTGTTGTTTGAATAGTTTATAATTCGAGTCATCGTACTCGTTAGTATCAATAGAAATGGGTGAACGATAACCAGTTAGAGTTTTAGGTTCGAGGATTTTACTCTTTGCATGAACCCAAGTTGTACGAGGATATTGCTCGGGAGTCCAGTAAGTTCCATCAATGTTGAGTTTCTTCTCGAAACCCAACCCTTCCTTTCGAGGATTTTTGTGCAGAATTGACTTATTTGGCACATCATATAGGGTTTGATGCCCTTTCAGGCTTCTTAGCATGCCTGTCTCAAGTAAGTCCTTTAGCCTGCAATTTTTATCAACAATGACAACATATTCCTCGGAGAGGGGTTAGAGATATCATTCGTGACAACAATAATTTTCTCGATGATAGCGTTAGAGGTTTCAACATGTGAATCAGCATTACTATGCGTTGGGCATTTTAAGCAAGGAGGATCAAAATCATCAGGAAGACGAGTAGATTGCTTGACGAAGAGAGAAGCTTTATCTAACACTAGTGTGACGCCCCCGATTCAATCGTACACTAATCATACACACAAATGTGTATGATCAAGATCAGGGACTCACGGGAAGATATCTCAACACCACTTTAAAAGTAAAATAAGTCATACAAGCATAATATTACAAGCCAGGGGCCTCGAGGGCTCGAATACAAGTGCTCGAACATAAACGAAGTCAACAGAAGCAACAATATCTCGAGTAGACATAAGTTAAACAAGTTGCCATAAGATGGCTAGCACAAACCGATACAGATCGAAGAGGCGCAGGCCTCTCGCTCGATCCTCCTAACTACTCTCGGTCGCTTGCATGCCTGCACGTAGTAGTAGGCACCTCCAGTGTAGTAGGAGTCATCGTTGACGGTAGCGTCTGGATCCTGGGCTCCAACGTCTGGTTGCGGCATCCGAGAAGAAAAGGAAAGAGGGGGAAAAGAGGGAGCAAAGCAACCATGAGTACTCATCCAAAGTACTCGCAAGCAAGGATCTACACTACATATGCATGTGTATATGTGTATAGAGGAAATATCGGTGGACTGAACTGCAGAATGCTAGAATAAGAGGGGGATAGCTAGCCCTATCGAAGACTACGCTTCTGGCAGCCTCCGTCTTGCAACATGTAGAAGAGAGTAGATTGAAGTCCTCCAAGTAGCATCGCATAGCATAATCCTACCCGGCGATCCTCCCCTCGTCGCCTTGTGGAAAAGCGATCACCAGGTTGTCTGTGGAACTTGTCTGGGTGTGTTTTATTAAGTATCCGGTTCTAGTTGTCATAGGTCAAGGTACAACTCCGGGTCGTCCTTTTGCCGAGGGACACGGCTATCCAAATAGATAAACTTCCCTGTAGGGGTGCACCACATAACCCAACACGCTCGATCCCCTTTGGCCGGACACACTTTCCTTGGTCATGCCCAACCTCGAAAGATCAACACGTCGCAGCCCCACCTAGGCAGAACAGAGAGGTCAGCACGCCGGTCTAAATCCTATGCGCGCAGGGGTTTGGGCCCATTGCCCATTGCACACCTGCACGTTGCGAACGCGGTCGGTGAGCAGACCTAGCAACCTCCATTACAAAGAAAGTTGCGTTACGTGGTCCAACCCAGTAGCGGCCGCCTCCATCCGACGCCAAGAAGGCTTTGCCGATACCACGACGTCGAGTGCCCATAACTGTTCCCGCATAGTTGGTTAGTGCGTATAGGCCAGTGGCCAGACTCAGATCAAATACCAAGATCTTGTTAAGCGTGTTATTATGAAGCAACCGCGAACGCCGACCAGGGCCAGGCCCATCTCTCGCCTAGGTGGTCTCAACCTGCCCTGTCGCTCCACCACAAAGTAACAGTCGGGGCCTTTAGGAACCCAGGCCCACCTCTATCGGGATGGAGCCACCTGTCCTTCCAGCCCCACGTCGGAATCACTTGCGGGTACTCAACGAGCTGACCCGACTTTAGTCACCATCTGTATTGTATATGTATGTATAGTATATACCCATGATCACCTCCTGAGTGATCACGGCCCGATAGTATAGCATGGAAGACTGACAAGAATGTAGGACCACTAATGGTAAACTAGCATCCTATACTAAGCATTTAGGATTGCAGGTATGGTATCAACAGATGTAGCAACAATGACAGGCTATGCAACAGAATAGGATTAATCGAAACAGTAACATGCTACACTACTCTAATGCAAGCAGTAGAGGGAAGAATAGGCGATATCTGGTGATCAGGGGGGGGGGCTTGCCTGGTTGCTCTGGCAAGAAGGAGGGGTCGTCAACTCCATAGTCGAACTAGGAAGCAGCATCGTCGGTCTCGTAGTCTACCGGAGAGAAGAGGAGGAAGAAACAGTAAATACAATGCACACATAAGCATGACGATGCATGACATGACAATGAGCGGTGGTAGGTGTGCCCTAACGTGGTAGTAGGTGATACCGGCGAAAGGGGGAAACATCCGGGAAAGTATCCCCGGTGTTTCACGTTTTCGAACAGATGAACCGGAGGTGGAATTTTGCAGGTTCACTATGCTAGGGACGCGTGGTGGACGAACGGGCTGCGTATCTGGTTTCGTCTCGTCCTTCTGAGCAACTTTCATGTACAAAGTTTTTCCATCCGAGCTACGGTTTATTTTATATGAATTTTTAAAGTTTTAATTCTTTTTAGAATTAACAGAACTAATTTAATTCGAAATTCATTTTATGACGTCAGCTGTCAACTCTGACCGTTGACCTGGTCAACCTGACAGGTGGGTCCCACCTGTCAGTGTCTGTTTAGATAATTAATCAGTAGTTAATTAGGTTAATTAGTTGTTAGGTTAATTAAATTGAGCTAATTTAGTTAAGTTAATTAAGTCAATTAATTTATTAACTAATTATTTAATCAATTATTATTTTTACTACTATTTATTTCAATTATTTTTTTATCTTTTTTTTGAAAATGTTCTTGGGGCGGGGCCCCTTGTCATTGGCCCCTGGGGGCTTAGTGGATCAGGCGCCGGTGAAACGGGGCCGAGCCCCGAGTGGTGGGCGCCGCCGCCCGAGCGGGGTGGGGAAGCGGCACGGCACCGCAGCCTGGGGTCACAGGCGCCAGCCGGACCAGGTGGCGGGCCGGAGGAGGTGGCTGGGAAGAGGGTGCGGGGAAGGTCGACGCGGCATGGTCGAGCTTCGCGTCCATGGTGGATGGCGGGAAGGCAGAGAGGCTCCGGGGGCGGCGTCGCGCTTGATGGCGCACAGAGCATCGGCATGGGCATGGCTGCGGCGGCGGCAGCGGCGAGGCGCAGAAAGCGGTAAACGGGGCGCGACGACGTGGTCGCACGGGCGAACCCCAGCATAGCAGGGTGGCATGGACGAGCCGTGGGTCACCGACGACAGATGGGGAGAAGGGAAGAGGGAGGCCGTGGCCTCACCGGTGATGTACGACACGGGGCAGCGGGGGTTGTGGAGGGGATCGGGGACGACGGCGCCGGAGAGGAAGCAGTCCGGCGAGGTGGCGGAGGCAGGCCGACGAGGGAGCTCCGGCGACGACGGGGTCCAGCGGCGTCGGAGGCGGTGACGGTCAGCGCCGGCGACGGGCGTTGGGTGCGAGGAGCGAGGGGAGTGGGGGGTTTCTCCTCGATCCAGATTGGATCGGGAGGGGTGAGAGGGAGTGACGACGTGAGGGGGAAAGTGGGGGAGTGGGGCGTTAGGGTTTTGGGGGGAGCAGGGGTTAAGGCGGCGGGGTTGGCCGGCCTGGTAGGCCGCTGGCTGGGCCAGGTGGTCCAGCGGGGGGTGTTTCTTTTCTTTTTCTGACCTTTCTGTTTTTTCTTTTTCTTTTTTCTTTTCTTTTCTATTTTAATTCAATTTAAAATATTTAGGCCTTTTATAAAAGCACGGTTCGTTCACCATAATTACCTAGGCATTTATTTGCACACTCCGAACATTTTTGTTTTAATGTTTGAAAACTTTTGTTGTTTGACATATTTTGAATTTGGATTTGAATCGGTTTCGAACTAACGCGAGATTAGTAACCGTAATGGAGGTGACGTGGCGTCGTTAGTAGAGGGTTACTGTAGCTTGATTATCCGGGCGTCACAACCAGCTCATTATGAGATTCTTTCAGTGACATGAGTTCTTGATTCCTGTTAAGGAGTTCATCTGATAAACTCTTGTAGTTAACTATAAGCGAATCACATCGACTGGTAAGAAAATCAATAGTTAATGAAAAAGCATCTTGCTCTTCAATTAACTTTTGATTCTTCTCCATTTCTTCAACAAGTAATCCTTCGGTTTTCCTGGGATTTTTCTCAATCATCTAAAGCTCATCTTGTTGAGATTTAGCTATCTTAACCAGTTTAGCATAGTCAATGCATTTAGGTGAGTATCCATTCATGGAACTCTGGTGTTTTGCTAATACTTGGTCCTTTGAGGATTTGGCCATAAGGCAGAATGCAGTTGGTTCATCATCACTTGAGAAATTATTATCAGTGCTTTATTCATAGGATTTCTTTTATGATTCAATGGCAACATATGCGTTGCTTCTTCCAGTCCTTTTTGTTAAGCTCTTCTTCTTCTGAGTCTGATTCGGATGTGTCATTTTTTGAATCCACAGTCATTTTAGCACATACTCTGTTCAGCTGTGATATCTTTCTCATATTTGATTCGACGGTACCTCTGGCTTTCACGCCAGTGACTGCTCTCGTCGAAGAAGCTGAGGAAGATTCATTTGTCTTCAAGAGCTTAGTATGACGATTAACCCGTCTGAATCCCTTGTCGTGATGATATTTCCATCTTTTGGTCGACATACTATCCCAGCTAGGACAGTCAGCTATGACATGACCGAATTGTTTGCACTTGAAGCACTTCATATCTTCCGAAGGTAGCTGTCTTGACGGATCAGGCATGTCATCTTCATCATCATTCACAAGATACAAGTTCTGTCCTTTGAGATCACATAGACTTTGTGTGAGCATCTCCAATAGTCTTGTGATGGTATATTGATTCTAGACATCTTCCTCTTCTTCTTCCTGTTAGCTGTCATAATGTGAAAGGATTTCTCCTTCACCTTCTGAAGAAGATTCTTGGTCTGCATTTTTCAGTTCCATCTTTTCTTCATGAATCGATAGTAGTGTCATGATCTCAACATAGTGAAGCTCTTCATAATCTGGCCTTTGCTTGAT
The DNA here is from genome assembly GCA_021437245.1 of Aegilops speltoides. Taxonomy (NCBI): domain Eukaryota; kingdom Viridiplantae; phylum Streptophyta; class Magnoliopsida; order Poales; family Poaceae; genus Aegilops; species Aegilops speltoides. Next base: position 414,669,204 of record CM038142.1, read on the forward strand.
TTCAGCTACAGTGGGATCGAAGGTTTCATCAAGGGCGTTCAGAAGCTTTTCGACCACATCTCTGTCGGTGATATCAATCATGCCTCGTTGATGAAGTCTTTCAACAATGTTAGTCAAACAATCAGTAAGCTCCATGGCACTTTCCTTACATAGACTTCTAAAACCAGCAAACATGGCACGCGACATTTTAGTATGGGAATCCGTTCTTGTAACAAATTCTTCATGCAAGCTTTCGATGGCATCTCGAAGCTGCTTTGCAGTATCAACCCTTTGGAACAGAAAGAAAATGTCTTTTGATAGACTGCTACAGATGATATTTTTTGCTTGAGCATCCACCTGCAGATTTGCTTTATCATCGGCATTGAGATTATTTTGTTGCTGAATGGTGTAGCCATCTTCCACAATCTGCCACAGATCATAGTTGATAGCTTGGATTCTGATTTTCATTCGTTCCTTCCAGTACAAATAGTCATTTCCATCGAAGATAGGAAATCCTTTGGAGTGCGAGTATCTACCAGCATACGACATACTCAAAACTCCAAGGATGTTAGACCTTTAATAAGAAGAGATAGGGAGAACCCGCTCTGATACCAATTGTTAGGACCGAGAGTATATCGACCATAGAGGGGTGAATAGGAAATTCAAAAATTCTTTCAAATGTTCTGAATTCGATCCCAATCACACCAGCGGAATAATGGAAAGAAGGAAATGAGCTAAATCAATTTTCTTCGTCAGAGGCATATTCTTTGATGAAAACATTGATAACAGTACGTGCTGGGGAAATCACACGTTTAACTACGATAAGAGTAATGCAACAAGCAAATATGTGTAGTAGAATGATGCACAACATGATATGCTCAGAGATATGATATGATGGTATGATATCACAGGTGAACCGAAAGATATGAGATGGTGATAGAATAATACAAGCGATGAAAATGAAACAGGATGAATACAATGATATATGGAGATGATAACATAATGGAGTGAAAGAGTAAATGAAAATTCAATAGAGAATAATGATCGGATAGACTATCGACATAGAACACGAATAAAAGCTGCTAGAGGAATTGCACTGAAGTAGAATGAACCAGTGGTGCTCGATGGCAACAATCAGATTTGGTATATCAGTTCACCCTTCTGCCAAAGGGCTACCTCTGGATGGAGGGATTGTGACTTAAAACGGAAGATAAACTCTCTTCACCCTATTCCCCTTTAACGTAGAGCTGATCAGACTCAGGTTGATTTCACTCGTGGTAGATCCTTGTCGGCGATCTCCAAACCTTGAGTCGACCTTCGCGAACCACAATCACTCTTGGTTGCTGAAGATGTAGCTCGGTGAAGACAACAACTCTTCAACACTCAAGCCGAAACCTATCCATCTACGGAGTGCACAGCTCTCAAGAGTAATTGGTACAAGAACTCTCACTCAGAACTACTATGATGCTAAATCATTGTCTAAGCCTGGGCTCTTGATTTTCTATCGATGGATCTTAAACTCAAATCACTCGGAGAGGGGTTGCTCAAATCAATCTTCTCAGAAATCTCAAGCGGAGTAGCCAACGGACAATGTTGGAGTGGGGTGGCTATTTATAACTGTAGCCTTACTTGATGGGAAAAGACCAAATTGGACAACGGGGTCAGCCAATGACCGAATGACACGATTCCAACGATCGAATTTGAGCACAACAGTAACATTACTTGCGAAGCAAGTAATGCTAACTGATACGTCTCCAACGTATCTATAATTTTTGGTTGCTCCATGCTACTTTATCTACTGTTTTGGACTATATTGGGCTTTATTTTCCACTTTTATATTACTTTTGGGACTAACCTATTAACCGGAGGCCCAGCCCAAAATTGCTGTTTTTTTTGCCTATTTCAGTGTTTCGAAGAAACGGAATATCAAATGGAGTCCAAATGGAATGAAACCTTCGGGAACGTGATTTTCCAACCGAACGTGATCCAGGAGACTTGGACCCTACTCCAAGAAGTGCTAGAGGCGGTCATGAGGGTGGAGGGCGCGCCCCCCTGGGCGCGCCCCCTACCTCGTGGGCCCCCTGACGCTCCACCGACGTACTCCTTCCTCCTATATATACCTACGTATCCCCAAATGATCAGAACAGGAGCCAAAAACCTAATTCCACCGCCGCAACCTTCTGTATCCACGAGATCCCATATTGGGGCCTATTACGAAGCTCCGTCGGAGGGAGCATCCACCACGGAGGGCTTCTACATCATCACCATAGCCCCTCCGATGAAGTGTGAGTAGTTTACTTCAGACCTTCGGGTCCATAGCTAGTAGCTATATGGCTTCTTCTCTCTTTTTGGATCTCAATACAATGTTCTCCCCCTCTCTCGTGGAGATCTATTCGATGTAATCTTCTTTTTGCGGTGTGTTTGTTGAGACCGATGAATTGTGGGTTTATGATCCAGTATTATCTATGGAAAATATTTGATTCTTCTCTGAATACTTTTATGTATGATTGAGTTACCCTTGCAAGTCTCTTTGAATTATCCTTTTTGGTTTGGCCAACTAGATTGGTAGTTCTTGCAATGGGAGAAGTGTTTAGCTTTGGGTTCAATCTTGCGGTGTCCTTACCTAGTGACAGAAAGGGTTGCAAGGAACGTATTGTATTTTTGCCATCGAGGATAACAAGATGGGGGTTTTATCATATTGCATGAATTTATCCCTCTACATCATGTCATCTTGCTTAAGGCGTTACTCTGTTTTTAACTTAATACTCTAGATGCATGCTGGATAGCGGTCGATGAGTGGAGTAATAGTAGTAGATGCAGAATTGTTTCGATCTACTTGTTTTGGACGTGATGCCTATATACATGATCATTGCCTAGATATACTCATAACTATGCTCAATTCTGTCAATTGCTCAACTGTAATTTTTTTCACCCACCGTAGAAAATCTATGCTCTTGAGAGAAGCCACTAGTGAAACCTATGGCCCCCGGGTCTATTCTCATCATATCAATCTCCATTACTTTATTTACTTGCTTTGTTTTTACTTTGCCTTTTAATTTTTACTTTGCATCTATCTATCAAAAATACCAAAAATATTATTTATCATCTCTATCAGATCTCACTATCGTAAGTGACCGTGAAGGGATTGACAACCCCTAATCGCGTTGGTTGTGAGTTGCTATCGTTTTGTGTAGGTACGAGGGACTTGTGCGTGGTCTCCTACTGGATTGATACCTTGGTTCTCAAAAACTGAGGGAAATACTTACGCTACTTTGCTGCATCATCCTCTCCTCTTCGGGGAAATCCAACGCAGTGCTCAAGAGGTAGCACTAACTCCTTAGTGTGAGACAAATCTCTCGCAGCAAAGAAGATCACAATCTCTTGCTGACAAGTATTTGCTCGGAACACAAAGATATTTCTCTTGCAACTTTCAGGTTTTGGCTAAGCATCACAACAGATATAAGCTTCGAGAACCTATACCCCTCTTAATAGTACGGAGGTCCTATGACTCAAATGAACTAAAGAAGAAAGACGAAGATAATACTACGTCTTCAATTTGTTTTCAACTTCTGTTCTCTCCAGTCAATTTCTTCAGACGTCAGTACCGAACGACATGCTTTGCATCAGCAGAAAAACTTTGAGGGGTTAATTCCTTCGCATCCATCTTCTCGTCTACACATCTGTAATAGATTTAGCCCATTCTTCTCTGCAACGCAAATATACTTCGGTGATGTTCCTCGAACCTAGCACAGGAGACAACATTCTCTTTGGTTCTGTATGGACTATTTCTCTCTGTATGCACTAGCAAACAAATCAGTCCATACTTGTTTCTGTCAACAATCTCCAAAACACAAGGTAGGAAGATATTGCACCAACAAAATCTTTGACATAAATCTTATCATCTAGAACAAAAGATAATAATCTTGGAAACCTATCTGTCAGAGGTTGTACAGACCCACTTAACAACCATGCATCACTAGTGTAAAACAGAATCCCCCATATTGGTCTTAACAACAGTTAGACTCCTGTAGACATCAAACAATTTCATAACATCTCTCCACTATAAAGAGTCACAAAGGATAGTTAGATGAGGAACCACACCCTCATAATTGGAGTCCCAATTCAAAGAAACCCATGGCACATTAGATTTTGAATAAAACTTATGTAGTTGTTTGGTCAATAAAGCTCTGTTCCGGACTTGCGGATTAAGAATACCCATGCCCCTTTATCCTTAGATTTGTATACCATAGGCTATGCAGCTAGGGAGTGTTTAGGGTTTTCACCATGTGATCTCCAAAGGCACTACCTCTCAATCCTCTTAAGCTATTTAATAATATCAAGTGGAAGTTGGAGACTGCATAAAAATAAATATGCATCAAAGAGAGGGTGGATTAACAAGTTGTAGCCTTTGAAGGAAATATGCCCTAGAGGCAATAATAAAGTTATTATTTATTTCCTCATATCATGATAAATGTTTATTATTCATGCTAGAATTGTATTAACCGGAAACATGATACATGTGTGAATACATAGACAAACATATAGTCACTAGTATGCCTCTACTTGACTAGCTCATTAATCAAAGATGGTTATGTTTCCTAACCATAGACATGTGTTGTCATTCGATTAAATGGGATCACATCATTAGGAGAATGATGTGATTGACATGACCCATCCCGTTAGCTTAGCACTTGATCATTTAGTATTCTGCTATTGCTTCCGTCATGAATTATACATGTTCCTGTAACTATGAGAATTGTGTAACTCCCGTTTACCGGAGGAACACTTTGGGTACTACCAAACGTCACAACGTAACTTGGTGATTATAAAGTAGTACTACAGGTGTCTCCGAAGGTACATGTTGAGTTACCATAATTCGAGATTAGGATTTGTCACTCCGATTGTCGGAGAGGTATCTCTGGGCCCTCTCGGTAATGCTCATCACCTAAGCCTTGCAAGCATGTAACTAATGAGTTAGTTATGAGATGAAGTATTACGGAATGAGTAAAGAGACTTGTCGGTAACAAGATTGAACTAGGTATTGGATACCGACGATCGAATCTCGGACAAGTAACATACCGATGACAAAGGGAACAACGTATGTTCTTGTGCGGTTTGACCGATAAAGATATTCGTAGAATATGTAGGAACCAATATGGGCATCCAGGTCCCGCTATTGGTTATTGACCAGAGACATGTCTCAGTCATGCTTACATCGTTCTCGAACCGTAGGGTCCGCACGCTTAAGGTTTCGATGACAATTATATTATGAGTTTATGTATTTTGATGTACCGAAGTTTGTTCGGAGTCCCGGATATGATCACGGACATGACGAGGAGTCTCGAAATGGTCGAGACATAAAGATTGATACATTGGACAGATATATTTGGACACCGGAAAGGTTCCGGGAGAGTTTGGGAATATATCGGAGCTCCGGGAGGTTACCGGAACCTCCCGGTAAGTCTATGGGCCTTATTGGGCCCAAGTAGGAGGAAGGGAGAAGGAGCAAGGGAGGGGGGCACGCCGCCCCCCCCCCAAGCCCAATCCGAATTGGGGAGGGGGGCACCCCCCCCCTTTCCTTTCTCCTTCCCTCTCTTCCTTCCTACTACTAGTACTCCTTCCTTCCCCCTCCAAATTGGATTAGGAAAAGAGGAAAACCCACTGGGAGTAGGTTTCCTCCTCCTATGGCGCCCCTCCTTGGGCAGCCACCTCCTCCCTCCCTCCTTTATATACGGGGTAGGGGGCACCCTAGACACACAAGTTGATCATTGATCGTTCCTTAGCCGTGTGCGGTGCCCCCTCCACGATATTACACCTCGGTCATATTGTAGCGGTGCTTAGGCGAAGCCCTCACGACAGAGAACATCAAGATCGTCACCACGCCGTCGTCTTGTGGAACTCCCCTCGGTGCCTCTACTTGGATTGGAGATCGAGGTGCGCCATCGAGCTGTGCGTGTGTCAAGAACTCAGAGGTGCCGAGTAACGGTGCTTGGATCGGTCGGACCGGAGGACGACGACTACTTCCTCTATGTTGCGTCAACGCTTCCGCTTGGTCTCACGAGGGCGAGACAACACTCTCCCCTCGTTGCTATATCATCACCATGATCTTGCGTGTGCGTAGGAAATTTTTGAAATTACTACGTTCCCCAACAAATGGCATCCGAGCCTAGGTTTTATGCGTTGATGTTATATGCACGAGTAGAACACAAGTGAGTTGTGGACGATATAAGTCATACCGCCTACCAAGCATGTCATACTTTGGTTCAGCGGTATTGTTGGATGAAGCGGCCCGGACCGACATTGCGCCAGACGCTTACGCGAGACTGGTTTTACCGCCGTGCTTTGCACACGGTGACTAGCGGTGTATGTTTCTCCAACTTTAGTTGAACCGAGTGTACGCCCGGTCCTTGTGAAGGTTAAAATGGAGTCTATTTGACAAACTATCGTTGTGGTTTTGATGCGTAGGTAAGAACGGTTCTTGCTAAGCCCGTAGCAGCCACGTAAAATTTGCAACAACAAAGTAGAGGACGTCTAACTTGTTTTTGCAGGGCATGTTGTGGTGTGATATGGTCAAGACGTGATGCTATATTTTATTGTATGAGATGATCATGTTTTGTAACCGAAGTTATCGGCAACTGGCAGGAGCCATATGGTTGTCGCTTTATTGTATGAAATGCAAACGCCCTATAATTGCTTTACTTTATCACTAAGCGGTAGAGATAGTCGTAGAAGCAATAGATGGCGTAACGACAACGATGCTACGATGGAGATCAAGGTGTCGCGCCGGTGACGATGGTGATCACGACGGTGCTTCGGAGATGGAGATCACAAGCACAAGATGATGATGGCCATATCATATCACTTATATTGATTGCATGTGATGTTTATCCTTTATGCATCTTATCTTGCTTTGATTGACGGTAGCATTTTAAGATGATCTCTCACTAATTATCAAGAAGTGTTCTCCCTGAGTATGCACCGTTGCGAAAGTTCTTCGTCTTTGAGACACCACGTGATGATCGGGTGTGATAGGCTCTACATTCAAATACAACGGTGCAAAACAGTTGCACACGCGAATACTCAGTTATACTTGACGAGCCTAGCATATGAGATATGGCCTCGGAACACGGAGACCGAAAGGTCGGCGTGAATCATATAGTAGATATGATCAACATAGAGATGTTCACCATTGAAAGTACTCCATCTCACGTGATGATCGGACATGGTTTAGTTGATTTGGATCACGTAATCACTTAGATGACTAGAGAGATGTGTCTAAGTGGGAGTTCTTTAGTAATATGATTAATTGAACTTAAATTTATCATGAACTTAGTACCTGATAGTATTTTGCTTGTCTATGTTTGTTTGTAGATAGATGGCTCGTGATGTTGTTCCGTTGAATTTTAATGCGTTCCTTGAGAAAGCAAAGTTGAAAGATGATGGTAGCAATTACACAGACTAGGTCCGTAACCTGAGGATTATCCTCATTGCTGCATAGAAGAGTTACGCCCCGAAGCACCGCTGGGTGCCGAGCCTCTTGCTAATGCAACCGACGCGTTAAGAACGTCTGGCGAGCAAAGTCGATGACTACTCTATAGTTCGATGTGCCATGCTTTACGGCTTAGAATCGGGTCTTCAACGACGTTTTGAGCGTCATGGAGCATATGAGATGTTCCAAGAGTTGAAGTTAATATTTCAAGCAAATGCCCGGATTGAGAGATATGAAGTCTCCAATAAGTTCTATACTGCAAGATGGAGGAGAACATTCTGTCGGTGAGCATATACTCAAAATGTGCGGGTATAATAATCACTTGATTCAACCGGGAGTTAATCTTTCGGATGATAGCGTCATTGATGAATTCTCCAATCATCGCCACCAAGCTACAAGAGCTTTGTGATGAACTATAATATGCAAGGGATGAACAAGACTATTCCGAGCTCTTCGCGATCCGAAAGCATGGAGGTAGAAATCAAGAAGGAGCATCAAGTGTTGATGGTCAACAAGACCACTAGTTTCAAGAAAAGGGCAAAGGGAAGAAGAACGGAACTTCAAAAGAACAGCAAACAAGTTGCTGCTCAAGAGAAGAAACCCAAGTCTGGACCTAAGCCTAAAGCTGAGTGCTTCTCATGCAAGCGGATCGACACTAGAAGCGGAACTGCCCCAAGTATTTGGCGGATAAGAAGGATGGCAAAGTGAACAAAGGTATATGTGATATACATGTTATTGATGTGTACCTTACTAATGCTCGCAGAGCACTGGTATTTGATATTGGTTCATTGCTAACATTTGCAACTCGAAGCAGGACTACGGATTAGCGAAGATTAGCTAAGGACGAGGTGACGATCGCGCGTCGGAAATGGTTCCAAAGTCGATGTGATCGCGGTCGGCACGCTACCTCTACATCTACCATCGGGATTAGTTTTAGACCTGAATAATTGTTATTTGGTGCTGCGTTGAGCATGAACATTATATCTGGATCTTGTTTGATGCGAGACGGTTATTCATTTAAATCGAGAGAATAATGGTTGTTCTATTTATATGAGTAATATCTTTTATGGTCATGCACCCTTGAAGAGTGGTCTATTTTTATTGAATCTCGATAGTAGTGATACACATATTCATAATGTTGAAGCCAAAAGATGCAGAGTTGATAATGATAGTGCAACATATTTGTGGCACTGCCGTTTAGGTCATATCGGTGTAAAACGCATGAAGAAACTCCATTCTAATGGACTTCTGGAATCACTTGATTATGAATCACTTGGTACTTGCGAACCGTGTCTCATGGGCAAGATGACTAAAACACCGTTCTCCGGATCTATGGAGAGAGCAACAGATTTGTTGGAAATCATACATACAGATGTATGTGGCCCAATGAATGTTGAGGCTCGTGGCGGATATCGTTATTTTCTCACCTTCACAGATGATTTGAGTAGATATGGGTATATCTACTTGATGAAGCACAAGTCTCAAACATTTGAAAAGTTCAAAGAATTTCAGAGTGAAGTAGAAAATCATCGTAACAAGAAAATAAAGTTTCTACGATCTGATCGTGGAGGAGAATATTTGAGTTACGAGTTTGGTTTACATTTGAAACAATGTGGAATAGTTTCGCAACTCACGCCACCTGGAACACCACAACGAAATGGTGTGTCCGAACGTCGTAATCGTACTTTACTTGATATGGTACGATCTATGATGTCTCTTACCGATTTACCGCTATAGTTTTGGGGTTATGCTTTAGAGACGGCCACACTCACGTTAAATAGGGCACCATCAAAATCCGTTGAGACGACGCCTTATGAACTGTGGTTTGGCAAGAAACCAAAGTTGTCGTTTCTTAAAGTTTGGGGCTGCGATGCTTATGTGAAGAAACTTCAACCAGATAAGCTCGAACCCAAATCGGAGAAATGTGTCTCCATAGGATACCCAAAGGAGACTATTGGGTACACCTTCTATCACAGATTTGAGGGCAAGATTTTCGTTGCTAAATTTGGATCCTTTCTAGAGAAGGAATTTCTCTCGAAAGAAGTGAGTGGGAGGAAGGTAGAACTTGATGAGATAACTGTATCTACTACCTTATTGGAAAGTAGTTCATCACAAGAACCGGTTCCTGTGACCACTACACCAATTAGTGAGGAAGCTAATGATATTGATCATGAAACTTCAGATCAAGTTTCTCTTGAACCTCGTGAGGTCTACAGAGTAAGATCCGCACTGAGTGGTACGGAAATCCTATTCTAGAAGTCATGTTACTTGACCATGATGAACCTACGAACTATGAGGAAGCGATGATGAGCCCAGATTCGCAAAATGGCTAGAGGCCATGAAATCGAGATGGGATCCATGTATGAAAACAAAGTATGGACTTTGGTTGACTTGCCCGATGATCGGCAAGCCATTGAGAATAAATGGATCTTTAAGAAGAAGGTGACGCTGATGGTAATGTTACTGTCTACAAAGCTCGACTTGTTGCAAAAGGTTTTCGACAAGTTCAAGGGGTTGACTACGATGAGACTTTCTCACCCGTAGCTATGCTTAAGTCTGTCCGAATCATGTTGGCTATTGCTGCATTTCATGATTATGAAATTTGGCAAATGGATGTCAAGACTGCATTCTTGAATGGATTTCTAGAAGAAGAGTTGTATATGATGTAGCCTGAAGGTTTTGTTGATCCAAAAGGTGCTGACAAAGTGTGCAAGCTCCAGCGTTCCATTTATGGACTGGTGCAAGCATCTCGGAGTTGGAATAAACGCTTTGACAGTGTGATCAAAGCATATGGTTTTATACAGACTTTTGGAGAAGCCTGTATTTACAAGAAAGTGAGTGGGAGCTCTGTAGTATTTCTAGTTTTATATGTTGATGACATATTATTAATTGGAAATGATATAGAATTTCTGGATAGCATAAAGGGATACTTGAATAAAAGTTTTTCAATGAAAGACCTCGGAGAAGATGCTTACATATTGGGTATCAAGATCTATAGAGATAGATCAAGACGCTTAATAGGACTTTCACAAAGCACATACCTTGACAAAATTTTGAAAAAATTCAAAATGGATCAGGCAAAGAAAGGATTCTTGCCTGTGCTACAAGGTGTGAAATTGAGTCAAACTCAATGCCCGACCACAGCAGAAGATAGAGAGAAAATGAAAGGTGTTCCCTATGCTTCACCATAGGCTCTATCATGTATGCAATGTTGTGTACCAGACACTGACGTATGCTTAGCAATAAGCTTGGCGGTAGGTACCAAAGTAATCCAGATTGGATCATGGACAGCGGTCAAGAACATCCTGAAATACGAAAAGGACTAAGGATATGTTTCTCGTATATGGAGGTGACAAAGAGCTAGTCGTAAATGGTTACGTCGATGTAAGCTTTGACACCGATCCGGACGATTCTAAATCGCAAACCGGATACGTGTTTATATTAAGCGGTGGAGCCGTGAGTTGGTGCAGTTCTAAACAAAGCGTCGTGGCGGGATCTACATGTGAAGCGGAGTACATAGCTGCTTCAAGCAGCCAATGAAGGAGTGCGGATGAAGGAGTTCATTTCCGATCTAGGTGTCATACCTAGTGCACGGGACCAATGAAGATCTTCTCGTGACAATCTATGGTGCAATTGCCTTAGCAAAGGAATCCAGATTTCACAAGAGGACCAAGCACATCAAGAGACGCTTCAATTCCATTCGGGACCAAGTCCAAGTGGGAGACATAGAGATTTGCAAGATACATACGGATCTGAATGTTGCAGACCCGTTGACAAAGCCTCTCTCACGAGCAAAACATGATCAGCACCAAGACTCCATGGGTGTTAGAATCATTACTGTGTAATCTAGATTATTGACTCTAGTGCAAGTGGGAGACTAAAGGAAATATGCCCTAGAGGCAATAATAAAGTTATTATTTATTTCCTCATATCATGATAAATGTTTATTATTCATGCTAGAATTGTATTAATTAGGAAACATGATACATGTGTGAATACATAGACAAACATATAGTCACTAGTATGCCTCTACTTGACTAGCTCATTAATCAAAGATGGTTATGTTTCCTAACCATAGACATGTGTTGTCATTTGATTAAATGGGATCACATCATTAGGAGAATGATGTGATTGACATGACCCATCCCATTAGCTTAGCACTTGATCGTTTAGTATTCGATATTGCTTCCTTCATGACTTATACATGTTCACGTAACTATGAGAATTGTGTAACTCCGTTTACGGAGGAACACTTTGGTACTACCAAACGTCACAACGAATCGGGTGATTATAAAGGAGTACTACAGGTGTCTCCAAAGGTACATGTTGAGTTAGCATAATTCGAGATTAGGATTTGTCACTCCGATTGTGGAGAGGTATCTCTGGGCCCTCTCGGTAATGCTCATCACCGAGCCTTGCAAGCATGTACCTAATGAGTTAGTTATGAGATGAAGTATTACGAAGCGAGTAAAGAGACTTGTCGGTAACAAGATTGAACTAGGTATTGGATACCGACGATCGAATCTCGGACAAGTAACTTACCGATGACAAAGGAACAACGTATGTTGTTGTGCGGTTTGACCGATAAAGATCTTCGTAGAATATGTAGGAACCAATATGGGCATCCAGGTCCCGCTATTGGTTATTGACGAGATGTGTCTCGGTCATGTCTACATCGTTCTCGAACCGTAGGGTCCATGACGCTTAAGGTTTTGATGACAATTATATTATGAGTTTATGTATTTTGATGTACCGAAGTTTGTTCGGAGTCCCGGATATGATCACGGACATGACGAGGAGTCTCGAAATGGTCGAGACATAACGATTGATATATTGGACGGATATATTTGGACACCGGAAAGGTTCCGGGAGAGTTTGGGAATATACCGGAGCTCCGGGAGGTTACCAGAACCCCCCGGTAAGTCTATGGGCCTTATTGGGCCCAAGTAGGAGGAAGGGAGAAGGAGCAAGGGAGGGGGGCCGGCCCCCCCTTTCCTTTCTCCTTCCCTCTCTTCCTTCCTACTACTAGTACTCCTTCCTTCCCCCTCCAAATTGGATTAGGAAAAAGAGGCGAAACCTACTTGGAGTAGGTTTCCTCCTCCTATGGCGCGCCCCCTCCTTGGGCCGGCCACCTCCTCCCTCCATCCTTTATATACGGGGGTAGGGGGGCACCCTAGACACACAAGTTGATCATTGATCGTTCCTTAGCCGTGTGCGGTGCCCCCCTCCACGATATTACACCTCGGTCATATTGTAGCGGTGCTTAGGCGAAGCCCTGCGACAGGAGAACATCAAGATCGTCTCCATGCCGTCATCTTGTGGAACTCCCCTCGGTGCCTCTCTTGGATTGGAGATCGAGGGTGCGTCATCGAGCAGACGTGTGTCAAGAACTCGGAGGTGCGAGTAACGGTGCTTGGATCGGTCGGACCGGGAGGACGTCGACTACTTCCTCTACGTTGCGTCAACGCTTCGCTTGGTCTCACGAGTGCGTAGACAACACTCTCCCCTCGTTGCTATATCATCACCATGATCTTGCGTGTGCGTAGGAAATTTTTTGAAATTACTACGTTCCCCAACAGCCTTGCCCCCTGAGACACTAAAGAAAAGCTAGCAGATAACCTCCTTCCCATGCTGCACACCACAGGTACCAGATATTGAACCCTTGTCCTAGTAAATAAAGGGCACGGATCACAGTTTGCACTCAAAGAGAGATGCCAACCTAGCAACTTCCACATGCTCCACATTAATGGGCATCATAGATAACTTGTCAAAGTTTACTTTTAGGCCAATGGAGGTATGAAAAGTGTGCAACATCTCCTTAAGTGTAATCAATTGGGAGTCCATAGTAGGTGCAATTAGTAGGGTATCATCAGCATACTGAATAATGGGGAAATCCTTGTCGTGAGATGGTATAGGCTTTGAGAGAACCCCTTTGTCAAGCATATCATTTACCATAGATTGCAGTAAATCAGTTGTTAGGACAAATAATAAAGGAGAAAGAGGGTCACCCTAACACACCTCTCTTCCACTTAAAGAGCTTGCTTGGCACACAATTAAGTGAAATGGAAGAAGAACCTGAAGTCATAATTTCCAAGACCCAATTCCTACACTTACTGACATAACCATTGTGTTGCAAAATTGCCTCATGTTCCATGGTATCAAAAGGCTCAGCAAATTCCAACTAGATTATTACCACTGGCCTTTTGGAGGCATGACACTGGTGCAAGTATTCAAAAGACCAAGCAATACAATCCTGAATAGGCATCCATTTAAGAAAACCATACTGATTATTGTGAATGCATTGCAAGATAACCTTCTGTAATCTGTTTGCAAGGAGCTTTATCAAGAATTTCAGACCACATTAGTGAGAGAGATGGGCCTAAAATCACTGGGTCCCTCTTGAGAGGGGATTTAGGATTTAGAGTGATCAGAGAGCCACTGATACTTTCCAAGCTAATTTTACCATGAAAAAGAATCATTAATAAGGTTGATAAAATCTTCTTGATAATGGATCAACACCTTTTAATAATAATTCTAGTGAAACCATCAGGGCCTGGTTCCGTGTGAATTGGAAGTTCCTTCAAAACAACTAATATTTCTTCTTCAGAAAAAGGCAGAGATATGACCTCAAGTCCAAGAGTATGTTGCAGCAATGGAGGAAGATCATAGCCCATTACAATTCTTTGGAACATGACCATTCTGCATTTAAACATGACCCAAATGATTCCCGCCATCTATTGATGGTCAGTAACCACACCAGAATCATTAGCTTTCAAACTAGCAATGGAATAGAGCGTGTATCTATTTGTATCGCCATTGTCGGGAACATAGCATTAGGTTCAGTTTTCTCATGTGCATTTATTTGCTTTGTTATTAAATAGAGTTTTCCTATTGTTTTTCATCAACACGGAAAAATGTAGTCACTGACACTAGAGTTAAGGAACCTCCTAAAATCCCCACGCTGGAAAAACTTGCAATTCTTTTTTGATGAAGTAATTCATGATCCTGTTGAAACTCCCAATAGCTTGGCCATGGAAAAAATATTGGGAGGATTTGATGTCTTCATGAACACCGCTGGTCCCAAAAGGGGAAAAGGCTTAAAGGACTAGACCTATTAAATTGTTAAGCTTGGGGAAGGTATGTCTTCTCTTAATGAAGAGATTACTATCTCTTAGCAACAATATCTCTTGCCATATTTTTAAGAATATCTAGTTACTAGTGATAAGAATAATATCAAGAGGTAACTCACTACACACACTTTTTTATTTATTTTTTCTGAATAGGCATAGCATGCGTATCATATATTAGAGGAGAAAAGAGTATTAGAAACCCGCAACCGAGAGTGTTACAAGTTGTTACAATTGTGCACATCCACCTATAGTACTATACTCATACACATATTACTCACGCATAACCCACCGATAGATCTCCGCAAAGAAAGAGTCCATGTTTAATTTAAGGAGGCCTGCCATTCTCTAAGCCCTACCCTCACTCTCTATTCTACCCATAACTTGTGCCATCAACGGTGCAACTCCATCGAAGAACACCGCATTCTGATGTTTCCACAATTCCCTAAGGCCAAGTGTTAGGATTGCATGAATGTATTTTTTGGTTATGCCATCGCATGGCCTTGTCTAGTACTCACGTCGGCGACACATCCTAAGTCAAGGGCGTCCACTCCAATTTGCCCAACACCATGCATACTTGTAGCCATATGGTTCTCTGTGACGCCACCGATTCACTCATGCACTAATCATACATGCAAACATGCACGATCTGTTGGGGAACGTAGTAATTTCAAAAAACTTCCTACACACACGCAAGATCATGGTGATGCATAGCAACGAGAGGGGAGAGTGTTGTCCACGTACCCTCGTAGACCGAAGCGAAGCGTTATGACAACGCTGTTGATGTAGTCGACGTCTTCACGATCCGACCGATCCAAGTACCGAACGTCACGGCACCTCCGAGTTCAAAGACACGTTCAGCTCGATGGCGATCCCGGACCGATCCAGCAGGTGTCGGGATTAGTTCCGTCAGCACGACGGCGTGGTGACGATGATGATGTTCTACCGACGTAGGGTTTCGCCTAAGCACCACAACGATATGATCGAGGTGGAATATGGTGGAGGGGGCACCGCACACGGCTAAGGAACAATCACGAAGATCAACTTGTGTGTCATGGGGTGCCCCCTGCCCCCGTATATAAAGGAGCAAGGGGGATATGGCGGCTGGCCAAGGGAGGGCGCGCCAGGGAGGAGTCCTACTCCCATCGGGAGTAGGATTCCCTCCTTTCCTAGTCCAACTAGGAGAGGGGAAGGAAGGGAAGGAGAAGGAGAAGGAAGGAGAGGGAGGAAAAGGAGGAAAGGGGGGCCGGCCCCCTAGTCCAATTCGGTTTGGGCTAGGGGGGCAGCGCGCCCTGCCTCCTCTCTTCCACCACTTGGCCCATGAGGCCCATTGCTTCTTCCTCGTATTCCCGTAACTACCCGATACCCCCGAAAATACCCGAATCACTCGAAACCTTTCCGAAGTCCGAATATAGTCGTCCAATATATCGATCTTTCCGTCTCGACCATTTCGAGACTCCTCATCATGTCCCCGATCTCATCCGGGACTTCAAACTCTTTTGGTACATCAAAACTCATAAACTCATAATAAAACTGTCATCAAAACCTTAAGCGTGCGGACCCTACGGGTTCGAGAACTATGTAGACATGACCGAGACACGTTCCGGTCAATAACCAATAGCGGAACCTGGATGCTCATATTGGCTCCTAAATATTCTACGAAGATCTTTATCGGTCAAACCGCATAACAACATACGTTGTTCCCTTTGTCATCGGTATGTTACTTGCCCGAGATTCGATCGTCGGTATCTCAATACCTAGTTCAATCTCGTTACCGGCAAGTCTCTTTACTCGTTACGTAATTCATCATTCCGTAACCAACTCATTGGCCACATTGCTTGCAAGGCTTATAGTGATATGCATTACCGAGAGGGCCCAGAGATACCTCTCCGACAATCGGAGTGACAAAACCTAATCTCAAAATACACCAACTCAACATGTACCATTGGAGACACCTGTAGAGCTCCTTTATAATCACCCAGTTACGTTGTGACATTTGGTAGCACACAAAGTGTTCCTCCGGTAAACGGGAGTTGCATAATCTCATAGTTATAGGAACATGTATAAGTCATGAAGAAAGCAATAGCAACATAATAAACGATCAAGTGCTAAGCTAACAGAATGGGTCAAGTCAATCACATCAGTCTCCTAATGATGTGATCCCGTTAATCAAATGACAACTCATGTCTATGGTTAGGAAACTTAACCATCTTTGATTAACGAGCTAGTCAAGTAGAGGCATACTAGTGACACTATGTTTGTCTATGTATTCACACATGTATTATGTTTCCGGTTAATACAATTCTAGCATGAATAATAAACATTTATCATGAAATAAGGAAATAAATAATAACTTTATTATTGCCTCTAGGGCATATTTCCTTCACGATCAAGATCAGAGACTCACGGGAAGATATCACAACACAAGTCTACGACACAAAGGATAAACATAAATCTCATCTATTACAAGCCAGGGTCACAAGACCCGAAATTGCATCAAGAGTTAGGTCTGAGTACAGACAATTACAAAGATGCCTTAAGAAGACAAAAACAAACAACAACTCTAGATCGAAAAGGTGCAGGCCTTGCCCGGGACCTTCGAACTACTCCTCAAAGTCGAACTCCATGTAGAATCATCCTTATGATCCTCTAGCTCCTGGGCTCCATCATCTGATCTCAACATCCGAGAAAAGAAAAGAGGTAGCAAAGCAACCGTGAGTACTCATCCAAAGTACTCGCAAGATTTACATCAGAACTATCCTAAGTATGCATCAGTGTCAAAGGAATTGGGCTATATGTGGACTATATTGTAGAAATGCCAGACTAAGGGGGGGGGAGCTCATCCTATGGAAGAGTACATTTTTGGGGGCCATCTTCTTGCAACAGTAGAAGAGAGGAGCTTATATATAGACTTTAGTAACATGTATATATTAGCAACACCCAAAGATCCTTCCTCGACTACCCAGCGAGAAAGTGATCCTAGAGTAGTAAAACAGTTAAGTAATACAATAGTAACCGATTCTAGTTGTAGTAGACCATGATACAACTCCAAGCGTCCTGTTACCGTGGACACGACTATTCAAATAGATTACTTCCCTGCAGGGGTGCACCAGGTTTCCCGATACGCTCAATTACCTCTAGACAGACACACTTTTTTGGTAATGCCTGACCTCGGGTAACCGACACGATGTAGACCAACTTAGTCTCTCTAGAGAGGTCAACACACTAGTCTAAATCCTAAGTGCTCAGGGATCTTGGGTCCATCTCCCTTTGCACTCCTGCATGCTCCGTGATTGGCCAGGGACCAGACCCACCTTCTTATAGAAGCGCAGGTGGTTACCATCGACCCCAACAATCAGCCTGCATCTCTGAACTGTGACATCTGGATCGCTTTCAAAAGGAATGTAATATGCCGAGGGTCCCATATACCATTATCCCATGCGGTGGCTAGTGTGTATAGGCCAGAGGCCAACTCAGATCGAATACCCAAATCCGTTAGTGTATTATAAGCATCTCGTGGAGGTAACTAGGGTCGTTGCTTCGACTAGGTTGCTCGCGGACCATGACTAGGGACCAGGCCCACCTCTCTTCTAGGTGGTCTCCACCTGCCCTATCGTTCCGCCACATTATCTCTCACGGGTACCCTTGGGGCCGACCTGCCTTTATCATTGTAACAGTTGGGGTTCAGGTCCATACCATCAAGGTTAAACCGGAGGAATCACTCTCGATAGGTTTACCTGGATATACTGCATGGCAGAGTCATCGCCTAGAGCGAAATACTAGGAATCACCCTCAGTAGATCACACTAGATGTGCTACACTATAGAGTCGTCATCGAGAGTGAAATACAAGGAATCACCCTCAGTAGATCGCACCTGATACAACTTGGTAGAGTCATACAATTGTTAGGGCCTTCAGTGGTGTTCTGGTCTCAGTACAAAGATCCATCATCTCGGACAACCTGGATAACAAGCATGGCAACATAGATTTCGATGTCAAAACTAGCCGATCTTGTGTAGGGGGGGCCAAGTTGTGCATCTAAGGATCGATGCTAACAATGGACAAAGGGACACAATGTTTACCCAGGTTTGGGCCCTCTTAAAGGAGGTAAAACCCTATGTCCTGCTTGATTGTATTCGATGAGTATAGGGGTTACAAGAGTTGATCTACCTTGAGATCGTAATGGCTAAACCCTAGCTTGTCTAGCCTATGAGCATTATGATAGCCTCTACGGACTATATATACACACCGGAGGGGCCTAGGGTTTGTACAAAGTCGGTTCGTAAGGGAAGGAAACAATACATCCAGACTCTAATCTTGCCGTCCACACACATAGGAGTCCTACCCGAACATGGAGGATGGCCTTCAGCTTTTATCTTCATGGCCCATTCAGCCTGGCCCGCATCCCCGAGCCGGACACCTGAGGACGCCCGAAACCAGGACTCCCTCAGTAGCGCCCAAACTTGCCTTCAATGATGATGTAGTATGCAGATTCATGTCTTCGGCTTTGCAAGGCGGGTTCTTCACCATACCCCGGATTGATGATAGTCCGGCATCGGCTTTTGAGCACAGTCTTTACGATTCCTTCCTGTTGTCGCCTCGATTTTCATGCATTAAGCGATTGCGAACGACTTGTAACTTTTTTACAATTTAACCATTTACCAGGCACGGGTGGCGTCTATATAACGAAGTTAGATCCCCAAACGCCACCTCACATTGCCCAAAGAACATCGGAGCAAACCACAAAAAACTTCAAACCATGGCAAGCGGCCCTGGCTCCTCCTCGCACCCTGTCGGGGATATACCCCGCGGTGTAAACCGGCCGGACTTGGCGGTTTATTTGAGGTCCCGCTGGCGCTTGGCGATATTCATCTGGTGACCCGGCGGACGGGTCAGAGGAGCGACAAGTCCCGGTGGTCCGTCTGGCGGTTCATGAAGGCCGGTTCAACCATTGTGGGCCGGTTTATGAGGAAAGCATAAGGACTATTCTCCTACAAAGGAAGCAAGACTAGGACTCCAGTTGTAATAGAGTAATCCTAATCCAACTAGGACTAGTCATGTAAACCGCCCCTTTAACATATATAAGGAGGGGCATGGCTCCCCAAAAAGGGACAAGTTACAAGCAACAAGAAACAATCTTAGGGCTAGACACAAAGAGGAGAGCCGGTTTACGGCGACTCCCTCATGAGCATAATGAGACCTAGCCTCAAACAGCATGTAGGGTTTTTACCGGATGATATTTCCGGGCCGAAGTCGTCTAAATCCCTGTCTTGTGTTGCGTCTCTCGATTCCACTCAACCCCTCTCAAGCTACCACATAGATGCGTTGGCCTCGCGACTAAGTCCTGACATTAAGGACATCTGCCGTGACAAATCCACGACAATTGGCGCCCACCGTGGGGCCTACGCACGGTGGTGATGAGTTCTTGAAGGGATTTCCTCTAGGGATCGAGAAGTTCTCGTTGGTCTGATGGAAGAAGAGCCGGCACGGAACAATCGCGTTGGATAACCCGGCATGACAACCCTGGACACAGCGGACAAGTTAAAGGAAATTAGGGTTACACTTATGTGTGCATCTGCTGTTCATATGATCCATCCAAATTCAGAATCAGCCAAGTTCGGCAGAAGGTATCCGTGTAGTTGCTGTCCATGTATGTTTCAATTTCCCGAGAAATTCCAAAGTGGTGGCTGGAGGCGAACCAAAGGCGATCTTCTATGCTACTTGCATATACTTGAAAAAAAAGGGGGAGATCATTGTGGTGGAGAAACCAACCAGTATCGGTCTGCCAGAACAGACAAACCCGAGTATTACTCCGCTGCTACTGTTCGCATAAAGGGTCCACCAAGTACTAGAGTATTATCCACATGAAGACTCAGATTTTGGAAAGGAATAATCTATACAGCAAGGTCCAGATTCGTTTTTTAATCACTGTTTTTATCAAACCGGCAACTAGCACTACTCACGTGAAGCCCTTTGCATCAAGCGGGACTGGCTGCTATTTTATTCGACGACCAGCCGCGATACAGGCAAGATCTCAGTACATCGGTCAAATCTACTGGAGATGGAAATACTATACAAGAAGATTTTTCCGCCAGAGTCCACCGCGGGTGGCGTTTGAGGGCCAGCTTAACCCGCCGGTCTCCGGCACGGACAGAGTGATCCTCCTTAGTAGAGGAGTTTCTACAAAGGCAGAGTGGATCATGGGCCGCCCAAGTTTGAAAAAAAAGGGTTAAGAGAAGGCCGCGACCCGGAAACGGATAGACGTGACCACGGAGTTGTTGTCATTTAAACCAAGTACTGTTACTCTCCGTCCCATACGGAAATCAAAAGAAAGGAAAAGGAAAGTCAAAGAGAAGGATATGTGAGGCAAAGGCCATATCAGATCAGATAGAGGCTAATCAGTGTCCACGTACAGATCATTTGTCGTTCACAAACATCAGGTGATATTCATCCAAATTTATCTTATTAACGCTTATTATTTTTTGTCAAAGAACAATTACTTTGCCCTGTAATATTTTTATACAGACAAAGTTTTTATGCCATTATACCGCGGATATGAAGCGCGTGTCAGCATAATTTTGCACTTGCGTACCTCCGGACCATGTTGCTCGACGGATACACGTGCAAATCGCCGCCCCCGCTGGTCGGTGTACATCTGTCCGCGCCTACGGCCGGGTCGCCCGTCCGCACCGGCTTACAATGCCACGGTCGACTCGTCTGTTGTCTGGGCGAATCAGGTGTTATCCCCTATATATTTTATCAGCACATACTTTGTTGGAGAGCAATTACTCTGGTATGTGGTATTTTTTCGCAGGGCCATTATTCATTTCAAAGGTGTTGCAAAGGGGCATGCGCTAATATTTTTGTACTACTGCGTTCAAGCTGTGCTGCTTGACGGATACATGCGCAAGTCGTTGCCCCTGCTACATCAACACACGCGAATAACTCCCGTCAGAGCCGGTTTATAACGCGGAGACAACTTACTCGTCCGCACCGGTTTACATTGCCACGGCCGGTTCATCTGCCTTGCTGCCGCGGCTGACTCGGCCATAATCGATTTCAGCTTCACCATGGTGATCATCAACCCCGCAATGGATATTAACTGGCCTAACATATCAGGTGAAATCCATCCAGTATATTTTTATATTAAATATTGCTTTCTTTAAAAGAGCAATTACTCTGGCTTGCAGTATTTTTTTCGGGGTGCAGGGCAAATGTGCATTGCGATGGTCATATAAAGGATATCATGCATCGGACCCGTCGTAAGGATCTATGAATACATGTGAATACATGTGCAAGCCACGACCTCGGCAGTCCGGTCTATGTCAACATACGGCCGATTCGCCCGTCCACGCCGGCTTACAATGCCATGGCCGGCTTTCTCGTCCGCACCGGTTTACAACACCGCGATTGACTCACCCGCCCGTACTGGCTTACAACACCGCGGCCGACTCATCTATCGGTACAGCCTCTGATACTGCGTTCGTCTTTGTTGTCCGTCTCTCGCGGCCTGGTCTACATCAACATACCGGGCCGCACCGTCTGCATGAGCTGTTTATTGGATATGAGCAACTCACAGCTTGGGTCGCCCGGTTTTCTTTCAAATTGGAGGCAAATTATCGTCAACTGCCGTCTGCACTGGATGGCTCAATGGGCAGGCGTACAAGTCGCCGCCACTACAGTTTGGTTAACTTCAAATCGCCAGTTGGAAGGAACCATTGGCCGAGTTGCAGACACGGCTCATACGAGATCATTTATAACCCTCCACAGTCACCTCAATCTTCTGTGGATTTACATCGCGTTATTAACACCGATGATATATACCTTATGCTATGGTCAAGTACGGAGAATCTCAAGCCAACTCTTCGAGTCACCTTGAGACTCAGGGGCTACGATGAAATGACGCAACAAGTCTTGCCAGTTTTCAACAAATTTAAAAATCCCAGGACAATGGAGGGAAAGATAACCCAGTCCCGGAGGCTACTGTTATTTGAAGGCCGCCATAAAATTTCCGTCTTAGAAAGTATATGACAATTATAAAATCTCGGCTCAATGAAGAAGTTCCGGGTCATCAGAAAAGATTCCGGTTTAAAATCCGGCTCAAGGAAGCCGTCTCATCAAGCTCTCAAATCCGGTTTAAGAATTTCCGGTTCAAAAAGGAATTAACTTCTCGCAAGTTCGAGTTTAAAGGCCGTCAGAAAATTTCCGGCTTAAAAAGAAGAATTCTGGTTTAATATCTGGCTTAAGGGAAAGTTATCTCCCACGAAGATTTGAAATCTCTCAATATCCGATTTAACGTCCGGTTCAAGAAGGATTTATCTATTGCAATAAGTTAAAAGGTGCCAAAGAGGACCTGCTGCCATGATGCGCGGTTCAAACATGGGTATCATGCCTTATTGGCTTATCATATCATTGATCACTTGGGGGCTTGGTCATGTCTGAACCATAGTCACACCTCTTGATCGGCGCAATGCCACAATATCACTTGGGGGCTTTTGGTCGTGTCCGAACCAATGCAACACCTTTTGATAGGCGAAAGCCACCAGATCACTTGGGGACATGGTCAAGTCTGAACCAGTCACGCCTCTTGATCGACCTAAGGCCACAGAATCACTTGGGGGCTTGGTCGAACCCGAACCATTGCCATGCCTTTTGATCAGCATAAATGCCACAGTTTCATTTGGGGACCTGACTGACTTGAACCATCGCCACACCTACTGGGGGCTTGGTCCTGTCTGACCATGGTAACACCATCTGATCAGCTCAGTAAAGCATATTTCTTGCAAACGGTTTTATCATTGCCTTTTGCTTCAGTCTTCCTTAAAATGACTATTATTTTTTGTTGCGTTTTCTTTAAACCGACAAGCGTTTTAAACCGGTTCAAAACTGTCATTGACGGAACACGGTCCATCCTTAATCCGGAGGAATATTTGCCCGGTTTGATTTTTTTGATTTTATGTTACCATCTTATTATGGAGTAAACCGGTGTTCATTAACCCGGCTTGACTTTCAACTACAAGTTGTCAGTACATGACTAATTATGATCCGACGATTATTAACCCGGTCTGGTTTCGACTATAAGTCGACAGTATTATATATGGTTAATCCGGTGTTTATCACAACCCGGTACGATTTATCATAAACCGGCACAATATGGAAGGAGTTATCAGTACTCAAAATTTGGGTCATTACCTTCTACTACAAAAAGTTGGTAAACCAACGATGTGATTCAATGTCACAGGTATGATATATTTCATAATTGATTATTCTTAAGTGCAGCCTTGGTTATAAACCTGGGTTATATGTTGGGCATTATGACCCGTCCGGCGGTAAACCGCCAGGACACTTTAAACTTGTTGTATGCAGAAACAGGTTGAATAAAGCATGATTATAAATCACCAGCGTTTATTAAACCGGCCTGGCTTTAAGACGATAAGTCGCCAGTATATGATGAGAAATTATCCGGTGTTTATTAAACCGGCCTGGCTTTAAGACGATAAATCGCCAGTCTATGATGAGAAATTGTCCGGTGTTTATTAAACCGGCCCGGCTTTGGACTATAAGTCGCCAGTATATATTTGGATTGCGCCATTTTAATCATGCGCTTATAAATCATTAGATTATATTATTCAAATAGCCAACATGGCTGGATTTTTATTATGGTTATTAATATTATGATTGAGGTTTTCAAAGTCACTTTAGCGCAATGGCTATCATATTATCGATGGATATGATTTATTCTACAATTGAAGGAATAGTCCCGAGTCGCTGCAGGCTTACAACCCGGCACTTGGGGGCTACATTATTTAAGTTGAGATTACATCAAATATGCAAGTCTCATGTCGCTGCAAGCATGCACCATGACACTTGGGGGCTAATGCAAAGTCATTTTTTGCTCATATTATTGAAGACTCGACTCATCACATCATAATGAGTCGGCCCTTGGGGGCTACCAATTGCTCCTGTCAACAATTCAAGGTACACAAATTTTCATCTATTATTGAAGGATCTACTGCTCAGTTGGTAAAGCACAAAGCTCTTAACCTTGTGGACGTGGGTTCAAGCCCCATGATGGGAGTTACATAATATAATATTATTCTCAATGAAGTATATATAAAGTCCCTGCTCATTATTTACATAATGACCGGCCCTTGGGGGCTACACTGGTTGAAGTTTTTATGAGTATAAGACAATTACAAGTCCCAGGTTGCTGCAAGCAGGACAACCCGACACTTGGGGCTACATAATATGGAGTATTCAGTTTTTACTAAGTGATTGGGATGAACAACATGGATTTCTTCTTAAGTGGCAATATTTATATTGAAGCAAGTCTTAAGCCATCACTTTGTTCTGCTCAAGACTTGGGGGCTACAGGTATTATATTATTATTGAAAGAACTATTTTCATATTCTCTGTTTTGAGCAAACCAGATTGACCCGGTGTCACCAATCATTACGACCCTGTGTCTGCAATCCGGCGTCATCAATAATCATGAACCGGCATTGGCAACAATCATGAACCGGTGTCTGCAACAATCATGACTCGAAATTATTAAGTTTTTATAACCCGACAGTCTTTGGCAATGATAAAACCGGCAAATTCTGCATCTTCAAATCGGTTGAATATCAGATGAGTATTTCAAGACCAATATTTCTTAAACCGGCTCTTTGGAAGCCGACTCAAGTGGATTATTCTTCACAATATTTTTTCTATAAGAAACCAACATCAGCAATTTGAGTATGAAGCTGGTTATTGACCCGGATTTTCTAGAAGGAGGAAATGACAAGGACTTAAGGATGATCAGGTGCCGGTCTACAAGAATTCTTAACCCGGAGCACAACCTGCCAAATTTGTTCTGGCGTTTATTTTAAAGATAAGTTTACTATGGATAAATCCAAGCTAAACTTGGGGGCTAATGTCGGGGATATACCCCGCGGTGTAAACCGGCCGGAAGTTAACCCGGCCGGATTTGGCGGTTTATTTGAGGTCCCGCTGTGTGGGGACCCCGACTCAAGAGTCGAGATCACCGAATGCACGTGTACAGTGATCCCAGAGATCAATGCTCACTGAACACACAGAAGCTGAATAACAAGAGTCTTACATCCATACATACCGTCTTACACAAATTATGACCATTATGGTCAAGTATTACATTGATAAAGCCTTAAGGGTTGAACATCAAATGAAACACAAGCAGCGGAAATCTTCGCCGATAAGTAGAACCCATGCCATCCGCCTTAACCCTCGGGCATTCATCGACCGGAAACGCCCTAGTTCGCATGTTCGTCTCCAATGAACTCTTCTTGAACTCCGGTTCTTCCATGCCCGGTCAATTAAATAACCAATGGCAAGCCAATGAGTACTTTGAATGTACTCGCAAGCAACCCATGTTTTGGTTCAAGATGTAACAATGCATGATATAGGTAAATTTTTGCGTAAAGCTAGTTTTGAGTGCAATGACATGTTCAACAACTTGTAAGACATGCATCAAGAGAATTCAAGTAACCATGAGGACAGATTTGAGATATCAACATAAATAGAGTGGGCACCAACCCAACATAAATAGAGTGGGCACCAACCCATCTAAAACATGTCAAGTCCTTTGACTTGACCCAAGCGATTTATCACACACACACACACGGTTGAAAACTCGAACGTAGTTTAAGCGACCGCCTAATCTGTCCTTGACCGTGGACACGGCTATTCAATAGTTTTACACTCTGCAGAGGTTGCTGCTGCACCCACAAGATCCGGGAACTTCCGTGTCATCCACGACCAGCGGTACCTCAAGTACCCGGTAAGCACCGATCACTACCTTTCCCTAGACGACACTAACATGGAGTCCACTCGTTGTTCCAGTATCCTCACGATGTACATCATACGAGACTCGCCGAGATCGTAACATCCGAGAGGGACACAACGGTGTATCCGTGCCACTGTGAAAACAGTCATGGCCGCCCTACAGCACGACCCGCCCCGAGAGAGCGCACCAACAACTCTCCGTCACTAGTAATGCGGGCTCCAAGCTAGTATCGGTCTAGGTAATCAATAATGCCCTTTCCCATATAAGGATAGAGTGGTTGCGCATGTAAGGTTGGAGCAATGACAAATCTTAAATCTAATCCGTTTTGAAAACAACACACACACTTGCCTCGGTACACCACTTCGTCATCAAGTGGTTACCCATTTCATCATCTCCCTCGGGCATAAGTGGCACCGACGGGTTTTCAAAAAGTCTTTTGAAAATACTTTGCCTCCATCACATGCATATTCCGCCCTTTTGCATAGCAACTACTTTAGCATCCTATCTACTCCCATCGACACAACCCTCATAAGAAGGTAGGGTCATGCACAATGCAAGTATCAACGAGGAAGTGTGAAGGCAATCCACCAAAGTGGTTACCCTCTCAACATGGTTCAAACAACTTTAATAGAGTGCTATATGATGTGCATAAAAAGGTTTCATAGACATGGTCAAAGGGCTGCTTGCCTTGGTCTTCAAAGTCTTCAAGTTCTTCAAATCCTTCTCTTTCTTCTTCTTCTTCAGCAACTTCGTCTAATACGGAATCTAATCGTCACAAGAAATAACGAGAAAATAAGGCACGAGAAAAACCAAAGTGCTCAAAAATGTCAACTTATTTTTGATAAATACTAGGGGAATTCTAAGAATGGTAAAATTCCTAGTTTTGGATTTGAAGTGGCAGAATAGAAGAAATGGATTTTCAAAGATGGATTTAAATGCTCAAATTTGAATTTAAATTTGAACCGCATGTAAAAGTTTGATGGGTATTTATGAAAGTTACACCATTAAATAGGTGGGATTTTAGAAGAATTTAGGAGTTGGAACCATTGCATTTTGGATTATTATTTAATCTGTGGAATTATTTGAAATATAATGTAAAAAGAAAAAGGAAAAGCGGCGCAGTGTCCTTTGGGCGAAATGCCACAAGGCAGCAGGCAGAAGGATTCAGCCCATGAGGCCGCCACGTCAAGGCGAAGGCGAAACACGCCTTCCGCCGACACAGAAAACGGTTCAGTTGGCGTGCAATTTAAACTTGACGGTGGGGCCCTCCCGTCAAGATGTGAGGTCGACCGACGGCCCCACGGCCGTCGTCTTCCACCTCGAGCCAGAGAGGGAGGCGAGCTTACCGGCGTCGCTGCAGGGCACGGCGGGTCGAGCTGATAGCACGGTTGGGCTCAGCGTGGAGTCGCCGTTCGGGTGGTGGTGGTGGACGTCGCCGGAGTTGCCTGGTTCGCCGGCGACGAGGTCTCGCAGCGGAGGAGCTTTGGGAGGCGGTGGTTCCGGTCGTTTCCGGCTGCAACAGAGAGGGAAAACGGAGGGGAAATGATCAGGGAGGTGAGGAGAGTCCAGATCGGGAGAGAGAGATGGCAACGGAGGCCTGTACCACGAGTTCGTCGGAGTCCCGAGGCGGCGGAGCTCGAGCTCGATCTCGAGCTCGGGCGCTTCTGGAGAAGAACTGGGGGTGCAGGGGGGTGACTTGGTGGTGCAGGGAGTGATTGGCGAGGAGAGAGGGGCTCGGGGATGCCCTTAAGTAGGCGAACGGCGGTCCACCGTGGGCTCGTGCACCGGCGAGCTCGTGCTCGTCGCCACGGAACCTCGGGAGGTGCTGCTGCTGTGTCTAGGGCGTTTGTAGGGTCGACTCACGCCTGTGGGAAAGAAGAGGGGAGCAGGAAAGGTCGGGGACGCCTTGGCGTGTGAGCCGCGCCATTGGCGCACTTTCAGGCGGCCGGTGTCCGCTTAGCGTGAGGCTTGAGGAGGAGAGAGAAGGGGACAGCGCCGTGGTGTGTCGCGACGCCGAGGCGTCGGTTGGCGTGGGGAGGGCCGAGGTGGCGGAGGTGGTTGGAAGGGGCGGCTACATCGGGAGCAAGATCAGAAGGCAGCTCAGAGCGCCCAAATGGCCGGCATGGCCATTCTTTAAGCATGGTGAGCGCATCCATTGGTGTCTAGTAGGTCTAGGGGGGAGTAAGAAGAGGAGAGGGGCATTGGATGCCCTGGAGAGCCAGTAGGAGGGGAGAGAAGGTGAGGGAGAGAGAGAAAATGGCTGTCCAGAGAGGGAGAGAGAGGTTTTCATCCCCCCAACAATTGAGTTTGGGCTAGGAAAACTTACTGGAGGTAAAATATGACTAGAAGGGGCTGTGGTAAAAATTTGAGCTCTCCAAGAATAGTGGAAGGGGTCAAAATAATGGTTTTTGCAAAATGTCAGAAGGTGTTTGATGCTTGTTTGGTTGAGCAAATGAACTCCAGATGCCATGAGACTCCACAGGGTGAAATGACTCATATAAATATGGCCTTCCACCAATTTGGAGATTATTTGGGCAAAGTTGCCAATGCAACTTTTGTAAACCCTAGAAATGAGCAGAAATAGACTTGAGTAGATCTAGCTGAGCAAATCACTTCTCCTTGATGCACCACTTTGTGTAGTGGCCTCATTTGGTCATGTGAGCATGCTCACAAAAGTTGGGGTCAAGGGGAGAAAGTTGGTAGTACAAACTTGTTCAAATTTGATTCTAGACAGGAAGGGTTTTGGGGCACTTTGATCAAGTTAACTTGTTCTCCAACTTGTGCCATTTGGTCTAGATGAATTATTAGACCATTTGAGCATGTTCACAAGGTTTGAGAACATTTGGAAATGTTTGGCAATGTAAAGTTGCTCAAACTTGAAAAAGGACAGAAGTGGTTTTCAGAGGGTTTCATGGGGTTTTACTCTTCTCCATCACATGACACTTGGCAAGATCATCTAAAATGTCATAGGTGACATTCTAGAATTTTCTTGGAATTTTTGGAGAATATTTCCGTTGTAAATATTTCAAAAGCTTGAAATATCCAGAAAGGGGGTTTGAGGGATTTGACCAATGTTTTGATCATGACCATGTGTTGAAACTCTTATATATGGACAATATATGCCCACTCAGTTTCCCTGATTTTTGTCAAATATTTTTGAAGCAATAAAATATTTTTTTCCTATTAAAGACCATTTCTGGCCTTAAGAAAAAGCTTTTAAATAAAATAGGAAAATAACTTTTAAAATTATATTTTTGTGGTTTCTTGGTATCCTATATCTAATAGGAGTCAAAAATATTTTTATAAAGATTTTACTGCCCTTAATTAAGTACTTGCAATTGCAAACCTCAATTCAGGGTTTTTGGAAAACTAATTTTGAAAATACTTTTGGCCAAATTATTTTTGTAAGAAAATACTATATTGCTCTATACACATGGCATGATCATTGGGAAAAGGTTTTGGATCAAGGAGATGAAGTATGGAAGGTGGACTTGTGTTGACTTTAAAGAGCACTTTGAAAACACAGAGAGAAAACCAACTCAAATAAAAGTCAAATAATGCAAAAGTTTTTGCCAAACCGCATTTTATCATGATTTATTAGCTTAAGTGTTGTGGCATGAAAATCAGGGTGTGACAGACCTACCCCCCTTACAAGAATCTCGTCCCCGAGATTCCCAAACTAGGCGCGGAAAGGGATACAGGGACTTGGATTCGGGGTAGTCTTCATGTCCTCATACCTTTTCTTCATTTGGTGCTCCATTGAACTTGAAGTACTTGATGGTGTGGCTTCGTGTATGATGTTCTTCTTGGTCCAGGTTTCTAATGGGTTGCTCGTGGTAGGTCAGATTGGGCTAGGGGTTGATGGCTCGGTGGTTAATGCCCTTGCAGAGATCGGGCAAGTTAGGAAGTTGGAAACACTTCCGGGGTTGTGATGCATGAAAGCGTTGTGCTCATCAGGTGACTCAGGTGGTAACTCTAGCTGGTACCCGTCTACTCTTCGTCTTGAAGTGATCTCGAAGGGGGATGTTAAATCTTGGAGTGGGTCTCCTTGTCATGGAAATGCTTGGTTCCTTAGAGAGGAGTGGTTTGTAGATACACCTGGTCTTCGACGCGGAGGTTTACTTCTTTGACGATAGGGGTTGGTGCAGTTCTTCTTCCTTGACATGGCGGTCTTCAAATGTTCTTGGACTAGCTGAACGACTCTTCTTCCGTCTTCGGGTGGACAGGTAGCTCCCAAATGATGATGACAACTACCTTGTCTAAGCACTCCATGAGATCTATGGGGTACGTGAAGTGGGCTGAGGCATTGGTGGTGGTCATGGTTGAGTATCGGCCAAGGTCTTATGCTCTAGAACCAAAGCCCAAGGTCAGGATCCGACCATGTTGTGGCTTGGTAGGGCTTAAGGGTTTCAAGGATTCTAGTGTGCGAGTGAATGTTTATCATCCCATCCTTGAGCACAGTTTCTGAGATGCCAATTGTTCTATCTAGTCCTTTAAACAAATAACCTTATACCACCGATAGCATCAACTCTTGTAGGTCAGCTCCAATCATCACTCATGCTATTATTATCCTCATGATTCCCAAAGAGGTCTAATAAATCTATACATGTCACTATCCCAAACTCATATGTATGGCTACCCCCAAAAATCC
This sequence comes from Aegilops speltoides, assembly GCA_021437245.1. Classification (NCBI taxonomy): domain Eukaryota; kingdom Viridiplantae; phylum Streptophyta; class Magnoliopsida; order Poales; family Poaceae; genus Aegilops; species Aegilops speltoides. The sequence goes on from CM038142.1 coordinate 414,700,252, forward strand.
ATGGGTAGAGCATATAAGCTGCTAAGCTTGAATTTAATCACCACAATCCAAGTGCTCAGTCTATTGACCCAAGGTCCATGGTAAAGCATCCCTATCCTAAGGAAACACGTCGTAAGCCACTCCAAGATCTTGTTTCCTTCCTATGAATCAACTCCAACAACCTGTTAACTTCTATTAATCACTGCATAATCCATTAATTCTACAAATCCAACGCCTATGCTGGTGTTCCACATGATCTTCTAAAGTCCTTATAATCCCCGAATACTTGAAAGAGCCATATTTACTATAGTCAGTCCACCAATTCCCATCCTTGGGGTCAAGTAACTTCCAAGGTCAAGCTTATACAGATTCCCTAAATAAACTCCGATAATTAGTCCAATCTCCTAGTTTATCATCCACCGAGAATCATGGTATCATGATCGAGATCATCAGTCTAAATCCAATTTACTCTGAACCATGTAGACATACTCAGCATCTATATTTAACTAGGGATCACCTATTTAAATCCAAATCTCATGCCCAACGAGAATTTCTACACTTTCCCCCAAGTCATTATCGTAATATCAACTATCACCTATCAATATCCCTGCCTAAGACAAATCCAAATACTTCCAAGAATTTTAGCTTGCGGTCATAATTGTCCTATTAAATCCAATTTACTCAGGGGGTAATGAAAGCTATGCTACTCTATAATCATGATCCCACCAAGTTCATCTACCAATCATGGTAGCCTTATATTCCACCAAAGAGTCTCAAGATAATTCCTCAAAGTCATTGATATAAACTCACCAAGTCATTTGTCCTCTGTTCCTATATCTTCAAATTGGTCTTCCCTATGGCATCGCCAGTTTTGGTGCTATCTTAGGATGATAATTTGCTCGTTCACTATGTCCACTAGTTCCATAATGAACCCAGTGATAAGCAAGGTTACGGAGGCTTAACAGGTTCTCTTTCAATTCTGTGGGTTAAGCACATGGTTAAGGATTCGAGCTGGGGTATCTTATGAAGTCTCGAAGGGTCTAGGAATGGGTTTCTGATCTTGAGGGGCAACCATAACTCTAAGGGGCTGCACTTGGTCAAGGAGGTTGTAATAAAAGTCTCCAGTGCTTGTTGGTCGCCGAGGTGGAATCCTTGGTACATATTGTCTTGCTTGTCTTCAGTTGAGGAGAGAGATGAGAGGGAAAAGTAGCATAGAGGAGGGGAATGCCTAAAGGGGGTTCTATAGTGCTAGTGCAAACAAACAGGTGCAAAAAGGGCCAAACAAAAGAAACAAGGTGAGGAAGGTGATATAGTCGCATACTTGTCGCCTAGGGCAAAAGTGCGACCTATATCAAAACACAAACAAATAAAAACAAGCAACACACAATCATGGTTCTATTCGAACTATCATACAGTCTCGACTGCGGGTACACGACTCATCCTACCCTAGGGGTTCTCGGACTCAGTAGTCGTGCCTTGTGCCTCATGCAGTCTTCTGAGTTTTCCGCAGGTGTTGCTACGTCTCTTGTAGTTGTTCGATGAAACAATCCGGGTTGAGCCTGAAGAATCTTCAACAACTTCTCTCCTGATGAGGTGATGGGGTGAAGGTGGCTCCTCGTAACTGGCATTGACTTGATCTTCTATTGTCTTCCTAATCACGACGATCCCTTTTTGTCTTCTAAGCCGTCGATGGTACCAGGTAGGTAATCTTTTATGCATTGACATTATCAAGGCATAATAGAGGTCCAACCTATCAGTTACGTTGATGACAACATCGATACCAAGAGCGGGGGACGAGGAGTACCGTTTTCCTGCTCACTATAGTGAGGCGGACCAAATGGCTAGGTTCTCATCCACCGGTGGTTGCCGATACAACAACGGTAGTGACAGGGTTACTCTATTAGCAATGTATATCATGATCTTGCATATCCTATGCCCTGATCATCGTAGGCTAAGGTTGCATCATCTTGGGGCAAAGGTGTCGTGGTGTCACCATCTCACAGGTCTTCGTGTCCTCATTCCTTGAGGATGTATCTTCTGTTGGTATCGTCTTGTTGTGATGTCGCCAATCTTGTGTTCAGGAGATGTGGGTGAACGTCTGGCAAGGCATCTTCCTTCTAGATTATCCACGAGGATTACAAGGAATCCAGTGGTTAGGGGCATAAGGATTCTAGTGACCAAAGGTTTTAAAGGGGAAGAGATCAATAAGGAAGTATACCTTAGTTTTCCAAAAACTGAGAAGGGAAGAGAAGTAGAGATAGTTTTGAAAACTAGTAGTAGTTTTGGAAATAGTTTTACCCTAACTAACGACCATGCTAACTAAGGCTTCCTACAGTCAGGATGGCTCTGATACCAGCTCTGTGGGGATCCCGACTCAAGAGTCGAGATCACCGAATGCACGTGTACAGTGATCCCAGAGATCAATGCTCACTGAACACACAGAAGCTGAATAACAAGAGTCTTACATCCATACATACCGTCTTACACAAATTATGACCATTATGGTCAAGTCTTACATTGATAAAGCCTTAAGGGCTGAACATCAAATGAAACACAAGCAGCGGAAATCTTCGTCGATAAGTAGAACCCATGCCATCCGCCTTAACCCTACGGGCATTACGATTTGGGAAGCGCCCTAGTTCGCATGTTCGTCTCCAATGAACTCTTCTTGAACTCCGGTTCTTCCATGCCCGGTCAATTAAATAACCGTTGGCAAGCCAATGAGTACTTTGAATGTACTACGCAAGCAACCCATGTTTTGGTTCAAGATGTAACAATGCATGATATAGGTAAATTTTTGCGTAAAGCTAGTTTTGAGTGCAATGACATGTTCAACAACTTGTAAGACATGCATCAAGAGAATTCAAGTAACCATGAGGACAGGTTACGAGATATCAACATAAATAGAGTGGGCACCAACCCAACATAAATAGAGTGGGCACCAACCCATCTCAAACATGTCAAGTCCTTTGACTTGACCCAAGCAGATTTATCACACACACACACACGGCTGAAAACTCGGACGTAGTTTAAGCAAAGACCGCCTAACTGTCCTTGACCGTGGACACGGCTATTGAATAGTTTTACACTCTGCAGAGGTTGCACACTGCACCGCAAGATCCGGGAACTTCCGTGTCATCCACGACCAGCGGTACCTCAAGTACCCGGTAAGCACCGATCACTACCTTTCCCTAGACGACACTAACATGGAGTCCACTCGTTGTTCAGTATCCTCACGATGTACATCATACGAGACTCGCCGAGATCGTAACATCCGAGAGGGGACACAACGGTGTATCCGATGCTCGTGAAAACAGTCATGGCCGCCCTACAGCACGACCCGCCCCAGAGAGCGCACCAACAACTCTCCCGTCACTAGTAATGCGGGCTCCAAGCTAGTATCGGTCTAGGTAATCAATAATGCCCTTTCCCATATAAGGGTAGAGTGGTTGCGCATGTAAGGTTGGAACAGTCGACAAATCTTAAATCTAATCCGTTTTTGAAAACAACACACACACTTGCCTCGGTACACCACTTCGTCATCAAGTGGTTACCCATTTCATCATCTCCCTCGGGCATAAGTGGCACCCGACGGGGTTTTCAAAAAGTCTTTTGAAAATACTTTGCCTCCATGACATGCATATTCCTGCCCCTTTTTGCATAGCAACTACTTTAGCATCCTATCTACTCCCATCGACACAACCCTCATAAGAAGGTAGGGTCATGCACAATGCAAGTATCAACGAGGAAGTAACGAAGGCAATCCACCAAAGTGGTTACCCTCTCAACATGGTTCCGAAACAACTTTAATAGAGTGCTATATGATGTGCATAAAAAGGTTTCATAGACATGGTCAAAGGGCTGCTTGCCTTGGTCTTCAAAGTCTTCAAGTTCTTCAAATCCTTCTCTTTCTTCTTCTTCTTCAGCAACTTCGTCTAATACGGAATCTAATCGTCGCAAGAAATAACGAGAAAATAAGGCAAAGAAAAACCAAAGTGCTCAGAAAAATGTCAACTTATTTTTGATAAATACTAGGGGAATTCTAAGAATGGTAAAATTCCTAGTTTTGGATTTGAAGTGGCGAGAATAGAAGAAATGGATTTTCAAAGATGGATTTAAATGCTCAAATTTGAATTTAAATTTGAACCGCATGTAAAAGTTTGATGGGTATTTATGAAAGTTACACCATTAAATAGGTGGGATTTTAGAAGAATTTAGGAGTTGGAACCATTGCATTTTGGATTATTATTTAATCTGTGGAATTATTTGAAATATAATGAAAAAGAAAAAGGAAAATCAGCATCGTGTCTTTGGGCCGAAATGCCACATCTGCAACAGCCCAGAAGGATTCAGCCAGCATGAGGCCGCCACGTCGAAGGCGAAGGCGAAATACGCCTTCGCCGACACAGAAAACGGTTGGCAAGATGCAATTTAAACCTGACGGGTGGGGCCCTCCCGTCAGTATGTGAGGCTGACTGACGGGCCCCACGGCCGTCGTCTTCCACCTCGAGCCAGAGAGGGAGGCGAGGTCACCGGCGTCGCTGCAGGGCACGGCGGGTCGAGCTGATAGCACGGTTGGGCTCAGTGTGGAGTCGCCGTTCGGGTGGTGGTGGTGGACGTCGCCGGAGTTGCCTGGTTCGCCGGTGACGAGGTCTCGCGGCGGAGGAGCTTCGGGAGGCGGTGGTTCCAGTCGTTTCCGGCTGCAACAGAGAGGGAAAATGGAGGGGAAATGATCAGGGAGGTGAGGAGAGTCCAGATCGGGAGAGGGAGATGGCAACGGAGGCCTATACCACGAGTTCGTCGGAGTCCCGAGGCAGCGGAGCTCGAGCTCGATCTCGAGCTCGGGCGCTTCTGGAGAAGAACTGGGGGTGCAGGGGGGTGACTTGGTGGTGTAGGGAGTGATTGGCGAGGAGAGAGGGGCTCGGGGATGCCCTTAAGTAGGCGAACGGAGGTCCACCGTGGGCTCGTGCACTGGCGAGCTCGTGCTCGTCGCTACGGGCCTCGGGAGGGTGCTGCGCTGTGTCTAGGGCGTTTGTAGGGGTCGACTACGCCCAGGGTAAAGAAGAGGGGGAGCAGGGAAAGGTCAGGGACGCCGCGCGTGTGAGCCGCGCCATTGGCGCACTCGGGCGGCCGGTGTCCGCTAAGCGAGGCTTGAGGAGGTGAGAGAGAGGGGACAGCAGCGTGGAGGTCGCGGACGCCGAGGCGTGTCGGTTGGCGTGAGGGGAGGGCCGAGGTGGCGGAGGTGGTTGGAAGGGGCGGCTACAGCTTGGGGAGCTGATCAGAAGGCCTCAGAAGCGCCCAAATGGCGGCATGGCCATTCTTAAGCATGGTGAGCGCCCATTGGTGTCTAGTAGGTCTATGGGGAGTAAAGAAGAGGAGAGGGGCATTGGATGCCTGGAGAGCCGATGGGAGGGAGAGAAGGTGAGGAGAGAGAGAAAATGGCTGTCCAGAGAGGGAGAGAGAGGTTTTCATCCCCCCAACAATTGAGTTTGGGCTAGGAAAACTTACTGGAGGTAAAATATGACTAGAAGGGGCTGTGGTAAAAATTTGAGCTCTCCAAGAATAGTGGAAGGGGTCAAAATAATGGTTTTTGCAAAATGTCAGAAGGTGTTTGATGCTTGTTTGGTTGAGCAAATGAACTCCAGATGCCATGAGACTCCACAGGGTGAAATGACTCATATAAATATGGCCTTCCACCAATTTGGAGATTATTTGGGCAAAGTTGCCAATGCAACTTTTGTAAACCCTAGAAATGAGCAGAAATAGACTTGAGTAGATCTAGCTGAGCAAATCACTTCTCCTTGATGCACCACTTTGTGTAGTGGCCTCATTTGGTCATGTGAGCATGCTTACAAAAGTTGGGGTCAAGGGGAGAAAGTTGGTAGTACAAACTTGTTCAAATTTGATTCTAGACAGAAGGGTTTTGGGGCACTTTGATCAAGTTAACTTGTTCTCCAACTTGTGCCATTTGGTCTAGATGAATTATTAGACCATTTGAGCATGTTCACAAGGTTTGAGAACATTTGGAAATGTTTGGCAATGTAAAGTTGCTCAAACTTGAAAAAGGATGAAGTGGTTTTGAGAGGGTTTCATGGGGTTTTCTTGTTCTCCATCACATGACACTTGGCAAGATCATCTAAAATGTCATAGGTGACATTCTAGAATTTTCTTGGAATTTTTGGAGAATATTTCCTTTGTAAATATTTCAAAAGCTTGAAATATCCAGAAAGGGGGTTTGAGGGATTTGACCAATGTTTTGATCATGACCATGTGTTGAAACTCTTATATATGGACAATATATGCCCACCGAGTTTCCCGATTTTTGTCAAATATTTTGAAGCAATAAAATAATTTTTTCCTATTAAAGACCATTTCGGCCTTAAGAAAAAGCTTTTAAATAAAATAGGAAAATAACTTTTAAAATTATATTTTGTGGTTTCTTGGTATCCTATATCTAATAGGAGTCAAAAATATTTTTATAAAGATTTTTACTGCCCTTAATTAAGTACTTGTAGTGCAAACCTCAATTCGGGGTTTTTGAAAACTAATTTTGAAAATACTTTTTGGCCAAATTATTTTGTAAGAAAATACTATATTGCTCTATACACATGGCATGATCATTGGGAAAAGGTTTTGGATCAAGGAGATGAAGTATGGAAGGTGGACTTGTGTTGACTTTAAAGAGCACTTTGAAAACACAGAGAGAAAACCAACTCAAATAAAAGTCAAATAATGCAAAAGTTTTTGTCAAACCGCATTTTATCATGATTTATTAGCTTAAGTGTTGTGGCATGAAAATCAGGGTGTGACACGCTGGCACCTGGCGATATTCATCTGGTGACCCGACGGACGGGTCAGAGGAGCGACAAGACCCGGTGGCCCGTCTGGCGGTTCATGAAGGCCGGTTCAACCATTGTGGGCCGGTTTATGAGGAAAGCATAAGGACTATTCTCCTGCAAATTAAACAAGACTAGGAATCCACTTGTAATAGAGTAATCCTAATCCAACTACGACTAGTCATGTAAACCGCCCCTTCAACATATATAAGGAGGGGCAGGGCTCCCCAAAGAGGGACAAGCTACAAGCAACAAGAAACAATCTTAGGGCTAGACACAAAGAGGAGAGCCGGTTTACGGCGACTCCCTCATGAGCATAATGAGACCTAGCCTCAAACAGCATGTAGGGTTTTTACCGGATGATGTTTCCCGGGGCCTGAAGCTGTCTAAATCCCTGTCTTGTGTTGCGTCTCTCGATTCCGCTCAACCCCTCTAAAGCTACCACATAGATGCATTGGCCTCGCGACTAAGTCCTGACACTAAGGACATCTGCCGTGACAAATCCACGACACGCCCCCATGGCCTTCAAGAGGGGGATTGGTGAAGCTGCTCAGTATCCCACCTTCAGCTGAGTCAACTTCAGACACAAGGATATTTCCCCTGCGGATCTAGTCCCTGTGCGGGCGGGATTAGCTTCTATGGGCAATGATGTGTTAGCAGAGAACTTCCCCAACCCCAGTCAAGAGGATAAGGTGTGCTTCATTTCGTTCCTTCTGAGGGGTGTAGGGTTCCCAATCAACCCCTTCCTCAGGGGTCTATTGGAGTTCTATGGGATCCAGCTGCACAATCTCACACCAAGTTCTATTCTGCACATCTCGGGTTTTGTCGCTCTCTGTGAATTGTTTTTAGCCTGCGAGGCTCATTTTGAACAATGGAGAAAGTTCTTTTGCCTCGTCCCCCTCCATCAAGGCAGAGGGTCTATATTCGAAGTGGGTGGCGCCGAAGTATGGCGCATAGCCGGATCAGGCTACCCTGTTGGGACTCCAAAAGGGGGGGGGTCCAAAGAATGGTCTTCAGAATGGTTTTACATCGAGGATGGCCCCCTTCCGGACCCAGTTCGGTGTGGACTTCGCGAGTTCTCCAGCGCTCCTGTGAAGAATCTATTCAACTGGCGCCCCAGGTGCCCCAAGCAGGAGGACAGTGCGGAGGTAATGAGACTGGTCAACAAGGTCATACTACTTGCCCATTCCGGACTCTCCATCATTTAAGTCATGGCCATTGCAATAAAATGATGCATCCGGCCTCTCCAATCTAGAATAGCCCCTTTATGGTGCTATAACGGGGAGGATGACGCGTATCGTTATAGGCGAGAGGGTCCAGATAATCAAGCCGCTCTGGCTGCCATGCTGGCCGACCTTTATAAGGGGAGGAAGAAGAATTCACCCGCTTGAATTGTCGGGAAGGCTTTTTCCATGTACAATCCCATTGAATGGGTAAGTTGATAATTTATCAACATTTTTATTTATTGTTGGGATGCACTAACCAAACTACTTTGGTTGCCTTAAAGCAGACATGGAGGAAGATAGTCGAAAACATCTATTGCCCCCCCCCCTCAGCCAGAGGACCATGCTCGTAACGAAGACCCTGGATTCCATGAGGATCCGGATATATTTGTACAATTTGATGATGGAGTCTATTATCAGGCGAGCCTTGATGGCTCGGAGGTATCCATTATGGCCAACTACCCCGACCTCTACCCTTTCGTTAAGGTAAGTGTTCGGAAATCATTCTAAAAGAGAGATATTTCCGCTCGCATATCACCCACCGCACTGAACTGTGTTTTACAGGATCGGCACTCAGCGAGCCGTACCCAGGCACGGGCGGTCAAAAGAAAGGCAACACCTTCGCGGTACAAGCATGTAAAACGAAAGGAGACCGGGAGCGCCACAGAGCTTGCTCCGTCACCCAAGAGGTATATTCCTCACAGAATGCCTAGGTATAAAGCTAAATTGTCATTTTCCTCTTCCTTCTGTCATCTCAGGAGAGGTACACGGCGCACCGTACCAAAGATCCCGGCCAGACAAGCTGCAACCAATCCGGCGCCAAACTCGTCAACTAGGATGGGGGCTCATACAGGGGTGGCGCCGACTCATCCACCTCATGAGGATTTAGATGACGTATCTGTCACCAATTTCGAAGTGGAGAGTGCGATGAATCATCGATGCCTAAAAGAGACCCTGCACACCCCGACTTTCTCTGAGTAGGAGTTTACCGCCCTCAGCACCGTAGACGCATATATCCGAGCTGCCCTGGACGGACTTACTGGAGTTACTCGCCAGTTCTCGAAGGATATACAGGTAAAAATTTGTACAAAATTAACAAATATCTAATACGTCTCCAATGTATCTATAATTTTTGATTGTTCCATGCTAATATATTATCTGTCTTGGATGTATAATGGGCTTTATTATACACTTTTATATTATTTTTGGGACTAACCTATTAACCGGAGGCCCAGTCCAAATTGCTGTTTTTTTGGCTATTTTAGTGTTTCGCATAAAAGGAATATCAAACGGAATGAAACATTCGGGAGAGTTATTTTTGGAACAAACGCAATCCAGGAGACTTGGAGTGGACGTCAAGAAAGAAAACGAGGAGGCCACGAGGCAGGAGGGTGCGCCCAGGGAGGGTAGGCGCGCCCTCCACCCTCGTGGGCCCCTCGTGGCTCCCCTGACCGACTTCTTTCACCTATATATACACATATACCCTGAAAACATCCAAGAGCACCACGAAACCCTATTTCCACCAATGCAACCTTCTGTACCCGTGAGATCCCATCTTGGGGCCTTTTCCGGCGCTCCACCGGAGGGGGAATCGATCACGAAGGGCTTCTACATCAACACCATAGCCTCTCCGATGAAGTGTGAGTAGTTTACCATAGACCTTCGGGTCCATAGTTATTAGCTAGATGACTTCTTCCCTCTCTTTGATTCTACATACAAAGTTCTCCTCGATCTTCTTGGAGATCTATTCGGTGTAATACTTTTTGCGGTGTGTTTGTCGAGATCCGATGAATTGTGGGTTTATTATAAAGATTATCAATCAACAATATTTCAATCTCCTCTGAATTCTTTTATGTATGATTTGTTATCTTTGCAAGTCTCTTCGAATTATCAGTTTGGTTTGGCCTACTATATTGATCTTCCTTGCAATGGGAGAAGTGCTTAGCTTTGGGTTCAATCTTGCAGTGTCCTTTCCCAGTGACAGCAGGGGAAGCAAGGCACATATTGTATTGTTGCCATCGAGGATAAAAAGATGGGATTTATATCATATTGCTTGAGTTTATCCCTCTACATCATGTCATCTTGCCTAATGCGTTACTCTGTTCTTATGAACTTAATACTCTAGATGCATGCTGGATAGCGGTCGATGTGTGGAGTAATAGTAGTAGATGCAGAATCATTTCGACCTACTTGTCGCAGACGTGATGCCTATATACATGATCATGCCTAGAAATTCTCATAACTATGCACTTTTCTATGAATTGCTCGACAATAATTTGTTCACCCACGGTAATACTTATGCTATCTTGAGAGAAGCCACTAGTGAAAACTATGGCCCCCGGGTCTATTTTCCATCATATAAGTTTCCGATCTATTTTATTTTGCAATCTTTACTTTCCAATCTATATCAGAAAAATATCAAAAAAATTTATCTTATTATCTCTATCAGATCTCACTTTTGCAAGTGGTCGTGAAGGGATTGACAACCCCTTTATCACGTTGGTTGCAAGGTTCTTATTTGTTTGTGCAGGTACGAGGGATTTGAGTGTAGCCTCCTAATGGATTGATACCTTGGTTCTCAAAAACTGAGGGAAATACTTACACTACTTTGCTGCATCACCCTTTCCTCTTCAAGGGAAACCAACACATGCTCAAGATGTAGGAATATCTACCAGTAGCCCCCTAGACTGAAAGCAGTGCTGATTTGAGAATCGTTATCACCGAAGGTTCTCAAAGAGAAGAACAACACACTATCCCATTAGCTCGAGACAAACCGGACACAGTTAAATGCTGCTATTGCCGAGCTTGAAGAAATGAAGAGCGCTCCGATGAACAGAGGCGAAAAGAAAAAAACTGGAGAAGGAAGTGAATAAGCAAGCCGAAGAGATAAGGAGCTTAAAGCCTCAATCTCGGATGCGCAGAAGGAAAACCAAAAGATGAAGGGCGGCATATTTGGTATGACTCTTGAACCATCCCGAGGACTTTGTACAATCCTATAATATGGAATGTTATAATGTTGTTCTTGTAGGTCTGTTAACCAGCCGTCACGAAGAAGAAGTGTCCGGGTTCCAAGGCGACGTTATAAAAGAACTGTCGAAACTGCACGAGCGGGCCCGGAAAGCCATGAAGAGTATGGTCAAAGCCCTATGGCCATACGATGCCCCTCCCAAAAGTATGGAGGGGTTGGCGGACCTGTTCAAGGGTGCTCGGCGTCGCTTCGAGTTATTGAAGATGTCCGCATGCTGGGAAGGTGCACGAGAGGCATGGGCAATGGTGAAGACGCGCTACACCGGAACCAATCAAAATCATATGGCCCGAGTTGGACCTCAGGGACTAGATGGAAAAGAAATTCATGTAAGCTTGGTATATGACCAAGTGAAGATTGCGGCAAAATATTCACAAGAAGACTGCAAGCTAGATAGTCGTATAGATGATGTAGGAAAAGAGTAGGCGTTTGATTCTATGTAACGATTTACTTTATCAGCAAACTTTTATCTCCGGCCGAACTTGTAAATTTTTTGTCATCGCAGGCCTTCGGCTTTAACCTCCGAACCAAGAAGTTGGAGTGTTTCCGGATACTATGTTGAATTAGAAACATTTAGTATGTCCGGAAACCAAGCAATCCGGTCGTATCGCTCAAATAGACAAAATGTGTTCGGGGAGTTATGTTATATTATTGCTTAACGTAAGAAACATCTTCCAAGGAAAATAGTTCCGTTAGGGGTTCCTTTCCTTGGGTCGACATGCCGAATTATGCATGCCAAGGCTTGTATTCAAATTACGGGCAGCCTATTCCGTATTTGTTGCAAACACAAAATAGTCCATTGTTGTTTGCCGACCAATTATTCCCTTAAGAACGCTAGCTTTTGGCTTCACCCATCTGAGGTACAGGTCTGGATAACCCGGTTGTAACAATCGCAGAGGTACTCCCTTTACACCCTAGCCGAACAATCGGGAATGTAGGGTATAAGCACAGGAGCGAGGCAACCCAGCTTGGCAAAAGCTCAAGTCATAGAGGTGCATATAATGGCAAAAGATGTATAAAACAATCTACATAGACAATGTAAGCTATAAGCTTTTAATAATAAGCTTCATTAGAGAAGCCCCCAAGTATAGTGGGGTGTATACATTTAAAGATCTGTACCCCTAATAGTGCGGTAGATCTGAACATTCCCGGGGATATAAAAAGTAAAAATAAAAAGGAGAGGAAGAGGGAAAAGCCTAGTCAAAGTAAAACATAAAGAGGTCAAATTATGCGTAAAATCTTCGGAGCCGCGCGGCGTTCCATGGGTTCGGCTCAAGGCGACTATCTGCTGCATTGCGAAGGCGATAGGCTCCTCCTGTAAGGACTTCATCTATGATGAAGGGGCCCTCCATTTTGGTTTGAGTTTGTCCTTTTTCTTTTCCAGGAGGCATAAAACAAGTTCTCCGACATTGTATGTCTTAGCCCGGACTTCTCTGCTTTGGTATCGCCTGGCCTGTTGTTGGTAGAATGCGGGACGAGCCTTTGCAATGTTGCGCTCCTCTTCGAGTTCGTCTAGGTCATCCTGCCGATCTAGTTTGGCTTCTCGCTCTTCATACATGCGCACTCGAGGTGAGTCATGAAGAATATCGCAGGGCAATACAGCCTCTGCGCCATACACCATAAAGAAAGGTGTGTATCCGGTCGTTCGATTGGGCGTGGTCCCCAGCCCCCAAAGTACGTAATCGAGTTCCTCCACCCAGTGCTTATCTGATTCTCGTAAGGAGCGTACCAGTCTGGGCTTAATGCCACTCATGATCAGACCATTGGCCCGTTCAACTTGGCTATTTGTTTGAGGGTGGTATACGAATGCATAGTCGACTTTAATGCCTAACTTAGCACACCAAGTTTTCACCTCATTGGCTATAAAAATTGGAGCCATTATCAGTGATGATACAGTGCGGGACACCATAACGGTGTACCACACCAGATATAAAGTCAGTCACTGGCCCTGCTTCGGTTGTTTTTACTGGTTTGGCCTCTATCCATTTTGTGAATTTATCTACCATCACCAGTAAATATTTCTTTTTATGGCTTCCCCCTTTAAGGGGACCAACCATATCGAGCCCCCAGACCGCAAAGGGCCAGGTGATGGGGATTGTTCTTAAGGCAGTGGGAGGCATATGACTTTGGTTGCCGAAAAGCTGACAGCCCACACGACGTTGGACAAGGGCTTGTGCGTCTGCTCGGGCCGTTGGCCAGAAAAAACCCTGTCCTGAAAGATTTGCTTACGAGGGCCTGAGCTGCGGCATGATGACTGCCCAGACCAGCATATTTCCGCCAAGACTTTCCGTCCCTCCTCTTCGGAGATGCACCTTTGAAGTACTCCAGTGGTGCTCTTTTTGTACAGTCCACCCTCGTGCACTTTGTAGGCTTTAGAGTGCCGAACTATGCAACGGGCTTCGTTCTGATCGTCGGGGAGCTCCTACCAATTGAGCTAGGCTAGGAATAGCTCAGTCCATGGACTGATAATGGCCATGATCTTATGAGCAGAGGATGTTACTTCTATATCCGAACCCCCGACGGTATCTGCATTATGTTCGGCTGCTGGGGGTGTGACCATGTTCGTACTAGATTCTCTACTCTCACCTTGACATACTACGGATGGCTTAAATAGCCTTTCCACAAAGGTGGGACAGGGTCGCGCTTAGCACCCATGCGAGCAAGGATGTCGGCTGCCTAGTTACTATCTGGAGCGACATGATGGAATTCAAGTCCCTCAAACCGAGCTGATATTTTTAATACGGCGTTTCGACATGCCGCCATTTTATGGATCTTTTGCATCGAACTCTCCATTGACCTAGGATATTGCAAGGTTTGAATCACCGCACACCTCGAGGCATTGTATACCAATGGAGACAACCATGCGAAGAACGTGTAGAAGCACCTCGTATTCGGCTGCATTATTGGAGTCTGTGTACATGATTTGTAACACGTAGCGGACTGTGTCCCCGGTGAGGGATGTCAAGATGACACCAGCCCCCATTCCGGCTAGCATTTTGGAACCGTCTGCTACCTCTTGATCATTGCATTGGATTTCCCCGAAGAGGAGAGGATGATGCAGCAAAGTAGCATAAGTATTTCCCTCATTTTTTGAGAACCAAGGTATCAATCCAGTAGGAGACCACGCACAAGTCCCTTGTACCTACACAAAACGATAGCTCCTCGTAACCAACGCGATTAGGGGGTGTCAATCCCTTCACGGTCACTTACGAGAGTGAGTTCTGATAGAGATGATAAATAATATTTTTTGGTATTTTTGGTATATAGATACAAAGTGAAAAGTAAAAGGCAAAGTAAAAACAAAGCAAGTAATAAAGTAATGGAGATTGATATGATGAGAATAGACCCAGGGCCATAGGTTTCACTAGTGGCTTCTCCCAAGAGCATAGATATTCTACGGTGGGTGAACAAATTACTGTTGAGCAATTGATAGAATTGAGCATAGTTATGAGTATATCTAGGTATGGTCATGTATATAGGCATCACGTCCAAGACAAGTAGACCGAAACGATTCGCATCTACTACTATTACTCCACTCATCGGCTGCTATCCAAAGATGCATCTAGAGTATTAAGTTAAAAACAGAGTAACGCCTTAAGCAAGATGACATGATGTAGAGGGATAAATTCATGCAATATGATAAAAAAACATCTTGTTATCCTCAATGGCAACAACACAATACGTGCCTTGCTGCCCCTTCTGTCACTGTGAAAGGACACCGCAAGATTCAACCCAAAGCTAAGCACTTCTCCCATTGCAAGAACTACCAATCTAGTTGGCCAAACCAAACGGATAATTCGAAGAGACTTGCAAAGATAACTCAATCATACATAAAAGAATTCAGAGAAGATTCAAATATTATTCATAGATAAGCTGGATCATAAACCCACAATTCATCGGTCTCAACAAACACACCGCAAAAATAAGATTACATCGAATAGATCTCCACGAGAGAGGGGGAGAACATTGTATTGAGATCCAAAAAGAGAGAAGAAGCCATCTAGCTACTAGCTATGGACCCGAAGGTCTGAAGTAAACTACTCACACTTCATTGGAGGGGCTATGGTGTTGATGTAGAAGCCCTCCGTGGTGGATGCCCCTCCGGCGGAGCTCTGGAACAGGCCCCAAGATGGGATCTTGTGGATACAGAAGGTTGCGGCAGTGGAATTAGGTTTTTGGCTCCCGTTCTGATCGTTTGGGGGTACATAGGTGTATATAGGAGGAAGGAGTACGTCGGTGGAGCAACAGGGGGGCCACGAGGCAGGGGGGCGCGCCCCCACCCTCGTGACCTCATCTGTTACTTCTTGGAGTAGGGTCCAAGTCTCCTGGATCACGTTCGGTGAGAAAATCACGTTCCCGAAGGTTTCATTCCATTTGGACTCCGTTTGATATTCCGTTTCTTTGAAACATTGAAATAGGCAAAAAAACTGCAATTCTGGGCTGGGCCTCTGATTAATAGGTTAGTCCCAAAAATAATATAAAAGTGGAAAATGAAGCCCAATATAGTCCAAAACAGTAGATAAAGTAGCATGGAGCAATCAAAAATTATAGATACATTGGAGACGTATCAGGCATCCCCAAGCTTAAATCCTGCTCGTCCTCGAGTAAGTAAATGATAAAAAGAGAATTTTTGATGCGGAGTGATACTTTGGCATAATTTCAATGTAAATCTTCTTAATTGTGGCATGAATATTCAGATCCGAAAGATTCAAGACAAAAGTTCATATTGACATAAAAATAATAATACTTCAAGCATACTAATCAAAGCAATCATGTCTTCTCAAAATAGCATGGCAAAAGAAAGTTCATCCCTACAAAATCATATAGTTAGGCTATGCTTCATTTTCGTCACACAAAGATGTTCCCAACTTCTATACCCCCGATGACAAGCCAAGTAATTGTTTCATACTTAAATAATCTCAAACTTTTTCAACCTTCACGCAATACATGAGCGTGAGCCATGGATATAGCACTATGGGTGGAACAGAATATGATGATGGGGATTGTGTGGAGAAGACAAAAAAGGAGAAAGTCTCACATTGATGAGGATAATCAACATGAGGAGTAGGGATTGCCATGCAACGGATGCACTAGAGCTATGTATGCTCAACAAAAGAAAACTAGTGGGTGTGCATCCAACTCGCTTGCTCATGAAGACCTAGGGCATTTGAGGAAGCCCATCGTAGGAATATAAAAGCCAAGTTCTATAATGAAAAATTCCCACTAGTATAAAAAGACAACTTATGAGACTCACTACATGAAGAACAAGGTGCTACTTTGAAGCACAAGTGTGGAAAAAGAGATAGTAACATTGCCCCTTTTTTCTTTGGCCTTTCTTTTTTTTGGCCTTTCTTTCTTTTTTCTTTTTTTTTGGGGACAATGCTCTAATAATGATGATCATCACACTTCTATTGATTACAACATAAGGATTACAACTCGAAACTAGAACAAGATATGACTCTATATGAATGCCTCCGGCGGTGTACCGGGATGGTGCAATGAATCAAGAGTGACATGTATGAAAAAATAATGCATGGTGGCTTTGCCTCAAATACGATGTCAACTACATGATCATGCAATGGCAATATGACAAAAGTAATGTATGTCATGAATATGATGATGGAAGTTGCATGGCAATATATCTTGGAATGGCTATGGAAATGCCATGATAGGTAGGTATGGTGGCTGTTTTGAGGAAGATATAAGGAGGTTTATGTGTGATAGAGCGATCGTATCACGGGTTTGGATGCATCGTGAAGTTTGCCCAAATCTCAAGGTGAGAAAGGGCAATGCAGGCATCAAGAGGCTAGCAAAGGCGGAAAGGTAAAAGTGCGTATAATCCATGGACTCAACATTAGTCAAAAGAACTCATATACTTATTGGAAAAATTTAGAAGTCATCAAAAATCAAGTACTACGCGCATGCTCCTAGGGGGATAGATTGGTAGGAAAATACCATCGCTCTTCCCCGACCGCCACTCATAACGATGCACAAGCCAGGTACACTTCATGTTTCAAATTTGTTACACAACTTTAACCATACGTGCATGCTACGGGACTTGCAAACTTCAACACAAGCATTTCTCAAATTCACAACTGCTCAACTAGCACGACTTTGATATTATCACCTCCATATCTCAAAACAATTATCAAGCATCAAACTTATCTTAGTATTCAACGCATTCAAAAGAAAGTTTCACATATCTTGAATACCAAGTATATTAATATTAAGCAAATTACCATGCTATTAACGACTCTCAAAATAATCTAAGTGAAGCATGAGATATCAATAGTTTATTTAAAACAAATCCTCCACCATGCTCTAAAAGATCTAAGTGAAGCACTAGAGCAAAAATTATCACGCTCAAAAGATATAAGTGAAGCACTATGAGCAAAACTATCAAGCTCAAAATATATAAGTGAAGCACATAGAGTATTCTAGCAAATTCCAATTCATGTATGGCTCTCTCAAAAGGTGTGTACAGCAAGGATGATTGTGGTAAACTAACAAGCAAAGACGCAAATAATACAAGACGCTCCAAGTAAAACACATATCATGTGGTGAATAAAAATATAGCTCCAAGTAAATTACCGATGGAAGTAGACGAAAGAGGGGATGCCTTCCGGGGCATCCCCAAGCTTTGACTTTTTGGTGTCCTTGGATTATCTTGGGGGTTCCATGGGCATCCCCAAGCTTAGTATCTTTCCACTCCTTGTTCCATAATCCATCAAAAGAATTCACCCAAAACTTGAAAACTTCACAACACGAAACTCAATAGAAAACTCGTGAGATCCGTTAGAGAAAGAAAACAAAAGACTACTTAAAGGTACTATAATGAACTCATTCTCTATTTATATTGGTGTTAAACCTACTGTATTCCAACTTCTCAATGGATTATAAACTATTTTACTAGCCATAGATTCATCAAAATAAGCAAACAACACACGCAAAACAGAATCTGTCAAAAACAGAACAGTCTGTAGTAATCTATAACTAACGCACACTTCTGGAACTCTAAAAATCCTTCCAAAATAGCAAGTCCTGGAAAATTTGTTTATTGAACAATAACAAAAAGAATCAACGCAAAATCACGTTTCTGTGATTTTGAAAAATTATATTCGTGCGCACAAAGTTTCTGTTTTTCAGCAGAATCAAATCAACTATCATCGTAGGTTATCCTATAGGTTGTACTTGGCACAAACACTAATTAAAACATAAAACCACATCCAAACAGAGGATAGATGGATTATTTGTTCCTAAACAGAAGCAAAAGCAAAAACTAAAAATAAACTTGGGTTGCTCCCAACAAGCGCTATCGTTTAACGCCCCTAGCTAGGCATAAAAGCAAGGATAGATCTAGGTAGTGCCATCTTTGGTAGGCAATCCATAAGTGGCTCTCATGATAGATTCATATGGTAATTTTATTTTCTTTCTAGGGAAGTGTTACATGCCCTTCTTTAAGAGAAATTGGAATCTAATATTCCCGTCCTTCATATCAATAATTGCACCAATCGTTCTAAGGAAAGGTTTACCAAGAATAATTGGACATGAAGGATTGCAATCTATATCAAGAACGATAAAATCTACGGGCACATAATTCCTATTTGCAACAATAAGAACATCATTAATTCTTCCCATAGGCTTTTTAATAGTGGAATCCGCAAGATGCAAGTTTAGAAAGCACTCATCAAAGTCACGGTAATCTAGCAAATCACACAAAGTTTTGGGAATAGTAGAGACACTAGCACCCAAATAACACAAAGCATGAAACTCATAATCTTTAATTTTAATTTTAATAGTAGGTTCCCACTCATCATAGAGTTTTCTAGGAATATGAACTTTCAACTCAAGTTTTTCTTCATAAGATTGCATCAAGGCATCAACAATGTGTTCGGTAAAGGCCTTATTTTGACTATAAGCATGAGGAGAATCTAGCACGGATTGTAACAAGGAAATACAATCAATTAAAGAGAAATTTTCATAATAAATTCCTTGAGATCCAAAATAGTGGGTTTAGCAACATGTAGGTTTTTATTTCTTTCAATCCCACATTTATCAGTTTCATCATCAAGATCTAGAAACTCTGAATTCTTAGAATGCCTTCTAGGTAAAGGAAGATCATATTCAGTTTCATCAAGGTTCATATTGCAAAACAAAGATTTAATGGGGTACACATCAATAACTTTTAGATCTTCATCTTGATTTTCATAGGAATTGGAAGAACACGCTTTAATAAAGGCATCTTTGGAAGCACGCATCCTAGCGGTTCTTTCCTTGCACTCATCAATGGAAATTCTCATGGCTTTGAGAAACTCATTGATATCATGCTTAGGGGGAATAGATCTAAGCTTTAAAGAATCAATTTCAAGAGAAATTCTATCAACGTTCCTAGCCAAATCATCAACTTTAAGCAATTTCTCTTCAAGCAAAGCATTAAAATTCTTTTGTGAATTCATAAACTCTTTAACACTACTCTAAAATTCAGAGGGCATCTTATTAAAATTTCCATAAGAGTTGTTGTAGGAATTTCCATAATTATTAGAAGGAATACTAGGATAAGGCCTAGGATTAAAATTCCCTCTATATGCGTTGTTTCCAAAACTATTCCTACCAACAAAATTCACATCCATAGATTCATTATTATTCTCAATCAAAGTAGACAAGGGCATATCATTGGGATCAAGAGGAGTATTTTTAGTACCAAACATCTTCATAAGTTCATCCATCTTTTCACTCAACACATTGATTTCTTCTATAGAATGCACTTTTTTACTAGAAGATATTTTGGTGTGCCATTGAGAATAATTAGCCATAATATTATCAAGCAATTTTGTAGCATCTCCTAACGTAATTTCCATAAATGTGCCTCCCGCGTCCGAATCTAAAAGATTTCTAGAAGCAAAATTCAGTCCGACATAAATTTTTTGTATGATCATCCATAAATTCAAACCATGAGTAGGGCAATTGCGAAGCATCAAATTCATTCTTTCCCAAGATTGGGCAACATGCTCATGATCAAGTTGTTTAAAATTCATAATATCGTTCCTAAGAGTGATGATCTTAGCGGGAGGAAAATACTTAGAGATAAAAGCATCTTTGCACTTGTTCCAAGAATCAATACTATTTTTAGGCAAAGACGAAAACCAAACTTTAGCACGATCTCTAAGTGAAAACAGAAATAACAAGATTTTTATCCGTATCTTTCTTCTTTTGCATATCACACAAATCAACAAAATTGTTTAGATGAGTAGCGGCATCTTCACTAGGAAGGCCAGTGAATTGATCTTTCATAACAAGATTTAGCAAAGCGGTATTGGTTTCACAAGACTCATCATTATTAAGAGGAGCAATCGGAGTACTAAGGAAATCATTATTATTGGTTTTCGAGAAGTCACACAATTTGGTATTATCTTGCACCATGGCAACAAGTAATCCAACACACAAGCAAACAGAGAGGCAACGGGAAAAGGCAAACGGGAAAAAGAGGAGGAGATTGGGGAAGAGAGGGCGAATAAAACGGCAAGGGTGAAGTGGGGGAGAGGAAAACGAGAGGCAAATGGCAAATAATGTAATGCGAGAGATAGGGATTGTGACGGGTACTTGGCATGGTTGACTTGCTCTTGCGTGAGCCTCCCCGGCAACGGCGCCAGAAATTCTTCTTGCTACCTCTTGAGCATCGCGTTGGATTTCCCAAGAGGAGAGGATGATGCCGCAAAGTAGCGTAAGTATTTCCCTCGGTTTTGAGAACCAAGGTATCAATCCAAGAGGAGACCACGCACAAGTCCCTCGTACCTACACAAAACGATAGCTCCTCGTAACCAACGCGATTAGGGGTTGTCAATCCCTTCACGGTCACTTACGAGAGTGAGTTCTGATAGAGATGACAAATAATATTTTTTGGTATTTTTGGTATATAGATACAAAGTGAAAAGTAAAAGGCAAAGTAAAAACAAAGCAAGTAATAAACTAATGGAGATTGATATGATGAGAATAGACCCGGGGCCATAGGTTTCACTAGTGGCTTCTCTCAAGAGCATAGATATTCTACGGTGGGTGAACAAATTACTGTTGAGCAATTGATAGAATTGAGCATAGTTATGAGTATATCTAGGTATGATCATGTATATAGGCATCACGTCCAAGACAAGTAGACCGAAACGATTCTGCATCTACTACTATTACTCCACTCATCGACTGCTATCCAGCATGCATCTAGAGTATTAAGTTAAAAACAGAGTAACGCCTTAAGCAAGATGACATGATGTAGAGGGATAAATTCATGCAATATGATAAAAAAAACATCTTGTTATCCTCAATGGCAACAACACGATACGTGCCTTGCTGCCCCTTCTGTCACTGTGAAAGGACACCGCAAGATTCAACCCAAAGCTAAGCACTTCTCCCATTGCAAGAACTACCAATCTAGTTGGCCAAACCAAACGGATAATTCGAAGAGACTTGCAAAGATAACTCGATCATACATAAAAGAATTCAGAGAAGATTCAAATATTATTCATAGATAAGCTGGATCATAAACCCACAATTCATCGGTCTCAACAAACACACCGCAAAAAGAAGATTACATCGAATAGATCTCCACGAGAGAGGGGAGAACATTGTATTGAGATCCAAAAGAGAGAAGAAGCCATCTAGCTACTAGCTATGGACCCAAGGTCTGAAGTAAACTACCCACACTTCATCGGAGGGGCTATGGTGTTGATGTAGAAGCCCTCCGTGGTGGATGCCCCTCCGTGAACTCGAACAGGCCCCAAGATGGGATCTTGTGGATCTGAAGGTTGCGGTGGTGGAATTAGGTTTTGGCCCTGCTCGATCGTTTGGGGTGCGAGGTGTATATAGGAGGAAGGAGTACGTCGGTGGAGCAACAGGGGGGCCACGAGGCAGGGGGGCGCGCCCCCACCCTCGTGACCTCCTCTGTTACTTCTTGGAGTAGGGTCCAAGTCTCCTGGATCACGTTCGGTGAGAAAATCACGTTCCCGAAGGTTTCATTCCGTTTGGACTCCGTTTGTTTGAAACACTGAAATAGGCAAAAAACTGCAATTCTGGGCATATAGATACAAAGTGAAAAGTAAAAGGCAAAGTAAAAACAAAGCAAGTAATAAAGTAATGGAGATTGATATGATGAGAATAGACCCAGGGGCCATAGGTTTCACTAGTGCCTTCTCTCAAGAGCATAGATATTCTACGGTGGGTGAACAAATTACTGTTGAGCAATTGATAGAATTGAGCATAGTTATGAGTATATCTAGGTATGATCATGTATATAGGCATCTCGTCCAAGACAAGTAGACCAAAACGATTCAACATCTACTACTATTACTCCACTCATCGACCGCTATCCAGCATGCATCTAGAGTATTAAGTTAAAAACAGAGTAATGCCTTAAGCAAGATGACATGATGTAGAGGGACAAATTCATGCAATATGATAAAAACCCCATCTTGTTATCCTCAAGGGCAACAATACAATACGTGCCTTGCTGCCCCTTCTGTCACTGGGAAAGGACACCGCAAGATTGAACCCAAAGCTAAGCAATTCTCCCATTGCAAGAACTACCAATCTAGTTGGACAAACCAAATGTATAATTCGAAGAGACTTGCAAAGATAACTCAATCATACATAAAAGATTTCATAGAAGATTCAAATATTATTCATAGATAAGCTGGATCATAAACCCACAATTCATCGGTCTCAACAAACACACCCTAAAAAGAAGATTACATCGAATAGATCTCCACGAGAGAGGGGGAGAACATTGTATTGAGATCCAAAAAGAGAGAAGAAGCCATCTAGCTACTAGCTATGGACCTGAAGGTCTGAAGTAAACTAGACACACTTCATCGGACGGGCTATGGTGTTCATGTAGAAGCCCTCCATGGTGGATGCCCCCTCCGGCGGAGCTCCGGAACAGGCCCCAAGATGGGATCTTGTGGATACAGAAGGTTGCGGTGGTGGAATTAGGTTTTTGGCTCCTGTTCTGATCGTTTGGGGGTACGTAGGTGTATATAGGAGGAAGGAGTACGTCGGTGGAGCAACAGGGGGGCCACGAGGCAGGGGGGCGCGCCCCCACCCTCGTGACCTCCTCTGTTACTTCTTGGAGTAGGGTCCAAGTCTCCTGGATCACGTTCGGTGAGAAAATCACGTTCCCGAAGGTTTCATTCCGTTTGGACTCCGTTTGTTTGAAACACTGAAATAGGCAAAAAACTGCAATTCTGGGCATATAGATACAAAGTGAAAAGTAAAAGGCAAAGTAAAAACAAAGCAAGTAATAAAGTAATGGAGATTGATATGATGAGAATAGACCCAGGGGCCATAGGTTTCACTAGTGCCTTCTCTCAAGAGCATAGATATTCTACGGTGGGTGAACAAATTACTGTTGAGCAATTGATAGAATTGAGCATAGTTATGAGTATATCTAGGTATGATCATGTATATAGGCATCTCGTCCAAGACAAGTAGACCAAAACGATTCAACATCTACTACTATTACTCCACTCATCGACCGCTATCCAGCATGCATCTAGAGTATTAAGTTAAAAACAGAGTAATGCCTTAAGCAAGATGACATGATGTAGAGGGACAAATTCATGCAATATGATAAAAACCCCATCTTGTTATCCTCAAGGGCAACAATACAATACGTGCCTTGCTGCCCTTATACATCCTTTGGGAAAGGACACGCAAGATTGAACCCAAAGCTAAGCAATTCTCCCATTGCAAGAACTACCAATCTAGTTGGACAAACCAAATGTATAATTCGAAGAGACTTGCAAAGATAACTCAATCATACATAAAAGATTTCATAGAAGATTCAAATATTATTCATAGATAAGCTGGATCATAAACCCACAATTCATCGGTCTCAACAAACACACCCTAAAAAGAAGATTACATCGAATAGATCTCCACGAGAGAGGGGGAGAACATTGTATTGAGATCCAAAAAGAGAGAAGAAGCCATCTAGCTACTAGCTATGGACCTGAAGGTCTGAAGTAAACTAGACACACTTCATCGGACGGGCTATGGTGTTCATGTAGAAGCCCTCCATGGTGGATGCCCCCTCCGGTGGAGCTCCGGAACAGGCCCCAAGATGGGATCTCGTGGATACATAAGGTTGCGGCGGTGGAATTAGGTTTTGGCTCTGTCTTGATCGTTTGAAGTGCGAGGTATATATAGGAGGAAGATGCGTCGGTGGAGCAATAGGGGGCCACGAGGCGGGGCGCGCCCTAGGGGCGCCCCACCCTCGTGACCGCCTTTGTCACTTTTTGGAGTAGGGTCCAAGTCTCTGGATCACGTTCGGTGAAAATCACGTTCGAAGGTTTCATTCCGTTTGGACTCCGTTTGATATTCCGTTTCTTGAAACTTTGAAATAGGCAAAAGCAGCAGTGCAGGCTGGGCCTCCAGTTAATAGGTTAGTCCAAAAAATAATATAAAAGTGGAAAATAAAGCCCAATATAGTGCAAAACAGTAGATAAAGTAGCATGGAGCAATCAAAAATTATAGATACGTTGGAGACGTATCACCGTCAAAGTACATAATCCAGTTGGAGTATGAACTTTACTCTTTAGGGTGTTTGGCTTCCGTCCATTCAGCAACAAAGTCGGCCAGCACATGAGATTTAATAGCCCAACGTGGCTTGTATGCTATTTCGAATGGTAGAAGTTTGATGGCCCATTTGGCTATGCAGCCAGTGGCATCCCTGTTGTTAATAATGTCGTTTAGTGGTACTTCCGATGCCACTGTGACTGAACACTCTCGAAAATAGTGTCGTAGTTTTCGGGATGCCATGAAGACCGTATAGACTATCTTTTGGTAGTGGGGGTATCATGATTTGCATGGTGTGAGGACCTCCGATACATATAAACTGGTTTTTGGGTGGGGAATTTATGTCCCTCTTCCCCTTGCTCAACGACAAGTACGACACTGACTACCTGGTTAGTTGCCGAGATATACAACAACATAGGCTCGCCAATACCTAGGGAGGCAGGATTGGGTTGCTTGCGAGTAGGGCCTTGATTTCTTCCAATCCGGCTATGGTAGCATCCGTGCATTCAAAGCTATTAGTGCGTCTTAGTAGCTTGTAGAGTGGTAATGCCTTTTCTCCTAATCTGGAGATGAAGCGGCTTAAGGATGCGATGCACCCTGCTAGTTTTTGGACATGCTTTAGCTCGGTTGGTATAGCCAGTTGTGACAAGGCTCGGATCTTAGCTAGGTTTGCTTCAATTCTTCTGTGGGAAACAATGGACCCTAGCGCAGGTGGTTATCATCCACCCCAACAATCGGCACGCATCTCTGAACTGTGACATCTGGGTCACTTTCAAAAAGGAATGTACTATGCCGAGGGTCCCATATACCATCATCCTGTGCGGTGGCTAGTACGTATAGGCCAGAGGCTAACTCAGATCAAATACCCGAATCCGTTAGTGTATTATAAGCATCTCGTGGAGACAACCAGGGTCGTTGCTCCGACTAGGTTACTCGCGGACCATGAGCACGGACTTGGCTCACCTCTCTCCTAGGAGATCTCCACCTGCCCTATCGTTCCGCCACATTATCTCTCACGAGTACCCTTGGGGCCGCCCCGCCTTTATCATTGTAACAGTCGGGGTTCAGGTCCATACCATCAAGATTAAACCGGAGGAATCACTCTTGATAGGTTTACCTGGATATACTGCATGGCAGAGTCATCACCTAGAGCGAAATACTAGGAATCACCCTCAGTAGATCACACTAGATGTGCTACACTATAGAGTCGTCATCTAGAGTGAAATACAAGGAATCACCCTCACTAGATCGCACTTGATACGGCTCGGTGGAGTCAAACAATTTTAAGGGCCTTTAGTGGTGTTCTGGTCTCGGTACAAAGATCCATCATCTCGGACAACCTGGATAACAAGCATGGCAACACGGATGTCGGTGTCAAAAATGGTAGATCTCGGGTAGGGGGGCCTAAGTTGTGCGTCTAAGGATCGATGGTAACAATGGACAAAGGGACACAATGTTTACCCAGGTTCGGGCCCTCTTAAAGGACGTAAAACCCTACGTCCTGCTTGATTGTATTCGACAAGTATAGGGGTTACAAGAGTTGATCTACCTCAAGATCGTAATGGCTAAACCCTAGCTTGTCTAGCCTATGAGCATTATGATAGCTTCTATAGACTAACCCTCCGGTTTATATACACACCGGAGGGGCCTAGGGTTTTGATACGTCTCGAACGTATCTATAATTTTTTATTGTTCCATGCTATTATATTATCCATCTAGGATGTTTTATATGCATTTATATGCTATTTTATATGATTTTTGGGACTAACCTATTAACCTAGAGCCCAGTTGAGGGAGTCCTGGACTAAGGGGTCCTCGGACAGCCGGACTATATACTTGGTCCGGACTGTTGGGCTATGAAGATACAAGATAGAAGACTTCTTCCCGTGTCCGGATGGGACTCTCCTTGGCGTGGAAGGCAAGCTTGGCAATTCGGATATGTAGATTCATTTCTCTGTAACCGACTTTGTACAACCCTAGCCCCCCGTTGTCTATATAAACCAGAGGGTTTAGACTTCTAGGGTTTAGCCACAACAATCATAACCTCATAGGCTAGACTTCTAGGGTTCAACCATTACAATCTC
The DNA here is from genome assembly GCA_021437245.1 of Aegilops speltoides. Taxonomy (NCBI): domain Eukaryota; kingdom Viridiplantae; phylum Streptophyta; class Magnoliopsida; order Poales; family Poaceae; genus Aegilops; species Aegilops speltoides. The sequence continues at coordinate 414,726,962 of CM038142.1, forward strand.
GTGGTAGATCAACTCTTGTAATACTCATATTCATCAAGATCAATCAAGCAGGAAGTAGGGTATTACCTCCATAGAGAGGGCCCGAACCTGGGTAAACATTGTGTCCCCCGCCTCCTGTTACCATTAGCCTTAAACGCACAGTTGGGGACCCCCTACCCGAAATCCGCCGGTTTTGACACCGACATTGGTGCTTTCATTGAGAGTTCCGCTGCATCTTCAGCAGAAGGCTTGATGGCTCCATCAATCATCTACAACAACGTAGTCCAGGGGAGATCTTCCTCATCGGACAGATCTTCATATTAATGACCGCCGATCAAGGAACAACTCGTTTGGCCATCTAGCGAATCGATAGCTTCGCCCAGCCATCAGTCGATTTGGAAACCTGAATTTGGTGGCCGATATCCGTGGAGACTTGATCTTCGACGAGTTCGAGCCCACGATGGCTGTCCCTAGCCACCACGATGAACATGACCTAGATATGTCATCTGGCCACGCACAAGAGATAGCGCCTGTGACCGCTCTGGCTCTAGATCCAGAGCAGACTGTGTTGTTCGAAGACGGGAAGCTTAACCCCACCATGGAGGCCGCAGACTCAGCGGCGCTCGAGCCGCACACAGACCCGACATCGAGCTGGGCTTGTGTCACCGGAACCTCGGACTCATCTCCGGCCATAGGTTCCGGACCGCGTGCATCCGCGTCCATCAAACCTGATTGGGCGCCGGTCTTGGAGTTCAGCTCCGCAGACATCTTCCAGCACTCGCCTTTTGGAGACGTGTTAAACTCATTGAAGTCCCTCTCCTTGTTAGGGGACTCTCGGTCGAACTATGTCCGACTCGAATGGGAAGCGGACAACGAAGAACTTCATTTCCCACCCACCACCCACTTCATTGCCACTGTCGAGGACTTAACCGACACGCTCGATTACGGCTCCGAGGACATCGATGGTATGGACGATGATGCCGGAGAGGAGCAGGCACAAAAACCACCACCCTTAGGGTAGTGCACGGCTACATCCTCATACGATATATCAATGGTGGACACACCTAAGGAGAAGGAGGCTGACGGTGATAACAACATGCCTGTCGATGAACCTCCCAAGCGTCGGTGTCAGAAGCGCCGACCTTGATCCGGCAAAAGGAAAAACAGCAACATTGTCACGGATGACAATGATAATCGAAACCAAGCCGAGGACCCCGCAGACCTAGCATTGGAGCAGGGTGTGCGAGAGGACGGCGAGTACAGTCCGGAGATATTGTCTAACCACAGCGATGCCGAAGATAGCAATTATCAACCTGTCTCTGAAGAGGAGATCAGCCTAGGCGACGACGAACCTGGGCAACGACGAATTCATCATCCCATAGAAGAACCATTAGAACAAGAACGCCTCCATCAAAGGCTTATCGCCACTGCAAGGAGCCTGAAGAAGCAGAAGCAGCAGCTTAAAGCCGCACAGGATACACTCAATGACAGATGGAATGAAGTGCTAGACGCTGAAGGGAAATACGGTGGTAATCGCCAAACAAAGAGCTACCCTAAATGTAAGCTGTTGCCTGAATTCGACGATGAGGCTATTGTGCCTATATCGCTGAAAAACAATACGGCCAACAGGCCGGACCGACCACCTCGTGGTCGAGACAGAGCGCCTAGCAATGCCGTACACAAGCCCGCACCTCGTCCCCGTAAAGGAAGGAAGGTTGCAGCCCAGGACCAGAAACACGATCTACGTGAGGACCTGGACAAAAAAGCTGGCAAAAGCAGGTCCATCTATGGATCCAGGGAATGTGCTCCTACACGGGATCATGATTATGAAACAAAATATGCCGGCCATTTACCAGCTCGGAACCAATACCGAACATTACAACCGTGGGACCCAATCCACGACATAGCCAGATACAGGGGTGCCGCACCCGCCCTGTGCTTCACCGATGATGAGATGCTGGAACACGATTTTCCAGAAGGGTTCAAACCCATAAACATCGAGGCATATGATGGAACAACGGACCCCGCGGTTTGGATAGAAGAATTTATTCTTCACATCCACATGGCTTGCGGAGATGATCTCCACGCCATCAAATATTTACCCCTCAAGCTAAAAGGACCAGCTCGGCACTGGCTAAAAAGCCTCCCTGAAAATTCCATCGGAAGCTGGGAAGAACTTGAGGACGCTTTTTGGGCCAATTTCTAAGGGACCTATGTCCAGCCCCCGGATGCAGACGAACTAAGTCACATAATCGAACAACCCAGAGAATCAGCCCATAATATTTGGAACCGGTTTCTCACTAAGAAGAACCAAATCGTTGACTGTCCGGACGCCGAAGCCTTAGCGGCCTTCAAACACAATGTCCGAGACGAATGGCTAGCCAGACACCTTGGCCAGGAAAAGCCAAGGACAATGGCCGCCTTAACTACACTCATGACCCGCTTTTGCATGGATGAAGATAGCTGGTTGGCCCATAGCAGGACCAGTGATCCCGGCACATCTGAGGTCAGGGATGGCAATGGAAAACCATGACGCAACAAAAACAAACCTTGGAACAATGAAGAAAGCCCAAACAATACAATGGTAAATGTCGGATTCAGGGGTTCCAGACCCGGTCAACGGAAGAAGCCATTTAAAGGCAACAAAGACATTTCATCCAACCTGGATAAAATCCTAGACATGCCCTGCCAGATCCACGGCACTCCCAATAAACCAGTCAATCATGCCAACAGAGAATGTTGGGTCTTCAAGCAGGCCGGCAAACTTAACGCTGAACACAAAGGGAAGGGACCTCAGAGCGAAGACGAGGACGAACCTTGCCAGCCGAACACGGGGGGACAGAAGAAATTTCCACCGGAGATAAAAACAGTGAACATGATCTATGTCACTCATATCCCAAAGAGGGAGCGCAAACGCGCACTCCGAGATGTCTATGTTGTCGAGCCCGTCGCCCCAAAATTCAACCCATGGTCGGCCTACCCGATCACCTTTGATCGCAGGGATCATCTGACTAGTATGCGTCATGGGGGTTCAGCTGCACTAGGACTCGACCCAATAATCGACGGATACCATCTCACTCGAGTCCTCATGGACGGCGGCAGTAGTCTCAATCTGATAGATCAGGACACTGTCTACAAGATGGGGATAGACCCGTCAAGAATCAAGCCAAGCAGCACCACCTTTAAAGGAGTTATACCGGGCGTGGAAGCCCGCTGCATGGGCTCTCTAACATTGGATATTGTATTCGGCTCCCTCGACAACTTTCAAAGCGAAGAACTAATCATCGACATTGCTCCGTTCCGAAGTGGCTATCATGCACTACTCGAAAGAACGGCCTTCGCCCGTTTCAATGCAGTCCCGCATTATGCTTATCTCAAACTCAAAATGCCTGGACCACGTGGCGTCATCACGGTCAGCGGAAAATACGGAGTGCTCTCTTCGTACAGAAGAATACACGGCGGCTCTAGCAGTCGAAGCACAAAAGATCCTATTAAAGCCGAGCAGCTCATCGGTCTTTAAGACCGCGGACCCAGCTAAACGTATCCGGTGCACACCTTAGTGCGGCAGCTCAGATAAACCTGAGCTTGATTAGCAGCTACGCCCCCATCGATCGCCCCATTAGGAGACAGCACACGTGCGACGTATACATAAATATACACTCAAAACTCCTTAGGTGGCGACGGGGGCACACTGCACACAAAAAGACCATAGTTCGGCTCGACCCTATTTGGACTCCAGAAGCTATATTTCAAGGTTCATTAAACCGAACCAGCTTTGCTTACGACCACACCAGATTCTTTTACCTTATTTTTTCTATTTCTTTTTTCACAAATGGCCATTGCACTATACCCTTCAAGGACACCTCACAACGGAGAAAAAGGCGTAGACGTGCAGCAAGGCCCCGCATTAAGGTTTTTTTAGATTAAGCCCCTGTGTAAACCTTTTTTATCTCTCTTTTTTTGTACTTTCCTAGCATGTAAAATGTCCAAGAAAGATATTGGCATCACTTGTAAATATACGGCTCACCGTACTAAAGTGGAGGTTATAGAAGCAGCTTGGTTCGTATTATGTTTTGTGATTCATGCTCTCACCACCTGCGCTTTTTCCCCAGGTCGGATTGCCACACATGCTTTGATACCAGGGTCTATCACCAGGGGCTGAATTCAGCCCGGTGTAAATTGTAAAGTCCGAACACCTATAGGAGTGTTCGGCGTCGCGAGTTTGGCCTTATATGCATCAGCTCCGAATCATGTCTTCGGTCAATAGTTGGGTTGCTCGGCTCCTGTGCTTACTACCTTACATTCCGCTATATCGGCTAGGGTAGTAAAGGGAGAACTACTGCGATTGTATCCTGGCTAGCCCGGATGAGCACCTCAGTAGATAAAGCCGAAAACTGACTGTCATGATGCAGCGAGAGCTGGTCAACCACCTGATGACTCATCGGAATCTTCGCGATTCCTTCCGTATTAAACAAAGGACCGTTATTCTGGTCACGTATGTAAACGCACCATATTCGGATAACCGCGGACAAGCCAGGAGCTATATAGTAGCCCCACCGTCAAACTCCTATGGCTAAGTGAAAGTGTTAAAGCCCTATAGTCCGATTGCCTAGTTCGCCGCACTAACACCTCCTTAACGGACCAAGACGTTGGGTCAAGTGTGATCAAGTGCTTTTCCGAACACCCCCGCATTATACGCGAGGGGGCTGAAGCCGACGACTGCAAAATTTTAGATTATGTATATAAAAAAGACGGCCGCACAGGAGGCACCAAAACTTTTCGGGCAAAAAGTATAAAAACATAGCCTTAAATATATCATAAAATTGTTATTACAATTTTGATACAATTCACTGGAACATAATATCTTTCGAGCACTGACCCTCTATTAAGCGGGCACCCTCTAGGACATCTTCAAATTAATGTTCTAGCACGTTAAGGTCCTTGCCTTCGGGTGGACTCTGCACTGCAATATCGGTGGCCTTCATCTTCGCCCAGTACATCTTGACACGGGCAAGGGCCATCCGTGCACCTTCTATGCACGTGGACCGCTTCAGAACGTCGATACGCGTCACTGCATTAACAAGTTGCTGCACCAAACCGAAATAACTATTCAGCATGGGCTCAGTTGGACATAGCCGGGCTATGGTGTCCTTCATGGCAGAACCGGACATCTTGTGGAGCTCGGCCCACTGGGCCATCTGTTTGCTCAACAGTGGACGCTTTGGCGTGTCAAATTGTGACCAAAATAGATTCTCTGTCGCATGTCCTTCTTGCGCGTGGAAAAACTGATTTGCATCGGCAGCACTCTTCGGCAGGTCCATAAAGGCACCTGGAGAACTCCAAAGTTGATTAAGCGGCGCATACTTCAGATCGCCAAACTTAGTTTGCAATAAAAAGGGATTACTAGCCGCGATCTCCCCAGCTTGTCGGATCTCCTCCCGAGCTGCTCAAAACTCAGACCAGGCTTCCTTCGCCTCTTGTAAGGCCTTGTCAAGATCGGCCGCTTTGGCTTTGTTATCTTTCTCAAGAACTTGGCATCGGCTAGTGGCATCCTTCAGCTCAAGTGCCATAGTAGATATTCTCTCCTCGCACTGACACCGAGCAGTTTGCTCGGCTTTTAATTCGGTGGCTGCCTTTTTGGAAGCCGCATTACTCATCCTGCTTGCTCCTTGGTCCGGGCAAGTTCCGCCCGAAGGGCTTCAACTGCGGCGGCACTATCTGCAGTTATGCATATACAAATTCTCAGTATCACGCTCATTTTATAATACTAGCATGTACTGAATGCCCCAAAGACATACCCTGCGTCTCATCGAGCCGCCTGTTTAATAAGCGTGATGTCATCATTCGCCACATCAACCTTCTGCTTCAGATGTGTTACCTCGGTAGCTTGGGCAGTCGCCACAGATGTAACAACCTGTGTTTCAATTAGTCAGGTCATTTCTTGGGCATATATTTTTGATCCTCTGATCGCATCCCTTTGGATGTCAACTAGAGTCTCAAGGGCTACTATCTATACATAGGTGCAATTTGCACTTATAATATAATTGAAATTACACTACGTACCTCGAAGCCTCTTAGTAGGCTTGTAAAGGCTTCATTCAATCCGCTTTTCGCGGACCGAACTCTTTCAACCACCGTACCCATCAAGGTACGATGTTCCTCTGAGACGGAGGCATGTGGCAATATGTCCATCAAAGTATCCGGCGCCTCCAGATTCGGAATAGACTGCGTTGTCCCTCTGACATTGGATAGTCGAGGACTTTTGTTGTTCCCTATAGGGGCCGCACACCCAGGACCCTGGGTAGCCGAAGTATTACCTTCGACCCCGGTCTACACTGCCCCTTGTGCCACTCGTTGATCGGGAAAGATCCTCCGAGACGACACCTCAGCGTCATCTGCCTTATCGGGCAGGGAGATCTGTGGAGGCGTCTCGCTCTCCATCATCTCCGGAAGAAGATCCCCCGAAGAGGAGGACTGTCGAGGAGGGCTGCGTGCTGGACTTCAAACATATGTTTAAAATGTTACCCTTACAGCCAGGAAAGAACGGGATATGTGTAAAACACCCAGGTTCACTTACGATTCGGCTAAGGGCCTATATTTATGGGGTGACCGCGTGTCAGTAGCATCCACCGACTGGGATACCTTCCCCCGCTTAGAAGCTTCTCTTTTCGAGTCTTCGGAGGCAGTCATCTTCTTCCCGTGAGCAGAAGGGATGGCAGTTCGCCCTTCCCTTTCGTCTTCAGAAGTGGAAGTTCCAATCTCCATGAACAAATTGCCTGGTGTGCCTCCAGAATGGAGGCCACCTTGGGCCTCTTTGGTCTCCTCCTTATCTTCCCCCGCCGGCACTTGATATGGTGCCGTAGCCAGCATCCTTGTTAACACCGGATCGGCAAAGTCTTCGGGAAGTGGAGGCGAACACCTAATTCTCTCCGCCTTCTTTAGCCAGCCCTGGCCGAGTAGAGTTTTGTCAGTACATTGTTATGAGTAATTCGACTGAACTGTGTTCGGGAGTCAAGTACTTACCGGAGTATCCGGATGATTGCAGTCAAGGCCAAGGTCTTCTATAGTATTCGGCCACTGTTTTCGTGCACCGAAGAATAAATTCCACATTCCTCTGAGAATTGTGCCGGAGAAGTGTTGAAGGGTCCGTGGACCTTCCAGATTGAACTCCCACATACGGAGAGGACGCCGCTGGCACGGAAGGATCCGGCGGATTAGCATTACTTGGATTACATTGGTGAGACCGGTGTCCTTTTTAGTGAGGCTCCGAATGTGACTTTGCAACGTCTACACTTCATCAGTAGATCCCCAGTCCAACCCCTTGTTAATCCACGAGGCAAGCTGTAAAGGAGGGCCAGATCGAAACACGGGTGTAGCTGCCCGCTTTCTACCACGTGGTTCGATAATGTAAAACCACTCCCGTTGCCATAAGTCAGAAGATTCTGCGAAAGAGCCCTTTGGTGAAGGAGAACTGATAAGTTTGCTTATTGAAGCGCCTCGGCACTCCGCTTGTTTCCCATCAATTTTTAAGCCATAAGCCGAAGTGTGGGGAAATCCGGAGGAAGGCCTCGCACGTGATGATGAACGCCGAAATATGAAGGAAGGAGTCTGGAACTAGATCATGGAAATCTAGCCCGTAATAAAACATAAGCCCTCGAACAAAGGGATGGAGATCAAACCCAAGCCCTCGGAGGAAGTGAGAGATGAACACAACCCTCTCATTGGATCTGGGGGTGGGAATAACCTGCCCTTGAGCAGCAAGCCTATGGTGGATTTCATGAAGTGCGGTTCTTTTTTCCTTGTTTTGAGTTTCTGAGAAAAGGAATACCAAAGCGGAGTCCCATTGGCGTGCCAATTTTTGATGATTTTTATGGACCAAAAGAAGCCCCGAGTAAAAGAGTTGGGTCGAGAAGAGTCGGGCTGCCCACGAGGGTGAGGCGCGCCCACCCCGGCGCGCCCCTATCTCGTGGGCGGCTCGGAGACCCCCGATGTGAGACCTACACCAAAAATTCCTATAAATACAGAAACCTCCAGAAAATAACCTAGATCGGGAGTTCCACCGCCGCAAGCCTCTGTGGCCACCAAAAACCAACCAGGACTCTGTTCCGGCACCCTGCCGGAGGGGAGATCCCTCACCGGTGGCCATATTCATCATCCTGGCGCTCTCCATGACGAGGAGGGAGTAGCTCACCCTCGGGGCTAAGGGTATGTACCAGTAGCTATGTGTTTGATCTCTCTCTCTCTCTTTCTCTCTCTCTCTCTCTCTCTTGGGTTCTTGATATGGCACGATCTTGATGTATCGTGAGCTTTGCTATTATAGTTGGATCTTATGATGTTTCTCCCCCTCTACTCTCTTGTAATGGAATGAGTTTTCCCTTTGAAGTTATCTTATCGGATTGAGTCTTTAAGGATTTGAGAACACTTGATGTATGTATTGCATGTGCTTATCTGTGGTGACAATGGGATATCACGTGATCTACTTGATGTATGTTTTGGTGATCAACTTGTAGGTTCAGTGACCTGGTGAACTTATGCATAGGGGTTGGCACACGTTTTCATCTTGACTCTTCGGTAGAAACTTTGGGGCAATCTTTGAAGTTCTTTGTGTTGGTTGAATAGATGAATCTGACATTGTGTGATGCATATCGTATAATCATGCCCACGGATACTTGAGGTGACATTGGAGTATCTAGGTGACATTAGGGTTTTGGTTGATTTGTTTATTAAGGTGTTATTCTAGTACGAACTCTATGATAGATCCAACAGAAAGAATAGCTTCGTGTTATTTTACTACGGACTCTTGAATAGATCGATCAGAAAGGATAACTTTGAGGTGGTTTCATACCCTACAATAATCTCTTCGTTTGTTCTCCGCTATTAGTGACTTTGGAGTGACTCTTTGTTGCATGTTGAGGATAGTTATATGATCGAGTTATGTTATTATTGTTGACTGAACTTGCACTAGTGAAAGTATGAACCCTAGGCCTTGTTTCCTAGCATTGCAATACCGTTTACGCTCACTTTTACCACTTGCTACCTTGCTGTTTTTATATCTTCAGATTACAAAAACCTATATCTACCATCCATATTGCACTTGTATCACCATCTCTTCGCCGAACTACTGCACCTATACAATCACTACAAAAAAGACACATCCGTGACATTTTGGGTCGAACGAATTTTTTTTGTCATACTTATGACACTTCTATGACGATAATTGTGACAAAACCCGGTATCATTATAGATGTGGTGGGCTCCTACTTCTATGACAAACAATCATGACAGAAAATGGGCTTTTCGTCCTGGGCGGGTCGGAGACGCAGCTGCATGACATTCTTTGGGCCGTCCATGACGGAAAAAACCATGGTAGAAGCAAGGGCGAGGAAAATTTCAGGGAGTTCCCGGTTACGGTGGGTGGTCGGGGGCCGAGTGATGCGCGTTTCTCGACGTGCGTCTGTGGCGTGTGTGTAGGCGTTGGCTCTAATCGAACCGAGCGAGGCATTGGGCTCTAATGAACCAGCGATTACCTTTGCGAGCTACACGTTACTTAACCCGAGCAATCGATCGATGGCTGTTAACTGAACCCGATCGAGCGATTCCTTTGCTACTGCTACTAACGGAAGTCGATCGATGCTACCTCTGGATGAACAGTGAGCGTTGCGGGGGGGAGGGTTTGGATGAACAGTGTCACACCCTAGCTAGTTCATGCATTAGAGTGTTGCATCATGTCTAATTTTTTTCAACGAAACACGAAATGGGATTGCGGAACCCCGACCCCTCTGAAACAAACTAGGGTTTACTAAAAATATTTTCGATGAACACGAAATGCCCTTCTAAAATGTCCATCATTTTTGTCTTGGTTGAGCCTCGCCAACATGGTGCACATTTTCCCGTGTCATCCTAAGGTCTTTGAATTAAATCATAAGTATTTGAATTTGGGCATTTAAAATCTATAAAATATTTCAAATGTCCAAATACTCCCAAACTAAAATGTTTCATGTTGGTAATATTCCAACATTGGACCAGAGTAGTTTGGTGAATTTTAGAACTTTTAGGTATTTTAAATAATTCAACAAAGTTCTGAAAAATAGAAAAAAAACAATGAAAGGAAAAGCTTACTGGCGCCACCACGCCCACTAGCCACCCCACTGGCGGCCAGCCAAAGATCGCCAATGAAGCTGCTTGTCGACCCAGCGGGAGGCAGTGCTCGACGGCGAGCACCGCATGGGTGCCACGACCTGCTCGCCGTCTCGCCACCTCCCTCGTCTTGCCACGCGAGGATCGCTCCTCGCTCTCTCCCGCACCCCGGACACCCTCTCCTCTCGGCTCGCCTCCCTCGCGCTCCCCAGCCATGGCAGCGACGCCGTCGTCGCCAAGACCGCAGCCGTAGCAGCGCTCTCCGTCGACCCCACGCCGCGCCACCGTGTCCAGAGCTCCGCCGCCGTCGACTCCTTGAGCTAGCCGAGCCCCGAAGGCTTCGCGTGCTCAAGACGCCGCACCAGCCTCGCCCGAGTCCGCCGCGGAGATCCCTTCAACGCCGTCGCCGCCTCGGCTCGTCCCGACCCGCGGTGGCCTCTACGTGAGCTCTGTGAGCTCGGCTACCTTCCCCACTCTCTCTCTCGCTCCGTGCACCACAGCGGCGCCGACGAGATCACCCAGACGCGCCGCCGCGGACCTCGTCGCCGGCGTGCTCCGGCCATCTTAAGCCACCCCACCATGTCCATCGCGTTCACCACAGCGTTGGAGCTAATCGCAGACTCCCGCACCTCACCGCACACCCAAAGACGAGTTCGTTTTCAACCGAGCTCGGTGGCGCCAAAATCGCCGCCGGCGTAACTCCGCCACCGAGCCCAACCACCACCACCAATAGACGCGGCTCACCCTCAGCAACCCGTAGATGCCTTCCGCCGCCCATTTGGTCGCCGAAATGGCAAAAACCACTTTTGCCGCCGCGTCGGGCTCGCCGCCGGCTAAACGCCGGTGGGTTTGACCCTGGCTTTGACCACGGGTGGGCCCAGTTTGACCCCCTGGGTCTATGACATGTGGGCCCAGCCCTGTTAATTAACCTAGTTTAGTTTTAATTAAATTCTAGCTAAATTAATCCCACTGACATGCGGGACCCACTGGTCAGTTTGACCTGACCAGCCCGTTGACCACTGACGTCATCATGACACAGTCTTGTGTGATAACTTAATTCTTGGAATTATTTTTACACAGGAAATTCCAGAAAATGTTTCAAACTTCAAAAATTCATAGAAAATAATCTGTAACTCCAAATGAAACAAATTATATATGAAAAATGATCAGAAAAATTCAATCTATCCATCTGTACAGGTTTCATGCATGTTTACAGAAGCTAACCTACTGTTTTACACAGAACAAGATATAACACTTTTAATGATCATATATGAGTTTGGAAATTGCATCTTTGGTTCAAAATGCTCCAAACCCATTTGGTCTTAGTTGCATTAGCCCAACACACTCATTTGCCATGTCTCATTGCATGCATCATATTGTTGCATCTTGTTTGGTAATCTTTGTGTATCGGTGTTCTCTGCGGCGAGTTACGCTTTCGAGGAGTACCGTGATAACCCGACGAAGAGCAATACCGTGCACCGACCCGTCGAGCAAGCAACCAACCATTTGATCATATCGATAAAATCCCATGTTCTTGCTCCTGCTCTCGTTCTTGCATTAAGACAACGCGATTCAAGCTGCTGTGTGTCTGCGGTAGTTGAACCCATTTCCTCTGCATGACTGTCATTGCCACGATAACTAGATGAAACCCACTAGCATGTGTAGGAGTTGATTGAGCCATATGATTGTGTTGTTCCTACCTTGCTATGCCTGCTATGCTTAGAGTTGTGTCAGGTCTGGTTCATCTGGGTGATGGCTAGAGTGAAATGATCGAGTCGGTGTGAGAGTAAGGTGTTGAACACGATTTGGTAAAGGTATCGATGAGAGGCCATGTAGGAGTACATGGTGGGTTGTTTCATTGAGGCCGTCCTTAAGCCTTGAGATCTGTATCGTGATTTAAGAATCAGCTACTACCATACATTGGGCCTGAAATATGACCCGCTCGACTTCTTATTCACGCTAGTCCTCTGTCCGAGAGTCGCAAGTAGTTTCGGTGTTTGTAGCCTCTTGGAGGCCGTGGACAGCGTGACCGTAGGGGTGGGCTGTGATCACGGTAGGTACGTGGCACGGTGTACGGATGCCCGTTTGGTATCTCGGGAACCCTGTTCACATCGTTTGGGGCTGTGAGCGAAACTTGGTAGGAACTCCTCATAGATGGAACCCAAATAGGCGATAAACTGGACTAGAGACTTGAGTGTCTAGGTAGGTCGTGGTCTACACCCACGTCGGCTTTAAGCTTGAAGTCTGCCGAGCACATGTCGTGTGCAGGCGCTAAGTGGTGGAAACATGTATGAAGAAGTACACCCCGCAGGTTAACATCATCTATTGAATAGCGTCATGATAAGGACTACTTGGTTGCCTATACGGTTCATAGACAAGTAAATGGATACTACTAAAAGCCTCAAGATAAGCGTGAGTACCGAGGATGGCTCTTAGTAGGAGGACGGAGGTGGATCCTCGGTGGTGTATTGAAGTGATGAGTAGTGGACTCGAGTCATAAAACCATTTCAAGTTGGTGTCTCATAGGATAGCTTAGCCATGAGTCAAAGCTGGCTTCTTTGCAATAACCACTCCAACCCTTCTTGATAATATGCATGTATGTAGGATCTGTTGTAAGTCTTCTTTGAGTACCTTTGTACTCATGTTGCTTTAATTTACATTTTTAGGAAGATGCCACAAACCCTTCCGACGGGTTCTTCGTGAGACGTTGACATCGATGAGTAGACTAAGGCCGGTGGTGATCTGAGCAAGTGAAGGACCATGTAGTATAGCTAGGCTTACCCAAGCCTCTTTTATTTTACTAGTTATGCGTACTCGGACAAAACACTTCATTGTGGCTTGTATGCTTGTATGACTTGTATGTGGGTCGTGTGACCCGTACTTGTGTGTATGATATGTATGGCTCTCGAGCCTTTAAATAAAATACTTGTGTCATAGAGTCATGTTGTGATGCCTTGTTGTATTTGCACATATCGAGCATATTGTGTGTATGATTGAAATGCTTGGTATGTGTGGGATCGACTATCTAGTTGTTTATCTTTAGTAGCCTCTCTTACGGAAATGTCTCCTAGTGTCTCCTTTGAGCCATGGTAGTTTGCTCTTGCTCCGGAACACTTAGGCTGGCGGCATGTGTCCTTCTTCGTTCTGTGTCATCCCGGGAAATGTCACGCATTGAGTACGGAGTCTGTTAGCCCTTCTGACCGGTTCATCGAGTCTGCTAGCCCAGTGCTACAGCCCGAAACTTACTTGCTTGTTGGCCGACACGTTCGATCTTTGGGTCATGGATGCTGTCCTGTAAGTCTGTGCCACTTTGGGTTTACGACTAGTCATGTCGGCCGGGCTCCTTATCATATGGATGCTAGCGACACTATCATATCGTGTGCCAAAAGGCTAAACGGTCCCGGGCTAAGGTAAGGTGGCACCGTTGGGATACCGTGCGTGAGGCCGCAAAGTGATATGATGTGTTCTGAGCTAGATCGATGTGACATTGAGTCGGGGTCTGACAGCGTTAGCATCGAGCCGGATTGCTGTAGGTTCTCCAAGCCAAACCGGTCGATGTTGAGTCTAGAAATGCTTTAGTTATATGTAGGGGAATTGATTGTGGGATGGTACGTAAGGCTCTTTTTACTCCTTTATCTCATGATATTCTGATCTGAGTCAGTCCATTCTTCCATCGGGGGTTAAGGATTAGGATCTCTTCTCTCTACTAGGCTCACGTGTTACTAATCAGTAGTACCTTGTAGGTTTGATGGTTACAAGCCTAGTCCAGTTTTTACTATCCTGTATTGTTACTAATTGGACCCAGAACCTTGATATGATATTGTTGAGTGGCTATGCAATTCTTTGTATAATGTCTCAAATCCTTTTGAGCACTTACAGTCGTTATGCTGTCCAAATTCTGCCAGAATTTCTAATGTCTTTGCATTACGGTTATGCTTCCAGATGGCCACTAGTGACCAAAATCAAGTGGTTAAATCGACCAGATGCATTGGTGTGACGGTCATACAGCCATGCTAGTCCGGGTTATGATCGAAGCGGGATACCGTTGGTACCCGAATACGATTGAAGAGCGATGTCGAGACTTTAATCAAAGCCGATATCTACGACTTTGTCCGGTGTTTCCCTCTTATCTGGTTCCACCGAGGCCCTTCACAGCTCCTATGGGCTTGGTGTTACTATTGATATGGCGGTGCAAGATCTGCATATTCTATGATGACCATTATGCGAGTCAGACCGCTCGCTTGCAACACGAATTCCGGTATATGCCGGGTTCACTTCATGGGCGTTTGGTTATCTTGAGCCATCTATCTTGATTCGATCGGGAGGATTCACTAACTCGTACTACCGCCGAGCTGCTCGAGGACAAGGACCGAGAGAGTCGGGCCTTGAGGATGGAGCTCTCAACGCCCGTCTTGATCACTTTGGGCCACCTTGACTTCGTTTTGCCATTTGTCCAAGCCGGATATATGGATATGAGAGATCTGTATCCTGTTAGGTCTGCTCTGCCGGATATGATGGACTGGCGTGATGTGGGGGGCATCACCCCACCTCGTGGTCCTCGCAGGCCACCGTTCGTCGGTCCAAGACCTCACCCTTGCCCTTATGGTCCACAGGCTCCTCAGGACCGTCTGTTTCCGGACGAGCACGTTGAACTTCCAGGTTACGGAGGAGACTTCTATGAGAACTACTACGGAGACGTCTGAGTTAGTAGTAGTCCCACTAGTATTGTAATAGTTGTATTCCCACCGTCCTGCGTGACTCGTGGAATACGACTTAGTGTGTACTAATTCCGGAGGTGTAAGAAAAATAATGTATAGGAGCTTGGTGTGCCTCCGGCGAGATGTAATCTTCCTTTCACCGTAGTAGTACTTTGTTTGGTCCTGTACTAAACCTTGTATGGTGTGTATGACGATGGAATAAAGAAGCAGTTTCTGCATCTACCGTGTCATACGGATGATCATCTTGCATTCCAAGTTATCTATTACATTCTACATTTCTATGTCAGAATCTTGCCATCCTGGACTAAATCCTTGTCTTGTTTTCCTAGGATGGTTAACACCATAATAACCTGCTCCGCCAGAGCAGCCGAAGGCAGCGGAGTTGGAGAAGCGAACCTGCCTCACCCTCCTTCTCGGCCGGGTTATCCGAGGTCGAGAGAAACAAACGGAGACCAACCGTTTGCTAGGCGTATCGAGCGAACACAGCCCATCATCGAGAAATAACTTGGTGTCACTCGGTGACTTCGTCAAGTTACACCCACCTACCTTTCACCACTCCGTCGAGCCTCTCGACGCCGATGATCGGCCGCGGCATTACTCACAAGCTGCGTTCAGACTTGGTAGCTGAGGTCGACAAGGTCACCTTTGCTGCATATCATCTTGAAGGCCCCGCCGATCTCGTGGGAGAACTATATGGCTATCGCTTGATTGGCCATGTCACTACTTGGGCAGAATTCAGCGAGGCTTTCATGAACACCACATTCCGGAGGGTCTCATGGATCGTAAGCGTGAGGAGTTCGCAATTTCACCCAAGGTCGTCTCTCCGTGGGCGCCACTGCAGAGAGTTCGGTAACCTCGCACGCTATGCAATCAAGAGGTCTCCATCGACGCCAAGAAGCAGCAAGGTTCCGCAGGGACTTAGCCCCGAACTTCGCCGAGATCTCCGTCGCATGAGTGCACCTCTTTCCGAAGCTTGTTAACAAAGCCATCGGTGCTGAAACTGGTCGACCGATTTGAAGCAACACGCAAGCATGGCCGTGATATGGGTTCCTCATCCGGTCTTTGGACCACGAAGCGCCGTGTGTGGGTGCCTATCTCGCCTCGCCACCCAGATTCACACCGAGGCCATCCTTTCAGCGCCTCGCCCGATTCAGAAGTATGCACCAGCTAAGCCCTATGGTGGGCCAACCAACAATACTCCTCACGCGCCAGCCCGTGGCGTGCTTCAAATGCGGGAGTCGAGCCACTACATGCGCGATCGTCCTCGGACCAACCCCAACCAGCACGCAAAAGCTGTTGGTCGTGGCAAGCCAGCCAGAAAGGTGTTCTATGCCGCCGCCACCGCTGCGTGGCCATGTTAATTGTGTCTCGGTGAAGAGGCCCAAGAGGATCCCAACGTCGTGCTCGATGCGCTTCTTGTTAATTGCCACCCGGCATCGTTCTTTTCGATCTTGGAGCATCTCATTCATTCATATCCAAAGCTATGCTCGCTTGCACAACACTACATTCAATGATATGCCCACCTCCATGGTAATTCAAACACGGGATCCAAATGGCAAACTTCTAGAGTAAGCCATGGAAATGAAATTCAGGTCGACAGACTTGTCTTCCTTGCATCGTTGATAGCTCTCAAATCTTGGATATAAATATCATCTTGGGTATGGGTGGATGTCAGCCCATCATGCCAAGATTGATTGTTTCTCTAGGACTGTTCAACTTACGCACCCTCGGGAAAGATAGTCAATGTCTTGACCCGAATATCCAAGCGCCAACTATATTCTCTTAATGCTAGTCCATTGCGGACCTCGAAGGCGTTCGGTAGTCCGTGACTTCCGGATGTCTTTCAGAAGAATTGCCGGTGTTCCACGGCGGAGATGTTGAATTCGTGATAGATCTCATTCCAGGAACCGTCCCAATTTCTAGAAGACCCTATAAGATGGCACCCCTAGAACTAGCCGAACTTAAGAAACAACTCGATGAAGCCTTGAAAAAGGGTTTCATTCGTCCTAGTTCATCTCCTTGGGCTTGCCCCGTCCTCTTCGTCAAGAAGAAGGATGGTACGGATCGGATGGTTGTAGATTATCGACCCGTCAACCTGGTCACAATTAAGAACAAGTATCCGCTCCCCAGGATCAACGATCTGTATGATCAGCTCGCAGGATCCTCAGTCTTCTCTAAGATGCATTTGAGGTTAGGCTACCATCAAATCAAAATCCGAAACGGGGACATTCCCAAAACGGCCTTTGTTACTCGTTACGGCCAATACGAGTACACCGTCATGTCCTTCGGTCTAACCAATGCTCCAGCCACCTTTTCCCGGTTAATGAACTCAATCTTCATGGAGTATTTGGATAAATTCGTCGTGGTTTACCTCGATGATATACTCATCTACTCTAAGAATGAGGAAGAACATGCCGAACATCTAAGGCTAGTGTTGATGAAACTTCGAGAGCATCGCCTTTATGCCAAGTTTTCCAAATGCGAATTTTGGCTGCCAGAAGTGACCTATCTAGGACATGTAATTTCTGGTAAAGGTATTGCTGTCAACCCCGAGCGAGTTCAAGCCGTCCTTAATTGGACTCCACCTGAGTCGGTCAAGCAAGTTCGGAGTTTCCTTGGCTTAGCGAGTTATTGTCGCCGCTTTGTCGAGAACTTCTCCAAAGTTGCTAAACCTCTAACCGAACTCCTCAAGAAGGATAAAAAGTTCGAGTGGACTCCACAATGTGAGCACAGTTTCTGTGAACTGAAAAGGCGTTTAACTTCGCTCCCGTCTTTGGTACCACCAGATTTCTCTAAGGACTTTGTTATCTATTGCGACGCCTCGCGACAAGGACTAGGCTGTATTCTCATGCAAGATCGACACGTAATTGCTTATGCTTCACGGCAATTACACCCACATGAGGAAAACTATCCTACTCATGATCTAGAGCTTGCGGTTGTAGTCCATGCACTCAAAACACGGCGACATTACCTTCTTGGTAATCGTTGCGAAATCTACACCGATCACCAAAGTCTGAAGTACATATTCACCCAACCAGATTTGAATCTCAGGCAAAGACGTTGGGTTGAGTTGATCACAGATTTCGACTTAGGAATAACTTATACCCCAGGAAAAGCCAACGTCATGGCTGATGCGCTAAGTCGTAAGTCCTATTGCAACAACCTAATGTTGCAACAAAATCAACCACTTCTCCACGAGGAATTTCGGAAGCTTAACCTTCACATTGTTCCTCGAGGGTTCCTTTCCACCTTGGTGGCGAAACCTACTCTTATGGATCAAGTCATCGCTGCCCAAAAACGAGATAAAGGAATATCCCGGATTAAGGAGAACATTGCTAGCGGAGATGCTAAATGTTTCTCTATAAATGATCATGGTGTTGTATATTTTGAGAACCGTCTAGTGGTTCCCAAGAATCAGCACATACGGCAGCTGATCCTTAAGGAGGCTCATGACTCTCCTCTCACCATTCATCCCGTAGCACTAAAATGTATCGGGACCTCGCCAGAGGTTCGGTGGACTAGGATGAAGAGAGACATTGCTCAATTTGTTGCTAAGCTGCGGCGTGCGTAAAGGTAAAAGCAGAGCATCAACGGCTCTTGGCACCCTTCAACCTTTAGCTATTCCGAATGGAAATGGGATAAAATCAAGTATGGATTTCATCTTTGGTTTTCCCAGGACCAAGAGAGGGAATAATGCTATCTTTGTAGATTATCGACCGCCTCTCCAAAGTAGCTCATTTCTTACATTGGAGAGTATAACCGCTAGTCACTAGCGACTTGTACATCTCCGAATAGTATCTCTTCATGGTGTTCCATTGAAATTAACTCGGATCGAGGAAGTCTCTTCACCTCTCGATTTTGGGAAAGTTTCCAAAACGCTATGGGAACCCATCTTTCCTTTAGCTTTGCTTTTCACCCTCAATCGAGTGGTCAAGTAGAACGCGTCAACCAAATCCTAGAAGACATGCTTGAGCTTCATCATCTCTTTCGAATGGATTGGGAGAAATGCCTTCCATTTGCCGAATTTGCTTATAATAACAGCTATCAATCTAGCTTGGGCAAAGCACCTTTTGAAGTTCTCTATGGACGAAGGTGTCGAACACCTCTTAACTAGTCAGAAACCGGGGAAAGACAATTCTTTGGCCCGGATATGATCCAGGAAGCAGAAGAGCAAGTTCGCATCGTTCGTGAAAAGTTGAAAACAGCCCAATCTCGTCAAAAGAGTCAATATGACCGAAAACATAAGGCTATGACTTACGAGGTTGACGAGAAGGCTTACCTTCGGGTTACTCCTTTGAAGGGAACCCATCGATTCGGTATCAAAGGTAAATTGGCTCCTCGCTACATTGGACCCTTTCGCATTCTTGCCAAACGAGGAGAAGTTGCCTACCAATTGGAACTACCTCCGCATCTCTCCAAAGTCCACGACGTCTTCCACGTTTCTCAACTCAGGCGTTGCTTCTCGGATCCTATCCGTGGAGTGGACCACGAAACACTTGATCTTCAAGATAATCTCACATATCGAGAATACCCCGTTCGTATCCTCGATCAAGCCGAGCGTACCACTCGACGGCATAATATCAAGTTTCTCAAGGTTCAATGGTCGCACCATTCGAGAAGGAAGCTACAGGAAAGGGAGGATCGTCTTCGACTTGAGTACCCCGCCTCTTTCCGGAGGAACCTAAATCTCGGACGAGATTCTTTTGAGTGGGGTGAGTTGTCACACCTAGCTAGTTCATGCATTAGAGTGTTGCATCATGTCTAAATTTTTTCAATGAAACACGAAAAGGATTGCGTAACCCCGACCCCTCTGAAACAAACTAGGGTTTACTAAAAATATTTTCGATGAACCTGAAATGCCCTTCTAAAATGTCCATCATTTTTGTCTTGGTTCAGAGCCTCTGCCAACAGTGGTGCACATCTTCCCAGGTCATCCTAAGGTCTTTGAATTAAATCATAAGTATTTGAATTTGGGCATTTAAAATCTATAAAATATTTCAAATGTCCAAATACTCCCAAACTAAAATGTTTCATGTTGGTAATATTCCAACATTGGACCAGGAGTAGTTTGGTGAATTTTAGAACTTTTTAGGTATTTTAAATAATTCAACAAAGTTACAGAAAAATAGAAAAAGAAAACAACAGAAAGGAAAAGCTTACCTGGCGCCACCACCGGCCCACTAGCCAGCCCACTGGCCGCCCAGCCAAAGGCAAGGCCAATGAAGCCGCTTGTCGACCAGCGAGCGGCAGTGTGCTCGACGGCGAGCACCGCATGGGTGCCACGCACTGCCGCCGTGCCTCGCCACCTCCTCGTCTTGCCACGACAGGATCGCTCCCTCGCTCTCCCGCACCCCGGACACCCCTCTCCTCTCGGCTCGCCTCCTCGCGCTCCCGGCCATGGCCGACGCCACTGTCGCCAAGACCGCAGCCAGAGCGTAAGCGCTCTCCGTCGACCCCATGCGCGCGCCACCGTGTCCAGAGCTCGCCGCCGTCGACTCTTCGAGCTAGCCGAGCCCCGAAGCGCCGCGTGCTCAAGACGCCGCACCAGCCTCGCCCGAGTCCGCCGCCGGAGATCCCTTCAACGCCGTCGCCACCTCGGCTCGTCCCGACCCCGCCGGTGGTTTCTACGTGAGCTCTGTGAGCTCAGCTACCTTCCCCCTCTCTCTCTCGCTCCGTGCACCACAATGAGCGCCACGAGATCGCCCCAGACGCACCGCCGCGGACCTCGTCGCCGACGCGCTCCCGCCATCTTCCGCCACCCACCATGTCCATCGCGTTCACCACGACGCGTTGGAGCTAACTCACAGACTCTCGCACCTCACCGCACACCCCAAAGACGAGTTCGTTTTAACCGAGCTCGGTGGCCGCCAAAATCGCCCGGCGCCAACTCCGCCACCCCGAGCCCAACCACCACCACCAATAGACGCGGCCACCTCAAGAACGTAGATGCCTTCCGCCGCCCATTTGGTCGCCGAAATGGCAAAACCACTTCGCCGCGCGCGTCGCTTTCGCCCGTGGCTAAACGCCGGTGGGTTTGACACGGCTTTGACCACGGGTGGGCCCGGTTTGACCCCGGTGCGTGACATGTGGGCCCGACCACATTAATTAACCTAGTTTAGTTTTAATTAAATTCTAACTAAACTAATCCCATCGACATCACGGGACCCACTGGTCAGTTTGACCTGACCAGCCCGTTGACCACCGACGTCATCATGACACAGTCTTGTGTGATAACTTAATTTCTTTGGAATTATTTTTACACAGAAATTCGTAAAATGTTTCAAACTTCAAAATTCATAGAAAATAATCAGTAACTCCAAATGAAACAAATTATATATGAAAAATGATCAGAAAAATTCAATCTATCCATCTGTACAGGTTTCATGCATGTTTACAGAAGCTAACCTACTGTTTTACACAGAACAAGATATAACACTTTAAATGATCATATATGAGTTTGGAAATTGCATCTTTGGTTCAAAATGCTCCAAACCCATTTGGTCTTAGTTGCATTAGCCCAACACACTCATTTTGCCATGTCTCATTGCATGCATCATATTGTTGCATCTTGTTTGGTAATGCTGTGTATCGGTGTTCTCTGCGGCGAGTTACGCTCGAGGAGTACCGTGATAACCCCGACGAAGAGCAATACCCGTGCACCGACCCGTCAGGCAAGCAACCAACCATTTGATCATCTCTACTCCTAATGGACCAATTGGTTGAATAGTCCCCCCAACTTTCAACCGGTTTATTTTCAACCGGTTTATTTTCGTCTCCCACCACCACCACCCCTCCACGGTCCTTTTTCCCACCCGGTTTTTCCCTCTCTATCTCTCCGATCTCTGTCTCTCAGCCTCGTCTCTTCTAGGGTTCCCCGTCTGCGCCGCCTCCCGCCTTCCTCCGCCCGCCTGCGACCTCTTTCTCTCCTCGTCTCCGCTCCACCGCCGCCCCATCTCCCGCTCCGCCGCCGCCCCTCTGCTCCACCGCCCGACCTCTTCTTCGAGCGCGACGGCAGGAGCAACTCCACCTCTCCATTCCCCCACGTGATAACACTCCAGACCCCCACCCCATGCCCGGCCGCCGCTAGGGTTTCGGGAAGGAGATGATGAGCAGAGCGGTCAAATCTGTGGCGGACGGTGCCTCCCCAAGCTCCCGTCGGGGCGAGGCGCTGGAGGCCGCCACCCTCCCCTCACGTGCGTCGCGGTTCTGGATCGGCCGCTGGCATGCTTGAGGTGTAGCCTTTCCCCTTCCCCTATCTCTTCTCTCTCTCACTCCTACCATCCTGGTTTCCTGAGTTCCGGCTGCTTGCGGAGTGGGCATGGATGGAGCGGTGTTGGGCTCCAAGGGAAGAGTGGATCGTCCGCCGGCATGCTCGCCGCCGTGCCATCCGTGTTCCTCCAACGATGGCCTGTATCGCCCACGTCCAGGTCCTCCAGATCCTAATTATGCTATGGCATCTGATTTTGCACATATTAGGTACCAAAGTTGATTTTGTACACTGTTGTTGCTGAGATCGCTACCCTTATCCTTAGTTTTTGCAGGTAGAAAATTAAGGGAAATCAAAGTCAGAAGAACTGAAGATTCTATGCACTCTGTATACAAGAAGTAAAAGCTGCCTATTCCTACAACAAGTATGCATATGAGCATATCACATACGGATAAGGATCCACGAGTGGGTATTACTTTCAGAACGTTTGTTAGAATCATTCTTTATACGAACTTGATTGTACTTTCAGCCACAGAGCTGCAAATTTCGTGGGTTAATGCATGATATGATAGCATAATATAATCTGGAGGACCTTCAGACTTGGCTCTTTGCAGGGGTGAAGGCTGTGAAGTGGTTTGCCGCAGATTCAGAGGCCATTTTTCTTACCAATTTGTACATGCTCTACAGTTCAGAGCTGGTTTTTATTTCTCCTTAAAGAAATCCGGTTTAATTTACTGCTGGTTTTTTGCTTTATCTTCTTTAGCTCATATTCTTCTATAACATGGTGCTTTTTTATCTCATGAACGTAAGCAGCACGCATCGCAGTGCTCGACAGTGACAAGCAGGTTCTGCAGGGTACCATGGTGCTATGTGTCAATGGCTTAAAATTGCAGTCAGGAGGATGTTGTCGGGCCTCCTGGGACGGATATATCCTACTAAGTGAAAATTGCCGCGGCGGAGACTGACTTTACTTCTTCTTCAGGTGTTCTATTCTATTTAGTTAAATTAATTGAAGGTGACCTAATTGAAGCATTTGTTTCTCATGATCAGATTGGCCGATGATACAACATGCACTCCAACCTGGCTTGGCAATGTACATTAAAATGTATCATTCTGCAGTATGAAAGGTAAGGGAGAAAATCTGAGAGCCTTGCATAATTTTAGTACTAAATCAGGTGTCCCTGGTTTTGTTAGCATCAGGACATGTTGACCTAATTGTCCATGGTTACACTCATCTTCAAACGGCACAACTTGTTTTGCTGCACATCTTCTCTTACCATATGATGAAAACAGGCATTCTATGTTCCATCCCTTTCTTATTTCACACTGCATTAACAATGTTTTTTCAGTATGTGGATTTGCCTAACTTTGCCTTATTGATTATTGATTTTGTTACTGATGTGTACACAAACCCTGCCTAATTAATTTAGTCTACTATATCTAACCATATGAAATCTGAAAGTTGATTCGGACTACTTGCCTGGTGGTGTGGTACATTACCTTTGTTTTTTTAACTATGAGAGCAGAACGACGGCGCCGACGTGGATGACTCGGAGCTCAACCTTGTCAAGGGCCGCGAGCAGCGGTGACTTTCTTTTCCACGAGAAGATGGCCAAGGGCTCCATCAGCCACTTTGTCGTCGCCGTCGAAGAGTCCAAGCTCCGCATCGGTTGTATTGGTGCCAATCAGATGCTAATCTGAATCCTTGTCCAATTTCAAGTGGCCTATAAAAGAACCAGGGTTGAATGCACATTACCATCTTGTTATCCCCTTGCTTTGGATGGTCATACTTTACACTGCCCTTGCCTAGATAATTGTGCCATGAATACGCTTGGTGATGGACCAAGTGTGCCTAACTATCTATTAAGTAACCCTTGATTTTTCTTCTGACTGAACACATAGATGTTTACCGTAGCTGCATGTCAGCATATCTTCCTCAATCAAAGTTGAGCATGTGGGCATTTTACTGGAGTGTGTTCCTGAATATGTTTTTCTGAAAAAAGCATTGATGGCAATTTATAGTCATGTGTGAACACAAACAATTGTATTATGCTTTTTCCTATAACTTGAACGGAAACAAATGTATTATGCTTTTTCCTGATAGGTTGCAAGCCTGCAGTGTTATTCTTGCACAACATTGGCCATGCTCCTCCAAATTGATAACAATTTTTTTTGGTTCTCATTTCTTATATGCAATAATATCACTTGTTGGGCATAAATGCTGTATTTGAATGCTCTAGGATCTAGCTGTTTGGAGTTATATATTGGATAGTATATTATTACCTGTTCGAACCATTTTGAAATTGAGTAGATAGAAAGTCCATAGATTCGGGGTCGACCATTTCCTCAGAGAAGTCCATAGGTTGCATGGTGCTAAACACGGATCGATGATTCTGTCATGGGTTCCTCAGAGAAGATGGCACAACTGAATACAGAGATCCGTCTGTTGAAGACGCTAAGGCACAAGAACATTCAGAAGTTGTTTGCCTCATGGATTGATGAGGATAAGAAGACAGTTAACATCATCACAGTGCTCTGCACATCCGGCAGTTTGAGGCAGTATGTACCTTTTCTTTAGCTCCACCAGTCCGCCTCGTTAAGTAATGCTTTGCCTGATTCAGTTATGGATTACCCTTTCCGTTTATAAGTTGATGTACTTTATTGAATTGGTTTCTTAGTAACCAACCATGCTGGAGTTTGCTGTTGTGTGGAGAAAGTTTGATTGAAATTTAACCACGCATAGAGTTCACTCTTATCGCCCTTTCATTCAGTACATTCTGATCATTGCAATTTGGAATGATAACCAGGTTCCGTAAGAAGCACAATAAAGTCGGTATGTAGGCTATGAGAGGATGGGCAATACAGATATTGACAGGGCTGGAATATCTAGGCAGTCAGGAACCAGCCATTATTCATAGGGATTTAAAGTGTGACAACATATTCATAAACGGTCATGATGGACAAGTGAAGATTGGCGACTTTGGTTTGGCGATATTTTTGCATCAACGGAAAATGAGAAGTATCAAAGGTGTGTGGAATTGTGTTTTTCTAACAGCTACAGATGTGTGAAATATATACATATATTTTGTTTACTGTAGATTTACTCTTAATTATACGACACGCTCATAGCGTACTTTGTCTTAGAAATAACATTTTTAGGAAGGCTTGTACTAACAAGAGTTGTGTCATCAAAATGCAGGCACATTAGAGTTTATGGCACCAGAACTCTTCACTGGGAATTACAACAAGTTGGTGGATATATATTCATTTGGGATGTGCATGCTTGAAATGGTGACATGTGAATATCCATACAGTGAATGCGAAGGCAAGCCATGGATATACAAGAAAATTTCTGAAGTAAGTTCTTTGGGGTCCACAAAGTACCCATCCTTTTTGAAAAATTATCTATCAAACAGCAACTGATTTTCGTCCAATGCTTTTTTATATAGGGTATAAAACCAGCTGTGCTTTCCAAGGTTGAAGATGCAGAAGTAAGAGGTTTCATAGAAGTCTGTTTGGCTCCGCAGCTGAAAGGCTTTGTGCAAGTGAGCTCTTGAAGAACTGTTTCCTCCAAAAAGACAAGCCTATCCCGGCGCCTCCTATTTCAGTCTCCCTGGTCTCGAGTGTGACTAAATATGGGTGGCACTATGCCAGTTTCATGCTATGGAAGGGTGAATTCTCACTAAAAGGCGACATGCATGTCACCGACCATGTTAATTTATCGCTAAGATTTCCTGATCCCAGTGGTAAGTAGAGCACCCAAGAAACCTCTTTTCGACGAACTTGACACTTCATCCTACACTGACACGTCAAATTGTTTCAGGTTGTTTTAAGAATGCCGAGTTCCCGTTCAATGTGGACCAAGATACCAGCCTTTCTGTGGCTCTGGAAATGGTCGACACTTTTGGATGGTGGCGGCGGCGGCGGCGGCAGAGGCTATGGCTCGATAGCGAGACGAGTCTGTTGAGAATAGCCAGCGACGGGCTCTTTTCTTTCGCTTGCTCTGTTTTAAAAAAAGAGGTTCGGGGTTCTTTTTTTTATACAGAGAATTTACCACAGTATTGGAAATACTCTGGTTTTGATACTACAGTTTTTAGTGCTAACCAAATAGGTCACTGTAAATAAAACCTTGGAAAGTAAAAAAACTGCAATATTCTAAGAATACTTAAAAAATACTTTGCTATCAAACAGGGCCTCAAAGTAATTAAAACCATGGTAATCCTAAAACTGTAGTATTTCCAGAATACTTAGAAAATACAAAGCTATCAAACAGGGCCTGAATCATCAATTGAGGTGGTAGTATGAGATTTAAAAAATCTGACAGTGTAGGAGATATCTAACTCCATGCAATGTTCAATGGATGTTCTGCGAATTGCTCGCAAGCCATGAAAATTGGGGTTTAACACATCATATATATTGTCTGACACACTCATGATCTGGTGATAGTTTTAATTGCCTTGATCTTTGTTTTGTAGTACAGATAAGAATAGCTTCAATGACAGCATCTCGAATCATCAAGTTGTGTGAGTTCCCTCTTGAGTGGGTGTTGTATTTTAGCAGGCCTCTATTTGAAATAGTTGAGAGCCATTTTTGTTATTTCTATATGGGTGCACACAAAATTATACCTTCCGAGAAGATTAATGTGCTCATGATTTACCTTCTGAAAAAGGGAGCTTGTGATCCATCTGCGCGCAATGAGCTGGAGATGGGGGGGGGCACAAAAGGACACTAAGCCACCCCAGATTGTCACGACACAGTGGTGCCACTGTGTGCGCATCAACATGAGGAGTTGATGCAACTGCAACACAGGGCGGCAGTGGTATGACGACTTCAACACGAGTCCTGGTGAGAAGAACGCGGGAGCTAGGATATAGAGCCAGATACTGATCCTACATGGAATTTCTATGTAAAAATTACTAATAGTGGAGAAGCGCACCACTTGATGTCCTGAGCCTTCGCACAGCCAGCAAGTGCTTTGGCTGGGCTTGTGTTGGATGGTAGAAAGTTTTGACTCAGGTTGTTGTTTGTTCATTTGGCATGACTACTTGTAGGCGGTATTTTATTATTAGTTTCAACATTATTTCAACTCGGTTGTTTCGGTCTGTGCTTATTATAGTATTCTGCCTAGATAATGTTCACATCGTAGTACCTAATACTTCACATGTACTCCCTCCGTCCCTTGATTTAGTACAACTTTAGTATAGTTACACATGCTGACATGTGTTGTTAGTCATTCTTTCCTGTGTATGAAGGATGATAGGATTCTTGTAATAGTTAAGAGAACCATTTTCAAAAATTTGATGAACTACTGTAAAGATGTTGCAATTTTTTCAGATTATAACCTCTCTCCTCCTGAGTAAGTGATGCAATCTTTTCATATTGGTTGAGCCTTAGTACCTCCAATGTTGACAATTGTCATTGGCATCATATATTAGTATCATTAATTGCAAATGGAATTAGTTCAATTATTTTGTTCCAAAATGCTCAAAACTGGAAGTCCTTTCATTGGCACTTTGTGGTAGAGGAGGTGTAGAGGGGATGGTCGCCCGAGGTGGTAGCACGATGGAGGAGACGGAGATGGCATGTTGGTGAGGCAGCACCACCGATCGAGGGAACAAGAGCAGCCGGTTGGGCGGTGACACGGGAGGGGAGGAATGGGCAAATCATGTTGCGGAAGGAAGTTGTTATTCTTCGCCTAAGGAAAAATATTTGATGTTAGAAGAAAGATGTCCAACTATTTGGTTCAGATTTCATCTTGACAGACAACTCACGAAAATCGAATGACCCATTTTTCTCCAGGCACTTAGGTGGTTTCAGATTCCCAAAAAAAACACTGCACCTAAATATATTATTATGTGTATAATTGAGCAATGAATTAATTGATGCGAGAAATCTGAGAGGATGGGCAATTAAGATGCACAAGGTAGAAAATAAGCAGAGAGGGTTCATAGTTCGAGACCGAGATAGATAGATAGAAGGTGGTGGAGGAATAAGAATAGCGACTTAGTGATAAAGGAAATGGTGTATGTGAGTGACTTAATGATAAAGGTGTATGTTAGATCAAATTGTTGTTTTTGGAGGACTGATGCAATTGGTGTTGAAATAATAAAATATGCATGCTCTTGTTGCAACATACAGGTTATGTATGCCCCTGTTGCAACATACATGTCTCATTGGCATCTATCGGTCGTCAATGCCAAAAAATACGAGATTCAAGTATTGGCCTGAGTTGATGCTCGGTCAAACGGAGTGACCTTGCTGCTGTTGTAACCACAAACATAAACTAAAGCAGGTGTTGAATTTCAAGCTGGTGTTAAAGATCTATCCGTTCTTTTTGGTCCTCTTTATATAACTTTTGTTTGCCTCAAACTCTACTCTATTTTTCATATAAAATAGTTACCAGGAATTGAGAAGTGTTGAACTTTAGACATGAGTCTGGATAATATTAATTAATTTAATTACAAGGATGTACTGGCTATTTCATTTTTGATTTCATGCTCTCATGGAACGATGAAGAATTGCTTCGCTCGCTTGCAAGGTGAGTATTCTCGTTGCACATTTCTAGATCTTCCACGTGAAATATTAGTGCTAACTACATATATTGCTGTGCAGGATGGTTATCGATTGAGAAAGAAGTTCTATTATACTTGCTCAAATATCATGCAAATGAAGCTAAAGACAACATTCCTGATATTGCGCGAGAATATCTTATACACGTCAAGTAAATCTTAATTCATAACAAGTTATTAGTTGGATCTTCACTCTCTATGTATACATCGTCAAATTACTTTTGTCTATCAACTTACATTGTAAGTGAAGTAGATTTAAATTATTGTGATTATGATCGATGCTGCTGCCAGTTATAACAAGAAATAAACTTTGTCTTCTCTTTCCTCTTCCACAAGAAAAGATCTCAAGCTTTCCTCTTCCTCTCGTCGGTGCCGCCGCCGATCCACCCCGTCTCCGATGGTCTTTTGGGCCATGGAGGTGGGAAGGACCTCGGCCCCCCGCCGACGGGAGGGATCTACGTTCTCGTTCTTGTTACGTTCAATGTCTTGGTTGGGACTATGTGCCGTGGCGATGTCCCTCGGTAGGAATAATGTCTCTCATGTTCTATCCATATCCCGGTGGTGCGTCTAGCATCGTCAGAGGGCACGCGGAGGTGTGTCTCCGTCGGATCTCGCGGGATTCGGTCGGTGCAGGTCTTAGATGGATCTTTTTGGATCTGGTCTGTGTTCATCTTCATTTGGATGTTTACATGTTTGATTTTTTGTTCTCGACTTTCTTCATCGGACGATGGTTGTTGCCTCGTGCCCTTGTGCTATGTGGCCTTAGCACGGCGACTTCTCGATGTCAACTATAATAAGGTTTTTGCGGCTCCAGCGAGGAGGGGCGATGACGGCGGCGCTGTGTTCATCTTCGTTTGGATATTTATAGGTTTGATTCTTTCGATGTACGACTTTCTTCATCGGGCGATGCTTGTTGCTCTGGTGCCCTTGTGCTATGTGGCCTTAGCATGACGACTTCTCGATCGTCAACTATAATAAGGTTTGCGGCTCTAACGAGGGAGGGGTGATGACGGCGGCGCTGTGTTCATCTTCATTTGGATATTTACAGGTTTGATTCTTTCGATCTACGACTTTCTTCATCGGGCGATGCTTGTTGCTCTGGTGCCCTTGTGCTATGTGGCCTTAGCACGACGACTTCTCGATTGTCAATTATAAAAGGTTTTGCGGCTCCAGCGAGGAGGCGATGATGGCAAGCACATTCGTCTCGCTCCAAATGTATGTAGTCGCCGCTAGGTGGTTTGTAATTTCTATTATCTCCGATGTTCTTTGTACTACCATGTTTAAAGATGAATATATTGAAAGTTTCCCATTCAGAAAAGTAGTTTTCAATTATTACCATTGTTGCTACTTTTCTATACATGTGAAATCTAACATGCATTATATTTATATATAGAACTCCAACAAAATATTTCAAATGCCCGTGGCAACGCACGGGCATTCTACTAGTATCGATAAAATCCCATGTTCTTGCTCCTGCTCTCGTTTACTGCATTAAGACAACGCGATTCAAACTGCTGTGTGCTGCGGTAGTTGAACCCATTTCCTCTGCATGACCTGTCATTGCCACAGTAACTAGATGAAACCCACTAGCATGTGTAGGAGTTGATTGAGCCATATGATTGTGTTGTTCCTACCTTGCTATGCCTGCTATGCTTAGAGTTGTGTCAGTCGGTTCATCCGGGTGATGGCTAGAGTGAAATGATCGAGTCAAGATGAGAGTAAGGTGTTGAACACGATTTGGTAAAGGTATCGATGAGAGGCCATGTAGGAGTACATGGTGGGTTGTTTCATTGAGGCCGTCCTTAAGCTAATCGAGATCTGTATGCGTGATTTAAGAATCAGCTACTACCATACATTGGGCCTGAAATATGACCCCGCCGACTTCTTATTCACGCTAGTCCTCTGTCCCAGAGTCGCAAGTAGTTTTCGTGTTTGTAGCCATCGAGGCCGTTGATGCACCGACCGTAGGGGTGGGCTGTGATGCGGTAGGTACGTGGCACGGTGTACCGGATGCCCGTTTGGTATCTCGGGAACCCTGTTCACATCGTTTGGGGCTGTGAGCGAAACTTGGCCGAACTCCTCATAGATGGAACCCAAATAGGCGATAAACTGGACTAGAGACTTGAGTGTCTAGGTAGGTCGTGGTCTACACCCACGTCGGCTTTCGCTGAAGTCTGCCGAGCACATGTTGTGTCTGACGCTAAGTGGTGGAAACATGTATGAAGAAGTACACCCCTGCAGGGTTAACATCATCTATTCGAATAGCCGCGTCCGCGGTAAAGGACTACTTGGTTGCCTATACAGTTCATAGATAAGTAAATGGATACTACTAAAAGCCTCAAGATAAGCGTGAGTACCGAGGATGGCTCTTCCGTAGGAGGACGGAGGTGGATCCTCGGTGGTGTATTGAAGTGATGAGTAGTGGACTCGAGTGCGCAAAACCATTTCAAGTTGGTGTCTCATAGGATAGCTTAGCCATGAGTCAAAGCTGGCTTGCTGCAATAACCACTCCAACCCTTCTTGATAATATGCATGTATGTAGGATCTGTTGTAAGTCTTGCTGAGTACCTTTGTACTCATGTTGCTTTAATTTACATTTTTCAGAAGATGCCACAAACCCTTCCGACGGGTTCTTCGTAGACGTTGACATCGATGAGTAGACTAAGGCCCAGGTGGTGATCCTGAGCAAGTGAAGGACCATGTAGTATAGCTAGGCTTACCCAAGCCTCTTTTATTTTACTAGTTGTCTGTACTCAGACAAAACACTTCCGCTGTGGCTTGTATGCTTGTATGACTTGTATGTGGGTCGTGTGACCCGTACTTGTGTGTATGATATGTATGGCTCTCTGAGCCTTTAAATAAAGTACTTGTGTCGTAGAGTCATGTTGTGATGCCTTGTTGTATTTGCACATATCGAGCATATTGTGTGTATGATTGAAATGCTTGGTATGTGTGGGATCTGACTATCTAGTTGTTTATCTTTAGTAGCCTCTCTTACCGGGAAATGTCTCCTAGTGTCTCCACTGAGCCATGGTAGTTTGCTACTGCTCCGGAACACTTAGGCTGGCCGGCATGTGTCCTTCTTCGTTCTGTGTCCGTCCTTCGGGAAATGTCACGCATTGAGTACCGGAGTCCTGTTAGCCCGCCACAGCCGGTTTATCGAGTCTGCTAGCCCAAGTGCTACAGCCCGAAACTTACTTGCTGTTGACCGACACGCTCGATCTTTGGGTCATGGATGCCTCGCCCTCGTAAGTCTGTGCCACTTTGGGTTTACGACTAGTCATGTCGGCCGGGCTCCTTATCATATGGATGCTAGCGACACTATCATATACGTGTGCCAAAAGGCGCAAACGGTCCCGGGCTAAGGTAAGGTGGCACCCGTTGGGATACCGTGCGTGAGGCCGCAAAGTGATATGATGTGTTACAGGCTAGATCGATGTGACATTGATTCGGGGTCCTGACAAACAGTGAGCGGCGGGGGTGGATGAACAGGACCCCGTGGCGTTGCCTCTGGATGAACAGGACCCCGATCGATCGAGCCGGTTGGGGCTGGATGAACAGGACCCCGTGGAGGGCTGGATGAACAGGATGAGCCCGTGGAGGGCTGGATGAATAGTAGACGGTGGAGGGGTGCCCGTGGAGGGGTGGTTGAACAGTAGCGGGTGGAGTAGCGGGCAGTGGAGGGTGGATGAACAGGAGCCGGTGGAGGCTGGAGCAGGTCGACGGTAGCCCATGGAGGCTGGAGGAGGTCGATGGTGGAGATGAACAGTATCCCGTGGAGTCCCGTTTTGCAGTACGCCACACCCCTCCCGATGAACAGGACCCCCGTTTCGACCATAGCGCTCCAACACAAGTCCGTTTCGTCCATTTTGTGGTACGCCACACCCCTCCTGATCAACAAGACCCCCTATTTGACCGTAGGAGGTCTGTTTCCTCTGTTTTGCGGTACGCCAGACCCCTCCTGATGAACAGGATCCTGTTTCGAACATGGTCGGTCGAAGACAAGGTCGTTTCCTCCGTTCTGCGGTACGCTAGGCCTCATTTCCATCGCTTGTTCCGTCCAAGCCCTCCCGATGAACACGATGACGCATTCCGTTCCGACCCAGCCGGTTGGCTCTCCATGAACACGACGGCGACGCCGTTTCTCCGTTCCAACCCAGCCATGTACACGAACCCTGGCCGTACGTATGCGCGAGTAGGCGTTCAAGACCTTGCCCGTATGTACACATACATGGCCGTATTTTCTTTCCTGCACACTGGCCGCTGTACGTATGTGTACATGCTACGTGCGAGCCTCTACTACGACATGTGCGCGCCTCTACATCCACCAGTATTTATGTACACGTTCGTGACCAGAATGACAATGCTACGTACGCTTCAACCAGGTGGGTCCCGACTGTCAGGCACTTCCTTGCGTGCGAAGATGTAGATGGTGGGTCCCAGCAGTCAGGGGGCGAATCGTTTTTTATTTTTTGCCTGGACGCACTTCCTTGCGTGCGAAGATGTAGCTGGTGGGTCCCAGCAGTCAGGGGGGCGAGTCTTTTTTTTGCCCGGACGCACTTCCTTGCGTGCGAAGATGTAGCTAGTGGGTCCCGGCAGTCAGGGGGGAAATGTTTTATTCACGAAATACGGTGGCCCGTCCGATGGGTCCCTGTTGTCAGATGGTGGAATCATTATTTTCCGTGTAATAAGGAGGCACTTCCTTGCTACGGCCGTGGACCCAGCTGTCAGCCTCTCCACGTATAGTCCACGTCCGATGGAAGTCGTTCCTTGACCACGTTGACTATGCTGTGCCGAGAGCACCAGGGCGGTGGACGACGGCGAGGCCTAGGAAGGGGACTACGCGGAGCCGGGGAAGACGTAGCAGTGGATGCCGACGTGTAGAGGAGTATGAGAGTCCACTCGTTCGGCTGCGGTTTGAGGCTGCAGTTGCCATAGAATAAGAGGGGGTGTGGGTGAGTAGAGGGATGGCCTGGCCAGCGGTGGGTGTAGAAGGGGGCGATGAGGCCTCCGCGGCATCACAGCCGGCCACGGGAGGCAGGAGCATGCGGCACGACCGGCGCTGCTTTGGGCGGCTGGAGCAAGAAGACCAGAGGTTGAAGAAGCACTACGGCGGTTGGATGGACATCGTACGGTCACTGGAGCTAGAATCGTTCATATTGACTAAGTTGACAAAGCCCTTCATCCCCGTCAACTTAGTAGGCCCACAAGTCAGCCTCCCACCAAGGTGGGTCCCAGCTAGCAGGGGGAGTATTCATTTTATGTGCGTAATAAGGAGGCACTTCTGGTGGGTCCGAGCTGACAGCGGGTGGAACATTTTTTTTCGCAAAATACGATGGCCCGTCCTGTGGGTCCCAGAAGTCAGGGGGAAACGATTTTTTCATCAAATACGGTGGCCCGTCCGGTGGGTCCCTGCTGTCAAGTGGAGGAATCATTATTTTGCGCATAATAAGGAGGCACTTCCTTGCGGCTGCCGTGGACCCAGCTGTCAGCCTCTCCACGTACAGTACTCTTCCGATGGAAGTCGGTCGTTGACCATGTTGACCACGCCGCACCGAGAGCACCACGGTGGTGGACGACAGCGAGGCCTAGGAAGGGGATGACGCGGAGCCGGGAAGACACGGCAGTGGATGCCCACGCGGAGAGGAGTACGAGGGTTCACTGGTTCGGCTGCGGTGTGAGACTTCCGTCGCCGCAGAATAACATGTGGAGTGGGTGAGTGGAGGAATGGCCTGGCCAGCGGTGGGAGTAGTATGGGGGCGGTGAGGCCTCCACGGCAGCACAACCGGCCATGGGAGGCAGGAGCATGCGGCATGACCGGCGCTGCTTTGGGCGGCTGGAGCAAGAAGACCAGAGTTTGAAGAAGCACTACGGCCGTTGGATGGACATCGTACGGTCACTGGAGCTAGAATCGTTCATACATTGACTAAGTTGACAAAGCCCTCCATCCCCGTCAACTTAGTAGGCCCACAAGTCAGCCTCCCACTATGGTGGGTCCCAGCTGGCGGGGGTATTCATTTTTTTTGTGCGCAATAAGGAGGCACTTCCTTGCGTGCGAAGATATAGTTGGTGGGTCCGACCTGTCAGCGGAGGGAACTTTTTTTTGCGAAATATAGAGGCCCTTCGGCGGGTCCCAGATGTCAGGTGGAGGAATCATTATTTTGCGCGTAATAAGGAGGCATTTCCTTGTGTGCGGCCCTGGACCCAGCTGTCGGCCTCTCCACGTACAGTCCACTTCCGATGGATGTTGTTCGTTGACCAAGTTGACCACGCCGCGCCGAGAGCACCAGGGCGATGGACGATTGCAAGGCCTACGAAGGGAATGACACGGAGGTGGGGAAGACACGGCAGTGGCTGCCCATGGGGTGGAGAGTACGAGGGTTGACTGGTTCGGCTGTCGATGCCGGAAAATAACAGGAGGTGTGTGTGAGTAGAGGGATAGACAGGCCAGGGATGCGAGTATGATGGGGCCATGAGGCCTGCCTGGCAGCACAGTCGGCCACGGGAGGCGGGAGCAGGCAGTTCCGACGGCGTTGGTTTGGGCGGTCAAAGGCGGGAAGATCGAGATCGAAGAAGACGATTGCCGTTAGATTGACATCTAACGGTCTGACGCTGGTAGTTGATTGTTGACTAAGTTTCTTTTTTGAGAAACCTTGTGTATGCATGAACTTAGTAGGCCCACAAGTCAGCCTCCAAATCTGTGGCAGACAACATAAAGCCCATTTGCTATTTTTTTACAATTTGCAGCCCATTTGTTAATTCTTAAGTAATCTATTACAGCCCATTTTCTGCCCAGGACCACGGTCAAAAAGTTCAACTTTATTTTGCATATTTCGGTGGAGTCCGAACTGTTGTAATCCCGAAATGATAAACATTTTTGAAGAACTTATTGATTTGCCAAAAAATCGTTTTGTTTTTGTAAGCAAATAAGACGTGGGACAATTGAGTTGGTTTAAGGGAAAACCAGTGGTAAAAAATCAACGCTAGGTGGGAAAAAACAACAAAAATAAGGATGTAAATATGAAAAGGGAATTTTATGTCTTTTCAATATAATGATACGTGTATATGAACTAGTAAAACAATAGGTAGAGATTAAAAAACGGATGTAGCACATGCGTTTTAAGAGGAAAATAGAACTGGGCTGTGTGTTTGATTCAGTAAAAAAACTGCCTGCGGATGTTGTAAGACAAAGTATAACTAACGCTGGCAGGCCAGAGGCCAGTAGATACCTGATGGATCTTTGTGCCCCATTGTCGTCATGAGCTGGGCCTGTTAAAGACAAAACCAAGCCTGGGCAGTCTACAGCCCAGTTGAAACTTGCTCGACCTGAAAAAACAATATACGTGCTCAATAAACGAGATAATTCTGCAAGTACAGACTGATAACTGGGATGCAGCAGGGATATTGTTTTTTCATCGTGATAATAAGTGCATGCACTTGTTTCAAAAAAATTGGAGAACTGGGAATTTGAACGGCAGGTGCTTATGCTACCCATCAAATCAAACTCAGGTGCCTGAAAATTCGTTTCGAAACAAATGATTCAGCTTTATATCCACGTCGACCATCGGCATGATGGTTGGAAGCAGATGCAAGTTCATACCAAAAGATCGTTAACAACAATATCAACTTGCGGACAACAAGGTAGTACAACTACCAATACCAAACTAACTTATAATCTTTTTACTCCTGGCCCTAGTGTTCGTCTGGTATAAAATCTTGCAGAGGACCAGCTCCCGCTCCTTCTCTTGCTCTAGGTCCCCGAGGTGGTACTGGTGCATCACCCAGTTGGTCCTCTGCTGGTCGAAGTTCTTGTTGGTGTGCAGCACAAAAACCTTTTTGCTGCCCATCTGCCGGTCGTTGACCATCACCAACAAGGTATTGCCGGTCTTGTGACACATCACGTGCATGCCGCACTCCGAATGTA
Organism: Aegilops speltoides; assembly: GCA_021437245.1. Taxonomy (NCBI): domain Eukaryota; kingdom Viridiplantae; phylum Streptophyta; class Magnoliopsida; order Poales; family Poaceae; genus Aegilops; species Aegilops speltoides. Next base: position 414,763,496 of record CM038142.1, read on the forward strand.
TCTTGCGACGCGTCCACGTGCCCCTTTTGAACGCCCTGGAATTGCGCTGGAAGAAATGCTTCCTTAGGCCACTCAGTGTGATACCTGCAGTATTGTCGAATACAGGTTTTAGTGTACGTAGTTGGCATTTTCATAACATCTTTGGCATGTTGCAGTCACTTGTTTCACTTTTTATTAACTGTCAAATTGTAATTGCTTCACTAGGTCTGCGTCTAAAAAGAAAAATAGAGCTATAAACAAAGGAATATGTTTGTGCAAGTAGACGGCCGATCAGTGTCTTACCTGGAAGTTTCTCAGGTTGGGTGTAGCATATGCCATGCTCACTGTCGATGGTTGGTATGAAAAAATTGATGAGAGGGTGAGATCTCGCGCCGTCAGCACTCACTTTGGCCTCAAGGTGCTCGATCAGCTCCTGATCCGTGGGGTCGAACTTGACGCCAGCCGGCAGCACCGGCCAATCCTTCTTCGACTTGCATCGGTAATTCCAGTTATATGGTACTCAATGTATGATCAATCGACTGTTTTAAGTGAATGATGAAAATTTTTGACAGATAAGTGGTACTCCAAATCTGAAGTCCAGAATACCCGAACACGCCTCCGGGATTCTTGTGTCACCTCACGTGCAGCGTGTTGTCACGTCAATTCAATGTGTGTACATGATGAATAATTTTTTTAATCTGGACATGATGAATAATATGATCGACGTATAGTAGTACTGCTATTGTACTACTTACTAGTCTTATTCAGTGTCACACTTTATACATAGGTTGAACTAACAAGTACGCACTTGAAGCCTAATTGATATATATTATATACACACATATATATACAGACGGCCTATTATGCTAATATTAGCAGAATAACTATTCTGCACACCACTTCCGCACTGCACGCTGAACGCAAGTGCATGTCATTCTTTGAACCAAATGTGCTGCAGCACTCACACGAGTGAACTTCTCGTCGGAAAAAACTGCACGCGTTATTTTTATTGGTACTGTTTTCACTCTATTTTTTTAATCGTTCATTGGAATGAGGCGTGCAATATACCGTTGAAAAGCTATGGATTAGGTGCAACTTCGACATGTTGAACACTTTTCGAGATTCCACACGGTTTAAGAGCAGGTTTGAAAATGGTGCGGCCCATGACGAGTGATAGCGAGCGTTTTTTCGCGATTTCTTCTAAACCGCTCGTCGGAATGAAGAAAACGATATGCTGTTGGATAGATATCGTTGAGGCGCATCTTTTTCATATATAAATTTTTTCTAATTCCTTACGGTTTAAGAGCAGTTTCAAATTTACTAAATCGCGGAATTCTGTTTTTCAAATTTTTTCAAATTTTCGGTACTGTTTTCGCTCCAGTTTTTGAATCATTTGTCAAAACGAGGCATGTGATATGCCATTGGAAAGCTACGAACGAGGCGCAACTTTCATATGTTGAAATATTTTTGAAATTCCTTACGGTTTTAAGTTTATTTTGAAAATCGCGCGGCGGACGACAAGTGGCAGCGGCCGTTTTTGGCGAATTTTTTGCAAACCGCTGATCGGAATGATTCAAAAGGTATGCTGCTGGAAAGATATCAACGAGGCGCAACTTTTTCATGTAGAACACCCTCTCTAATTCTTTACGGTTTAAGAGGAATTTCAAATTTACCGAAATGCGGACACTGTTTTTCGCGACACCCAAATCGACGTGCGTACGTCATCCGACTGAAAACCGCACTACATCGGACAAAAAACCGTACTTCATCAGACCGACAATTGCACTGCATGATTCCAACATATTTTTTCCCAAACAAGTTGAAGTGCACTTCATGCCGAGTGTTGATGAGCCGCAATACTACGAAAAGTGAACCTCGAGACTACCGTAAACGGGCCGCGACACTACCGAAAGTGAACCGCTTGAGATTTTTCCAAACTCAATATTTTTTACGTGCATAGATCGGGTGAGTGGACCGCAAGGACTGAGCAAGTGAACCACATGTAATGAGAAGTGAGCTGCCTTTCGAAGTGTTTATGTTCCGGAAAACCACGAAGGAGTTTTATGGCGAACTTCGTGAGAGAACAAAGTGAGCTTCAAAACATACATATTCATTCATTATTTTTACATAACCAAACTCACATTGTAGTGAACCGCATCCACTATTCCCTTTGCTCTAATTTAATCTTTTTTCACACATAATGACCAACAAAGGTTTTACTAGTGAACTCCATTCTATGAAAAAACAAAGTGTGAACCGCGCGGGGCACCGAGCCGAACTACACTAGACCATCTCCAGTGGCAAACCAAGTTCTTTTTTGTTTTTGCAAATCCTGGATGCGATCCCAGCGTCGCCGAAGTGATACTGCACCCTTTATGTAGTGGACTGCAACACAAGAATTGCAAACAATATTAAAACAGAACAGTTGTATAGCCAACAGACTCGCACATGAATTACACAGATCACAAAGTTAACTGCAAAGATACTCTTCAAAAGCAAAACTAAAATTTAAAATTAGGTACAGCGAGCTACACATCTTGCTCTAACCAATCTGCACATCTCGCTCCTCACAAACGCCAAGCTGCACATCCTTTTTTGCTGCATAGAAGAACATAGTGAACTAAAATGAGCTGCAACCTGAGCCGCAACAAGCTGCGCGATGAGACAAAATTTGCTGCACCCCATGCTCCACGACGTCTTCATCCTGGGGACTTCACGGTCGATGTGCGTAGGTGCAGCCAGCGGGCTGCACTAGCGCGAGTGTCGTACTGCACGCCGTCGTGGGGGGGACTGCGTGTGCACCGCTGACGAGTGGATCAGATGCGCGACTGGCTTGGGGTGTGTGTGTGTGTGTGTGTGTGTGTGTGTGTGTGTGTGTGTGTGTGTGTGTGCTTCTGCACAACATATCCATCATCATTATCAGTACATCCTACGCAGGTGAGTTAGGATGCACTTGATCCCAGGAAGGTATCTATCCTTCAAACTAGAGGAGTGCTCCAAACTAACAACAATACATAATATCCAACAAAAGAGGGTCATGCTACAGCAGCAGAATACATGGTTCAGTCGAGATATCAACACGAATCAAGTTGTGCATATTTGCTGTTGGCATGAACCACATCGCCGCATGTTGGGTTTGTAAAAGCCATCCATTGCATGGAAGCTTGATGCCTTTCACACACTGAAGATTATCTGGCAACAAGCTGTGTCGACGAATCTCTGGATATGGTGATTCATGAAACCATGGTATGATGTGTAAACACAGTCCCCCCTGGCGAATGGAAGTTGCATAGCATGGTAATCATCACCGATGATATGATCGATGATTGGTTGGATGAACGGATAATTGAGCCTGAGGAACAAGGAGTGGTTGACGAGGCTGTAAACCCGCCTCCAGTTAAATACGCCTGGCCCAACAAAGCTGGGATCTTTCTCGAACACGAAGCAGCTATAGCCATCAATGTCACAAACACCCCACGCATTGTACTGCATGTGGTTTGATGTAATGGTTTGGTCAATTTGGTACGTGCGAATGAGCATCAAATGACCGCCGTCAGGTGAACGAGCGATAAACCACCACCCATCGGTTGGTATGAATCCAGGTCCTGGAATCATGAAGGCCAGCGCATTTGCGTCTGCTGCAACAATTCAAATTGGAGACCAAAAGGACAAAAATAAACAATCATGTTCAGAGTATGTGTGTAATTAAGATTATTATAACAATGACACATATCATAGACAGAGAATTGCAATGCCGTGGTCATAATCATACCCCAAGTTAAAAAAATAAGCCAATGGCTTTCATATTCTAGCAATATGTCATGGTTCAAACATCATGTAACAATGAGAGGAAAACATCTATGACAGAGCCTACTCATATTCTACCATAGCACTTACTACTACTGTTCTCATATCAACTCTAAGCAATAACATGCGTTGTTATAAAAATCTTGGAAACGAGAGTAACATATAGCAATCATGATGTTATGCTCATAATATGTATTCTAACAATCATTAGATGCCAATTGTTCTCATATCAACTCTAACAATAACATGTGTGGTCATAAAAATCTAGGAAATGAGAGGAACATATACTCCCTCTATCCCAAAATAACTGTCTTAAGCTTAGTACAACTTTGTACTAGAGCTAGTACAAATTTAAGACACTTATTTTGGGACGGAGGGAGTAGCAATGATGTGGTTATAGACATACTATCTATTCTAAATTTGTAACAATGAAGAGGCAGTCGTATTCATAAGGTAAAGATGAGATGAGATAGAACAGTTACACTATGATAGATTCCACCAGTATAGGCAGCCAATCTGTGCGTCGACTGCGTAAACGATGCCATCATGCACTATAGAATCAGACATAAATGTTGCCTCAACAGGATTGATGATGAGCAATAACTATGTATGGCAATCGGATTCCAGATAGACTAATCCCATGTCAAACAAGGCAATGAGCTTGTAATCCATGTAGTCTTCTGATGGTGTGGGCACTTCGCAGATTACAACATTCAGCAAACAGAGGTCAAGCCAAAAGATTGACGCGTCTCGTGCATAGTAGGCAGGAGTGTCCGGCGGGCCGCGAAGCTCGATGGCGGCGGTATCCAACGATGGAAGGGTGATCTCTCTCTGTGTGTAGATATCCACGAGACGCCATGGACTACCGGATTGGTGGATGAGGACGATCCAGTTGGCCTTCATGCCCGCCCAGTAGTGGCCGCGGATGAAGGACAGGTGGACGGGTAGTAGTGGCATGTCGAGGCGCACCACGGCAACCTCCATAGGATCGTCAAGTCGGTGTTTGGGCCACCTGCGAGGATCGGGCATCAGCAAGCAGGGTGTCTTGAAAAGAGTCGGCCGGTTGCAGATGAGTAGACGATACAAAGACACCGAGCATGCGGCCAGACGGACGATGCTGAGTAGGTCCATACGATTATAGATCTGCTCCAAGAGAACATCAGGGATGGAATTCCAATCGCGGCTCTGCGTGTTAGTCGGTTCTGCCATTGGGGTTTTTGGTGCCTGCGAGCCAGCGGGGAAGTGGATTCGGGCGGGCGAGCGAGGAAGATTCTCCTCGTGTGGCCGAGCAGTGAGCGGGGGGATATGGTACGCGCGAGCTACCAAGGAAGATGGCCCGGGCGGGCGAGCAGTGAGCGGGGGTAAATGGTGTGCGGCCGACGATGGGGAAGAGAGGAGGAAGAATAAGAGAGGAGGAAGAAGAGTGGAAGACGGGGAAGAAAGTGCATTAAATCTCAATTCTACTAGTACTACTACCACAAGATAAACCGTCCTTTGGAGTGTAAATAATTACACCGATGACATGTGGGTCTACCACAAGAGGGCCCATATGTCAGTTAATGGAGGACAGAGGTGCGTAGGCGTATTTGCGGAAGCGTGCTCTACTGGCAAACATGATGGTATTACTGGGTAAGGCTGATTTAGTAACACCAACACGCTGGTTCAACTTATTAATTATGTGTCCCATCTGCTGCAACGTGTATTGTCACTTCACTGCGAAGACTAGTTGAATAGTTCTCTCTGACCGAGATGGGGAATAATGGATCGCGAAGACTTCCTTTCTACATTATCCCTATGCCTCTACGCTCACTTCACTCATTTTGCTCCGTACCTAGTCACTTGTTGAAATCTGTAGAAAGAAAAATACTCCGTATTGGGAACAGAGGGAGGCTTTTACTCCGTATTTGGGAACAGAGGGAGTATCACCATATGGAGGGAACATAGGAAGCTTGAAATATGAACATGTCAACGGGAGGGAGTAAGCCCCATGCATGCATGCATGCATGCATGCAACACTCACATGTACACATGGACGCACGCAACACTCACGCACCCATGCGGCACACAGCACACGACGCAACACACGCGCTCACGCACAAGTGCTCAACCTACTCCCTATGTCGGTGAAAGACTGTACATTTAGAAATTTACACATTGACCAGGGCATAATTAATGCCCAAAAGTAGCAGACTTATGTGTGCATGCGACCATTGAGAGAATAAGATTAAATGAAGGCCGTTGCATGCTGTAATTAAGGATAGACATGTAGCCTATACCTACAGCACAAGTTGGTGCATTAGTTAATCAATATCGATTTAGATTAAAGGCTAAATGCATTGGAAGTGTAGATGTACATCATGTACTACACTCTTTGTTTTATAGCCGATGTACACTCTTTGTTAGAAGACCGAGGGAGTACACGTGCATGCACTCACATACACAGCCACGGTGGTTCGCGCGCAAGGGTTTGACTCCTATCGCACTTGTGTAAAGTTTTGTTTAACTGATTTCTTTGCTCTGACAACTGACAGGTGGGACCCAGAAACCAGGTGACAATTTAACCAGTCAACAAAGTGCCACGTCAACTATGTGGCTGGTCAGTAGGGTGCAATACGGTGCTCTACGATGAGCTAGTGATCGTATAATCACCGCAAAACTATATATAGTGACCGTAAAGAGCGTATTGTTACATATGTTGACCGCCAGTGTATTTTTCTCGTTTTAAGTTAAGCCATATTAATCGGAAAGGATGCAGTATGGATTAGTACTGCTTTGATGTGTCCTGTCAACTCGCCGAACGAGGAAGCTTGCTTACTACGCCTCTTCCTCGCACCACGAGCGCGGTGGTTCGCGGGATGACGAGAGGGTTTTGACTACAGCGCCCTCTCCCTCTCCCTCGCCCTCGCCCTCGCGGTGGATATGCACCAGTTCAATCTTTCAGATTGCCAGAAGCATATTGTACTGTAGTATCATCATTGTTGGACCTTTCGAAGAGACGAAGAGCCAAGTGCAAGGTTCACACGAGTACGAACTATTGAACCTCCCGAAGAGGCAAAGAGCCAAGAGCAAGGTTTTATAGGAGTTGTCGTCCTAGTAGGAGCGTACTACAACTATAGCGAATGATGTTGCTGTATGATGCCGCCACGTCACCTATATCCAAAGTTGTGCCACCTTTTTTTCTCAAAGAGCGTGTTGGAGCCCGTGCAACAACCACACAAGTTGCACGTACACATAACACATTTACTAGTAATAAATTTTAAAGGACAAATGCCAGTATGCCACACAAGTTCATCTCCAATTCATGTGATAATTTTGTGCACGACTAGTCTACAGATATTCACAGGCTACCGTTCACAATTACCGTACTCCACTTACACGTTATAGATGGGCTACATGTCCTCCTCCAGGTTCCAGTCCCAGGTGTTCTTCATGGATGGCACGATCCATAGCGGTGGGCAATGGGAATCATTGTCATAGCTTTCTAGTCCGGTTCCACACGATGGAGACTCATCCAAGCTGAAGCGGCATAAATCAGGGATAGCGTGTCCCAGCATGTCGTTCATCCGGCGGTGCGCACTGAAGACACAACCATGCTTCATGAACGGCAGGCCTTCCGTGTCGTGCACGGAAGGTGGCATCCGCTTCACAATGGGGTAGCTGTCCCCGATGAAAAGCGAGTAGTCTCCAAGAGTGTTCCTCGGCACCCATGTAGCATCACGGGGGTCGAACTCGGCGCCGTTCATCTGGTAAACGCGGCATCTTAGATCTGGACACATGGTGACGTACATAGTCAAGGTACATGCATAACAATGTAGTGGTCAAATATGGCGGTCAGTAATACTGTGCAGCAACTAGTACTACTCCGGTATAGAGGAAGTAAAATAACCGGCTTATTATATATAGCCACTCTTGGCTACATGGATGATTATAGTAAGACATGGAAAAACAAAAATGGTGGCATCTAGTGGGTTCAAGTCTTCAAGGGCCTAGCTAGCTATACGCGTCCTCCAAGGTAAAAAGTAATCCTACTAGTGCTACGAAGTATACTACTAGTACAACAATGAAAGAGAAGGCGAGAGGGTTAAAAAATGGAATACCTGGGTAGATGGTGACGGTCCGATCGTGGTAGATTGTCTGACCATGTTGCACATCAGTGGTACCATGGGTAACGACTGCTAAGATAGTTGATCCCAATATGCCAAAGTCAGCTACAAGGTTCTAGGTTAGACCGAATCGCGGATGCAAACACACATCCAGGATCGACGATCTTATTTTGATCGGGGGATGACTGGTCCCTGCAAAATAATGGAGTACCGTTAGGGATGCAAATGATGGTTTGTGCATACCGTTTATAATCTCCCGTACCGTAGGATGGCAACCAGATGAAACAAGTCCCCTGGCTTGTCACCGCGTAGATGCGGTCTAGATGGCGCACGACGTCTTCGAACGTGTAGGGGGTACAAATCTGCCGCCGCCAACATGCGCCAGCCTCTGCCGTTACTGCCTCTTGCATTGATGGCAATCCTTATGTCGAACACGGCAATGAGATAGTAATCGTCGTAGCTGCGTTGCTTTGTCGGCGGGTCCACAATTGCTATCTTCTTCAATCTCATGTAGGCATCATCATACGTATTCAAGCCCAGCCAGTTCGGAAGGCCGATCCCAATGGTGGAGAAGGGGTCTACCGGAATGGCAGCACTGCGGTGGATGTTGTGCAAAATGATGGTGGTATTCGGCCGGAGGTATGCAAGCCAATCTTCGTTGGCACCGACCCAGACCTATATATAAGGTGGTGGGAAGAGGAGAAATTACGGGATGGAAATGGAATAACTTAGTACTACATGATCAAACTCCATTACTGACCTGCTCATCGGACAAAATCCTACTAGCTCTCAACGTCGGCAACTCTAGCGGAGTCAACGTGCAACCATGGCCAGGGAGCGGTGGACTGTTCGAAGGATTGTCCCATAGAAGAACCTTCTCCTCGAGGACGCATGGAAGATTAACAAGCATGGCCTTTTCCCAAGCCTGTTTAAGCACCGTCTTGAAAAAGTTGGTGCAGGAAGCACCAAGTCTTGCAGCGGTGAGGACGTCGGAGCGGCGTGCGATTTCTCCCAGAGGATCATCGTCCAAGGTCTCCCAGCCCCGACGAGGAGGAGAACCGCCTGGCGAATCCATGGGAGCAGCGACGAACTACCTTCTCTTCGGGGGGAGGGGAACTGGCGAGGAGGAGATAAGAGCGTAGTAACCGCAGGGCCTCGTCCCTTCCAACTGTAGATCGTTCCTTAGCGAAGGGGTGAGGCTACTACTTACTACTAGTACTAGCATTATGGAACGTTATGGGATTGCATTATACTATAAATAGTAGCACTAGTAAGAAATTTTTGGCACTATGTAGTTGTTTTTGGCGTGGATTAAGAAATTTTGGGTCTATTTTTGCTATTTTTTGTACACGCCAACTGGTGTCAAAAAACGTCTTACATTATGTGACAGAGGAGTACATACTCGTACTGTGCAGTACTAGTACTCATTTTTCTCAACTAGTAGTGCGATGTATTGTACTTCTAGTCTAGTCTAGTATAGTGCACCAGTTTTGAACTCTTGAATCTCAGGGCCAAGGAGCTACAGTTGGAAGTGGAGGGTACTACTGTTCTCTAGAACCATCCCTGTACTATCAATGCAGGGAAAGTACACCTACGTAGTGGCCTAGTGGATACTCTCGGAGCTCTATTCAGCCGCTCCTCTCACGTAGCTGGCCTACTCAGCCGCTCCTCTCTCACACACACTAGCAGCATGTTTATCAGCGACGGTTACTGCGGGGGCAGAACATTTGAGTTATTTGATACAGCGAGACTAGGATTTTCGCTTCCATTTGTGGAGGTGTAATGGATCTCGTTGAGCTTTGTTAGTAGTTCCTTCTTTATGAATGAGATGAAGCAAAGCTTTGCCTCCGTTTCAAAAAAACATCAGGAGGAATTTCTTTTATAGTAGAGCCGATAATGGAGTGAATTCCATGCATGCAACGCCACAAGCTACAGAGTAGTAGTAGAGCACTTTACGTACAGAGCCATATTGCACAGTTCCCAATGCCCCGCCAGGCTTTTCGACTCCTCAGGCTTTATTGGGAGGCGCTAGTTTACATTTAAATATGCTACTAGCTGATGAGGAAGCTGCAAGCAAGGTGCGGCTAGGGCGAGCACGCGAGCCATGGGATGCTGGGAAGGAAAACCCGTTCACTTGCCTAGGCTAGCCAATGCACCCAGATTGTGGTGCCGCACGTCCGTTTGACTTCAAAACTCAAACTACCCGTGTAAAATATTGGCTCGTAGCAAAGTTACTATTTAAAAAAAAGGCCGCCGTGCGTTCGGCCGGGATCGAACCCCACAAAACGAGGTATACACTCCCGCGACCACTAGTAGTACTCGTTGGAGTACAACGCAACCTAGAATCGCCTTTTGTCGCTAGTAGTACGTAGATTGTTCCTTGCAAGAAACCCCTAATAATGCAAGAAACCACTAAAATGCCAAGAAACTACTACCACTTGCATACGTGGTAGACTTAAGAGAAGACTACCTTATCAACCATTGTACATGCTCTTACCAACCAGCCCTACCAAGAAACGACTACTCTACAAAGTGCCGTTATAGGAACTTTTCAACCCATGGCCCTGTTTGGATACATTTGTTGTCAATCTAACCCTACCATCCAAACACCACTTTGGTTAGAGTTAGTTCAGGGTTAGAATCTAACTCTAACCTCTGACAAGGCCCATGTCGCCCATTAAGTCAACGCCTTCTATTCGACCGGGCGTTATGACTTGTGGGACCTACATGTCAGTCTGCACAAAAATCCCCGAGTGACCTCCTACCTCCGGCCCATCCACCTAGTCATCCTCGGACATGGGACGCAGCTACCGCCGCCGGCAGAAGGCGAGGTCAAAACCGTCGGTGGTGCGGAGCCCATGTTGCGGCAGCCCGGATGCCAGCTCCGTCCAGCTGCTTGTCTACAAGGTTTGCTAGCTAGATTGGCACGGCAGTGCGGCGGCTTGCTTGCGTGCGCCGCGCTAAGGCCAGCCCGGCTTGCTCGCTCTTGAGTCACGCTCGGGCCAGCATGCCAACCCGTGCGGAGGCCAGCGCGACGTCCGGCCCATCCGGCGGAGCGGCGGCCAACTCGCTCATCACCGGTGCCACGAACGAACACTCATCAGTACTGTTTGAAGTAATGTTCAGGAAAAATAATGATTTGAGGGGGAATAACAGGATAGAAGGTCGGATGTGGGTCCCTCGTGTCAACGGCCAAACAATAAGCTGCCTCGTCAGCACGGATGTGTGGGCCAACCCTGTCATAATGGGTTTAAACGAACCTAATCGGTAGGAGTACTAGGTAGTAGTTTTTGGCGTGGATTAAGAAATTTTGGGTATGTTTTTGCTATTTTTTATACAATAGATTCTTCCTAGGGCTGGTTGAAAGTGATAGTTTTTTGTTAAATACTCTACATATTGTAAGTAGGAGTGAAAGTTAAGCTTTGGAAGCCAATAAGCATGGCTAGTTACATAGTGCATATATGTACATGATTGAAAGTAAATATCAACCATGAGTGACTAATATCTTGATGGAAAACTCAAAACTATGGAATACTAGGAAAATAAATGCATGGTTGGAAATACTAGCAATGTTCATGTGTGTTGCAACGAATCATAATTAGAATAATACTTATTCACAAACTTGATACAAAACACTCTAATTTTGATATACATATGTCACTAGAGATATATTATGTTTCAATTAGAATATATTCCTTAGGCTATTTTGGTGAGGTCAGGGAGGGATGTGGTTGGTTTTAAGATACTAATTATGGGTTTTTCTGCAAATTGGTAGACAAGTGGGATGTTGGTGAGAAAAGGCAACAAACTTACCTCACAGTCGTTAGATGTAGATCTAATTGTCAGAAACGACGGATGGCAGACACACCATCATCACCAACTTAGTCTTCTCTAGGAGTACTAGCAAGATCCATGCATTGCACGGAACATTAAGATGCATTTTTTTATTAAACACTTGTTGTGATTGACCCTTGCGGGAGTATTCCCATGTGTAAAAACTAATGATATCTCGAGAAATATGATATAAGATTAAGAGGAGTGGGGTGTGGTGGTGATTGGTGGTCGGACTGAGCGGAGGCATGGGGATTGACGACGCGGCAGTGGCCACCAGGCCAGTTTGTTCCAGAGGCTTCCTTTCTTAATTGCTCAACAATGAGGTTTGTTGGAGATAAGGATGAATGAGGGAAGGCTTATCTGCAAATGTGGAGAGGGGTGTGGGTATCTTTTAGTTTAATTTACATCCGTCAGATATAGATCGGACGGTCTATATTGCAAGATGACACACGTACCATCATCACCAACTCGGTTCTTTATAAGAGAAGAAATATAAGTATGGAGACACAAACCTATTATCGATACTTGCTTCCGTAAACTAGCATCTACATTCTATTCAACGCCTCAGCATGTGGGGCCTTAGCACAATGAGTTCTCGACTATGTAAAACAAAGATTTTCTCGTCACCGATAAGGAGGGGGTGATGGCGGTGCGATTTTTGGCTTGCTCTAGTCCTAGTAGTCATACTACATGGTCTAAACACGTGTAGATTTATTCTTTTTCACGTCTCGTGTTCGTCGTACTGCCATGACTGTTGATGAATATACGGTAAGTTATTCACGGGGAAACCCTTGTTGAGCGTATTTGCAAGAGAGAGAGAGAGAGACAGTGTGCGTGTGTGCTATGTTAGAGACTGAGGTAATGATAACAGATTCTTTGTGTGTATGTGTGTGGAGGATAGAGAGAGACATGTACATGGGGCTTTGTGTTGTGTAACATAGAGACACATATACATAATTAGAGAGTGAGTGTGTGAGATACACATGCGGACATGGGGAGAGATGAGGATCCAGATAAATGGGTGTTTGTGCGTGTTTGTGTGTGTTCGTGCACGCGTTTGTGTGTGAGAGGGAGTGTGCGTATGTGGAGTAGAGAGAACACTAATGATGTAAACCTAGTATAAGGGAAGGGGGAATGGTATGACATGTGTAGTAGCGGGATAGCATGGGTGCGGGCGGGGGGAGCAGACTATTTGGAAGAGACATCGAGTGTGTGTGTGGGAGAGAGAGAGAGAGAGAGAGAGAGCTAGCGACGGAGAGAGAGCGAGAGAGGAAGAGAGGGGGCGAGAGGGGTCATTTGTGTCCATAAATGGCGTATAGATAGGGACACAATGTTGATGTTGTTCTAAATTGGCCTATGTACGGAGAAGCAAGGGAAGTGAGTGATCGTGTGTGTGATAGGGACTTCATGAGAGATCTAGAATAGATGGTGTAGAGAACAATGTGCTAAATCGAGAACGATGATACATTAGGGAGCTATGGAAAGAGTCACGACATATATGTATACAGGGAAGGAGCCGGGGTGGGTCCGCATGTGGGAGAGATAGAACGAGGAGAGTGGTGCACAAGGAGACAAAGTGTGCTTGTTTGCAGTGGGGGTGGTGTGTGAGGTGAGTGCGCGAGAACCACATAACTAGGGAGATAGACGTTTGGGGGCGACGTTTTGTGTGTATGGGAAATATACACTCTACATAGTGCGTGTGCTTGGGAAAGAGAGATAGCGGGAGACCTAGAGAGTGAGGGAATAGATGTGTGCATGCCCGAGAGACAAAGTGATATATACCTATATTGGGGTCCGGACTTTAGAAGAGAGATGGGTGTTAATGAGCTCGTGTGTTGGTGTTTGGGGGAGAGAACAAGTTCTCTATGTCTGTGGGGGGACGGGGGGTGGCTACAGATGAAGAGTGAGGTGTCTATATTTGAGGGACTTTAGCGTAATTGAGATATTGTGCACTCATGGTTGGTCAATTTGTTTCACAGTTTGGACTATGAGATAACGATAGTTTTGAACATGCATGGTATACCTTGATGTACCAGAATTACAAACCTAAGATTGGAATTTTGGAATTCGACTCCATCATTAGCTTTTGTAATTCATTTAAACGGAGGTACATTTTTTAAGCCGGGATTTCGTGATTTCAAATTCATATATCAAACCTAGAGATATACACATACGGGCATGTTCAAACTTTATAATCATCCACTTTATTCATACACATACACATTTTTGCTTTTGTCATCATATTTAGGATAAACACATTTGGAATTTCATTTGAATTGGACCGTGTGATGCTATTTGCTTGTAGTAGCTCAATGATCCATATTTGAATTGAATGGACAATCTAAGTTTCGAGTTGGAGACATTGATTTTCAAAACTTGCCCTATTTTTTTGTGTGCAAAATAAACAAATTGTCGGCCATGATATCATAGTCGGCCGTACAAGAGCAGAACACTTATAATTTTAGGCGCCAAAAGCTTTCAAACTTCCCGCTCACATCGAAATATCACGCGCCCGAAAGTTTAGCCCTGCGATCTTCCTGCTTTACCCTTGCCACATGAACGGAAAGGGCCTGCTTTGGTAACTCCAATGTTTTCCCCTCTTTGCCCCCAACATTCTTCCCCAGAGCCCCTCCCCTTCCCCTCCCCGACCCCCCAACCACGGTAAGCCGCCGAATCTAGTCCTCCACCGCAGCGGTGGACCTCACACCCCGCCGGATCTACCTTCCGCACCTTGGAACCCCCAACTGCCAACTCACCACTTCCCCGAAGCCGCTTCAGCGACTGGCTTGTCCACCGCTCCAGATCTCCTTGACTGCCATCATGGTCCACCGCACCGGATCTGCTTAACCGATGCCCTCGTCCACCACAGTGTAGGCCCTTCACTGACTCCCTCGTTCGCCCCTTTGCTGGCCCTTCATACAAGCCCTCGTCCGCCGCAATAGATCCGCCTCACCGAAAACACTGTACAACGCGTCCGCTGAAGCCTTCGTCCACTGCACTGGACCCGCTACACGGACGCCATATTCAACTCCACCGGCCCTGCTTTACCAACGCCGCAGCCTCATCAGGTTATTTCGATTTTTACTCCTTCGGTTTTTATCTTTATCATGCAACTGTTCACTTACCACAGATGAGCTTTCTTATATGTCGACAGGCGCCGCAACCGTAGCACCGGAGCCGCTTCAGCGACGGCGACAGCCAGCCCAAACTCAACTGCAACACGAGCACCATCGACGATCCTTAGCTATCAAGTATGACAACGACACCCATATGCCACCGAGAACTAGGTACTATTATCCAACGGCCGGCGCCTACGTTCACTTTCCTAGCATAAGCACCGCACCTTTGAATTTCTTCAGGGCATCATTCAGTTTTTCATGAGACGCGTTATTTTGCTTGCACCTATAGGGTCATACTTCTGCCAGTGAACATGTTACATGTGCTAAATTACATACCGGTGCAGATATAGTTAATATGCTTTAGTTTTGTCCTAAGTACTCCCTCCGTTCCAAAATAGATGACCCAACTTTGTACTAACTTTCTACTGAAGTTAGTACAAAGTTGAGTCATCAATTTTGGAACGGAGGGAGTATTACTATACTTCCTAGATATCACTGCCTACTATTTTACTTCTTGAATGCTATATTTATGATAATGGTGTTGTTCTGATGCCACCTGTTGGTTCCATCAGACTGCTTAATGTTCTCTATGCTTAATTACACATCAGCAAACTAGCGTGTGGTTCCGCTGCTTTTTGTTCGTTTTACCCTACATTTTCTGATGCTAGCTATTACATCACTGCTCCGAGCCTCTGTTCATTACTTGTTTGTGTGTTCTTGATCTTCCCAAGTTGCATGACTAATTTTATGCTTCTATTAATTATGGAGCTGCCAACCCCATCAAGCAAAATATTTGTTCTTTTGGGGCTGGCACCTCGAACAAGCATAAAAATAGAGGGAAGAATATATATTGTCATGTAGGCACACACACCCTTCTTTCATTAGTTTAGATGAACCATTGATGATCAATTCGGACCAGTGCATGCGATTAAAATTAATTTTACCTAAATAGAGGGTGCAAAATAAACTACAACAACTAGATTTGCAACCACGGGATGCTGACGATATCTTCAAAGAACATTGCAACAGTAGTGAGGCTTCACAGCAACATATGGTAAGGTAGTGTGTTTTAGTACATGTGAAATGTAATGCGAGTGGGCTGCTTTCTTGGCTTGTGCCCTCAACCTGTAATCCTACCGAATCACAAATAGTTCAGTTGTCTGCTTTGCTGTATTGCTTGATTCGAATGCTTGTTTGTTGTTACTCTATACCTGAGTTGGCCAATATGTCAGTAGTGCCTGATGTACTATCGTAAAGAAATGCATGCCTATTTCATTTGAGTCCTTAACTTTTCCTCTCAACTTCATCACAAGACTGTCTTCGTAGTTTATATGGGGCCACATTGTTAAGTGCTTTCTCAGATTATTTCAACAGCTTAGATGCCTTGGCAACTTAAATATAGCGGTGGTACACTCCCTTTCAACTAGGGATGTCAACTGGGTCCCGTTTAATCCCGATTAAAGTCCACTAGTGGTATTATAGTTCAAAAGAGTTTTTGTTTTTTGAGGAAAATGAACTAGGGAGCTAGCAAAAACTAACTAGATGGGACGGGCGGATGTCGTTTATTTGCCACTTACATCCCTAGTTTCATATTACCATTTTAATTTCTTTTCGGCTGTGCTACTTCGGACCATTTAAGTATAGCTTGCCATGCTTGGCAATAAATCATCTATCGTTTACCATGTAAGCTTACTGCCTGGATCATACGATAACTATCTCTTACTTATGTCCAGTGGAAATCTTCTAGGATGCCGTTCACACTAGGACACAATGTACAACCCCAGAATCTATTTGTGGAAGCAGTGCGCCATCCATGTTACCAGATGGTAGCAGTTCAGAGGCAACACTGCCAGAGAGCAGTCTGAGCACAAATATTATAGTGCTTGAGGCTCTACTAGAGGTAGAAAGAGATGGTGTGGCTGCCATGAATGAGGTAATCTTTATCTTGAGGTTGGAAATTACGGAATTAGCGGCACGCAATATGCAAGCAACCCAATAATTGGGGGAAGTATGAATATTGCATTTGAAGACGGAGGAGGTCCTGCTGTTTTTGCAATCTGAAGCCCAGGGTAATCCCGGTTCTTCTTTAGATACCAGTTGAAATTGTCATTAGATTTTTGTACTTGCACGTTGTGTTATGTCTCTGAATGGATTATGTTGCAAGACGCCCTATGTTGTCCATGTGTTGTAATGATCCGAATTTTTAGGCGAGGTAATCCTTAGTACTTCTATGATTGACATAAGGTGAACTATTTTTCGTGTGAGCATATTGTATTGGACAAAATGACTGTTTGACTCAGAGTGTATCCAACCTAATGAATTCAAAGATCACGGCATTTCTAAATCATAATCATATATAAAGGTGGAATAAATCTTTGTTGTGGTTTTGAAGAAATAAATAACAAAACATAGAATTATCTATGGATATTTGTATCGAATACAAATTGGATTTGAATTTAGTTTGCCAGGGCCCAGGGCAAACGTGAATGCTAATTCTCCCAAGTTTTGAACGAAGCGGCTAAACACCCGCTATAATTTGTGGGCTGCCCGAAGCAGGTGTTTGCGAGATGGAAATTACTGTCTACCCCTGACACTTGACATCCTTATCGACCTTATTTACACTGCTGTCGATAGGGGTAGACTACTAACTTCAATCAGACGTGACACGACGGCCTCTGAGCCCATTCAGACACGGTGGGCGCCAAATGTGGGCGGCAAAACACATTTGATTCAAGCTCGTCCGAGAGACATGTGTCTCTTCCTCCATTTCCCCATTCATACATGATGGGCGGCAAAACGAACTCTCCACATCCGAAATCGATGTAGGCTAATATTTTAAATAGGGGCAGATGTGTAACTTCCCTCAGATGTGACACAACAGCCCTACCTGTCAGCCCCATTGATACACCTTGGGTGCCAACCGTGGGCGGCAAAACACCATCTCCTCGCCCGAAATAGTTACCGGTAAATATTTGGGAGATGCGAGATTACCGTCCTATCCCCAACTAACGCGATGTCCAAAATTTTAAACGGGGGATAACTTCGTAACTTTCCCACCTTTCAGACAATCGCGTCCCAAAGTTTGAGATCCCCCCTCCCCTCCATTTCCCCATTCATACACCATCAGCGGCACGACAACCTCCGCACTGTGGCCAGCCTCCTCCGTCCGCCACCCCATCCTCCACCTTGCCGGAGCTGCTACCCCTACCCTGTTGTCCACTGCAAGAGATGGACGTCTCTCATCCACGGTGCTGGACCAGGATCCTTTCATCGCCTCCTCTCGCTTCATCGGTGACATCGTCCACCTTGCCGTTACCGCTCCTACGACCGCCTTGTCCACGGCAACAGGATTTATCCCCCGACCCGGCCGTCTGCCGTCTAAAGTCTTCTTCCCCGCTGCCGACAGCCATCGCACCCGCAGCACCCTCAACGTATTAGCATAGGCCTACACGGCTTTGCAAGAGAGGTGGTACTCTTCCATATGTGCTTAAGTTATTGATCTCACCCGGAAAATAGATCGTAATTTGTTTACTGTACTTTTCTTGTCCGTACCAAATTGTAGTGGCTAGTTGAAAGCAAACATTGGTTGCGAAGTTGATTTGTCTGGTTTGCACCTTCAGATCCACCATGGCACGGGCACTATACTCGTAAAGCTTACATTTTTCCCCCTTTATATTCATTACCATCATCGTAGGTGCTCCGTGTTGTGCTAGCACTGCTCCTCAAGACCTCAACCCAAATCTTATGTGTTGAAATATGAATCTGGTATGATGCTCATATCACTAAAACAGAGAAAGTTCAATTGGTCACCTAATGTTCCTATATTCGTTTCGAAAAGCATGTGTGCCACCCACTGGTGTAGCTAGTTCCACTTTCCTGATTTTTCTCTTGATGCTTAGGGTTTTCCCCTTTTTTCTACTCTACTATGATCTGCGTAGGTGCTTTCTGTCGTACTAGCATTACTCCACCCTTCAAGATAAACAACACAACACTCAGAATTTGAAAGCTTAGTTGTTCAAATATGATTGTGATATGATTTTGATATTAGTTAACCGACACATTTAATTGGTTAGCTAAAGGTCCCACTTGAGTTTCCAAATGCATGTGGAGACATATAGAGAGACAACATAATTGCCTTTCTTTGTCACTTGTTGACCGTACTTTCTTGTCCATACCAAATCTTAGTTGTTATTTCAAAGCAAACATCGGTTGCTAACTACCCGTTGCGCGGTTTGCAGCTTCAGATCTGCCATCCCACTGCCACGGTCAACACTGTACTCATCATGCTTATGGTTTCCCCGTTTTATGATGACCACAATCAGCCTACGTGGTTCGTGTCGTAATTGCCCTGCTCCACCCATCGAGCTAAACAAGCTTAGTTGTACAAATTCATATCTGATATTATTGCTGATATAAGTAAAACTGAGAGATGTTTAATTGGTTAGCTAAATGTTCCTACTTTAGTTTCAAAATGCATGTGAGCCACATATGGAGAGACCAGAAAGAATAGTATTTCTCTGTGCGCTCTGGTTCATCATGGCTGGCCAACCGACATTGTATTGAAAGACTTGTAATATCTTCAATATGCTTGCTCTTCTGCTCTTCTTTAAGATGATCCTCTTCTCTTGCGGTCGAGTGGTCAGGTCGAGTTGTTCTCCCTTAGTATATTTTGAATCTGTCAGGTCAGGTCGACTTGTTCTTCTTTACTATATGTTGAAGCTGTCATCTACGAAGTGTGATCACTTCTGGAGCTCTCATATTTTGATTAGTAGGCCACATTATATTAATGCACACACCAAATTACAGCATGCATGGCATCTCTTAAAATAATTGCAGAGATAGCACAAAGGGGTTTATTGGGAGGCAATATTGGATTAGAATCACTTCTGCATTACAAAGAAAATCTCACTTGTTTTTATGTGTTCATGCATGTCAGATATTGAAAATTATCAAAATGAATATGAGAATGGGCGCACGAGAGGAATATGGCGGAACAATCCACTGGCTAACAAACTTGGCATGGTGGAGGATGGCCTATCTTATTCACCCATCAAGGTGCTTGCTCTAACTTTGCAAAGTTGTATTGGTCGCACATATTTTGCATATGACCTCTTGCATTACTTCTACTTTGTTACAACATCTGCTTAGTTTAAGCATCATATATGAGTATATGCCATACCTATCCATTTTCTGTACCTATTCCATGTGTCGCCACACTATGTTTTTCCAGTCAAATGTTGTTCTTTCGTAATAGATGTCCAACAGGAAGAGGGTGAGTGCAGATCCTCAAGGAGTACAAACTAGGTATTTGGAAAAGGTATCGATACTGTTAAATCGATAGATCGGCACTCTGAAAACACAGGCACAACTATACCACACTTTACCCCTACTCCAGTGGCCAAACCCCTATTAGAATCTCATTGCTCAAAGGATCATACGATCTCACAACAGTACTGGGCTCTGCATTGCTCTTGTCAGTACCTCTCTCCCTTTTGCCTTGTAACGATGTACTTAATTAATTGCTATTTGATTATGTATCATCAGTCTACACCTGAGCTTCATTATCCTCTGTTTCTTTCAACATTATTTGATCTATATTTACTCTTTGCAAACGTAGAATAATGGCTACGCTTATAAAGAATTTTCTTTGGGGAATTTATTGAATTATCCTTCCATCAACATGGAGAAGGGCTTTGACCAACCCGTGTTAACATGTAATGTAAATTCATCCTTATGAAGCCTTCAAACTTTGTTCTAGTATAGATTTGGATAGGCATCATTTCCTCCACTGCTGTTTGCTTTGCTGTTTACATCTGATTGGATGTTTGCAACAACTACCAGTTTCAAATTGTAGTAGTAAAAACATGTTCCTTATGCAGAACAGATCCATTTATTTGCTTATATAATTGTGAAACCTGTTACGTGTCTCCTTGTTTCTCTTTCAGAGTCGTATCTCTTATGCCAGGCAGAACTTTAGGGAAGATTGTGAGCCAAACCATCTTGAGGACAGTGAGATGACCCCAAGGTCCTGTCTTGATGAAGACGGTGAGTTGAAGCTACTCACCAGCAGGTGTTAGACAACCTCTGTGCAGTCGCTGCCTCGATCAGTTAGACTTCTTCAGTCTCAACTTAAAGTGGAAAGGCTTGCTTTAGCTCAGCTCCGACTTGAAGTCAAAGATGCAATGAAGATGTCAGAGGACTGCCTTGCACACCATCATGCCATACAGCTACAGGTGATGCATCTATCGTTGACACAACTAAGGTCTACGGGTGACGAAACGGACTTGTGTTGGAGCACTACGGTCGAAACGGGGGTCCTATTCATCGGGAGGGGTCTGGCGTACCGCAAAACGGGACTCCACGGGATACTGTTCATCTCCACCGTCGACCTCCTCCGGCCTCCACGGGCTACCGTCGACCTCCTCCAGCCTCCACGGGCTCCTGCTCATCCAGCCTCTACGCGCGCTACTCCACCGCCATCGTTCAACCACCCTCCACGGGCACCCTCCACCATCTATCGCTCATCCACCCTCCACACCACGGGTCCTCTTCATCCAGAGGCAACGCCACCGCCATCGCTCATCCAACCCCCGCGCAACACTCACTGCTCATCCAATCAATCGCTTGATGAGCAGCAAGAGCGGCGAATCGCCGATCGGGTTCGATTAACGACCATCGATCGATCGCTCGGGTTCGAGAACGTGTAGCTGCAGTGCAATCGCCTGGTTCGATTAGAGCCCAACACCTCGCCGGGTTCGATTAGAGCTAACGCCGCACACACGCCAGCAGACGTACGAGAAAGCGATGCATCGCTCGGCTCCCGACCGCCCACCGTAACCGGGAACTCCCCGAAATTTTCCTCGCCCTCGCTTCTACCTTGGTTTTTTCCGTCATGGACGGCCCAAAGAATGTCATGTAGCTGCATCTCCGGCCTGCCCAGGACGAAAAGCCCATTTTCTGTCATGATTTTTTGTCATAGAAGTAGGAGCCCACCACATCTATGTTGATACCGGGTTTTGTCACAATTATCATCATAGAAGTGTCATATGTATGGTAGAAAAAAATTCATTCGGCCCAAAATGTCACGAATGTGTCTTTTTTTTGTAGTGTTCCTCCAGCCAATGATGATTTTACACATGGAAAATCCCCATAGGTCGGGGCTGTTAACGGGTTATCGGATCCAAAACCCAACCCGATAGCTTAACGGCGTTCCATTATGGTGGATTCCACGTGTCAGTCACCCTTGATGAAAGCACTTCTGTGACGCACGATTTATCGTCATGGAAGTGGACACTTTCGTGATGATAATTTTGGTAATATCATGGAACACTTCTACGACAGCACAGGTATGACTATCTTGATTCTATCATAAAATCGTCATGGTTGTACATGCATGACAAAAAACGCGACCTACTATGACAAACACGTATCATCACGGAAGTGTATTTTTTTGTAGTGAATTCACCATTGTATTGGGTGTGTTGGGGACACAAGAGACTCTTTGTTATTTGGTTGCAGGGTTGCTTGAGAGAGACCATCTTCATCCTACGCCTCCCACGGATTGATAAACCTTAGGTCATCCACTTGAGGGAAATTTGCTACTTGTCCTACAAACCTCTCAAGATTTGGAGGCCCAACAACGTCTACAAGAAAAAGGTTGTGTAGTAGACATCAAGCTCTTTTCTGGCACCGTTGCCGGGGAGGTGAGTTCTTGAAGGTATATCTTTAGATCTTGCATTCGAATCTTCTTGTTTCTTGTTTTATAACTAGTTTACTCTATAAAAGAAAATTACAAAAAAAATGGAATTGAGGGTGCCTCATATGCTTCATCTTTTTAATGTCTTCCGTGAAAATAAGGATTCCAAAAATTGTGCCCAAGTACTAGAAGAAGAATTACATAGAATGCTTGGCATAAAATATGTGAATGATGAACATGATTGCAACGTTGTTAGTATGAATTCTTTGAATACCCATGATGCTAATGACATGCAAAGCCACAAGCTTGGGGATGCTATCTTTGATGAATATGATATTTTTTGTCCCCCAAGTTTTGATGAGAAAATTTATTATGATGAAAGCATGCCTCCTATTTATGATGATTATTGTGATGATACGTATGCCATA
Organism: Aegilops speltoides; assembly: GCA_021437245.1. Classification (NCBI taxonomy): domain Eukaryota; kingdom Viridiplantae; phylum Streptophyta; class Magnoliopsida; order Poales; family Poaceae; genus Aegilops; species Aegilops speltoides. The sequence goes on from CM038142.1 coordinate 414,786,462, forward strand.
AAGAATAAACATAACCATGAAACTTGTCATTATGATTATAATTTTCAATTGGATTATGCTTCACATGATAGTTATTTTGGTGAGTTTGCTCCCACTACTATTCATGAGAAGAAGTTTGCTTATGTGGAGAGTAGTAAAATTTATATGCTTGTGCATAATGAAAATAATGCTTTGTGTGATGGTTATATTGTTGAATTCATTCATGATGCTACTGAAAATTATGATGAGGGAGGAACATATGCTTGTAGGAATTGCAATAATATCAAGTTTCCTCTCTATGTGTTGAAAATCTTGAAGCTATGCTTGTTTTACCTTCCTATGCTAGTTGATTCTTGTTCCCATAAGTTGTTTGCTCACAAAATCCATATGCATAGGAAGTGGGTTAGGCTTAAATGTGCTAGTCATAGGCTTCATGATGCTCCCGTTATGTTTCAATTCTTATCTTTTATGTGAGCATCATTGTCATCATCATGCCTAGCTAGAAAGGCATTAGAGAAAAGCGCTTGCTGGGAGACTACCCAATATTTACCCTTACTGTTTTTATGTGTCCACATGATTATGTTACTGTAGTAATCATGTTTTATAGCTTTTGTTTCAATAAAGTTCCAAGTAAGACTTTTAGGATAGCTTAGACCTCTCCCAATGCATTGGTGCTAAAGTGGGGTGATAAGTGCATTAAAATGCTTAGCAACTAATCTCCCCAATGCATCGGTGCTTAGATTTTGTAGCTAAGCCTCTTCTATTTAATTGTTTACTAATAAAACTCCTTCATGTATTGGTTGGTAGTCTTTTTGCCTAGGTCCACGTGCTTAGCATTGGTTCTTATTGGGGTCACCATAATACTCTCTCTCCTCTTTAATTGCTTTGTCACATCATTTTTCTGCCTATGTGGCACCCTTAGCACCTGTACACCATGGAGCACCGGGAAGGGCCTTACGGTGATAGTTGTGTTGATCCTGCTGAAAATCACAAACTTTTGCACCCAGTAAATTAGTTTTGATAATTCACATAAATGTGGTTTTGATCTGATTCTTTATACTATGGATTGGTACACCAATTTCTCAGGTTTTCCTAATTTGGCAGGATTTTCGGAGTTACATAAGTATTCAAGAGTTACAGATTACTTCAGACTGTTCTGTTTCTGACATATTCTGTTTTCTATGTGTTGTTTGCTTATTTTGTTGAATTTATGAGTAATATCGGAGGGTATGAACCATGGAGAAGTTGGAATACAGTAGATGTTACACCAATATGAATTTAGAATGAGTTTATAACAGTACCTAAGTGGTGATTTATTTTCTTATACTAACGGAGGTTACGAGTTTTCTATTAAGTTTTGTGTTGTGAAGTTTTCAAGTTTTGGGTAAAAAATCGATGGACTATGGAATAAGGAGTGCCCAAGGCACCCCAAGGTAAAATTCATGGACAACCAAGAGCCTAAGCTTGGGGATGCCCCGGATGGCATCCCCTCTTTCCTCTTCCTCATCGATAACTTTACTTCGAGCTATATTTTTATTCACCACATGATATGTGTTTTGCTTGGAGGGTCATTTTGTTTTATTTTCTATTGCTTGTTGTTTGAATAATATCCCAAGATCTGAAATTATTAAATGTTAGAGAGTCTTTAGATAGTTGCATAATTATTCGACTACTCATTGATCTTCACTTATATCTTTCGGAGTAGTTTGTCATTTGCTCTAGTGCTTCACTTATATCTTTTTAGAGCACAGTAGTGGTTTTATTTTGAAGAAATAGATGATCTATCATGCTTCACTTATATTATTTTGAGAGTCCTTTAGCACAGCATGGTAATTGCTTTGGTTAAAATTTTAGTCCTAATATGATGAGCATCCAAGATAGGTATAATAAAAAACTATCATATAAAGTGCATTGAATACTATGAGAAGTTTATACTTGATGATTGTTTTGAGATATGAGGATGGTAATATTAGAGTCATGCTAGTGAGTAGTTGTGAATTTTAGAGATACTTGTGTTAAAGTTTGCGATTCCCGTAGCATGCACGTATGGTGAACCGTTATGTGATGAAGTTGGAGCATGATTTATTTATTGATTGTCTTCCTTATGAGTGGAGGTCGGGATCACGCGATGGTTAACTCCTACCAACCCTTCCCCTAGGAGCATGCGTGTAGTACTTTCTTTTGATGGCTTGTAGATTTTTGCAATAAGTATGTGAGTTCTTTATGACTAATGTTGAGTCCATGGATTATACGCACTCTCACCCTTCCACCATTGCTAGCCTCTCTTGTGTCGCGCAACTCTCGCCGGTACCATAAACCCACCATATACCTTCATTAAAACAGCCACCATACCTACCTATTATGGCATATCCATAGCCATTCCAAGATATATTTCCATGCAACTTTCAACCGTTCCGTTTATTATGACACGTTTTATCATTGTCATATTGCCTTGCATGATCATGTAGTTGACATCGTATTTGTGGCAAAGCCACCTTTCATAATTCTTTCATACATGTCACTCTTGATTCATTCCTGGTACACCGCCAGAGGCATTCACATAGAGTCATATTTTGTTCTAAGTATTGATTTGTAAGTAAATAAAATTGTGATGATCTTCATTATTAGAGCATTGTCCCAGTGAGGAAAGGATGATGGAGACTATGATTCCCCCACAAGTCGGGATGAGACTCCGGACGAAAAAAAATAAAAAAAGGGGAAAAAGAGGCCATAAAAAGGAGGAAAAAGGCCCAAATAAAAAATTAAAAATAAATGAGAGAAAAAGAGAGAAGGGTTATCCTTTTACCACACTTGTGCTTCAAAGTAGCACCATCATCTTCATGATAGAGAGTCTCCTATGTTGTCATTTTCATATATTAGTGGGTATTTCTAATTATAGAACTTGGCTTGTATATTCCAATGATGGGCTTCCTCAAAGTGCCCTAGGTCTTCGTGAGCAAGCAAGTTGGATGCACACCCAGTTAGTTTCCTTTTGAGCTTTCATACACTTATAGCTCTAGTGCATCTGTTGCATGGCAATCCCTACTCACTCACATTGATATCTATTAATGGGCATCTTCATAGCCCGTTGATACACCTAGTTGATGTGAGACTATCTTCTCCTTTTTTGTCTTCTCCACAACTATCATCCTATTCCTCCTATAGTGCTATGTCCATGGCTCACGCTCATGTATTGCATGAAAGTTGAAAAAGTTTGAGAATACTAAGGTGTGAAACAATTGTTTGGATGAAACCGGAGTTGTGCATGATTTGAATATTTTGTGTGACGAAGATGGATCATAGCCAAACTATATGATTTTGTAGGGATAAGCTTTCTTTGGCCATGTTATTTTGAGAAGACATAATTGCTTTGTTACTATGCTTGAAGTATTATCGTTTTTATGTCAATATTAAATTTTGTTTTGAATCTTATGGATTTGAATATTCTTGCCACAATACAGAAGAATTACATGGATAAATATGTTAGGTAGCATTCCACATAAAAAATTCTGTTTTTATCATTTACCTACTCGAGGACAAGCAGGAATTAAGCTTGGGGATGCTTGATACGTCTCCAACGTATCTATAATTTTTGATTGTTCCATGCTATTATATTATCCATCTAGGATGTTTTATATGCATTTATATGCTATTTTATATGATTTTTGGGACTAACCTATTAACCTAGAGCCCGGTGCGGTTTGCTTTTTTTCCTTGTTTTTGAGATTTACAAAAAAGGAATACCAAACGGAGTCCAATTGACGTGCAAATTTTTGATGATTTTTTATGGACCAAAAGAAGCCCCCAGAGTAAAAGAGTTGGGCCAGAAGAGTCCCGAGCTACCCACGAGGGTGGGGGCGTGCCCACCCCCCTGGGCGCACCCCTATCTCGTGGACGGCTCGGAGACCCCCCCCCCTGACGTGAGACCTACGCCAAAAATTCCTATAAATACACAAACCTCCAGAAAATAACCTAGATCGGGAGTTCCGCCGCCGCAAGCCTCTGTAGCTACCGAAAACCAATCGGGACCCTGTTCCGGCACCTTGCCGAAGGGGTGATCCCTCACCGGTGGCCATCTTCATCATCCTGGCGCTCTCCATGACAAGGAGGGAGTAGTTCACCCTCTGGGCTGAGGGTATGTACTAGTAGATATGTGTTTGATCTCTCTCTCTCTCTCTCTCTCTCTCTCTCTCTCTCTCGTGTTCTTGATATGGCGCGATCTTGACGTATCGTGAGCTTTGCTATTATAGCTGGATCTTATGATGTTTCTCCCCCTGTACTCTCTTCTAACGGATTGACTTTTCCCTTTGAAGTTATCTTATCGGACTGAGTCTTTAAGGATTTGAGAACACTTGATGTATGTCTTGCAGGTGCTTATCTGTGGTGACAATGGGATATCACGTGATCTACTTGATGTATGTTTTGGTGATCAACTTGCGGCTTCAGTGACCTGGTGAACTTATGCATAGGGGTTGGCACACGTTTTTGTCTTGACTCTTCGGTAGAAACTTTGGGGCACTCTTTGAAGTTCTTTGTGTTGGTTGAATAGATGAATCTGAGATTGTGTGATGCATATCGTATAATCATGCCCACGGATACTTGAGGTGACATTGGAGTATCTAGGTGACATTAGGGTTTTGGTTGATTTGTGTCTTAAGGTGTTATTCTAGTACGAACTCTATGATAGATCGAACGGAAAGAATAACTTCATGTTATTTTACTATGGACTCTTGAATAGATCGATCAGAAAGGATAACTTTGAGGTGGTTTCGTACCCTACAATAATATCCTCGTTTGTTCTCCGCTATTAGTGACTTTGGAATGACTCTTCGTTGCATGTTGAGGGATAGTTATATGATCCAGTTATATTATTATTGTAGAGAGAACTTGCACTAGTGAAAGTATGAACCCTAGGCCTTGTTTCCTAGCATTGCAATACCGCTTGCGCTCACTTTTACCACTTGCTACCTTGCTGTTTTTATATTTTCAGATTACAAAAACCTATATCTACCATCCATATTGCACTTGTATCACCATCTCTTCGCCGAACTAGTGCACCTATACAATTCACCATTGTATTGGGTGTGTTGGGGACACAAGAGACTCTTTGTTATTTGGTTGAAGGGTTGCTTGAGAGAGACCATCTTCATCCTACGCCTCCCACAGATTGATAAACCTTAGGTCATCCACTTGAGGGAAATTTGCTACTATCCTACAAACCTCTGCACTTGGAGGCCCAACAACGTCTACAATAAGAAGGTTGTGTAGTAGACATCAGGTTTGTACCAAGTCAGTTCATAAGGGAAGGAAACAATACATCCAGACTCTAATCTTGCCGTCCACGCACATAGGAGTCCTACCCAAACACGGAGGATGGCCTTCAGCTTTTATCTTCACGACCCATTCAGCCCGGCCTGCATCCCCGAGCCAGACACCTGAGGACCACCGAAACCAGGACTCCCTCAATGGACAAGGGTGTAGGGCCAGTGATGGGACACGGTGATTCTTATACTGAGCATTTAGGATAACATGTATAGTATCAATAGTAGGTTATCAAAAATAGGCTATCCATCAGCGTAGGAGCAACCGGAACAACAGTAGCAAAACCTAATGCATGAATAAGAGAGAAAGAATAGGCAATATCTGGATGATCAAGGGGAGTTTTGCTTGCCTGGAAGCTCTGGTGAGAAGGAAGGGTCATCGGGGTGTAGTCATACTCGGTGGCATCAATGGTCTCGAGGTCTACCAGAAAGAGGGTGAAGAAAAAATAAATATAAAGCATACAAATGCAACACGATGCATGACATGGCTGTATGCTATGCTAGGGGGTGCTCTAATGCATTACCAAGTTTTTTAGCCGGAGCACGAAACTATCCAGGAATATTTTCCCGACTCCAGGCAATATGTGCGGTATTGATGCGAAGGGGGATGTTCCATGTTTGCTATTTTAGAAGCATGTGGTAGGTATGTAGATGACATAATCAGATTCGTTATATTTTTCTGATCATTTTTCATATATAAATTATTTTCATCTGACTTGCGGTTTATTTTCTATGAATTTTCAAAGATTAAATGATTCTCGGGATTTCTGGATTATTATTAATTCGAAGTTATATGAACTATTATTCGCTATGGGTACACAGAGTTTAGCTATGGGTACAGCCACAGTGCTACAAAGGCTGTCTAGTGGGGCCAGGTGCTGAGTCAGCAAGTCAACCAGTCAAGGTTGACTTGTCAACCAGGTCAAAGTGGACCCACATGTCAGTGGCTGGATCAACCCAGTCAACAGTTTAGCTAGTCAAACTGGATAGGGGACCCACAAGTCATAGGCCCAGTGTCAAACAGAGTTTATAATCTATTTCGATTAACTAAATCAACTAGCGGGACCCATTGTCAATGTAAATAGTTAAATGAATCATCATTTAGCATGGGACCCCATAGTCAGCGGTTGTTAGTCATACTAAAAAATGGTTAGTGCTAATTAAGTTTCTGATGCCCCGGGCCCATGGGTCATTGACTCAAGTCGGGTTTTTAACTCGTGTGCACACCGGCGACGATGCCAGACGCGGCTGAGGCCCACCGAAGTTGTGCTCCGGAGACCATATGGCGCACGGGTAGGCTCTAAAGAAAGTAGCGAGCGCGGCAGAGCAGCTGGTGGTGGTGGCTGGTGCAGGGGTGGCCTTAGGCGATGGCGGCGTGGCTCCGGCGACCACAGGGGACGATGGTGTCACGCGGGAGCAGCTCTACGGGGGCCATTTGCCCTGGGGTTTGGCCCTACGGCACACGCGTGATGGCGCACGTCGAATGGTGGCAGCAGTACGTGCGGTGGCGGTCGGAGGTGAGCACTGCATCAAGGTCTAGCGGCGGCTGGAGCATGGGCTCGACGGGGACGGTGCAAGGAGCACGCATGCAAAGCACCGAAAGGCTTAGGAAGCTCCCACGCAATGCTAGGAGCACCATGTGTGCTTGCCTGAGTGGGAGTAGCACTATAGCAATGGTGGCCAGCATGACGGCGGTGACAATCTACGACAATGGTGGCGCGGCGGCAAGAGACAGCAGATCGAAGGGGAGGAAGAGGGGAAACACAGAGCTCACCGAGGAGCGCATGGGGGCTCTTTGAGAGCTTGGGAGCACAGAACGGCGATGAGCTCGGCAATGTCGTCGCGGTGTCCGAAGGAGGAAGTCGGCGTCGATCTCGGCAATGCGGTGTTGCCAATCTCGAACGCATCCACATAGTCGACGTAGGCGACACAGGCGGTGCTTCTGGCACAGTTTCTGGTTGCGGGGGCGAGGGGCAATGGCCATGGCGACGATGGCACGAGGGTGTGCGGGAGAGCTCCAGATCGGGAGTGGGAGCGAGATAGAGGGGGAGACTGGGGGTTAGGGTTACAAAGGGGTCAGGGTGGCCTTATCCACGCTGGGGAGCCACAGGATGGTAGCCATGTGTCCATCTCGGCCATAGACGCGCGCATCGCGTCCAGCGCACCTCGGTGAGTAGTTGGTTGAAGACAACCCCGGGGGTGGGCTGGGCCGGCTGCTGTAGCAATTGGGCTGGAGTGCACAGTGGCTCTTCTCCTTTTTCTTTATACTTTCTGTTTCTTTTATTACTTCACTGTTTTTCAATTTATTTCAGCTATCAAATGAATTTTGGTGAATATGAAATTTGGCATATATATACTAGGCAACATTTTCAGCTAGCACACAAGGTTTCAAGTGGCTTGGAAATATTTACATATTTGTTTTAATCTTAAAAGGCAATTTAAATGCTGCTAGACCATTTATTAATTTCATAGGAATTTATTTGTGAGTCAAAAGAAGTTGGTTTCCACATGACAATTGATCAGGGGAATTTATAAAATAATATAAAGATTTTTGTTTTGTTGTTTGAATAAATAGTATTTATGTCTTTATTTTAAATTTGAATTTGAACTAGGTTCAGATCAAAATGAGTTTTAACAAAATTAAGTATGATGATGTGGCACCATTAGCATGAGTTCATTGTATCGTTACATTTGGGGTGTTACATTCTCGCGAACACACATCCTAACATGAGGTTGCAAAGTGGGCAAAGGTGGCAGGCCACTTCTTGCAAGGTGATCGGACGCCCAACACCTATTTCTCCCGGCCAACCACACGAAAAAATGGCACTGCAGAGCTGCCCGCAATCTCCATGTGCCCATGTTTTTATTGACATCTCTATATTACATGATTGGATTTAAAATAAGATTAATTTATCATCCATTGACATACCCAAGTGTATGTCTGCTCACATGACAATAGGAGATGTTTGGTTCATGCAATGGTAACGGACTAACGACAACACACTGGTATGAGGTTACTGTGGAGAATGGTCGTAATCGATTCAGTTGCTATTTTTTGGGTTCCATTTAGTAAAGGTATTGATTTAGTTCGCAGTGTTTGTTTGTGCAATAAAACCTGAATACATCTGAAAACGGGAGGGTAGATGACAAACAACTAGAGAGCGGAGAACGCTTGAGAAGAATAAGTATGGGGTCCGAAGAAGTGGCACCGTGAGTAGAGAAGGGGATTGGCAGCGGCGGCCATTATGCTGCTCCACGCATGGCGTCGACAAGATAAGCTTTCCATCACCACCACCTATGCTGCTCACTTTGACGTAGAAGAATCGGCATGGAGGGCATCAAAGGCGGAGGGATCGCTCGATGGAACCGTCACTCCAGACGAAGTGGTAACAAGCGCTTTTCTATTTGCCGCTCATTGCGGCAAACTGTCGCCGCAACGTAGAGGCAACGCTCAAGATCGAACAAAGTCGACCCGTCCAGTAAGCAAGGCTTTCCATTTACGTTTTTTGGAACCTTCTAGACGTTCGAGGCCGTGGTTTTTTTCCGGTTTTGGGAACCTTCTAGAAGGTTCCTGAACAGTTTTTCTTTTTCTCCTTTTTTGCTTCTTTTCCATTTTTCATCTTTGCTTTTTCTATTTATTTTTCTCTTTTTCTTTCTTCTTTTTTTTTATTTCCTTTTTTCTTTTGTTTCATTTTTCTTTTCGGTTTCAAGTTCAATTTTATTTTCTATACGAAAGTACAAAAGTTAAAAAAATGTTTGCAGTTTTGAAATTTTGTTTGTAATTTCCATAAAATGTTCCTATTCTCAAATTTTGATCAAAATTCCAAAGAAGTTCAGAATTTCAAATTTTGTTCGCTTCTTTTAATAAAATATTCGACAATTCAAAAAGTCTAGTTTAAAATTTCCAAACAATGTTCGCATTTCTAAAATTTGTTCAAAAATAACTTTTTCGACAATCTCAAAAAATGCTCATATATTTAAAATTTGTACAAAAATTCAAAACAAATATTGTTTTCAAAGTATGTTCATAAATTTGAAAAATATTTCATTTCAAAAAATTTTGTTCTCAATTTAAAAAAAGGTTTTTGTTTTCCCAAAAATGTTCATATTTTCATAATTTCTTTGCAAATTAAAAAACTGTTCAGGGATTTCATAAAATATTTGCGATTCGATAAAACTGTTTAGAATTTCGATTTTTTAGCAGTTTTCAATCTTGTTCCAATTTTTCCAAAATTGTTTGCATTTTCAAAATATTGTTTGTACTTTCAAAAAATGTTCTCATTTTCAATTTTGGTTCTTTTTCAGATAATGCTTGAGATTCCAAAAAATGTTTGTGTTTTCCCAAAATGTTCGAATTTTTATAAATCTGTCAAGAAATTTTGAAAAAGTCCGTGTTCCAAAAATTATTGTCCTTTTGTGTGAAAGGAAATCACGTTCTTATTTGTTTAAAAAACTTGTGCGGCTTATATCCTATGTAAAATGTGTTGCCATATTTGATGAGAAATCGCAGTAATTACAGTGCCTAGTGACGTGGTTCACCCGCTGGAGATTTTGTGTTTGTTCCCTCTTAGGCTCACTCGTTCTAATTTTTTGCAAACTACTATTTTAAGTCCCGTTGTTGTTGTTTCTTTTAGTATCATGCTGCATATGGTGCACTAGTTCCAGCCAGTCGCAATGGCTAGCAGTGTGAGCGGATCTGCTGCTGGTTGTGGCCTTGTGGGTTCGAATCCCAATCAGTTCTTATTTTTTGTTGATTTTTACTGCACGCTACCGCAAATGGGCTGGCCCAAGTGAGCTCTCCCTTGTGCGGTCGGTGGGCTCTTTGCAATAGTAAGCGGAATATATGACGTCCTGGTAATGGGATGTGTTTCCGGACTGGGATGGGCAGAATCGATCGAGACTTAAGGTATGATTTGTTTGCACCGTATCCGTTTACGGGCCAGCCCAACCAAACGTCAATAACGGTATGAGGATGCAGTGTAATCGAATAACTGATTCGATTAAAACTTCTTTGCCTGTCACGGACAAGATTTTTTTCCATCCAACCTCTTATCCTTTCCCATACTCACCTCCGTAGATACCTAACAGTTCTATTGATTGAATGACCAACATCAATGGGCATACCAAGGAATCTCTCACTAACGGCTTTGTTGTGCACACTGAGTGAATTCTTTACTTCTTGTCTTTGGTTTTGAGGGCAGCCTTTACTGGAAAAAATCAATGATTTATACCCTTTGTCCTGACGCTGCACAATACGACTCAAGCAAGTTTCAAACCGCATTTGCTCCCTCCACGCTTGATTTGAAGAGAAACATGTTGTCATCGGCGAATAACAGGTGATTCCTGGCCGAAGGCATGGGAGCGACGGATATAACCAATTTGCATCATGTTTTCCTACTGCTATTTATAATGTTTTATGCATAATAATGTTTTATGGAGTACTGATAATGTCTTTTCTCTCATAATATGCAAGGTTTACACAAAGAGGGAGAATACCAGCAGCTGGAATTTTGGGCCTGAAAAAGCTATGTTAGAGATACCTATTCTCCACATCTCCAAATGAGCTGAAATTTTATGGAGAATTATTTTGGAATATTTAATAATTATTGAAGGAAAGAACTATCGGAGGGGGGCCACCAAGTGACCACAAGACAACAGGGCGCATCAGGCCCCCTAGGCGCGCCCTGGTGGGTTCTGGCCAGCCCAGCCCACCTCCGGTGCCCATCTTCTGGTACATAAGGTCTTTTGACCTAGAAAAAATAAGGAGATGACTTTCTGGATGGAGCGCCACAGTCTCAAGGTGGAACTTGGGCAGGAGCACTTTTGCCCTTCGGTGGAGCGATTCCGCCGCGGGAACTTCCCTCTCGGAAGGGGAAATCGAAGCCATCGTCATCACCAACAACCCTCTCATCTTTGGGAGCCCAATCTTCATCAACATCTTCAACAGCACCATCTCATATCAAACCCTAGTTCTTCTCTTGTATTCAATCCTTGTACCGGAACCTCAGATTGGTACCTGTGGGTGACTAGTAGTGTTGATTACATCTTGTAGTTGATTACTATATGGTTTATTTGGTGGAAGATTATATGTTCAGATCCATTATGCTATTTAATACCCCTCTGATCTTGAGCATGAATATCATTTGTGAGTAGTTAATTTTGTTCTTGAGGTCACGGGAGAAGTCATGTTGCAAGTAATCATGTGAATTTGATGTGTTTGATACTTTGATGATATGTATGTTGTGATTCCCTTAGTGGTGTGATGTGAACGTCGACTACATGGCACTTTACCATCTTTGGGCTGAAGGGAATGCATTGTGGAGTAGTTATTAGATTATGGGTTGCTAGAGTGACAGAAGCTTAAACACTAGTTTATGCGCTACTTCGTAAGGGATTGATTTGGATCCATATGTTTAATGATATGGTTAGATTTTATCTTAATATTTTTCTCGTAGTTGCGGATGCTTGCGAGAGGGTTACTCATAAGTGGGAGGTTTGTTCAAGTAAGAACAGCACGCAAGCACTGATCCACCCACATATCAAATTATCAAAGTAGCCAACGCGAATCAAACCAACATGATGAAAGTGACTAGATGAAACTCCCGTGTGGCCTCAAGAACGCTTTGCTTATTATAAGAGATAGTTTTGGCCTGCCCTTTGCCAAAAGGATTGGGATACCTTGCTACACTTTATTTACCGTTACCGTTAGTTGCTCGTTACAAATTATTTTGCTATCAAACTACCTGTTACCGACAATTTCAGTGCTTGCAGAAATTACCTAGCTGAAAACCGCTTGTCATTTCCTTCTGCTCCTCATTGGGTTCGACACTCTTACTTATCTAAAGGACTACCATTGATCCCGTATACTTGTGGGTCATCAAGACACTTTTCTGGCACCATTGCCGGGGAGTGAAGCGCTCTTGGTAAGTGGAAATCGGTAAGGAAAAATTTATACTACGTGCTGAAATTTATTGTCACTTGTCACTATGGAAAACAATCCTTTGAGGGTTTTGTTCGGGGTATCGTCACCTCGACTGGAAGCACAATTAGTTGCCCTTCAACCTACAGCAGCTACTGAAAATATTGGTTATGAAATTCCTTCGGGTATGATAGAACAACTGCTAGCTAATCCTTATGCAGGAGACGGAACTGAGCATCCCGATATGCGTTTGATACATGTGGATGAAATTTGTGGATTATTTAAGCTTGCGAGTTTATCTGGAGATGAAGTTAAGAAGAAGGTTTTCCCTTTATCTTTGAAGGTAAAAGCATTGAAAGGGTATAGGCTATGCAATGACATTTGATCTTGGAACTGGAATCGATTGAAATTGGAATTTCACCAAAAAAAATTATCCTATGCATCTAGTTCATCATGATCGGAATTATATATATATAATTTTTGGCCTCATGAATAAGAAAGTATCGCTCTAGCTTGGGGCAGGCTTAGGTCAATGTTGTATTCATGCCCCAATCATGAGCTCTCTAGAGAAATTATTATTCAGGATTTTTATGCTCGGCTTTCTCGTTATGATCAATCCATGCTCCATACTTCTTGTACTGGTTCTTTTATGAAGAAGACTATTGAATTCAGGTGGGATCCTTTAGAAAGAATTAAACACAACTCTGAAGATTGGGAACTCGACGAACATAAAGATTCAGGTATTACGCTTGAGTTTGATTGTGTTAAATATTTTGTGAATACTGATGCTTTTCACAAGTTTAGCACTAAATATGGATTTGACTCTGAGATAGCAGCCTCTTTCTATGAATTATTTGCTACTCATGTTGATCTTCCTAAGGATAAGTGGTTTAAATATCATGCCCCTATTAATGAAGAAATTAAAGAACCGGTCATAGCTAAAGGTGAGACTATCATTTACAATGTTGATCCAATTGTGTCTACTACTTAGATTGAAAAACCACCTTTCCCTTTTAGGATAAAGGAACATGCTAAGTTATCAACAGTGGTTCGCAAAAGTAATATTAAAGCACCTAAACCCCCTGAGCAAATTAAAGTAGAAACTAGTGTTGCTATGGTTAAAGATCTCTTGGTAGAAAATATTGATGGACATGTTATTTACGTCTGTAATGAAGCTACTAGAATCGCCAAACCCGATGAAAAAGATAAACATGCATAGACATATGGTTGGCATGCATGTTGTCTCAGTCAAAATAGGAGATCATAGCTATCATGGTTTATGTGACTTTAGTGCTAGTGTGAGTGCTATTCCTTTTACCTTATACCAAGAAATTAGGAATGACGTAGCACCCGCTGAAATAGAAGACATAGATGTTACTATTAAACTTGCTAACAGAGACACCATCACATCACTTGGGATTGTTAGAGATGTTGAAGTCTTGTGTGGGAAAATAAAATATCCTATTGATTTTCTAGTCCTTGGTTCCCCACAAGATGACTTTTGTCCCATTATATTTGGTAGACCTTTCTTGAACAATGTCAATGCTAAGATAGACTGTGAAAAACAAATTGTCGGTGTTAGTTTTGGTGATGTGTCTCATGAGTTTAATTTTTCTAAGTTTCATAGACAACCCCGAAACAAAGAATTACCTAGTAAGGATGAAATAATTGGTCTTGCTTCTATTACCATGCCTCCTACTGATCCACTAGAACAAATATTTGCTAGACCATGAAAATGATATGCACTTGCGTGAAAGAAATGAAATAGATAAAATATTCTTTGAACAACAACCTCTCCCAAAACACAATTTACCTATTGAAACTCTCGGAGGTCCTCCTCCACCTAAAGGTGATCCTGTGTTTGAATTAAAGAAATTGTCTGACACTTTGAAATATGCTTATTTTGATGAGAAAAAGATATATCCTGTTATTAGTAGTGCTAACCTTTGAGAGCATGAAGCAGAAAGATTATTAAAAATTCTAAGGAAGCATCGTGTTGCTATTGGATATACTCTTAATGATCTTAAGGGCATTAGTCCCACTGTTTGTCAGTACAAGATTAATATGGAACTTGATGCTAAACCCGTTCTTGATCATCAACGATGATTGAATCCTAAGATGAAAGAAGTGGTAAGAACTGAAATACTAAAACTAATGGAAGCAGGTATAATATATCCTATAGCTGATAGTAGATGGGTAAGTCGTGTTCGTTGTGTCCCTAAGAAGGGAGGTATTACTGTTGTTCCTAATGATAAAAATGAACTTATCCCACAGAGAATTGTTACTAGCTATATAATGGTAATTGATTTTAGAAAATCAAATAAAGCTACTAGAAAAGATCATTACCCTCTACTTTCATTGATCAAATGCTAGAAAGATTATCTAAGCACGAACACTTTTGTTGTCTTAATGTATATTCTGGTTTCTCTCAAATACCTGTATCACAACCTGATCAAGAGAAACCCACCTTTACTTGTCTTTTTGGAACCTATGCTTATAGACGTATTCCCTTTGGCTTATGCAATGCAGCTTCCTTTCAAAGATGTATGACTGCTATATTATCTGATTTTTGTGAAAAGATTGTGGAGGTTTTCATGGATGATTTTTCCGTTTATGGAAATTCTTTTGATGGTTGCTTAAGCAATCTTGATCGAGTTTTGCAAAGATGTGAACAAACTAATCTTGTCTTGCATTGGGAGAAGTGCCACTTTATGGTTAATGAAAGCATCATCTTGGGGCATAAAATCTCTGAACGAGGTATCGAGGTGGATAAAGCTGAAGTTGATGCAATTGAGAAAATGCCATGTTCTGAAGATATTAAAGGTATTCATAGATTCATTGGTCATGCTGGTTTCTATAGGAGGTTTACTAAAGGCTTCTCTAAAACTTCTAGGCCTCTTACTAATCTTTTACAGAAGGACATTCCTTTTGTTTTTGATGATAACTGTGTACAAGCTTTTGAAACACTTAAGAAAACCTTAACTTCTGCACCTTTTGTTTAACAACCAGATTGGAACTTGCCTTTTGAAATTATGTGTGATGCTAGTGATTATGTTGTTGCTGCTGTTCTAGGATGTTCCTTTTGTTTTTGATGATGATTGTGTGAAACTCTAGACAGTGCCCAAAGAAACTATGCTACTACTGAAAAAGAATTTTTAGCAATAGTGTTTGCTTGTGATAAATTCAGATCTTACATTGTTGGTTCCAAAGTAATGGTTCACACTGATCATGCAGCTATAAAATATCTTATGGAAAAGAAAGATGCTAAACCTAGACTCATTAGGCCGGTTCTCTTGCTACAAGAATTTGATTTACATATCACTAATAGGAAAGGAGCTAAGAACCCCATAGTTGATAACTTGTCTTGGTTAGAAAATATTCTTGAGGACCCACTACCTATTGATGATAGCTTTCCTGATGAACAACTTCATACATGCTTCTCATAATACTCCTTGGTATGCTGACTATGCTAATTTCATTGTTGCTAAATATATACCACCTAGTTTCACATACCAACAAAAGAAAAAAAATCTTCTATGATGTAAGACATTACTTTTGGGATTACCCACATCTTTATAATGGAGTATATGGTATTATTAGACATTGTGTACCTGAGCATGAACAGGAAAAAATCGTACGGAAATGTCACTCCGAAGCCTATGGAGACATCATTCGGGAGATAGAACTGCTCACAAGGTATTACAACCTGGTTTTTACTGGCCTAATCTTTTCAAGGATGCACGTAAGTTTGTCTTGTCTTGTGATGAATTTCAAAGAATTGGTAATATCAGTAAGCGTCAGGAAATGCCTACGAATTATTCACAAGTTGTTGAACCATTCGATGTTTGGGTTTTGATTATATGGGATCTTTTCCTTCCTCTAATGGATACACACATTTTTTGGTTGATGTTGATTATGTTACTAAGTGGGTAGAAGCTATTCAAACTAGTAGTCTTGATCATAACACCTCCATTAAAATGCTTAAAGAAGTTATTTTCCCAACGTTTGGAGTTCCTAGATATTTAATGACTGATGATGGTTCACACTTTATTCATGGTGCTTTTGTAAAATGCTTGCTAAATATGATGCTAAACATAGAATTGCATCACCCTATCATCCTCAATCTAATGGTCAAGTTGAACTTAGCAATAGAGAAATAAAATTAATATTATAAAAAGCTGTCGATAGGCCCCGAAAGAATTGGTCTATGAAACTAGATGATGTACATTGGGCCTATATGTAAGCTTATAAAAATCCTATGTGTATGTCTTCATATAAAATGGTCTCTAGAAAAGCTTGTCATTTGCCTCTTGAGTTAGAACATAAAGCATATTGGGCAATCAAAGAACTCAATTATGACTTCAAACTTGCCAGTTGTCGGTGTCAAAACCGGCGGATCTCGGGTAGGGGGTCCCGAACTGTGCGTCTAGGAGGATGGTAACAGGAGACAAGGGACACGATGTTTTTACCCAGGTTCGGGCCCTCTCGATGGAGGTAAAACCCTACTCCTGCTTGATTAATATTGATGATATGGGTAGTACAAGAGTGGATCTACCACGAGATCAAGGAGGCTAAACCCTAGAAGCTAGCCTATGGTATGATTGTTGTAATGGTTGTTCGTCCTACGGACTAAAACCCTCCGGTTTATATAGACACCGGAGAGGGCTAGGGTTACACAGAGTCGGTTACAATGGTAGGAGATCTACATATCCGTATTGCCAAGCTTCCCTTCCACGCCAAGGAAAGTCCCATCCGGACACGGGACGAAGTCTTCAATCTTGTATCTTCATAGTATTGGAGTCCGACCGATGATGATAGTCTGGCTATCCGGACACCCCCTAGTCCAGGACTCCCTCAGTAGCCCCTGAACCAGGCTTCAATGACGATGAGTCCGGCGCGCATATTGTCTTCGGCATTGCAAGGCGGGTTCCTCCTCCGAATAATTCGTAGAAGATTGTGAACACCAGGATAGTGTCCGGCTCTGTAAAATAAATTCCACATACCACCGTAGAGAGAATAATATGTACACAAGTTCGATCTGCTGACGTATTTTGGGGCGTGACGTCACACCACTACCAAGCCTTTACTTGAATCGTTTTTATTATACCACCTCAGCGTGTTTAGCGAAGCAGTTTCCTTGGCATGTCTTGTCGAAGCAGAGATCGTGTTCCCCTTATTCTGGGATTCCCATCAATACGGACGTGGGTAACCCAACCGTGCCCGTTGCCACGCCCCCTCTATCGAAGGTGAGTCCCAAACGGTCACGGGGACGGCTCTTGGTATTCTCCTTCTTTATAATGAGACCAAGGCTCGTTTCTTTTCTTCAATCCTCAATCGAATCTGCCCCTCGCCCCGAGCTCCAACACTCAGAGCCCCAGATTCGAGCGCCTCGGACCTTCAAAAATGTCCGGCTCCGACCTTCAGGGCCGGTGGATGCCCTCCTCCGTCACGGAAGAGGACGTGCTAAACCGAGAGAAGCAGTGCACGACCCACGAGATTTCGTGATAGGTTGCCCGCCAAAGGGCAAGTCATTCCTACTCCCGAGCCCGGCGAGAGCGTCGTGTTCGTGTCCCACCTCCGTCGGGGTTTAGGCTTCCCGATGGATCCTTTTGTGAGAGGGCTCATCTTTTACTATGGGTTGGAATTCCACGACTTGGCTCCGGAGTCCATCCTCCATATCTCATCATTCATTGTCATCTGCGAAGCCTTCCTCCGCACTACCCCTCACTTCGGTTTCTGGCTCAAAACCTTCAACGTGGAGCCGAAGATGATCGAGGGGCGTCAAGCAGAGTGCGGCGGGGCGGTTGTAAGCAAGAGGGCCGATGCTCCATGGCCCGAGGGGTCTTTCAAGGAGGAGCTTGGCTTGTGGCAACAGGAGTGGTTCTATATTACCGCTCCCAGGGGCAGCAGGCAGAAGCCGCCGCCCATCTTTCGCTCGGGCCCTCCACAACGGCTGATGTCATGGGTCAACCAAGGGCTCAACTGGGGGCCGTCAAAGGACGTACCCCTATTGCAGGGCCGGATTCAAGACCTCCAAGAGAGGGAGATCAATCTGGTCGTAGTGATGCAGGTTATGCTGATTCGGCGCCTTCTACCCTGCAAACATCGCCCCCTCCGCCTGTGGGAATTCAATCCAGAGGGGCCACGAGCTCTCCAACACTTCATGGGTACTGAGGGAGTCCTGGACTAGGGGGTGTCCGGACAGCCGGACTGTCAGCATCAGCCGAACTATCATCGTCCGCCGGACTCCAAGACCATGAAGATACAAGATTGAAGACTTCGTCCCGTGTCCGGATGGGACTTTCCATGGCGTGGAAGGCAAGCTTGGCGATACGGATATGTAGATCTCCTACCATTGTAACCGACTCTGTGTAACCCTAGCCCTCTCCGGTGTCTATATAAACCGGAGGGCTTTAGTCCGTAGGACACAACAACCATTACAACAATCATACCATAGGCTAGCTTCTAGGGTTTAGCCTCCTTGATCTCGTGGTAGATCCACTCTTGTACTACCCATATCATCAATATCAATCAAGCAGGAGTAGGGTTTTACCTCCATCGAGAGGGCCCGAACATGGGTAAAAACATCGTGTCCCTTGTCTCCTGTTACCATCCGCCTAGACGCACAGTTCGGGACCCCTACCGAGATCCGCCGGTTTGACACCGACATTGGTGCTTTCATTGAGAGTTCCTCCGTCGTCGCCGATAGGCTCGATGGCTTCTTCAATCAACAACAACGCCGTCGTGGTGAGACTTTTCTCCCGGACAGATCTTCGATTCGGCGCCGCCGCTGGGCCAATTCACTTGGCCATCCGAGCAGATCGAAGCTTCGCCCCAGCCATCAGTCAGGTTCGAAGCCTAAACTTCACGGCCGACATCCGCGGGGAGTTGATCTTCGACGGACTCGAGCCACAGCCGAGCGTGCCGCACTGTCACGATGGGCATGATCTAACTCTGCTGCCGGACAGTACCTTGGGGCCGCACACGAATACGCTCCGATCCATAGTCCGGAGCCGATTGCGCAGATCGAGGACGGGTGGCTGGAAACCGCCTTGGAGGCTGCGACTTCCACGGCGATGGAGCCGAACACTGACCTTGTCCCTTATAAAGCTCGTGACTCCGAGGTGTCGGACTCCCTGCCGGACTCCGAACCTCCTGCGCCCCTGCCAATCGAATCCGATTGGGCGCCGATCATGGAGTTCACCGCCGCGGACATCTTTCAGCACTCACCCTTTGGCGACATCCTAAATTCGCTAAAGCATCTCTCGCTATCCAGAGAGCCCTGGCCGGACTATGGCCAGGATGGTTGGGATGCGGACGACGAAGAAATTCAAAACCCACCCACCACCCACTATGCTTCACAGACGAAGTAATGGATCATCAAATCCCTGAAGGGTTTAAACCCGTCAACATTGAATCCTATGATGGCACAACAGACCCCGCGGTTTGGATCGAAGATTATCTCCTTCATATCCATATGGCCCGCGGAGACGATCTCCACGCCATCAAATATCTCCCGCTCAAGCTTAAAGGACCAGCTCGGCATTGGCTCAACAGCCTGCCCGCAGAGTCAATTGGGTGTTGGGAGGACCTGGAAGCCGCATTCCTCGACAATTTCCAGGGCACATATGTGCGACCACCAGACGCCGATGACCTAAGCCACATAATTCAGCAGCCAGATGAATCGGCCAGACAGTGCTGGACACGGTTCTTAACCAAGAAAAATCAAATCGTCGACTGTCAAAACGCAGAGGCCCTCGCAGCCTTCAAACATAACATCCGCGATGAGTGGCTAGCCCGGCACCTAGGACAGGAAAAGTGGAAATCCATGGCAGCCCTCACATCATTAATGACCTGCTTCTGTGCGGGAGAGGATAGCTGGCTAGCTCGCAGCAACAACCTCAGTAAAAATGCTGGCAGTCCAGATACTAAGGACCACAACGGCAGGCCGCATCGAAGCAAAAACAAACGCCGCATTAAAGACGACAACAATGAGGATACGACGGTCAACGCCGGATTCCGAGGCTCTAAACCCGGTCAGCAGAAGAAGCCATTCAAAAGAACCACTCCGGGTCCGTCCAATTTGGACCGAATACTCGACCGCTCCTGCCAGATACATGGCACCCCCGAAAAACCAGCTAACCACACCAACAAAGATTGTTGGGTATTTAAGCAAGCAGGCAAGTTAATCGCCGAAAACAGTGACAAGGGTGAAAGTGCAACTAATCCCCGGGTGGTTTTGGTAATTAATAACAACATATATATCATTGAAGTAATTGTTTCTTGAGAATATTTCAGAAAGTTCAGTGATATGGGTATGGCAATGACTGATGATGTGGACCCCTCAAAATGCTAAGGAAAGCATTGGCAAAAGCTCAAGACTCCCATTTTGGTTTAGTGATCCATGATCACATTGAGTCCATAGGAAAGCCAATACTATTAAAAGGGGATGAGGTTATGTTGATGATCTGGTTGCTCAAAGTGCTTAGTGATCTATCTCCCAAACAGTCAGCAATCTTTAATTCCAACATATGCTCATAAGTAATCTCGGTCCCACCGATTCCATAAACTCAGTCACACCGAGATGAACCACCTCACCATATACCCAAACCCTAGTAATTTGGATTTTCCGATTCCAAACTCGGTCTCACCGAAACTAGTGTTGCCAAGCTTCTGTAACCTTCTGTAATCAAATCGGTGTCACCGAGATGATAAAGTCGGTCCCACCGAGAATGGCAAACCCTAGTCTTTGGAAAAATCGGACTAACCGAGATTGTATTTTCGGTCCCACCGAAAATCCCAACGTTCACAAGATTTGAACTTTCGGTCTCACCGAGTTGTCAACTTTGGTCTGACCGAGATTGATCAAATGTGTGTAACGGTTGGATTTTGTGTGGAGGCTATAAATACCCCTCCACCTCCTCTTCATTCGTTGAGAGAGCCATCAGAAAGAACTACCACTCCTACCTTACATTTCTGAGAAGAAAACTACCTACCCTTGTGTTGAGATCAAGTTGCTCCACTCCCACCATATGAAACTTGATTTCTAGCCTTCCCAAGTTGCTTTCCACTCAATCCCTTCTTCCACCACAGCCAAATCAGTGAGGAGAGTTGAGTGTTGGGGAGATTATCATTTGAAGCACAAGAGCAAGGAGTTCATCATCACCAACACCATCTATTACCTTTTGGAGGGTGGTGCCTCCTAGATTGGTTAGGTGTCGCTTGGGAGCCTCCGTCAAGATGTGGAGTTGAACCAAGAAGTTTGTAAGGGCAAGGAGATCGCCTACTTCGTGAAGATCTACCCCGAGTAAGGCTAGTCCTCCGTGGGCGTAAGCCATGATGGCATAGACAAGGTTGCTTCTTCGTGGACCCTTCGTGGGTGGAGCCCTCCGTGGACTCTCGCAGCCGTTACCCTCCGTGAGTTGAAGTCTCCATCAACGTGGATTGACGATAGCACCACCTATCGGAACCACGAGAAAAATCTCCGTGTCTCCAAACTGCGTTTGCTCTTCTCCACCTCTATTTACTACATGTGCAATTTACTTTCCGCTGCCATAACTCTAGAATTGCATGTGTAGGGTGATACTTGACTTGTTCATCATTGTGAACTTGCTAAAAACTTGTCCTAATCAAAAGGCTAAACTTTTAAATTGTCAAGTAGTCTAATCACCCCCCCTCTAGACATACTTCCGATCCTACAAGTGGTATTAGAGCTTTGGTCTCCATTGGATTGGTTTCCATTGCATTGGACTCCATAAGCTTGGTTTCACAACCTAGGAGAGTATGGCGTCTAGTGAGGGTAATTTTCGTAGAGGTCCTTACTTTGATGGTTCAAATTTTGCTAGTTGGAAGCACAAAATGAAAATGCATATTCTTGGACATAACCGTGCCGCATGGGGCATTATTTGTGTTGGCTTGCAAGGTGAGTTCTTCGAGGAAGGAAAAGTTCCGGATCGCGAAGCTACAGCGGATGAGTTGCGGATGTTACAAAACAATGCTCAAGCTTGTGACATTCTCTTCAATGCTTTGTGTCCCGAGGAGTTCAACAAGATCAGCCGTCTTGAGAATGCAAAAGAGATTTGGGATACTTTGGTCGAAATGCACGAAGGTACCGAGTCCGTGAAGGAATCAAAGCTAGATGTTCTTCAAGGTCAACTTGATAAGTTCAAGATGAAGGAAGGTGAAGGAGTCGCTGAAATGTACTCTAGGCTTGCTCTCATCACAAATGAGATGGCCGGCTTAGGAAGCGAAGAAATGACCGACCGATTCATCATCAAGAAGATCCTCAGAGCTTTGGATGGAAAGTATGACACCGTGTGCACTTTGATCCAAATGATGCCAAACTACAAGGATCTCAAGCCTACCGAAGTCATTGGAAGGATTGTTGCTCATGAGATGACACTTAAAGACAAGGAAGAGCTTCACAACAAGTCAAGTGGTGCTTACAAAGCTACAGTTGAAGCTCCCACAACCTCAAGTGACAAGCTAGTTTCCAATGAAGAGATAAGCCTAATGGTGAAGAACTTCAACAAATTCTACAAGAGTAGAAGCAAGGAAAGAAGCTCAAAGTCTAGATCATATGACGAAAAGAGATCTTCTAGTCGTGATCAAAACTGCTACAATTGTGGAAGACCCGGACACTACTCAAATGAGTGTTCGACTCCCCACAAGAGAAGAGAAGAATCTCCAAGAAGAAGAAGCTCAAGAGAAGAGTCGCCTCGGAAAGAGAGAAGGAGTAGAGATGATCGTTATGAACGAAGATCCTCTCGGAGAAGCAAGGATTCGGAAAGGAAAGACAAGTCATCAAGGAGCTACACAAGAAGAAAACATCAAGCTCATGTTGGTGAATGGGTCTCCGGCTCCGACTCCGACAATCACTCCGAAAGAAGCTATCACTCCAACTCGAATACTGATCAAGATGAAGGTGTTGCCGGTCTTGCTCTCGTATCCTCCAACTTCAACTCCTATGACATATTTGATTCACCAAATGAAGGAATTGGAAGATGCTTCATGGCAAAAGGCCCCAAGGTATCACACCCTGAATTCATTGACTTTGATAGTGATGAGGATGACTTGCTTGGTGAAGATGAGCTTTTACATGACAAATCTAGTGAGCCTAGTAATGATGAACATGCTAGTAGTCTTTATAGTCGAGAAGAGTCGAATGACAATGCTATGAAGGAGATTGAGCGTCTAACTAAAGAACTAAACACTCTTAAGTTAGCTCATGAAACAACTCAAGAAGATCATAGAGAGCTCCTAAGATCTCATGAGAAGCTACGCTTCGAGAAGCTCAATCTAGAGCAAGAACATGAGTTCCTAAAAGCTATCAATGACGATCTTCGAAAGAAGAGTTCTTCATATCTTGCCAAACGACTTCTCTTGTCTAATTTCTTGCCACCTATTAAAACTAAGCATGACAAGCATAAGAAAAATTCTTCATCTAGAAGCAACATAATTAGTTCTAGTAATTCTCTTGATTCCACTAACAATGTTTCAAGCCAAGTTACACTTGAGCAAGAAAATAGTTTATTGAAAGGGATTATAGAGAAAGGTGTCTACAAGAGCCTTGCCGGAAGCAAGAACTTTGAGGAAATTGTTCGCAAGCAAGGAAGGCACCGGAAGAATCAAGGAATTGGTTTTGAGCGAAAGTTCAACGCCGAGGGTGTTGAATGGGAAGAAGGTCAATATCCCACTCCAAAGTTTGTTTCTCAAAAGGAGAAGTATGATCCTACTTCTTCCAATGTGGAACAAGCTCAAGATGACCTTCCACCACAAGACCACAAGCTAAAAGGCAAGGACAAGCTTCAAGAGGAGATTGATGCATTTATTGAAGCACCCAAGGCCATGGTCAAGTGGGTTCCCAAGGTAACTTCAAGTTCTACTTGACAAGCTCAACTACTACCCCAAGGATTCCCATCAAGATGATGTGGATCCCAAGAAGAAGAACTAGAGAGTTCTTGAGGGTGACTCCGCCAACATACTTCACTCATATTCATTTTGGCAAGAACTTGTGCAATCAACTTCCACATCTTGCACTAGTTCATGGAGTCACAAACCCTCATGTTGGTAAGTCAAGGGACAAGGTAATCATTGCTTTCATGGACATCATCTATTGTGTACTTCAATCTATGTCCATGGATATCCTTGTTTGTTCCTTGTGGGACTAACCCATGTAGGTATTGAAAGTGCCCGAATCCAAAGGATTGCTCCCAACTCTTGATGATCCTCATCAACATTGAGCATCCACATCTTCAACATCTACATGAAGTCTTCTCGACAACCCAAGGTTAGTTTGACCCTTTAAAAGGGGTTCTCACATCAAGGGGGAGCTTTGCTCTAAAGATATGGGCTAAAGCATCTTCAAATGATGTGAACACATTAATGCATTATGTAAAAGTGGTAACCCCACTTGTGCTTAAACGATGAGTATGACCTATGATCAAATGTTCTCATTTGACTCCTAAGTCAACATACTCATATATAGATGACCTAGTCATCGCCAAATTGTGTGCTAGTTGCTAGAGTTTTGTTTGTGCATGTTTGACACATATTTCATTTGATATCTTATTGTGTGAGCATGATTGATGCATAATTTTATCCATTCGAGGACATCCATTTGTTGCTTTGGTCTTTTGGATTTTATCTCTTTTTGACCAAATGGATGGACAAGAATGCCTAAGTTCCTCCCCTAGCTATCTATGCTTTCTTGTCTCAAACTCTATTCATGCTTATATCACAAACTTTGATCAATTTTTTTTTCGGACAGACCGAGTGAGGAGCACTCGGAGCCACCGATCCGTCAAAAGCTTAACTTCCAAAACCTTCTAAGTACTTTAGGTCAAACCAATATACTCAAATCGACGGACCGAAATCACTTGGATTGATCTAGGTTTTCACCTCGGTGAAACCGAGTTGCAAATTTCGGCGTGACCGATGTGAGTAATCGCTTGCGATTAACCATCTCGGTGCCACCGAAGTTTTCCAACTCGGTCCCACCGACGGTGAAGGGTATATATACCGAGGGCAGCGTCGTTGATTATTCCTTCAAACGCCTCGCCCCCAAACCCTTAGCTGCCGTCGCCGTGGTCTCCGGATCGTCTCCGCCGTCGCTCAGGCGCCCGCCATGGTCTCCATCGCCGTCGGCGGTCGATCTCATCGCGCCGTTGCCGCCGTAGAGAAACTCCATCTTAGGGTGAGTTTCGATCCCTCTCGTGCTTCAACCTCTTATTCAATGCACGATAGGTTTTGCCTAGCTTCTTGCCATGCTTGAAATCTTCCTATCCAGCAGATTAGTTCTTAGAACGAAATTGAGTGAAAATTTTAGGGTTAGGTTTCCGCGAACACATCTCGGTGTGACCGATTCTACATTCTCGGATCGACCGATTTGGCTCTCCGCCATTGCATCGCACCTTCGGTCCAACCGAGTTGTGCAAATCGGTAAGACCGAAATGAGGATTTAGTGAAACCCTAGTGTTCTCGGCTAGACCGAAACCCATTTCGTCCAACCGAAAGTGGTGTGAATGGTTCTGTTTAGACACTTGGATTCACGAATTTTAGCCTCGGTCGGACCAAATGCATTCTGTGAAAACTTAAAACTGAAGTTTGAACTCATTCTTTTACAAAATCTTCGCAGTTTGTGATAACTCTTCTATTCGCCTATACCTATTCTATTCACAGGTTGTCGATCAGTATGCGATGCGATTGACAGCCGAACAGTCTGAATCACCGGTTGAGATTCCAGAGGCAGGCACTAGTCCCGAAGCCGCAGTTTTTCGATGATGGTGAGAGGAGCACCCCAAGTGGTTTACTGCTGCTGCCACGGGGCTGGGAAGAAGAGAAATTCGAGGAAGAGGATTCTCGACTTTGTTCTTTGAGGAAGAGATCACTTCCAAACCTAAGAGGAAAGTGGTTGCCAAAGACTATCAAGGGCAACACACCAAGAAAGGCACCAGCAAAGTGAAGAAGTCCACAATTGCCAAGAAGTTGAGCATGGAAGAAGAAACCTCCAGCAAGGTAAAGAAATCTTCCAAGAGGAAGAGGTTAGTACATGATGAAGCAGCTGAAGAAGATTCTGATGAGGAAGCACCCCAGCCTCCTCAGAAGCCTAAGTTGATGGGAGATGCCATCAGGGCAGGAGCACCTACCAAATCTAAGCCATCAGCTCCAGCAAAGGCAGCTCAAGCCAAAGCTGAGAAGGAAGCAGCAGCTGCAGCAGCAAAACCCAAGAGCGTTGGAGAACAACTTCTTGAAGCTACCCAGAGGATTGAACTACGCCTGGCCAGCATAGTGCAGTCTCAGGAGAGTCTTGAGAGGATAGTTGAAGACAAGTTCCATGCTCTGGATGTCAAGTCGATCAAGTGCGGTCACCGTCAACAAGCTTGAGGCAGATATTGAGGAAGCCAAGAGGGAGAAGGCAGAGCTCATGAAGGAGATGGAAGATGATTTGGTCCACGATGATTATGAGCAGCCTGCTCAGGTTCCCACAAGACCCAGATCGATTGTTGTTCCAAAGGATGCACCCTGTGGCTACTACATCGGCACCTCCCACAGCTCCATCGGCCCAGCTCCAGCTCCGGTGTCCACTCCTCCAGCTCCACAGACTTCAGCAGAAGCCTTTGCAGATGCAGCTATCTCCACTCCATCGACCTGCACAAGAGCCGCCAGCAGAGTCCCTAGTGACGCTTAGCTCTATACCTTCGAACTTTTGGTAACTTCTTGCCAAAGGGGAGAAATTGTATAGATCATAGGACTTCGAGAGAGAGTGCTCGCTTTTGCTCTTTCGTTTGCGGTTTTCTTTGAGATACTTTTGAGTTTTCCGAGACATTCCGTGTGTTTGATACTACGCTTGTTTCTACTTTGATGAGTGCTTGATCATACTATGCTTAATGTGTGCTTAATGCTTATCATATGCTATTCATATCTTGTATGATCATTTACTCATGTCTTGGTGTTTGGGTGCATGTTATTCATTCTTATCATTTTGTGCGCTCCACCAAGATGTATGTGACATGGAAGAGTGACCCATGATCCTAATCGATTGTGCATTTGCATTCAAACGCAAATCTTAAATAATGCACAAATTTAGGGGGAGCTCTTGCTTATCACATACTTCTCAAAGCGACGATATCATTCATTGATTATATCATTTGTCGAAGCTTTGATCTATATGTTGTCATCAATTACCAAAAAGGGGGAGATTGAAAGTGCAACTAATCCCCGGGTGGTTTTGGTAATTAATAACAGCATATATATCATTGAAGTAATTGTTTCTTGAGAATATTTCGAAAGTTCGTTGATATGGGTATGGCAATGACTGATGATGTGGACCCCTCAAAATGCTAAGGAAAGCATTGGCAAAAGCTCAAGACTCCATTTTTGGTTTAGTGATCCATGATCACATTGAGTCCATAGGAAAGCCAATACTATTAAAAGGGATGAGGTTATGTTGATGATCCGTTGCTCAAAGTGCTTAGTGATCTATCTCCCAAACATCAAGCAATCTTTAATTCCAACATATGCTCATAAGTAATCTCGGTCCCACCGATTCCATAAACTCACCACACCGAGATGAACCACCTCACCATATACCCAAACCCTAGTAATTTCGGATTTTCCGATTCCAAACTCGGTCTCACGAAACTAGTGTTGCCAAGCTTCAGAATCTTCAGAATCAAATCGGTGTCACCGAGATGATAAAGTCGGTCCCACCGAGAATGGCAAACCCTAGTCTTTGGAAGAATCGGACTAACCGAGATTGTATTTTCGGTCCCACTAAAATCCCAACGCTCACAAGATTTGAACTTTCGGTCTCACCGAGTTGTCAACTTCGGTCCGACCGAGATTGGTCAAATGTGTGTAACGGTTGGATTTTGTGTGGAGGCTATAAATACCCTCCACCTCCTCTTCATTCGTTGAGAGAGCCATCGTAAAGAACTACCACTCCTACCTTACATTTCGAGAAGAAAACTACCTACCCTTGTGTTGAGATCAAGTTGCTCCACTCCCACCATATGAAACTTGATTTCTAGCCTTCCCAAGTTGCTTTCCACTCAATCCCTTCTTCCACCACAGCCAAATCAGTGAGGAGAGTTGAGTGTTGGGGAGATTATCATTTGAAGCACAAGAGCAAGGAGTTCATCATCACCAACACCATTTATTACCTTTTGGAGGGTGGTGCCTCCTAGATTGGTCGGTGTCGCTTGGGAGCCTCCGTCAAGATGTGGAGTTGAACCAAGAAGTTTGTAAGGGCAAGGAGATCGCCTACTTCGTGAAGATCTACCCCGAGTAAGGCTAGTCCTCCGTGGGCGTAAGCCATGATGGCATAGACAAGGTTGCTTCTTCGTGAACCCTTCGTGGGTGGAGCCTTCCGTAGATTCTCGCAGCCGTTACCCTCCGTGGGTTGAAGTCTCCATCAACGTGGATTGACGATAGCACCACCTATCGGAACCACGAGAAAAATCTCCGTGTCTCCAAACTGCGTTTGCTCTTCTCCACCTCTATTTACTACATGTGCAATTTACTTTCCGCTGCCATAACTCTAGAATTGCATGTGTAGGGTGATACTTGACTTGGTCATCATTGTGAACTTGCTAAAAACTTGTCCTAATCAAAAGGCTAAACTTTTAAATTGTCAAGTAGTCTAATCACCCCCCCTCTAGACATACTTCCGATCCTACAAAGGGGCTGCATAGCGATGATGAGGAAGAGACCCGGCCGTCGAACAGTAGAGGATAGAAGGGTTTCCCCCCACAAGTGCAGACGGTAAACATGATATACGCAACCCATATACCCAAGAGGGAGCGGAAGCGTGCACTAAGGGACGTATATGCGATGGAGCCAGTCGCCCCGAAGTTAAATCCATGGTCCTCTTGCCCGATCACTTTCGATCGACGAGACCATCCGACCAGTATCCGCCATGGCGGATTTGCCGCATTGGTTTTAGACCCAATCGTCGATGGATTTCACCTCACGAGAGTCCTGATGGACGGTGGCAGCAGCCTGAACCTGCTTTATCAGGATACAGTGTGCAAGATGGGCATAGACCCCTTAGGGATTAAACCTACAAAGACGACCTTCAAAGGCGTCATACCAGGTGTCGAGGCCAATTGTACAGGCTCAGTCACACTGGAAGTGGTCTTCGGATCCCTGGATAATTTCCGGAGCGAGGAGTTAATCTTCGACATAGTCCCGTTCCGCAGCGGCTATCACGCTCTGCTCGGACGAACCGCGTTCGCAAAGTTCAACGCGTGCCGCAGACACGCATACCTCAAGCTCAAGATGCCAGCCCTCGTGGAGTCATCACGGTCAACGGAAATACAGAACGCTCCCTCCGAACGAAGGAACATACAGCGGCTCTCGCGGCAGAAGTACATAGCAGCCTTCTAAGGCAATTTTCGAGTCCGACCGTTAAACGACCGGACACGGCCAAACGCGCCCGGAGCAACATCAACCAAGACCGACCGCACGTTCCGAAAGCATCGCCAGAGTAATGCGGCCAACCCCAGGCCTCGCATGATTGCAAGACCAGCCCTGCGCGTACATCACTACACTCTGGAGATACCATGGGCATAGGGGGAAGGGGCACGACCACAACAGACCCAGAGTGCGGCTCAACCACACCAGGGGCTCCCAAGTGTGTCGCTGTTTTTATTTTTTATTTTCCTTTTTCGTATACACAGGACTCCGTTCACCAGAGGCCCTGTCCGACGGCGAACCCGCCGAACTCACGATGCAACAGCCAGGGAGGGAAAAAGCTGCGACGAACACTCAGGTGGTCTCCATTACGAGCATTAAATTTGATTATATACACCAGTCCGCAGCTCACCCCTGGAGGGGGACATGATTAATTAGTCCAATCCCTTGCTTACCGCACTATTTATATCATTCCGCACTCATATCAGAATTCCTTAAATAAATAATGCAGCACTTTTTGCCTATGATTGCATTACTTTACATATATGTTCGTTAATGACATCTTGCACCCGTACAATTTGGTACGGCCGAATACACCAGGGGCTTATGTTCCCCGCATTATGGTGTGATAAGTCCGAACACTTTCACAAGTGCGCCACCATGAACTTATAGCATTATATGAATCGGCTCCGGATCATGTCTTGGGTCAATAGTTGGGTTTGCCCGGCTCCCATGTTTCGGTACCTTACGTTCCGTTCTGTCGGCTAAGGTAGCACTGGGAGAACCACTGTGATTGCGCCCGGCTGAGCTGGGCGAGCGCCAAAGGAGAAAGCTAAACCGATCGGCATGATAAGGCGAGAGACTGGTCGCTGTTCGAGAGGTCTTTTCGGGTCCCTAAAGACTTATGCCGCTTCGAGCGAAGAACCGGATAATGTCCGACGAAGGCGTGGATAGCGCCCCGAATTCGGTCTTCCGAATACTAGGGCTTCACGAAATTTAAAATTATAGAATTCTATGGCTAAGTGAGAGTGTTCAAGCATTATAAGTCTGGTTGCCTTGTTCGTTGTGTTGAGCGCCCCCTAGATGGACCCAAAATGGGAACAAGAGTGCTCAAGTTTATCCCGAACACCCCAAAGACTAGTGGCATGGGGCTGAAGCCGACGACTTCCCATCTCTCGATTTTATAAACGGCCGCATGAAGGTAATATTTTAAATTAAACAAGCGTTGCTTAGCGATATGAACAAAGTTTTCAGCGCACAGGATAACACATTGCGAGTCTACTCAATAATTACATCTCTGGGGCACTCATCCGCAATCTTGCGGGCACCCTTCAGGACATTCTTATAGTACATCTCGGGCGTATGATACTCCTTGCCCGCTGGCGGCGCGTCAGTGATAAGCTTCTCCGCATCAAGCCTGCCCCAATGCACCTTTGCCCGGGCAAGGGCCCGACGAGCACCTTCAATACAGGCGGAGCGCTTAACGACCTCCACCCAGGGGCACGCATCCACCAGTCGCCGCACGAGGCCGAAGTAGCTCCTGTGCATGGCTACTCTGAGCCACACCGGACTATGAGGCCCTTCATGGCCTGTTCGGCTACCTTGTGGAGCTCGACCAGCTGCTTCAGCTGGTCGCTAGGGGGCACCGGATGGCTGGCCTCAGCGTATTGAGACCAGAAGACCTTCTCCGTTGAGCTCCCGTCCTCAGCTCGGTAGAATGCGGTGGCATCGGATGCGCTGCGAGGTAGATCTGCAAACGCCCCTGGAGAGCTCCGAATTCGGGTAAGTGTCAGGAAGTTTACATTCACATGCTTGCTTTGCATGAAAAATGCCTTACCCGCTGCTATTTTCTTCACATCCTCAACCTCCTGAAGGGCCTTATGGGCCTCGGCCTTGGCGGCTTTGGCACTTTTGAGAGCCGAGGCAAGCTCGGACTCTCGAGTCTTTGAGTCGCGCTCCAAACTCTCATGTTTTTCCATGTGAGCCTGGAGCTCTTGCCGCACCTTCGCCACCCGCGCCTCCTGCTTCTCTCGCTCTGCCCGTTCCGCAGCCGCATTGCGTTTGGCCGCGGACACAGCCTCCTTCAGGGTTGCCACCTTGTTCGTGGCCCTTGCAGTACCCACGTTATCCTTGTTATTTTTATTGCAACCTAAATCCTTTTTTGTAAGGTAATTATTCAAAGTGGTGTTACTCACCTTCATTGTCCTCGAGCTGCTTCTTGGCACGGCCGAGCTCTTGCTCGGACCGCTCGAGATCCTGCTTCAATGCACCGACCTCCGCAGTCAGGGCGGCAGAGGTTAGCAGCGCAGCCTGCAAACCCATATTGACATATTTTTTAGCAACCATGCGTATATATTTTTTAGATCCTCAGTCCGGCTTTTCTTTCCGAACACCGAAACGAGCATTAGGGGCTACTGTCTATGCGGTATTACATTACATAAATTTAACTTCTTACCTCAAAGCCTGTTAGAAGGCTACTACAGGCTTCGGTCAGCCCGCTCTTGGCGAGCTGAACCTTCTGAATCACCGCACTCATGATAGTGTGGTGTTCTTCCTCGATGGAAGCGCCTTTGAGAGCCTCCAACAAGTTGTCCGACGCCTCCGGTTGGACGGGGGCCGCCGGCGTCACGGTTTTGCCCTTCTTACGAAGGGGCCGCCTGCCGGACTCTGGAACCCCTGCAGGTTCCGGCGTAGAGTCCGGCGCAAAGTCCGGGAGGCTGCCTTGTGGCGCCTCCGGAGCCTCCTCCTGATGGGCCTCTTCTCGGGATCCCACCTCGGCGTCCTCAGCGGCGCGAGGGGTGGAGGCAGTCGGGATGGAATCTACATCCGACGGAGCCAACGACCCGCTCGACGAAGCGGGGAGATCATCATCGGCCGGACTGCAGACAGTATGCGGCATTAGAAGGACACTATGTGACACAAAAGAAATTACAAATCATTCAGGAATCCGGATACTTATGATCTCGCCGGAGGCTGCCCTTGAGGCCACTCTTCGTCGCCAATGTTGACGTTGGCGGAGCTGTCCAGGGGAATAGTTCTTCCCCTCTTGGACCCTTCGGCCTCCCCTGTTGGGGAAGCCTTCCTCTTCCTCTCTCCCTCCTTTGGGAGAGAGTCTTCTTCCTCCTCCTCACCTTCGGGGGAGGAGTCCGCCTTGGAGTCGTCGGACACCTAAAAGTGGGAACTCTTTCGAGTACCCGTGGCCACCTTCTTGGCCTTCTTCTCCGGCACCACATGTGGTGCCGGAACCAGCAGCCCCACTAGACGGGCGTCTACTGGGTTTTCTGGCATGGGAGCCGGGCAGATGATCTGCTCGGCCTTCTTCATCCAGTCCTGTCAAAGGAAAAGGGAGATTGAAACCCGCTTAGAGTCAAACCATTAACAACAAGTGTCCCTTAAAGGGGTAGAATCACTTACCTTGTCAGCTGGACGCTGCAAGTGAAATCCGCGATCTTCAGTCGCGGATGCGGGAGCTTCAGCGCCCTTGAACAGCACCTCCAGCGCTTCAGACGTCGTGTCAAGAGGCCGCTCAACGCTGGTGTCAGTGCCGGATCAAACTCCCACAGATCAATGCCCGTTCTTGGCATGGGAGAATCCGCGACGAGCATGACTTGGACCACATTAACAAGCCCGAGCTTCTTGTTCACCAATTTCAGATACAGCTTGGAGTCCGTCGGCTCCTCCGAACTACCCCATAGCAAGCCCTTCTCTTTCCGGAGGTGAGCTGCATAGGGATACCAGATCTGAACTCGGGGCCGCCACCACGAGGGTCGCGCTGGCTCGGTGATGTAGAACCACCCCGATTGCCACCCTTGACGGACACCACGAAGGCCCCTTCGAACTGAGAGGATGTTGGGCATCTTGCCCAACATGGCGCCCAAGACTACCGCTGCGTGCCCTTCACTACCTTTGGCTTGACATTGAAGGTCTTGAGCCACAAGTCAAGTGGGGCTGGATGCAGAGGAAGGTTTCGCACACCCACGATAAACGCCGAGATGTTGAGGATGAAGTTCGGCGCCAGATCATGGAAATCCAGGCCGTAGTAGAACATGAGCCCCCGGACAAAGGGGTGAAGTGGAAAGCCCAGTCCGCGGAGGAAGTGGGGAAGGAATACGACCCTCTCGTGGGGCCTGGGGGTGGGGATGAGCTGCCCCTTGTTGGGCAGCCGGTGTGCGATGTCGCTGGAGAGGTATCCGGCGCCGTGCAGCTTTTCGATGTGCTCCTCCTTAACGGTGGAGGCCAACCATTTACCTCCCGCTCTGGACATGGTCGGAGAAGGTTGAGACGAGATGCGCGAACTTGGGCGCTGGAGCTCGAGTGCGCGGAGATGGATAAGCAAAGGAGGAAGAAGGGGTAGGTGAAAAGGTGGATCCTTATCCCCGTATATATAGGCGGACGAAGACTATCCGTCCCCACCGGCCTAGTAAAACTCGCTTATCTCCCAAGCGCCACTATCAATGGCGCGGTTGGGTTACCCACGTCCGTATTGATGAGAATCCCGGAATAAGGGGAACACGATCTACCGCTCGACAAGACGTGCAAGGAAACCGCCGCTAAACGCTACTGAGGTGGTATAATAAAAACGATTCAAGTAAAGGCTTGGTAGTGGTGTGACGTCACGCCAAAAAAATACGTTAGCGATTGAACATGTGTACATATTATTCTCTACGGTGGAATGTGGAATTTATTTTGCAGAGCCGGACACTATCCTGGTGTTCACAATCTTCTATGGATTATTCGGAGGAGGAACCCGCCTTGCAATGCCGAACATTATGCGCGCCGGACTCATCGTCATTCAAGCCAGGTTCAGGGGCTACTGAGGGAGTCCTCGACTAGGGGGTGTCCGGACAGCCGGACTGTCAGCATCAGCCGAACTATCATCGTCCGCCGGACTCCAAGACCATGAAGATACAAGATTGAAGACTTCGTCCCGTGTCCGGACGGGACTTTCCTTGGCATGGAAGGCAAGCTTGGTGATACGGATATGTAGATCTCCTACCATTGTAACCGACTCTGTGTAACCCTAGCCCTCTCCGGTGTCTATATAAACCAGAGGGCTTTAGTCCGTAGGACAACACAACCATTACAACAATCATACCATAGGCTAGCTTCTAGGGTTTAGCCTCCTTGATCTCGTGGTAGACCACTCTTGTACTACCCATATCATCAATATCAATCAAGCAGGAGTAGGCTTTTACCTCCATCGAGAGGGCCCGAACCTGGGTAAAAACATCGTGTCCCTTGTCTCCTGTTACCATCCGCCTAGACGCACAGTTCGGGACCCCCTACCCGAGATCCGCCGGTTTTGACACCGACAGGTACGACACCCGTGGAGATGTATAAATTGTTCTTCGGACCACAAGAAGTGTGTCCGGAATTAACCGAGGATGCCGGCCTAAGCTGCAATCGCCCGGATACTCAAGTAAGTAGCCATGTGTTCGAACATACCGTTTGTTTGCATATTCTTGGATTTGCCTTTAACCAACCGTCCTTTGAACAGGAGTGGATAGCGCAAGCCAAACTAACACAGTGTCCGGCGCCCCTACCAGAGACCACGCCGGATCCGGTGTTGGTCAAGATGCTGGAGGTTGCGCCTCTAGAGGAGGGCGAAGGGGAAAACAGAGAAACTACCGCCTCTACTAAGGAGGCTTTGGAGAAAGGGGGATCGAGAATCCCTCCCTTCATGGGGAGAAGAGGACTGCTTCCGAAGACCTGGAGCCTAAGGCCTCAAAGCGGGGGAAGAAATCTTCACTAGAGGGTCCTACGCCGGGGGAGGCCCCGGCCGCACTATCTCCCCCAAGGAATCAGCCCTCCAGCGAGCCGTAAGTAGGAAAAGGGGAGTTTTGTGATAAGGGACATCCCTATTTTTGCTTCTGAGGATAACCAAAGTTTTTACCTTGTAGTTCGGATCTCCGTCCTTCTCAGATGAGCTCGTCCTCGGGGGACCTTCGTCCGGAGATGATGGAGAGTGAGACGCCTCCATCTGCCACTCCGTCGGGTGGGGCGGACGACCCTGAGGTGTCGTCACGGAGGGTATCCCCGAGTCCTGCAGGGCCGGAGAGATCGGCACCAACTGGTGTACGGCCGGGCGAGCTGAAGGATCTGCTTGAGAGGGCGTCTATCTCAGAAGGTCACCGTACATTGATGAGTATGGTGATTGAAATAATTTCATCCGCCGAAGGTGGGTTGCATGATGTCGTCAGAAGTTTGCTGGCGGGGTTTGAGGTACGTAAAAATGACATACCTTTTGACAGTTTTGCACATAAAGCACGCCCTGTATAGATAGTAGCCCCTGAGACTCGGTATGTTGTCGAAAGCGACAGCGTGCCGAGGATCATAATCTCAGGTATTAATTCTCACCCTTCCTACACAGGTGGCGGATAGTCCGGTGGCCAGCCGGACTGATGTAGTTGCTGAACTAAAGCGGCAACTCGACGTTGCGGATGCGGACATCGCGCTGGTCAATAAGCGACTTGACGAGTCACAAGGTAGGTTGTTTCTCCGTGATCACCTAGTAAGGGAGCTGAAGCCCACTCCTTACAACATGTGTGCTTAATGCAGATGGTGCCGCTGCTGTGGAGGACCTTCGGGCTGAGCTTGCTCGAGCTAAGGAGCAGGCCAAAAGGAGTGATGCGGCTGCCTCAAAGGCAGCCGAAGAGCTAAAGCCGAAAGGGCTACTCACTGCCGAAGCAGGGAGGAGGTGGCCGGAATGGCCGTGAAGCTGAAAGATGTTACCGACTGCTATGAGGTTCTTGAAAAACAACGTCGAGCGGAGCAAGAAGACCTGAGGAAGGCCACCACCGAAGCCAAGGATGCCCGTTCTGCAATGAGGGCTATAAAGGACGAGCTGCGTCAGGCCGGAGACATTGCGGCTGGCAAGCCCTTTCTGCTGCGGAGGAAGTTCACAGATCCGAAGTATGCTCATCTTGGCCTGCTGTGGGGTCCGAAGGATCCTTATATGGATATAGCGGCGAGTGCGATA
Source organism: Aegilops speltoides (assembly GCA_021437245.1). NCBI lineage: Eukaryota > Viridiplantae > Streptophyta > Magnoliopsida > Poales > Poaceae > Aegilops > Aegilops speltoides. Next base: position 414,823,075 of record CM038142.1, read on the forward strand.
GATGCTCTTGTGCACTTCCGAAGTCAGAAGGATCACAAGACGGAAGAGCTTTTTTGGTCTCAATTCCACAGTCCGGAGCATTCACTTCCGTTGACCGATCGGTTGGCTGAGTGGGCTGAGCTGAATAGATTGTCCAGACTTGCCATGACGGATGTAGTGGCTCATATCTGGCCGGATAGGCCCAAGCCGAAGAGTTATTTTGGCTTATTGCAGCAATTCTTTGGGGCGGTGCCGCATATCAAGGCGATGAAGACATACTGGATGGAGATGGATGCCACCGATGTTGCAACCCGGGGTTTGGACGAGAGTCGGTTACCCGCTGAGCACTATTTTGGGGAAGTTCTGCGGGGTGCTCGTGCAATAGAGTCGCAGTGCTCAAAAAATGTCATGTTCAAATGATCTTTATGATATGTAAAACGATGTTCATATTATAAGTGCTTTTTATACTTGTGCGTTCAAGTATTGAAATATCTCCTGTGCGGCCGTTAATGTATACTTGTGTATAACCTAAAAGATGGCAGTCTTCGGCTTCAGCCCCCACGCACATGGTGCGGGGGTGTTTGCAAAATAGCGCATTTTCACACTTAATCCAACGTCTTGGTCCTGTGAAGGAGGTGGTAGGCGTAGCAAACAAGGCAACCGGACTATGATGCTTTATCACTTTCACTTAGCCATAGGAGTTCGAAGGTGGGGCTATGATATAGCCCCTAAGGGCACCGCGCTCTCCGAATTTGGGGCGCCAGATGTGCTCGACCGAAACGGTCCTTCGTCAAAGCGGAGGAATTCTAGACATTCCGTAGTCGATCGAGTGGTCGACAGTCTCGCTACAGTATCATGACACCGCGGCTTTCTCTACTAAGGTGCTCGCCCGGCCGAACCGGGGCACAATTGCAGTAGTTCTCCTGGTGCCGCATTAGCCGACGAGACGGAACATAAGGCAGCAAAACACAGGAGCCGGGCAAACCCAACATTTGAGCAAAGACATGATTCGGAGCTGATGCATATAAGCCCTAACTCGAGACGCCAAACACTCCCTAAGGTATTCGGTCTTTGTGATAACGCGCAGAACAATCCCCTAAGCCCCTAGTGTCCAGGTACAGGCGAAAATTTCTGACGCGGCCGATGCCAAAACGCCAGCCTCCTCGTCGGTTATGGTGAAAAACCGGGGGATGTGAATCAACAAGAGACAGTAAGAAAGGTTTACGCAGGGTCTTAATCTAAAAAGAATCCTTGCCACGGGTCCCTGCTGCACGTCTACGCCTGTGTCTCCGTTGTGCCATATCCTGGACGGGTGTACATGTTGTTCATCTGTAAAAGAGAGGAACTTAGTCTTGAAAAGAAATCGTGCAAGAGATGTAATGACAACAAAGTATGAATGAATGAATAAAGTTGAGCTTTCATTGGCTCTTTATTGTTCATACGCACAGCCCCTTGTGAAGGGGTATGCGGCTAGGGAGCCCCTAGTTTATTTATGCCGGACTCACCTAGCCATGTCCGGGGTCTTGAATGACCTTTTAATGAGATGATGCCGCGTGGACCGGGCATTTTGAGTGTAAGAGACGTGTAGTGCGGTATTGCGTTGAAGCGGGCGAAAGCTTCACGTCCCAATAGTGCTTGATGGCTACTTTTGAATGGGGCGACATGGAAGATTAGCTTTTCGCGACGGAAGTTGTCGGGTGATCCGAACACAACTTCTAGTAGTAAGGAGCCCGTGCACTTGGCCTAAGGGCCTGGCGTCACACCTTTGAAGGGAGTGCGGCTATGGCGAATTTTAGTAGGGTCTATCCCCAACTTGCAGATTGTGTCCGGATATAGCAGGTTTAAATCGCTGCCGCCATCCATTAGGACTTGTGTAAATTGTAGTCCGTCGATTATAGGATCCAATATCAGAGCAGTCCATCCTGCGTTTCGAACACTTCTGGAATAATCCAGGTGGTCGAAAGTAATTGGTTTTGACATCCAATCTCGGGATTCCGCTGGGGTGGACCGTGCGGCACGTACTTTCGCGTGTGCCGCACTATTGTTCCGTGTTGTCACATGGAGTGAGTTTACTGTTTTGACTTCTTGCGGGAAAGTCTTTTGTCTTCCTGTGCTCTGCTGGTGGGGTTCGTCATCGTCCTCGCTTGGTGTGTCGAGCCCCTTGTGTTCGGTGTTGAGTCGGCTGGACTGCTTGAAGACCCAACAATTTCGGTGGGTGTGGTTTGCAGGCTTCCCGGGGGTACTGTGGATTTGACATATCCGATCCAAAATTTTGTTGAGGTTGGATAGCTCGTCACTGTTGTCCTTAAGAGGCAGTGTTTTGTTGTTCGGCCGCGAGCTTTTGAATCCGGCGTTGACCGACGTGTTCTTTGGGCCATTTTCTTTATTTCGGCGCTGATCCTTTCTGCGCCGTGATTTTCCGTTTCCATCTCTGATCTCGGATGTACTCGGGTCGCTGGTGCTGCATCTTGCCAGCCAGCTATCTTCCCCCGCGCAAAAGTGGGTCATGAGGCTCGTTAGCGCGGCCATTGTTCTTGGCTTTTCCTGGCCGAGGTGTCTGGCGAGCCATTCGTCTCGGACGTTATGTTTAAAAGCTGCTAAGGCTTCGGCGTCCGGACAGTCGACTATTTGGTTCTTTTGGTGAGGAACCTGCTCCAGAATTCTTGCTACCGACTCTCCGGGCTGTTGAGTTATGTGACTTAAATCATCTACATCCGGAGGGCGACATCGCCCCCAAAATTTGCTCTAAACGTGTCCTCGAGCTCTTCCCAACTTCCAATGGTATTTTTCGGGAGGCTTTTGAGCCAATGCCGAGCTGGCCCTTTTAGCTTGAGGGGTAGATATTTTATGGCGTGGAGATCTCCTCTAGCCATGTGTATGTGTAGGATGTAATCCTCAATCCGCACTCTGGGTCTGTTGTTCCGTCAGATGCCTCTATGTTTACAGTGCTTGAATCCCGCTAGAAATTATGATCCAAAGACCTCATCGGTGAAACATAGTGGGTGTGCGGCGCCCCTGTATTTAGGTGTGCCGTTATCTTCGAACACTCGGCGTGTTGTGTTGCTTCTTGGGGCCCTCTTCTTTGGCCCATAAATGCACCTAACTGGGACATCCTTTTTGCGAGGATCTTTATGTGCGTCATGTGCCGGCTTGTGTGCGGCGCCGCTTGCCGCTCTTGGCCTGTCCTCTGGTCGTCTATCCGGCCAGGCGGCCTCTTTTCTTTTTGATTGTGGGGGCTCTACGGCCTCCTCGTCGAATTCAATCAGCAGCTTGCGCTTCGGGTAGCTCTTTGCTTGGTGGCTATTGTCGTATTTGTCCGCGGTCTTGAGTACTTTACTCCACCTCATTCTGAGTATGTCTTCCGCTGTTTTGAGCTTCCGTTTCTACTTCTTCAAACTTCTTGCAGTGGCGACAAGCCTTTTGTGAAGGTTCTTATGCTCCGGTGGTGTGTCCAGCGTGAGATCGCCTGGACTGTTGTTTTCGCCGAGGATGGGTTGATTGTCCAATTCATCCTGTTCGGATGGTTGCTTGGTTGTATGTTCGTCGCCCACTGGTTCGCCCTACTCTATGGCTGGGTCATTATGGGTGCTGTTGTTATCGAGACGGGACTTCGGGCGGCGCTTGCGTCGCCTTTTTGGTTGTTTTTTGGGGGAATTATCCTTCGCTGCGTCCCGTTGTTCCTCGTTATCGCTTCCCTTTGGTGTGACCACCATGTATATGTCGTGAGTTGAGGTGGCTTTCCAGTGCCTTGTAGGCGCTGGTTCTTGGTCGTCTCCGGCATCGTCGTCCATACCGTTTATGTCTTCGGAGTCGCAATCTAGCATGTCAGTTAGGTCGTCGACAGTGGCTACAAAGTGGGTGGTGGGGGGCTTTGAATTTCTTTGTCGTCCGCATCCCAACCGTCCTGACCGCAGTCCGGCCAGGGCTCTCCTGATAACGAGAGATACTTTAGCGAATTCAGGATGTCGCCAAAGGGTGAGTTCTAAAAGATGTCCGTGGCGGTGAACTCCATGATCGGCGCCCAATCGGATTCGATTGGTAGGGACGCAGGAGGTTCGGAGTCCGGCGAGAAGTCTGGCCCCTCGGAGTCACGAGCTTTACAAGGGACAAGGTCAAGATTCGCCCATCCTCGAGAGGTTGCAGCCCCGAGGCGTGTCTAGCCACCCGCCCTGATTCAGGCGGTCGGCTCCAACTAAGGGTCGGAGCGACTCATGTGCGCGCCTCGTGGCACTCGTCCGCAGCAGAGCTAAATCATGCCCAGCGTGACAGTGCGGCGCGCTCGGCTGTGGCTTGAATCCGTCGAAGATCAAGTCTCCGCGGATGTCCGCCGTGAAGTTTAGGCTTCCAAATTTGACCTAATGGCCAGGGGCGTAGCTTTCGATCTGCTCCAGATGGCTGCTTAATTGGCTCATGAAGCAAAGCCGCCGAACACGAAGATCTGTCCGGGGAGAAAAGTCTCACCCTGGACTATGTCATTGTTGGCGATTGAAGGAGCCATCAAGCCTATCGGTGACGACACAGAGTAACTCTCAATGAAAGCACCAATGTCGGTGTCAAAACCGGCGGATCTTGGGTAGGGGGTCCCGAATTGTGCTTCTAGGCGGATGGTAATAGGAGACAAGGGACACGATGTTTTTACCTGTGTTTGGGCCCTCTCGATGGAGGTAAAACCCTACCCCGCTTGATTAATATTGATGATATGGGTAGTACAAGAGTGGATCTACCACGAGATCAAGGAGGCTAAACCCTAGAAGCTAGCCTATGGTATGATTGTTGTAATGGTTGTTCGCCCCACGGACTAAAACCCTCCGGTTTATATAGACACCGGAGAGGGCTAGGGTTACACAGAGTCGGCCACAATGGTAGGAGATCTACATATCCAGATTGCCAAGCTTGCCTTCCACGCCAAGGAAAGTCCCATCCGGACACGGGACGAATTCTTCAATCTTGTATCTTCATAGTCTTGGAGTCCGGCCGATGATGATAGTCCAGCTATCCGGACACCCCCTAGTCCAGGACTCCCTCACCAGTGAAAAGAGGTTATTTGATATTAGCTCACTAGATGAATGGAGAACCCAAGCATATGAAAATGCCAAACTATTCAAAGAAAAAGTTAAAAGATGGCATGACAAAAGAATCCAAAAGCGGGAATTCAAAGTTGGAGAATATGTTCGTTTGTACAACTCTCATTTTAGATTTTTCATAGCAAAACTTCTTTCCAAATGGAAAGGACCATATGTTATCGAAGAGGTTTATCGCTCTGGAGCTATCAAGATTAATAATGCCGAAGGTACTAACCCGAAGGTGGTCACTAGACAAAGAATTAAACAATATATCTCAGGTACGCCTATTAATGTTGCAAGCAATATTATCCAAACCATGACACTGGAGAAACACATAAAAGAAACGTTGCAGAACACTCCAGAATCCTGAAAAGGAGGAGGTACGTGATACGGTAAGCAAACGGACTCCTAAAAATCCGCAAAAATATTTTCTGTCAATTTTGGAATATTAGAAAAAAATAGGAAAATAAGATATAATCAGGAAGGCAACCAAAGTGACCATGATACACCAGGGCGTGCCTGCCCCACCTGGCGGGCCCTGGTGGGTTGTGGTCCCCACGGGCACCTTTCTGACCCCGTTTTCCTTCCATATGCTTGTTTCCCAATATAAAAAAATTCTCTATATATACCTCAGACGGTTTGACCATCGCACCGCAAAAAAATCCACTGTTCCTGTTTCGTGCTATTTTTCTGACAGATCTAAAAATATGTCATCTCAAGATTTGGATGGAGAGAGTTATGTGTAAGTGCATCTAGTGCCCCTTAGTGATTTTGGTGTATTGAAGACTTATAGGTTAAGGGACAAATGCGTTTGTGAGTGTACACAGGTCTATAAGTCTATGAGGAGTTTGATATTTACAGAGAAAGTTGACCCCTAAAAATGAAGTTCTTCGACTGAAGACTTTGATATTCTCAAGACTTTCAAGACTTTGAAAGTGAAGAAATTGGTGTGACCTTGAAGACTTGGTATTCATTTGAGGAACATGAAGCGTGAAGACTTTTGTTTTCGTAGTTTCATTTTCTTTCTTGAGTCATAGGAAACACCGCATCGTTAAAAGGGGTCGAGGAAATACTAAGGAAAAATTTCCATGTGATGCTCAACTTAAAATCCTACACCTACCAATCCTTCGAGTGAAGCCATTGAAATCTCATATAGTTCATCAATTTCTTCAAAGGATGAGACGCAGCTTCTTCCGTCAATGAGGACTTTGCTCGATCGAGAGTTAGGAATCCGCCAGTGCGAATTGCCTACACAGTGAGGAACATGATAGCCCTGAGGAATTTGAGAGCCAAATTTCCGACCGTTGCTATGCTGCGCGCCGGCTGACCCAAAATATCGTATCCACCTAACGGTCATATCATTGAAGGGCATTTATGTCTTATCATGTCGGGCTGCTCCCTAGGCTATAAATAGCCGCCCCCTACAACCACTAGTTGGTTGGATGCTCCGAGAGAACTTGACACTTGTCATTTGAGAGCAACCCATCCTCCGAGGACTTTGAGCGAAAATCATCAAGTGAGGAAAACCCAAAACCAAACCCCCACAAACCCAAAGTGATTGAGCATCACTGAAGAAATTGATCCTGCGTGGATCCGACACTTGTTACCTTTGAAGACTGTGCTTCTTCCAGACGGTTAGGCGTCAAGGTCTAGAGCATCCAAGAGGAATTGTGGATCGCCGAGTGACCAAGTCTGTGAAGGTTTGAAGTCACCAAGACTTACCACGAGTGATTGGACGAGGCTCGTGGTCTTAGTTCTAGGAGAATACGGTGAGGATGGGTGTCCTGAGTTGCGGCTCGATGATCGGGTGTCCGGATCTGCGTGTCCTCGAGTTTAAATACTCACCGCTCCAACCAGACGCATAACCGAGACAGCAGTTGGAACTGGTCTACCAAATCATTGTCTTCACCAACTAATTGGTTCTATCTCCTCAACCCTTTCATTTCCTCATTACTGTGTTGTATATTTGTTCATATCTGTGCTTGAAGACTTTGACTGAAGACTTTCTCAATTTCCTCGTTCAATTTCTTCACCGCTTTGTCTTCATCTTGTGTTATCCTCGTGATTACGCTTTCGTACTCTGTGCTAGTCTTCATTTCATCATGATGACCATGCTTGTATTCTCGTTACGCTTACTTCGAGTACTTATTCCGCTGCTAGTAGTTCTTCGCTAAGGAATTTCCTCACCGCAAATTCCTCGTTGAAGAATTCATAAAATCGCCTATTCACCCCCCTCTAGTCGATATAACGCACTTTCAATTGGTATCGAGCAATGTACTCCCTTGTTCTCGGTGATTTTGGTTTAACCGCCCGAGTTTTAGTTATGTCGACCGCAGTATGAAGAAAGTGACATGCCCTATCTTTGACGGTCATGATTATCCCAAGTGGAAGGCCATGATGAGGAAGCGCCTCATGGCTATGAACAGCGAGATGTGGACCGTCATCGAGATTGGTCTTATCGATCTATGCAAGATGGCTTAACATCGATGATATTCGCAAGTACACTCGACTTGACATCATAGCGAAGGATATCATCTGCTCTCGCCTATCCGAGATCAATTCGGCGCATTATGCATCTTGGCAATTCAAGCTTATCGGGACCGAATCTCGATGTCTATGAAGGTCATCGAACTCGTCATGATCCCTGGTTTGAGGACTTCAAGGAATCTCTCAAACGATGACTTTCGACCCGTAATCATCATCTTCGTGATCATGTCTCATGGCAAACGGTGCTGAGGTAACCGAATGCTCCTCATCCGAAGTCTTGCGATGATGAATCGATAATGATGAATCGATGATGATATTGAATCTTGTTATACCAAACTTGTTTGCATTGCCACTAAACAACAAACAGCTTTAGAACAAGTTCAAGATATGCTAGACAAAAGTGATGATATGTTGCGTAAAGAAATGGATCAGTCGAAAGCATTGGGTGAATGTCTTCAGAGAATTCACTCCAAGTTTGACGCCCTTCAAGATCAACATAATAACCTCTTGACTGATCACGAGAAGCTTTCTTCTGAATTTCTTCAAAGAAAGGACGATCTTGAAAAGCTAAGAGTGTGTTATGAAGATCTTCAGAAGGAGCGCGATTCATTACTTGCTCAACAAATCAGCACTTCTCAGGAAGAAATTGTTCCTCCATGCTTAAAGTGCATTGAACGTGAATCTGCTAATTCTTCACCTGAATGTTCAAATGCTTCAACTGTTACAAATTCCTCATCTGCCTCTGCTATCACTAATTCCTCATCTGAGGACATTGCTAGTATCACCGACAATGCAGGTTGAAGGAATTGTACATGACAGCATGTACAAAAGCCTCAAAGGGCATCGACTCTTTGTGATGTGCTTAAAAGCAGATCCTCAATAGAAACCCTAGGAAAGAGGGTATTGCCTTTGAGAGGAAACTCAATGCTGATGGAACATATTGGAAGCCCGAGCAAGACTCCAAAAACCTCATGGGTTGTTTGCAAAGGGACCTCCAGTTGATCCATCTAAATTATCTGGCTTTACATGTGAATCTCCTCATTCTTCTGATGAGTCATTTGACTCCAACTATAAACTGTTCAAAAATCAGAATGGTGAAGTATTTGCTAGATATGTTGGCACTAACTGCAGGAACGGTTCCCCTATGAAGAAAATCTGGGTTCCCAAAAGTTATATTGAAAGTCTTCAGGTGAATGTCCTCATGACACCACCTGTGAAGAACAGGAACCCCAGATCAAATTCTTCATATGGACCAAATTCTTCATATGGATCCAAGTCCTCATACGGACCAAATTACTCACATGTATCAAATTCCTCAAAAGAATCAAGGTCCTCATATGATTATCATCGTGCTAACAACTTTGTCTCGCAGGGTAAAGCTAAGGGCTGTGAATATGTGCATTATTCTTCAAATCATTATGTTCATAAGTCCTCGAAGAATTTCTCTGCTTATTCATATGCTTACCCTAACCCCTCTTATGTGAAACGAAATGGTTTGGCATCTTTGCCACCTTTCTCATATGGTGCTCGCAGAGTGATGAACTCTTTGCCACCCCTTCGATGTGGGTGGTGAAGAAAAGAACTAATCTCTTCTGCAGGGTCAGGTCTCGGACGTGCTTTAATGTCTCAAGAATTTCTTTGGGACCGACAAAATTGTTTAAAAGGACGCAGCGAATCATGATGAAATGAACTTTCATTTCACACGCCCTCCTATCGCTATATCTGTTTATCGCTTGATGAAATTCATCTGATGAACTTGATATCATATTCTTCACTGATGAAGCATATGAGATTGTAAGCTACACTAATTCATCTGCAGAATGATCAACCCAAAACTACTGAATGGGTCCTCGATAGTGGATGTACGAATCACATGACTGGTGACAAGAATCTATTGGTGGATGCTCCCTTATCACCATCACCTCTGAAGCATATCATCTTTGCTGACAAAGGCAAAAGTCAGGTATTGGGTCTTGGTAAGGTTGCAATCTCTAAGGATAAACACATGGACAAAGTCATGCTTGTTGAGTCCTTAGGATACAACCTCGTGTCAGTCTCAACTCTCAATGCTAACCATCATGATATAACTTTATATCAAATGGATGTGAAAAGTGCATTCCTCAATGGTAAGCTTGAGGAAGAAGTATATGTTGCTCAACCCCCAGGTTTTGAAGATCCAAAGAATCCTGACAAAGTCTTCAGACTTAATAAGGCCCTCTATGGCCTCAAGCAAGCCCCAAGCGTGGTATGATACATTGAAGGAATTCTTCGTGAAGAATGGCTTCACACCTGGTTCACTCGACCCTACTCTCTTTACTAAATCTTATGATGGTGAACTATTTGTGTGCCAAATATATGTTGATGGTATTATCTTTGGCTGTACTGACCAACGTTATAGTGATGAATTTGCCTATATGATGAGTGAAGAATATCAAATGTCCATGATGGGAGAGTTGAAATTCTTCTTAGGTCTTCAAATAAATCAGCAAGAATGGCATATTCATATCTCAGAGAAATACCTCAAAGATGTAATCGAGGAAATTCGCATGCAAGATTGCAAAGGCGCTAAAATTCCTATGCCCACAAATGGCCATCTATGCATCGATGAAAATGGTATTGACTTCGATCACAAGGTATACCGCCCATGATTGGTTCTTTATTGTACTTATGTGCATCTAGGCCGATATAATGCTTAGTGTTTGCATGTGTGCCCGATTTCAAGCTGCACGAAGGAATCACACCATAAGGTGTGAAGCATATTCTTCGATATCTAGCTCACAGCACCAACACTAGGATTATGGTACCCCAAGGCTCTCTTTTGATCTCATTGATATTACGACTGACTATCTTTGGTGATCGTGTGGACCGCAAGTCAACATCTCGCACTTGTCATTTCTGACGATCTTTGGTCCGTTGGTCCTCGAAGAAACAGAATCACAGATCACCGCTCATCTGAAGCTGAATACATTGCTGCTGGCTCATGTTGTGCTCAATCGCTTTGGATGAAGCAAACCTCAAGGACTATGGCATCAACGTGAAGAATGTGCCTCTCCTCTGTGACAATGAGAGTGCCATCAAGATTGCTCACAACCCGTTCAGACTCAAGACAAAGCACATCCAGATTCGCCATCATTTTCTTCGTGATCATTTGTTGAAGGGCGACATCTCCATCGAAAGCACGTGAAGATCAAGAACAGCTAGCTGATATCTTCACTAAGCCCTTGGATGAGAAGAGATTTAGCAAGTTGCGGTGTGAGCTAAATATCTTAGAATCTTCGAATGTTCTTTGAAAAGGACACACATCCTAACACTTGTGCAAAATTGATGACTTAGATGTGCAACACATGAAGAAACGTTTTTCTTCAATCAATGAAGAATAACACTCTAAGTGTGAAGAAATTAATGAAGAATTTGATTCTCAGAACCCTACGACAATTGTACGCGGTGTCTGAAATCATCATTCTTATACGGTGGGTCACGCCACCACAAAAGTTGAAAATCTTCAATTTGAGTTTTTCCTCAATTTTGAAATTCTTCAGTTTTTCAAATTCTTCAACTTTGCAAAATCTTCACTATTTCCGTCGTTTTTCTTCATTGGCTATGCATATATATATGAGTTTATGTCCTCTACAAAGATTCACTTATGGCTATTTCTTCATGTTATGTTTTTCGCTAATGAATGTGATCGGACCCTTCCCCCTCTATGCTATACTCAACCCAATCTATTCACAAATTCTTCATGTGCGTTCTAATTGAAACTCGTTCAAAGTCTTCACTGTGTCCTTGACGGCTGAAGAAATTGCGAACGAAACTTTAAAACAAATCTTATCCAGATTTTCGGTTTTACCGCTCAAACCGTTCCGCATCCCACGGTGTATTATTTTATTCATCCACGATCTTACATGATCTCATCTACACAGTACGTGGGTGACACATGTCGCGTGAAGGAGAAAGGGCAGGGGCATGTTCGTCCCAAAATCTTCGGGCGAACAGTTTTTCACCGTGGCTATAAATACCCCTCTCCCCTTCCTCACTTCATTTACTCCGCTCGGTCGCTATCTCTCGCTCGAGCTCCTCAAACCCTAGCGCTGCCGCTACTCCATCGTCGCCGGTGAGGAAGAGCTTTGCTGCCTCGACCTCGTCGCCGTCGTCAGATCGCTACCGGTTATGGAAATCTTCACTCCGCCGCCGCTGTAGCTGTTTCCCTCTGCCAATTTAGGGCGTGGGAGATCAAACCTGACAAACTTCACATCTGTTCATCTCAGTTCGTCGTGTTCTTCGGTTCGGGTAATTAAAAGTTACTTTTATTACTCACTTTGATTCTCAAGCTTTCCTGAAAATCTTCAAAAGGTGCTTATTCTTCAAATCTTCACACATATGAACACCTCACACACTGTATGCTCTTGATCCATTTCTCTAAGCAATCATTTTCTTCACGATTCCTCAATTGTGTGGATCTTCGATCTGTACAACTCTGGAACCTAAGACAAGAACGCTTAGTGAAATTCCTCAAGGTTCATCTGGTCAAATTCCTCAAAACTTGTCTTTTCGAAAAATCTTCTGAGAACGATATGACCTCTCCAAATTCCTCGCACCTACACTCGCTCACAGTACTCATGTCCTTTGAATCACTAGGTTCTCATCAACTTAACTCATTTGCAGCGCTCCTCGAAGAAAAACTGCATACTTCTTGAGTGTTCTATTGTTCAAATTCCTCATCCAAGAATATGGTCAAGGAAAGAGACCGCAGAAAGGAGGAAAGAAGCATGAGGTCATGATGCTTCGAGATCCCTCGATGACATATACAAGGACTATTGCACACCTGATGAAGCCAAATTTGGCAAAGAGAACAAAAATCAGCGCAAGGTGCGCATTCAGAGGATTGAACGGAGATGGGCAAGAGAATGGAGGGAGTACAGATATGTGACTCCAAAATACATGAAGAAATTCGCTTTAAATCCTCCATGCCCAAGAGCTCCATTGGCACCTGGCCAAGTAGCTGATCCCACCAGCATCAAGCGTGGTGAGGACTTTCCTGAAGAATGGGCTAGGCGCCAAGCTAAATTGGCAAGACAAGCCAAGGAGGCTATGAAGAAATTCAATGAGGATTCTGCTGCTGCTGCTGCTACTGAGGCCTCGGTCAAGCCGAGGAAATCAGTGCCAAAGAAGCCTGCTCGTAAGCCAAGTGCTTCACCAACAGCGCCCTCACGGCCAAGTTCTCGGCTATGCCCTCACGGCAAATTCTCAGATCGCCATCGCTCCCTCAAAGTCCTCGATCCTGTGCATCCGCTACATGTCAAAGGACTACGGGTTTCTTGATTGCCTCCGTGTCTCAAAGAAGTTCCTCACCGCACCAATGTCCTCATCAGCCCCACACTATTGAAGACTAAAGCAACAGCTGGACGCGGTCCTCGGCCAAGTCCAAGGAAGAAACAGGTTGCATTCCATGTGCCATCTGATGATGAAGCTTCTGATGATGAACTTGCAGAAATCATCAGAGATAGGCAAGTGAAGGCCGCTAGAGCCAAAGGCACATCTGTGCCACTGCTTTTGGATCCGAGGAAAATCCTCGACTACATTGACCTCTGGCACAAGGATCCAAACACCCCAATGCCTGATCTTCCTCTGACTCCTGGTCAAAGTCACATGCTGACCCATTTCATCACTCAAGAGAAATGGAAATTTGAGAAGGCAAGAGAAATCAAGAAAGCGCAATACAGGAAGGAGAAGCTCCTGAAGAAAAATGTTGTCAGAATGACACCTGAGGAACTTCTCCAGGCTCAATCTGAAATTCAAGCCCTCAGCAAAGACTTCGATGCATACTATGCTGATTGGCAAGGAGCCAAAGTGAGATTAAATCAACTCGACGAAGAAAATGACAACTGTTGCAGCCCCATCGCAACAAGAAAATCTTCAGCTGCAGACTCGCTCACCGCCGATGAACTTGCCAAGACCGCTGATGACTTTCAGCCCGCTGAAGAAAATGTAAGTTCCAGGCTGATGACTCCATCCCAGCCGCTGAAGACATTGCCGTGGCATCCACTAGTGGTGCGCCGATGAAATCGAAGAGATCAGGCAAGCTGCATCGATCGCCATACCAAGAAAATCAACCAGATTCCTCGGCTCCTCCCCGCCAACAACAACTCCAATTCTTCCTTCGCCTATGAAGTGAAGAAGACCAAGGCTACAGAGCGAGCTGCGGTGAAGAAAAGGAAGGCATCATTGCGCCAAATTCTTCTGCCAAGAAAATGAAGCCAATGACCAGCTCTTTTGAAAATCCAATTGATGTTGTTCCAATTTCCTCCATGTCATCAAAGGAAATTGTTCCTTATGGAGAAGACTATAAGATCCCAAGTGGATCCGATGAAGAAAATCATTCGCTGCTACGCCGAGCAGCTTGATGAAGAAATTGAAGTGGACGCAATCCTTCAACGCCACCATTTCTCACCTATGCCTCGGTTCACACGGTGAAGAGGCTGGTGTTGAGGAAATTGAAGATGAAGATGTGGATATTGGATGCACCACTCCTGTGATGAATGATGACTTTTGGGAAAGTCACCATCCCAATACTCCTCTATTCACACCTATCCAACAAATTCCTCAGTCCCCGGCAACAACAGTTCAGATGGGCTCTGAAGAAACTCATCCCACTCCTTCTGTTCATGAAGATATTCCAGCCGCTAGTGTCAAGAACCTCTTCTTGCTGATCCTCAAGTTGCACAAGAAGAGGAACCAGAAATTCCTCACCAAGAACCCGAGCTCGCGATTCCCGAGGTTGTGCTACAAATCATCGACACTCCTCTGCCCAAGCCAAGAATCCGTTCTCAAGCAAGCAAAAATTCAAGGCTGAAGTCTTCTTTTCGAGCATGTGTTCTTCATCGACTATAATCCATATGACTCGCCGCATAAGAAAGAGGCGTTTTCGACTGCTAGTCAAGCCAACTTCTATTCCTCGTCTGTTTGACAAGGACAAAATCTTCGATCATGAACATATTCCTCACGTGGATATGGAATCTCGCCATGCTTCGAGGCAGTCCTCGGTGTTATTCACGATGCAGACTACTGAATTTCTGACCGACATTTGCGATTGGAATGAAGAACTCATTCTTGAGTTCTACGCCACATCGCATATCACCGGAGATGTCAAGATGTCAATTCATGGGTGTTGGATTGATGACTGAAAACACTCACTACAAGGCACCAAAGAACTGAATTGCTTCGTGTCCTTCCTCTTGATCCTCCCCATGACAAAGGCACGTTGCATCTACAATGACCCCGAATCGACAAATCACTATACGCAAGTGCTCATGAAGCCTTTGAAGCTGTGGCAGGCCCCACTAACCAAATTCCTCGTCAAGGAATTGCTCTATGTGCCTCGGATCGTCTATCGCATTCGACGAAGACAATGAGTCCTATCAAAGGCCACGACTCAAATGATGAAGAAGTCGTTGGCATCATGAAGAATATGCTTTTCAACATCATTCATGGCGCTCCCGCCAACTTCCATGATTTCTTCATGAGGACTCGCAAATGTTGCTATGTCACCATTCGATTTGAAGCCCTATGCGCCTTGGATTATGAGATTCATAAGGGCAAGATCTTCATCAATTACAAAGTCGACACTTTGAACCATGGTAGCTACTTGCCTCCCATTGAAGTCCTCAAACGACCGGGCCATCATCATCGATGATAAAGGCAAGGTAGTTCTTGTGATCGATGAAGGCACTCGTCCATTGATGGTCAATTTCGCCCGCCACATCTTACTCTACCAATGACGACTCGCACACATGACACTACCGCAAATACCTCAGCCAAGCAAAATCCTCAAGCCACAGCACCCAGGGTGATGACTGATCGTGAGTTACTCCTCAGTCTTCATCAGAAGGTTGATCGCAATCACAAATGGGTAAAGCGTTAGTTTGGTGCAATTCTTCACAACATGACCTCAACACATAATGCAGTGAAGAAGAACCACTACTACCTTCATGAAACCCTCAACCGCACCTGGGCTGTTCTCACTCATGTTTATAGCGCTGAAGAACTGAAGACTATGGGTCTCAAGGAAGAATTTGACTGGTCTGCACCTCCTCCGAATAAATTCAAGAGGGTCAAAGTTCCTCCACTGGTGGCCAGCTCTTATTCTTCATCGCGTGATACTGATGAATATGAAGATTTGGACGACACTGCGGCAGGCCCTACTACAACAAACAACCCCGACAACGCTGGCGCTCCTCCATCAACTTGAAATTCTTTAGGGGCGTTAGTCCTCAGTTTCAATCCTTTTGGTCATTTGATGACAAAGGGGGAGAAATCTGAGTTAGTCTTCAAGCGGGTTTGTACTAAGGGCGTTTTTTTAAGTTACAACTCTCGTTCTTCCGAAACTTTTATTGGATCGAGTTGTAATCTTAAACCCGATGGTGCCTTGATACTTTTGGACTGTGCTCTGATACTTTTGATGCACTGAGCTGCACTGAGCTCTGATACTTTTGATGTGCTATTCTGCATGCTTATTCCTCGTTAATATTATTGCACGCATGCTGAATTTCATCAGGCACCATATTTCATCATGCATTTCGAATTCTTCATATTATATATCAAATGTGTGTATGAATTACAAGATATAGGGGGAGATCTCCATGATTCAACTCTTCAAATGTGCATTGCCTCAAAAGAAAATTCCTCACTATGCACACCTTTAGGGGGAGTTCTTGTATATCTTACAATCAAATTCCTCAATATCAGTATTTACACTTCATATGTTTATCCCCGTTGAAAACTTAACCTATGTTGTCATCAATCACCAAAAAGGGGGAGATTGTAAATGCATCTAGTGTCCCTTAGTGATTTTGGTGTATTGAAGACTTATAGGTTAAGGGACTGATGCGTTTGTGAGTGTACACAGGTCTATAAGTCTATGAGGAGTTTGATATTTACAGAGAAAGTCGACCCCTAAAAATGAAGTTCTTCGACTGAAGACTTTGATATTTTGAAGACTTTCTAAAGACTTTGAAAGTGAAGAAATTGGTGTGACCTTGAAGACTTGGTATTCATTTTAGGAACATGAAGCGTGAAGACTTTTTGTTTTCGTAGTTTCATTTTCTCTTTCTTGAGTCATAGGAAACACCGTCATCGTTAAAGGGGTCGAGGAAATACTAAGGAAAAATTTCCATGTGATGCTCAACTCAAAATCCTACACCTACCAATCCCTTCGAGTGAAGCCATTGAAATCTCATACGATTCATCAATTTCTTCAAAGGATGAGACGCAGTTCTTCCGTCATCGAGGACTTTGTTCGATCGAGGAGTTAGGAATCCGCCAGGCGAATTGCCTACACAATGAGAAACATGATAGCCCTGAGGAATTTGAGAGCCAAATTTCCGACCGTTGCTGTGCTGCGCGCCGGCTGACCCAAAATATCTTATCCACCTAAGGGTCATATCATTGAAGGGCATTTATGTCTTATCATGTCGGGCTGCTCCCTAGGCTATAAATAGCCGCCCCCTACAACCACTAGTTGGTTGGCTGCTCCGAGAGAACTTGACACTTGTCATTTGAGAGCAACCCATCCTCCGAGGACTTTGAGCGAAAATCATCAAGTGAGGAAAACCCAAAACCAAACCCCACAAACCCAAAGTGATTGAGCATCATCAAGAAATTGATCTCGTGGATCCGACGCTTGTTACCTTTGAAGATCGTGCTTCTTCCAGACGGTTAGGCGCCAAGGTCTAGAGCATCCAAGAGGAATTGTGGATCGCCGAGTGACCAAGTCTGTGAAGGTTTGGAAGTCACCAAGACTTACCACAAGTGATTGGACGAGGCTGCGTGATCTTAGTTCAAGGAGAATACGGTGAGGACTGGGTGTCCTGAGTTGCGCTCGATGATCGGGTGTCCGGACTGCGTGTCCTCGAGTTTAAATACTCAAACCGCTCCAACCCTGACATACAACCGAGACAGCAGTTGGAACTGGTCTACCAAATCATTGTCTTCACCAACTAACTGGTTCTATCTCCTCAACCCTTTCATTTCCTCATTCTTGTGTTGTGTATTTGTTCATATCTCGTGCTTGAAGACTTTGATCAAGACTTTCTCAATTTCCTCGTTCAATTTCTTCACCGCTTTGTCTTCATCTTGTGTTATCCTGTGATTACGCTTTCTGTACTCTGTGCTAGTCTTCATTTCATCATGATGACCATGCTTGTATTCTGTTACGCTTACTTCTGAGTACTTATTCCGCTGCTAGTAGTTCTTCGCTAAGGAATTTCCTCACCGGCAAATTCCTCAGTGAAGAATTCATAAAAATTTCCTATTCACCCCCCCTCTAGTGGATATAACGCACTTTCATTATGTCGTAGACTATATCACAGACCCCAAAGTCTATGGGGATGTGGAGCGTCACGGCTGGACCACAGAGGAAGAAGAAGATTGTGACTTGAAGGGAACGAAGAGACAAGCTTTGATGAAGACGAGGTCCCACTACCTTAACCTGGGGACATACCCGTGGAATTCAAGAAGTCCAGTCTCTCTAATAAAGCAAAGAAACCTAAGATCCAGTTTATCCCTTTTCATCTTCTGCAGGAAAACAAGAAGGCACCATGCGAAAAGATATTAAAGCTTGAGCAGGAGATCGATGGCTTGAAGGAGGAAAATTTCATCCTCAAGCATAAGTTGAGGAAGAGGCACGCTACTACCTCATCACCACCACCGTCATCATCTTCCCCACCAAAGGAGACTTGAGTACACGGGTATGGGCACTCCCCTTGGCTTATACCAAGCTTGGGGGAGATGCCCTGGTATCGTGTCACCATCACTTTTATTACCTGTACCTATCTTATTTCGATCCTTAGTTATTTCATGATTTAGTTGAAAATAAAAGTTTAGTATGATCTATTTTCGAGTGCTAGTTTTGCGATCAATCTATCTACGTAACCGAGTGAGAGTTGTACAATAAATTTAGTTTGAGCTTTTGCTTCTTTACTTTTATGTTGCAATCAAAATAAAAAGAAAAAATGAAAAAGATCATATGCTAATCTTATGGTAAGTAATGACATCACATAAGGAAAAGTATAAGTGATAAAATATGTTGGAAGTTGACAAACATAGTTGGTCAATGATGCAACTCATGAAAGAATTAATAAGGGAAGAGAAGATTCACATGCAAATACACCATCTTGGATATCTTTTATGATTGTGAGCCCCCATTAAATATTATATGTCAAAATTGTTGACGTTGGACAAGGAAGACAACGTAATGATTTATGTTTGTTCATATTCACATACAAGTTATATTGTCATAGATCCTTCAACATGTGGTGCTTGTTGAATATGTTTGCTAGCCAAAAATCCGCACTAAGTAGAAATACTACTTGTGCATCCCAAAACCTTGAACCCAAACTCATGTTTTGAGAGTCCACCATACCTACCTATGGATTGAGTAAGATCCTTCAAGTAAGTTGTCATCCGTGCAATAAGGTAATAAAAATGGCTTCTAAATGTGTTTGATCATTCAGTGTAAGAGAAATTAAGCGTTGTACAAACTTGTGATGGCAAAGTAATAAAAGCGACGGACTGCATAATAAAGGTTGCTATCATAAGGGGCAATATAACATGACGTTCTTTTGCATTAAGAGATTTTGCATACAAACCAAGAAGCGCATGACAACCTCTGTCCCTCTGCGAAGGGCCTATCTTTTACGAATATGAATTTATTTTTTATGCAAGAGTCAAAGTATTCTTCTCTATTCCTTTTCATTTTCTCTTTTAGCAAGCACCATATGGTGAGGAAAGATCTAGGCACATATACCCAATTGAATGTGAGTGATCATGAGTTATTATTGTTGACATCACCCTTGAGGTGAATAAGTTGGGAGGCAAAACTATAAGCCCCTATTTTTCTGTGTGTTTGGTTGCAACTGTTTGCTCATATCTATGATGTGAGTGTTAGCAATCATAGAAGATTAAATGATGGTTAAGTATGTGCACTTGCCAACAGGCTCCGAAATGTGACCTTTCCTGAAAATATGATGAATTGTATTTGCAAAGTTGACTAAGAACATAGTTTGTTGGTTTTCAATAAAGTTTATGCTTTTTACTTCGATGTTGTGATGAATTGTTACTTGTTCATGAGAAGTTATATGATAAAAGTTTTATGATAAAGTTCATTGCTGTTATAATAATAAGCATGATGCTACGATGTTCGTATTTTGTTTTTATCGACACCTGTCTCTCTAAACATGTGGACATGATTTTTGATATCGACTTTCGCTTGACGACAAGCAAGGTCTAAGCTTGGAGGAGTTGATACGTCAATTTTGCATTATGTTTTCTTACTATTATTTATAATGTTTTACGCATAATAATGATTTATGGAGTAATTCTAATTAATGCCTTTTCTCTCATAATATGCAAGGTTTACACAAAGAGGGAGAATACCGACAGCTGGAGTTCTGGACCTAAAAAAGCTATGTCAGAGATACCTATTCTGCACATCTCCAAATGAGCTGAAATTTTACGGAGAAATATTTTGGAATATTTAATAATTATTGGAGAAAAGGACTACCAGAGGGGGCCATCTCGTGACTCATACATCTCTAACGTATCTATAATTTTTAATTGTTCCATGCTATTGTATTATCTATCTTGGATGTTCTATATGCATTTTGGTACTATTTTATATCATTTTTTGGGATTAGCTTATTACCCTAGTGCCCGATGCCGGTTGCTGTTTTTCTCCTTGTTTTTGACTTTTTCAGAAAGGAATATCAGATGGAGTCCAACGGAATAAAACTTCACAATGATTTTTCTTGGGCCAGGAGACATCTACGTGACTTGGAGAGAGGGCCAAAAGAGTCCCGAGGAGGCTACAAGGCTCTAGGGTGCGCCCCAGGGGGCGCCCCTGGCTTGTGGGCCCCTCGAGGTTCCTCCAACCCTAGTTACACCTCTATATATTCTCAAATATTCCCCAAAGATCAGAATCATCCACAAAATTACTTTTCCCCACCACAAGCTTGTGTTCCCATGAGATCCCATCTTGGGGCCTTTTCCGGCGATCTGCCGGAGGTGGACTCGATCATAGAGGGCCTCTACATCAACCTTGTTGCCCTGCTGATGATGTGCGAGTGGTTTACCACGGACCTAAGGGTCCATAGCTAGTATCTAGATGGCTTCTTCTCTCGTTCTTTGATCTTCAATACCATGTTCTCCTTGATGTTCTTGGAGTTCTATCCGATGCAATCTTCTTTTGTGGTGTGTTCGTTGAGATCCGATGAATTGTGGGTTTTTGATCAGATTATCTATGAATATTATCTGAGTCTCCTCTAAATTCATATATGCATGATTTGATAGCTTTGTATTTCTCTCCGGTCAATCGATTTGGTTTGGCCAACTAGATTGGTTTTTCTTGCAATGGGAGAGATGCTTTGTGATGGGTTCAATCTTGCGGTGTCCTCACCCAGTGATATAGTAGGGGTAGCGAGGCACGTATTGTATTGTTGCCATTAAGGGTAAAAATATGGGGTTTATATCATATTTCTTGAGTTTATCCCTCTACATCATATGTCATCTTGCTTAAGGCGTTACTCCGTTCTTATGAACTTAATACTCTAGATGCATGCTGGATAGCGGTCGATGTATGGAGTAATAGTAGTAGATGCAGGGAGGAGTCGGCCTACTTGTCACAGATGTGATGCCTATGTTCATGATCATTGCCTTAGACATCCTCATAACTATGCACTTTTCTATCAATTGCTCAACAGTAATTTGTTCACCCACATTATGTTATCTTTCAAGAGAGAAGCCTCTAGTGAAACCTATGGCCACCGGGTCTATTTTCTATCAAATACTTTCAGATCTATAAAACCAAAAGCCCAAAAATACCTCAGTGATTTTATTTACTTTTATTTCTTTCAAATCTACCTCTATTAGATCTCACTCTTGTTCGTGAACATGGAGGGATTGACAACCCCTTTTTCGCGTTCAGCGCAAGTGTTTTTTAATTTGTGCAGGTGCATATATTGGAGATTTGCTTGAGCCTCCTACTGGATTGATACATTGGTTCTCAACTGAGGGAAATACTTATATCTACTTTGCTGCATCGCCCTTTCCTCTTCAAGGAAAAATCAGTGTAAGCTCAAGAAGTAGCAGGAAGAATTCCTGGCGCCGTTACCGGGGAGGTTCTACATCAAGCCTACCCAGTACCTATCACAAACTCTCATCTCTTCATTACATTATTTGCCATTTGCCTCTCGTTTTCCTCTCCCCCACTTATAAAACATTGTCAGAGAAACACAAAAATATTTGCCTTTTTTTATTCGACCTTCTTTGGTTCGTCTTTCCGTTTGCTTTTTGTTTGCTTGTGTGCTAGATTGCTTGCTTTGTCACGGTGTCTCAAGAAAATACCAAGTTGTGTGACTTTTCCAACGCTAATAATAATGATGTTATTAGTAATCCGATTGCTCCTGCCACTAGTGCGGAATCTTATGAATTGCTTTGTTGAATCTCGTTATAAAAGAAAAAAAATTCTGGTAGTCCTAATGAAGATGCCACATCCCATCTAAACACTTTTGTTGAATTGCGTGATATGCAAAAGAAAAAAAGATGAGGATAATGATATTGTTAAATTGAAACTATTTCCGGTCTCACTACGAGATCGTGCTAAAACTTGGTTTTCATCTTTGCCTAAAAATAGTGTTGATTCATGGAATAAGTGTAAAGATGCCTTTATTTCCAAGTATTTTTCCTCCCGCTAAGATCATATCCTTTAGAAATGATATAATGAATTTTAAGCAACTTGACCTTGAACATGTTGCACAATCTTGGGAAAGGGTGAAATCGATGATAAGTAATTGCCCTACTCATGGTTTAAGTTTTGGATGATTATACAAAAAAATTATGTGGGATTGAATCTTGCTTCTAGAAATCTTTTGGATTCCGCCGCGGGTGGTAATTTTATGGAAATTACTTTAGGAGAAGCTACTAATCTCCTAGATAATATTATGGCAAATTACTCTCAATGGCATACCAAAAGATCTTCCACTAGTAAAAAGGTGCATGCAATTGAGGAAATTAATACTCGAGTAGAAAGATGGATGAACTTATGAAATTGATTGCTAGTAGGAGTGCTCCTATTGATCCTAATGATATGCCTTTGTCTACTTTGATTGAGCATAATAATGAGTCTATGGATGTGAATTTTGTTGGTAGTAACATTATTGGTAATACCGCCTATAGAGGCAATTTTAATCCTAGGCCATTTCCTAGTAATTCCTCTAATAATTATGTTAATTCCTACTATAATTCTTATATAAATTATAATAAGAAACCTTCTGATCTTGAGAATAATAAATATTTTATAAATTCTCAAAATATTTTCAATGCTATGGTAGAAGAAAAATTGCTTAAGATTGATGATTTGGCTAGCAACGTTGATAAGATTTCTCTTGAGATTGATTCTTTGAAGATTAGATGTATGCCACCCAAGCATGATATTAATGAATCACTAAAAGCTATTAGAATTTCAATGAATGGAAGTAAAGAAAGAACCCCTAGGATGCATGCTAAACGAGATTGGTTTGTAAAAGCGTGCTCTTCTATTTCTTGTGATAATAATGATGAAGATCTCAAAGTGATTGGTATGACTCCTATTGAAGCTTTGTTTGCTAATATAAATTTTGATAAATATGGGACTGGAGATGAGTCAAATATAGCTAGAAGGCGTCGCAATAATTTGGAGTTTAAACATCTTAATGAAAAAATTGACAAAAGTGGGATTGGAGAGGTCAAAACTTGAAGTAGGGATGAACCCACTATTTTGGATTTCAAGGACTTTAATTATGATAATTGTTCTTTGTTAGATTATATTTCCTTGTTGCAATCCATGCTTAATTCACCCCATGCTTATAATCAAAATAAAACCTTTAGATTTCAGTTTCCTTTAAGGAAGGGCATGGAACACTTTCCAAGAAAGAAAACTAAGTTGCCATATGAATCTATTATGAGGGATACTTATGGATTAAATACCAAAGATGAGAATACTTAGATCTATTGCAATATGCCTAGCTAGGGGCGTTAAACAATAGCGCTTGTTGGTAGGCAACCCAATTTTTTTACCTTTTTGCTTCTGTTTTGCAATAAATATATCACTAGCCTCTCGTTGGATGTGTTTTTATGTTTTAGTTAGTGTTTGAGCCAAGTAAGGTCTTTGTGATGGTCTATGGTGATAATTGATTTGATCTTGCTGGAAAACAGAAACTTTTACGCTTGTTGCCAGAATTTAAAAAAAAACACGGAAGCATGCTTTTGATCTGAATTTTACAAAAAAGTTTGATATACAAATTTCCTAGATTTTCCTAATTTTTCAGAATTTTTGGAGTTATAGAAGTATGCAAAGTTTTCAGATTGCTACAAACTGTTCTGTTTTTGAAAGATTCTGTTTTTATTGTGTTCTTTGCCTATTTTGATTAATCTATGGGTAGTATTGGGGGTATGAACCATGTAGAAGTTGTAATATGGTAGATATAACACCATTATAGATTTATAATGAGTTCATAACAGTACATAAGTGGTGATTTTCTTTTCTTACACTAACGGAGCTTATGAGTTTTCCGTTGAGTTTTGTGTTGTGAAGTTTTCAAGTTTTGGGTAAAGATTTGATGGACTATGGAATAAGGAGTGGAAAGAACCTAATATTGGGGATGCCCAAGGCACCCAAAGGTAATATTCAAGGACAATCAAGCATCTAAGCTTGGGTATGCCCCAGATGGCATCCCCTCTTTCGTCTTCAATCCATCGGTAAATTTACTTGAGGCTATATTTTTATTCACCACATGATATGTGTTTTGCTTGGAGGGTCTTGTATGATATGAGTCTTTGCTTTTTAGTTTGCCATAATCATCCTTGTTGTACACACCTTTTGAGTGGGACACACATTAATCATGAATTTATTAGAATACCCTATGTGCTTCACTTATATCTTTTGAGCTAGGCAGTTTGCTCTAGTGGTTCACTTCTATCTTTTTAGAGCACGGTCGTGGTTTTATTAGAAATTGTTGAACTCTCATGCTTCACTTATATTATTTTGAGAGTCTTAAACAGCATGGTAAGCTGCTTAGGTTATGAATTTAGTCCTAATATGATGGGCATACAAGAGGGATATAACAAAAACTTTCATATAAAGGGCATTGAATAATATGAGAAGTTTGATCCCTTCCATTTGTTTTGAGATATAAAGATGGTGATATTAGAGTTATGCTAGTGAGTAATTGTGGATTGATAGAAATACTTGTGTTAAAGTTTGTGATTCCTGTAGCATGCACGTATGGTGAACCGTTATGTGATGAAGTCGGAGCATGATTTTTTTATTGTCATCCTTTGTGTGGAGGTCGGGAGCGCGCGATGGTTAACTCCTATGAACCTCTCCCCTAGGAGCATGGGTATTAGTACTTTGTTTCGATGGCTAATAAACTTTGGCAATAAGTATGTGAGTTCTTTAAGACTAATGTTGAGTCCATGGATTATACGCACTCTCACCCTTCCACCATCGTTAGCCTCTCTAGTACCATGCAACTTTTGTCGGTGCGTTAAACCCACCATATACCCTCCTCAAAACAGCCACCATACCTACTTATTATGGTATTTCCATAGCCATTCTGCATATTGCCATGCAAATTCAGTTGGGAACGCAGTAATTTAAAAAAAATTCTACGATCACGCAAGATCTATCTAGGAGATGAATAGAAACGAGAGGGGAGAGTGTGTCCATGTACCCTCGTAGACCAAAAGCGGAAGCATTTCAATAACGCGGTTTATGTAGTCGAACTTCTTCGTGATCCAACCGATCAAGTACCGAACGTACGACACCTCCGCGTTCAGCACACGTTCAGCTCGATGATGTGTCTCATGCTCTTGATCCAGTTGAGGACGAGGGTGAGTTCCGTCAGCACGACGGCGTGGTGACGATGATGATGATGCTATCGGCGCAGGGCTTCGCCTAAGCTCTACGATGGTATGATCGAGGTGTGTAACTGTGGAGGGGGGGCACAACACACGATTAAGAGAAACTTGTGTGTCTATGGGGTGCCCCTTGGCCACGTATATAAAGGAGGGGTGGGAAGAGGTGGTGTCGGTGTCAAAACCGGCGGATCTTGGGTAGGGGGTCCCGAACTGTGCGTCTAGGCGGATGGTAACAGGAGACAAGGGACACGATGTTTTTACCCAGGTTCGGGCCCTCTCGATGGAGGTAAAACCCTACTCCCGCTTGATTGATATTGATGATATGGGTAGTACAAGAGTGGATCTACCACGAGATCAAGGAGGCTAAACCCTAGAAGCTAGCCTATGGTATGATTGTTGTAATGGTTGTTCGTCCTATGGACTAAAACCCTCCGGTTTATATAGACACCGGAGAGGGCTAGGGTTACACAGAGTCGGTTACAATGGTAGGAGATCTACATATCCGTATTGCCAAGCTTGCCTTCCACGCCAAGGAAAGTCCCATCCGGACATGGGACGAAGTCTTCAATCTTGTATCTTCATAGTCTTGGAGTCCGGCCCATGATGATAGTCCAGCTATTCGGACACCCCCTAGTACAAGACTCCCTCAGTAGCCCCCGAACCAGGCTTCAATGACGACGAGTCCAGCGCGTACATTGTCTTCGGCGTTGCAAGGCGGGTTCTCCTTCAAATTCCATGTGTTTGCCGAATAGTGTCCGGCTCCCTTACAAATGTTGCGCTCCTTGGCTTCCACGCCCAATAATGGCCCTCTTCCACGCGTCGCACGAATGCGAAAAGCCAGGGTATCTTTTATGTTTTACCCCCTAGCCGCGCAAATAATATGTCTATAAGAGAGACAAGAATCTAGATCCAAATCACACCATCCTCCTTCCGCGAGTACTCATCGGAGCGCTTCCGACCGAAAACCCATTCCATCATGGACCGTCGACGCGGCTCCTCCTCTCGCGCTCCCAGCCCTCCGCCAGGAGATTGGAGGAGATGTTCGGTTCCGCACAACGAGTTGGTGAAGCTTCAAGCGGAGGGATATATTCCTCCGGCCTTCATGGTCCCGGTTCGAGCCGGGCTGGCCACCTACAAGGGTGGGAAGCAAGCGGAGGCTACCCCTAGCCCCTCTAAAGGAGAGCGGGTGTGTTTCATCCCCTATCTAATAAGGGGGCTCAGATTTCCCGTTCATCCGTTCCTCCGCGGGCTTCTGGAGTTCTATGGACTCCAGCTCCATCACCTCACTCCCGCCTCTATTCTACACATCGCGGGTTTCGTAGCTCTTTGCGAGCTATTCCTGGGCATCGAGCCCCATTTTGCACTGTGGAAGAGGCTATTCGCCTCGCACTTCGCTCTCACGAGGGGTCAATATATCAAGTGGGCGGTGCCGAAATATGGCGCATCGCCGGGACCGGATATCCATCCGGAACCCCTAAGAAGGCGTCCGAAGACTGGCCTTCGGAATGGTTCTATGTAGAAGACGCTCCACTGCCGGACCCAGTTCGGATCGGCCTCCCGGAGTTCAGCAAGGCTCCTCTGAAGAAGCGCCTAGGTTGGCGCCCGCGGAGCCCTCAACTAGAGGAAGACAAGGGCGTCCATTATTTGATAGGCCGGATAAGGTTGCTGGCCCATTCCGGATTGACCATGATCGGAGTCATGGCCACGTGCATAATGCGGGGGGTGCAGCCGCTGCAATACAGGGGCCACCCCATGCGGGATTTCAACGGGGAAAATGATGCCACCCGTCATGGCCACAAAGGGCCGGAGTCGGCCGAGGATCTGGTGAAGATTCTGTCCGGCCTGTACAAGGGGGAGAAGGAGGACTTCCTCCAGACGAGCCCATTGAATGGGTTCTCCATGAATAACCCTCGGTGCTGGGTAAGCGGACATTTATTTATCCGACCCATGCTTTCAAAGTTTAAGTACCTTACTTTACGATTTTGACGCAGGAGCTGCGTCGGGATGTGGAGGGCATACATAGTCCGGCTCCACAACCCGAGGATCCAGGAAGATCCCTTGATCCGGCCTCCGAAGAGGACCCGGACATAAAGGTGGAGCTAATCGACGGGGTGTTCCACCAACTCAGCATGGACAACGCTCTAGTCGCCATTACGGCTGACTACCCTGGCTTGTTACCGGCTTCCCAGGTACTTATGACTGAAGTCCTGACACCATTATTTCGTCCTTGCTCATTCCTGACCATCATATACGACGGTGTCTTGCAGGAGGTGCCTTCAGTGCAGGAAGCCGAACCCGCGGCGGCTGATCAACAAGGGTCAGTCCGACCTCGCAGGTGGAAGAGGGGTGCAGTGTGAATTGAAACGTCACCGCAACGGTATAGCTCGCGACCGTTATTTAGGAAAAGATTCCTAGGGGGCGTATTAACGCTCATGACTTTTTCAGGAGAAAGAGCGCTCGCTGGAGTGTGCCCGACGAGGTTGCCACCCAAGCCTCCGCTAGCCAGGCTCCACCACCTAGTCCGGAGGGGGAGGCGAGCGCAAGGCGCGAGCCGGATACTCCTCCAACGGAGGATGCCGATAGGCTGTCCGCCACCAGGTCTGAGGTGGAGAGCTCCATGAACCATAGGCGCCGCCGGACAGTTTTTCGTGACGCGTGTCTCTCCCCTGAGGCGTCGAATGCCTTTAACGCGGGGGACGCGCACCTCCGTGCTGCTCAAGATGGTTTGACCAGAGCCACGGAGCAGTATGTAAAATACATACGGGTAAGGGATTATAATAGCGGTATATGCCAGTACCCCCGAGACTTAAAGTAGTTAAAATAACTGATTTAAGGATCTTTTAATGTGCAGGATCTTACAGAGAAGAATACCCAATTGTCCCAGAGCTACAAGAGTGCAAGGCCCAACTTGAGGTCGCACTTCGCGCCGCAGAGGAGACACAGAGACCCCTCCTGGTAACACATTATTTCAAAAAAAATAAGCGGTCTGCGGCGTGCGTGTAAGTCTGACAATGATATTGCAGATGTTGCCGGACTGGATCCGGACAAGCAACACCTACTACGCCAGCTGAAGGCCGGCGAGAGGGTGCTTATGAAGGTACAGCAGGAGAGGAACAAACTCCAGGATGCCCACACCCAGCTTGGGGAAGAGCTGAAAGGTGTTCGGGCCGAGCTATCTGGCTCCGTGAAGGAGAATCAGCGGCTTCGTCGCGGCATCTATGGTAAGTGCTTGAGCGAATTCTTTTGAAAAGAAGAGTTCGGCGAGGAAGCCTATTGAGAGAAATATGCGTGTAGGCAGGTCGCCCTGCGGAGGAAATGACCGTTTCGACGGGTGACCAACTTCCCGAGCTGGTGCAACTGCTCGAACGTGTTCGGCAGGCGATGAGTGGCGCCGTCCAAGCCCTATGGCCATCCGTCTCCCTACCCGAGGGCCTTGAAGAGCTTGCGGAGAAGCTTCAGGGAGCACGGCAGCGCTTCCGCTTATGGAAGATATCGGCCTGCCGTCAAGGTGCTAGGGAGGCCTGGGCCATGGTGAAGACGCGGTACAAGAAGGCGGATCCAAACCACATGGCCGAGGTCGGACCTGTGGGGCCCGATGGGAAGGAGATCCCTGTGAGCTTAGTGTACGGCCAAGTAGAGTTGGCCGCTAAGTATTCCCAACGGGACTGTAAATTAGACAGCCTGTTAGACGGGATTGAGGAGGAGTACAGTCAGTCAATTTGACGATGTATTTAAAATGACATGTAAAATGCCTTCTAGCCGGATTGTAGATCATTTGTCTTTGCCGACCTTTTCGCTTCGACCTCGGGACCCTAGAGTCCGGAGTGTGTCCGAATACCTTCTCGGTTATGAAAAACCGGGGCATGCATGGAGACCAGGCATAGGGGTCATTAGTGCTTTATCCGACAAGTGCCCAACTAGTTATGTTATATTACATGGTTAGTAAGAAACATCTTCCAGGGAGAATAGTTCCGTTAAGGGTTCCTTTTCTCGAGGCATGCCCTAAGTGCATGTCCCGATCGCAAAAAAGCAGGAAAACATCCGGGGCAGATAGATAAATGTGTAAAAATCATCTTTCAAGTCACCGACCTAATATTCCCTTAAGAACGCTTAGCTTTCGACTTCACCCACCGAGGTACACATCCGGTGACCCGGCAAGAATAATCGCAGATGTGCTCCTTTACCTCCTAACCGAACAATCGGGAACGTAGGGGTAAGCACAGGAGCCAGGCAACCCAGCTTGGCCAAAACTTAAGTCATATCGATGCATATAATGGTGAATAAAAGGTACATGTGGAAGTTTGACACATGTGCTGGGCACGAAGCCCATATAAGTAAGCTTCTGGTAAAGAAGCCCCCAGGTATAATGAGTGCAGATAGCACATAAGTGTGTGCGAGCAATGCGCAAATTGGCCTTTAAGGGCCTTTATGAAAAAGGTGAGAGAAAAGAAAGAAACAAAAGACAGACGAAGTGTAAAAATTTGGACGGAGGAAGGAGACGAACTCTTAGTCCGGCGCTAGGCGTAGAATCTTCGGAGGCGGGCTGCGTTCCATGGGTTCGGCTCGAGTCGGTTATCCAATGCATTTCGCAGACGGTATGCTCCGCCGGTCAGGACTTGATCAACAATGAAGGGACCTTCCCATTTGGGCTTGAGCTTGTCCTTTTTCTTGTCCGGCAGGTGTAGAACTAGTTCGCCAACATTGTAGGTTTTAGCCCGTACTTCTCTACTTTGATATCTTCGAGCCTGCTGCTGATAGAATGCGGAACGAGCCTTTGCCACATCGCGTTCTTCCTCCAATGTGTCCAAGCTGTCCTGCTGATCCAGCTCGGCTTCTCTTTCTTCGTACATGCGCACTCGAGGTGAGTCATGAATTATGTCGCAGGGCAAAACTGCCTCTGTGCCGTATACCATGAAGAATGGTGTGAATCCGGTAGTACGGTTCGGCGTGGTCCGCAGCCCCCAGAGTACGGAGTTAAGCTCCTCTACCCAGTGCGTGTTAGATTCCGTAAGGGACCGCACTAGTCTGGGCTTGATGCCGCTCATTATCAGACCATTTGCTCACTCGACTTGACCGTTGGTTTGAGGGTGATAGACTGAAGCGCAATCGAGCTTGATGCCCATATTTTTGCACTAGAGTTTGACCTCGTCGGCCGTGAAGTTCGTGCCGTTATCGGTGATGATGCTATGGGGGACGCCATAACGGTGTACTACCCTAGATATGAAGTCTATCACTGGTCCGGACTCTGCTGTTTTAACTGGCTTGGCCTCTATCCAGTTGGTGAATTTGTCCACCATGACCAGTAGGTATTTTTGCTTGTGGGTTCCCCCTTTAAGGGGTCCGACCATGTCAAGCCCCCAGACCGTGAACGGCCAGGTAATGGGTATAGTTTTGAGGGCGGTGGGTGGCATATGGCTCTGATTCGCAAAGAGCTGACAACCAACGCATCTTTGGACTAAGTCATGAGCATCTGTCCGGGTCGTCAGCCAATAAAATCCTGTACGGAATGCCTTGCCTACAAGGGCCCGGGCTGCGGCATGGTGTCCGACTAGTCCGGCATGAATTTCAGCCAGAAGGTTTCGCCCTTCCTCTTCGGAGATACACCTTTGAAGGACTCCGGTTGTGCTTTTCTTATAAAGTTCTCCCTCGTGGACCTTGTAGGCTTTAGATCGCTAAACTATGCAGCGGGCCTCATTTTGGTCTTCTGGAAGTTCCTGCCTAATTAAGTAGGCTAGGAATGGCTCTGTCCACGGGGCGATTACTACCATTATTTCGTGGGCTGAAGGTGTTATTTCATCGGCTGAGCCGCCGATTATGTCAGATTGTTCTGTGTTAGGTGGTGCGGCTGCTTCCGGGTTGTTATTTCCGCACTCCTCTTCCCATAGTACGGATGGCTTAAAGAGCCGTTCCAGGAAGATGTTTGGAGGAACAGCATCGCGTTTCGCACCGATGCGTGCCAATACGTCGGCTACTTGGTTATTATCCCGGGCTACATGGTGGAATTCCAGTCCTTCGAACCGAGCTGACATTTTTAGGACAGCGTTATGATAGGCTGCCATTTTCGGATCCTTGGCGTCGAAGTCTCCATTTACTTGGGATATTGCAAGGTTTGAATCCCCGCGCAACTCTAGGCGTTGAATTCCCATGGAGATTGCCATCCGGAGGCCATGTAGGAGGGCCTCGTATTCGCTGCATTGTTGGAGTCCGTGTACATTATCCGGCACGATTGGATGTGTCCCGGTTGGGGACGTCAATACGACGCCAGCCCCAAGCCGCCAACATTTTGGAGCCGTCGAAATGCATAATCCATTGAGTATGCGCGTACTCTTTAGGGAGTTCGGCTTCAGTCCATTCGGCGACAAAGTCAGCCAAGACTTGCGACTTTATAGCTCGCCGAGGTTTGTAAGTTATATCGAATGGTAAGAGCTCAACGGTCCATTTTGCAATCCTACCCGTCGCGTCGCTGTTGTTTATAATGTCGTTGAGGGGCACTTCGGAGTCCACTGTTATCGAACACTCTTGAAAGTAGTGTCGGAGCTTCCGGGATGCCATGAACACCGCGTACGCTATCTTTTGATAGTGCGGGTAACGGGACTTGCAGGGAGTTAAGACAGTGGATACGTAGTACACTGGTTTTTGAAGAGGGAACTTATGCCCTTCTGTTTCTCGTTCGACGACGAGCACCGCGCTTACAACTTGATGTGTTGCCGCGATGTGTAACAACATTGGTTCGCCCAGGTTAGGCGCAGCCAGGACCGGATTTGTTGCCAATATGGCTTTTATTTCTTCGAGTCCCAAGAAGGGCAGATCCGCCCACTGGTGTTCGTATACCGAGGAGGCGATAGAGGGGCAATGCCTTTTCTCCCAAACGGGAGATGAAGCGACTTAGAGCCGCCACGCATCCAGTCAATTTTTGTATTTGTTTGAGATCTTTGGGAATATCAAGCTGTGACAGAGCTCGGATCTTGGCTGGGTTTGCTTCAATTCCTCTACTGGATACAATGAAGCCCAGGAGCTTTCCTGTTGGTACGCCGAAAACACATTTTTCCGGATTCAGCTTGATGTCATATGCTCGGAGGTTGTGGAATGTGAGCCTCAAATCATCTACTAGAGTTTCGACATGTTTGGTTTTAACGACTACGTCGTCTACGTATGCCTCTACTGTTTTGCCGATCTGGGTAGCCAGACATGTCTGAATCATGCGCTGGTATGTTGCGCCGGCGTTTTTGAGTCCGAAGGGCATTGTGTTGAAGCAGAATGGTCCATATAGAGTAATGAATGCCGTTGCGGCTTGGTCCGCCTCCGCCATCTTAATTTGATGGTAGCCGGAGTATGCGTCGAGGAAGCACAATGAATCGTGCCCTGCAGTAGCATCGATTATTTGGTCGATGCGGGGAAGGGGGAAGGGATCCTTTGGGCAGGCCTTGTTGAGGTCTTTAAAATTGACACATAGGCGCCAGATTTATCCTTCTTGGTACCATTACCAGGTTTGCTAGCCATCCGGATGTTTGATGTCTCGATGAATCCGGCTTCCGAGAGTTTGGCTAGCTCTTCTCCCATTGCCTGTCTTTTGGGTTCGAAAATCGCCAAGAGCCTGTTTGATGGCTTGAATCCTTTAGGATCTTTAGGCTGTGTTCTCGCCAATCTGCGTGGGAATCTGGCATATCTGAAGGGTGCCAAGCAAAGATGTCCCAATTTTCCGAAGGAATTCTCGTAGTCTGGCGTCTACATCGGGTTTAATCGCTACCGATGGAGGCCGTCTTTGTTGGGTCATTGGATGGACTCGAATTTGACTATTTCGTCACCGGTTTAAAGGAGGTGGACTTGGATCTCTTATCGAGTATCACACCGTCCCTATTCACCGTGAGAGCGCAGCGCAGTGAGTTCCTCTCAGAGCTGTGGCTTGGATAGTGCCTCCGTGGCTAATGCGGTTGTCTTGTTTTCGGCGTGGAGTGCTGTGTCCGGATCACTAACGAGAGTGATTATTCTGCCGGGCCCGGGCATCTTAAGCTTCATGTACCCGTAATGGGGTATGGCTTGAAAAATTTGGAATGCCTCCCGTCCTAATATAGCGTGATATCCACTGCTGAACGGGGCCACTTGGAACGTGACCTCTTTGGACCTGTAATTGCCGGGCGAGCCGAACACCACATCAAGTGTGATTTTTCCAGTGCAGCGCGCTTCCCGGCTAGGGATTATTCCTCTAAAGGTTGTGCTGCTTCGCTCAATACGGCTCCATCTATTTCCATTTTTGAAGAGTTTCCTCGTAGATGAGGTTTAATCCGCTGCCGCCATCCATCAAGATTTTGGTAAGGCGTAAAGCCGCCCACTATCGGACCGAGGACCAATGCGGTGGTGCTCGGGCTGTTCGAATTTAGGTTCGTCATTGGCGTTGAAGGTGATGGCCGTGTCGCCCATCGATTTGTTGTTGCTACTTGGTAGACTTGGCGAGGCTGCGGATTGTTCGCTTCCGCGATATTATTTGATGCGAAAGTCTCAAAGACTGCTGACACCGATCGGTACTCGTTGGAGTGGCTCTCCGGGCTAAAAGCTCTTCGCCACTTTTGGCCACTGCCAAGTATCCAACATGCTCAAGGCTGTGTGTTGGAGTGGCGCTTCAGATCTTGTGGATTTTACAGGTCCGCCGAGCCATCCCTCCAAAGACGGTTTCGCGTCTTTATGGGGTTTTTCTTTTTGGTTTTGTACCGTGCCGAGTGTGATGCACCCTTTTGTTTCGGACTAGGGTTGTATTTGGGGCCGGATTGTCCCAAAACTTAGTTTTGGTTTTCCAAAAACTCTCCATCGACAAGATTTCAGATTATGGACGCTTGGTCGTGAAGCGTGTAATTTCGCGACGACTGACGGCGTTCAAGATTCCCTCATTCGTGCAATTATTGCAGAAAATTGAAATTGCGTTTTCCTCACGGCAGTCCTTTATCCTGTCCATAACCAGGAGGAATCTGGCCCAGTAATGATGTACTGTTTCAGCGGGCTCTTGCCGGATTTGAGATAGATCGCATATGTCTGGGTGGGTGGGTGGAATTAAGTCCGGAACCCTACCCATCTCAAGGCTCAAGGGCCGAACAGTTTCCGAATTTGGAAGCTTGGATTGCTGGAGTTGTCCAACGAGTCCGGTCCGATGCCTGACTTTAGGTTCAGTGCTTGATCAAAGTCTGTCCCTCCGCGGGAATCCGGCATGGAGGGTTCGGGAGTCCGGACATGAATAGTTTTCAATACAGGAGAAGAGTCGCCGCGTCGTTCCTCTACCACCGCAACATGGTGGGTAACCTGGGGAGAGTTAATGTCTCTTAGATCAGTTTTAAGCCCAATCTGATTGTAGTCTGTAGCGACTCCCAGGGCGGCGATGCGATCCAAGAGCTCGTTTACGGACGAGAGCTCTATTGGATCCAGCTGCTCGGCGAACTCCGAGTTGATGTGAAGATTGCTTTTGATGACCCGAGAGGTCGTCGTTGAAGTGGTGGCCGAACAGGCGGTCATAAGAAAACCACCTAGCCGGATAGTTTGGCCGGCGGCCAAAGCTCCTTTGGTGATGGTTCCGTCTTTAAAGGCGGGAAGAGGCATCCTTCCTATCGGTGACGACACATAGGAACTCTCAATGAAAGCACCAATGTCGGTGTCAAAACCGGCGGATCTCGGGTAGGGGGTCCCGAACTGTGCGTCTAGGCGGACGGTAACAGGAGACAAGGGACACGATGTTTTTACCCAGGTTCGGGCCCTCTCGATGGAGGTAAAACCCTACTCCTGCTTGATTGATATTGATGATATGGGTAGTACAAGAGTGGATCTACCACGAGATCAAGGAGGCTAAACCTAGAAGCTAGCCTATGGTATGATTGTTGTAATGGTTGTTCGTCCCCACGGACTAAAACCCTCCGGTTTATATAGACACCGGAGAGGGCTAGGGTTACACAGAGTCGGTTACAATGGTAGGAGATCCACATATCCGTATCGCCAAGCTTGCCTTCCACGCCAAGGAAAGTCACATCCGGACACGGGACGAAGTCTTCAATCTTGTATCTTCATAGTCTTGGAGTCCGGCCGATGATGATAGTCCGGCTATCCGGACACCCCCTAGTCCAGGACACCCTCAGGTGGCCCGCCCAAGGGGGGCGCGCCAGGTGTGGGGAATCCTACTAGGATTCCCCACTCCAACTAGGATTCCCCTCCTCTTTCCTATTCCTAGTAGGAGAAGGAGGGAAGGAGGAAGAGGGGAGAAGGAAGGAGGGGGCGCCGTCCCCTCCCAGTCCAATTCTGACCAGCCCATGGGGGGGCACGCGGCCACCCCTTGAGGCCCTTCTCTCCTTTCCCGTATGGCCCATTAAGGCCCATTACATCCCCTGGCAAATTCCTGTAACCCTCCGGTACTTCGAAAAATAACCGAATCAATCGGAACCTTTCCGATGTCCGGATATAGCCTTCCAATATATCGATCTTTACGTCTTGACCATTTTGAGACTCCTCCTCACGTCCGTGATCTCATCCGGGACTCCGAACAAACTTCGGTCATCAAATCACATAGCTCATGATACAAACCATCATCCAACGTTAAGCGTGCGGACCCTACGGGTTCGAGAACTATGTAGACATGACCGTGACACATCTCCGGTCAATAACCAATAGCGGAACCTGGATGCTCATATTGGTTCCTACATATTCTACAAAGATCTTTATTGGTCTAACCGCATAACAACATACGTTGTTCCCTTTGTCATCGGTATGTTACTTGCCCGAGATTCGATCGTTGGTATCATCATACCTAGTTCAATCTCATTACCGGCAAGTCTCTTTACTCGTTCCGTAATGCTTCATCCCACAACTAACTCATTAGTCACATTGCTTGCAAGGCTTATAGTGATGAGCATTACCGAGAGGGCCCAGAGATACCTCTCCGAAACACGGAGTGAAAATCCTAATCTCGATCTATGCCAACCCAAAAAACACCTTCGGAGACACCTGTAGAGCATCTTTCTAATCACCCATTTACGTTGTGACGTTTGATAGCACACAAGGTGTTCCTCCGGTATTCGGGAGTTGCATAATCTCATAGTCTGAGGAACATGTATAAGTTATGAAGAAAACGATAGCAATGAAACTGTAACAATCATAATGCTAAGCTAACGGATGGGTCATGTCTATCACATCATTCTCCTAATAATGTGATCCCGTTCATCAAATGAAAACACATGTCTATGGTTAGTAAATATAATCATCTTTGATTAACGAGCTAGTCAACTAGAGGCATAATAGGGACAATATATTTTGCCTATGTATTCACACATGTACTAAGTTTCCTGTTAATACAATTCTAGCATGAATAATAAACATTTATCATGAAATAAGGAAATAAATAATAACTTTATTATTGCCTCTAGGGCATATTTTGTTCAAATTCCACCATTCCGTTTATTATGACTCGCACTATCAGTGTCATATTGTTCTCATATGCATCAGGCATTCATATAGAGTTAGATCTTTGTTCCAGCATTGAGTTGTGTGATGATGATCATTGTCCCATGTGAGGAAAGGATGATGGATGCTATGATTCCCTCACAAGTTGGGATGAGCCTCTAGACTTTAAGAAAATAAAAGAGGCCAAGGAAGCTCCAAATAAAAAAAGAGGCCAAAGAAGCCCAAACAAAAAAGAGAAAAAAGAAACGAGAAAAAAATGAAATGATAGAAAAAGAGAGAAGGGACAGTGTAACTATCCTTTTTCCACACTTGTGCTTCGAAGTAGCACCATGTTCTTCATGATAGAGAGTCTCCTATTTTATCACTTTCATATACTAGTGGGAATTTTTCATTATAGAACTTGGCTTGTATATTCCAATGATGAGCTTCCTCAAATTGCCCTAGGTCTTCATGAGCAAACAAGTTGGATGCACACCCACTTAGTTTCTTTTTGAGCTTTCGTACACTTATAGCTCTAGTGCATCCGTTGCATGGCAATCCCTACTCACTTGTGTCGATATCGATTGATGGGCATCTTCATAACCCATTAATTTTCCTAGTTGATGTGAGACTTTCTCCTTCTTTTCATCTTCTCCACAACCACCATATTCTATTCCACCTGTAGTGCTATATCGATGGCTCACACATGTATTGCGTAAAAGTTGAAAAAATTTGAGAACACTAAAAGTATGAAACAATGGCTTCACTAACATCTAGGTGTGCATGATGAATATTTTGTGTGATGAAGATGGAGCATAGACAGACTATATGATTTTGTAGGGATAACTTTCTTTGGCCATGTTATTTTGAGAAGACATGATTGCTTTATTAGTATGCTTGAAGTATTATTGTTTTTATGTCAATATTGAACTTTTGTTTTGAATCTTCTGAATATTCATGCCATAATAAAGGAAATTATATTGATAAACATGTTAGGTAGCATTCCACATCAACAATTCTGTTTTTATCATTTACCTACTCGAGAGCGAGCAGGAATTAAGCTTGGGGTGCTTGATACGTCTCCAGCGTATCTACAATTTTTGATAGTTCCATGCTATTATATTATCTATCTTGGATGTTTTATATGCATTTTGGTACTATTTATATAATTTTTTGGGACTAACCTATTAACCTAGTGTCCAGTGCCAGTTGCTATTTCTTCCTTGTTTTTGACTATCAGAAAGAAATATCATACGGAGTCTAAACGGAATAAAACTTTACGATGATTTTTCTTGGACCATAAGTCACCTACATGACTTGGAGAGAGGGCCAGAAGAGTCCCGAGGAGGCCACAAGCCTCTAGGGCGTGCCCCAGGCCCCCCCTCCCCCCCCCCCCAAGGCTTGTGGGCCCCTAGAGGGTCCTCTAACCCTAGTTCCACCTCTATATATTATCAAATATTCCCCAAACATAGAAGCATCCACAAAAATACTTTTCCGCCACCGCAAGCCTCTGTTCCCGAGAGATCCCAACTTGGGGCCTTTTCCGGCGATCTGCCGGAGGAGGATTCGATCACGGAGGGCCTCTACATCAACCTTTGCTGCCCTACCGATGATGTGTGAGTAGTTTACCACGGACCTAAGGGTCCATAGCTAGTAGCAAGATGGCTTCTTCTCTCTTTTGATCTTCAATACCACGTTCTCCCCGATGTTCCTAGTGTTCTATCCAATGCAATCTTCTTT
Source organism: Aegilops speltoides (assembly GCA_021437245.1). Taxonomy (NCBI): domain Eukaryota; kingdom Viridiplantae; phylum Streptophyta; class Magnoliopsida; order Poales; family Poaceae; genus Aegilops; species Aegilops speltoides. The sequence continues at coordinate 414,861,699 of CM038142.1, forward strand.
TGCGGTGTGTTTGTTGAGATCCGATGAATTGTGGGTTTATGATCGGATTATCTATGAATATTTATTTGAGTCTCCTCTGAATTCTTATATGCACGATTTGATAGCTTTGTATTTCTCTCTAATCTATTGATTTGGTTTGGCCAACTAGATTGGTTTTTCTTGAAATGGGAGAGGTGCTTTGTGATGGGTTCATTCTTGCGGTGTCCTCACCCAGTGACACAGTAGGGGTAGCGAGGCACATATTGTATTGTTGCCATTAAGGGTATAAAGATGGGGTTTATATCATATTGCTTGTGTTTATCCCTCTACAACATGTCATCTTGCTTAAGGCGTTACTCCATTCTTATGAACTTAATATTCTATGTGCATGCTGGATAGTGGTCGATGTGTGGAGTAATAGTAGTAGATGCATGCAAGAGTCGGTCTACTTGTCACGGACATGATGTCTACATTCATTATCATTGCCTTAGATATCGTCATAACTATGCACTTTTCCATCAATTGCTCAATAGTAATTTGTTCACCCACCGTATGCTATTTTTCAAAGAGAGAAGCCCCTAGTGAAACCTATAGCCCCGGGGCTATTTTGTATCAAATATTTTCAGATCTACAAAACCAAAAATACCTCGCTGATTTTATTTACTTTTATTTGTTTTAGATCTATCTCTATTATTTCTCGCTCTTGTTCGTGACCGTGAAGGGATTGACAATCCCTTTTTCGTGTTGAGTGCAAGTGTTTGTTATTTTGTGATGAGCGCCTGGGTACATCATACATGACATTTCAGAAAAGTGCACAATTTAGCTGGAAAGAATTACTAAGCCGAATCAAACAAACACGTGACCAGGTCAACGCTAACTTAAGTTTACCTTGTAGCCTTCATGAGACAACTATGCTTTCATCCCCATTGTTGTTGGTTGAACTTAGGTATCACATGGAAGAAATCCAACAAACCTATGAGCTCTTGAAGCAACCCGTTTGGAGGAACAAGTTTGGAGAAAACAAGTTTCAAGTGAAGCTGATGCTGTCAGTTTTTACCGCTGATGTTTCATTGTGCCACACCCATGTGATGGATAAACGGGGCCATAGGGGTACATCAATATAAGCTACATCAAATTGTCTTTCCAATGCAAAAAAGCTCACATCATTTGAGTTGTGAGTCAAAAGTTCTAGCCAATCTCGTGGAAGGTGTCTAGGCTGTAAAGACTTCACGAATTTCCGAGGAGGTCTCCAACAGCTCCCAAAGTTGACTGCTTATTCATCCAAGGAAGCCATGCAAACCTGCTTGCTTTTGGAACCATTTTCACAACTAGCTAAGGGGGGTGTCCCTGCTATAAAACCCCATCTCCCCCATCCTCTAGAAAACCTTTTGTCAAACCATTCAGCTACAAGCTTATGCAGCAAGAATGCTAGAGAGATCCGAGAGATCCTTGCTACCTTTGCTCTTGTGATTTCATTCAGACTCGCGAGAAGGATCCTCTGGTTCCCCCTAGTACATGCTCTACGGTTCTGGCCGTTTTGTGTGGATTAGTCCCGATTTGTGGTTCTGCGATTGTTCGGACAGCGGGTTGGAGTTCTTGTAGCTTTGGTCGGCCATCCCCAACGTATGGGTTGCATCCAACCTTGGCAGGTATAAAGCTAGTTATCCCGGCTACTTGCAACTAGTTATACCTCCCGATTCGATCCTACAACGTGAAGATCAGGCCATCCTCGGGCGTGAAATCATTCATCGGGTTCCCACCTATCATCTGGCATCAAAGCCTTCGTTGACAGGGTAGGATCTGTTATTCGAGTTTATCTTGCTATCATCCCTTTAGATCGAGTGTTTTTCATGCTATATTTTCTGTCCTAGAAATCCAAAACCCCACCAAAAATAAATCCAAGCCTTGTTGGTGCTGAGATCTTGTTGTTCCATACCTTGCATGTTCTTCATCTTTTAGATCTGCACCAAGTTCATCTACTTAGTTGCTTTCAGATTTGATTGTTGTGCTTTGGAAAAAAGAGAGAAAAAAATAGTGGCAAAAAATCAAATAAAGAAAAAAAAGAGTGGAATAAACAAAAAAAAGTCAAGAGAGAAAAAGAAAGTGTTGTGTAAGATCCAAAAATTTTAGCTTGGTAAATTTTTTTCAGAAGTTTGTGTGTTGTTCAATCTTGGTGCAAAAGTGTAGTAGATCTGTCCACATATTTTCTTGGTTTGCATCAACTTGATTTCAGCACAAGCCCCTTTTTGTTTACCCCACCGAGCTCCGCCAAAAACCGAGGCTAGTTCTTTGATCCCTGTCTTTCAATGCTTTAACACATCCGAGAGATGCACAATCTGATGTGAACTCATAAGAACTTTGGTGAGTAAGAGGTGAGGTTGTGTGCTTCCACGAAAATTATCCTATTCCACTTTATCCCTACTAACATGGCAGGATCTACACAAAATGTGCATCAAAAGAATCATGGAGAACGAAATTGTTTGGCCACCCGCGCTCATGTGTAGCAACTACAGAACAACATACTCCGAGCCATGGAGAGGATGCTTCACGAGCATCCTCCAACATGTGGTGATAGGGTTCGACACCGACAATACCCTGCTGCTCATTAAGTGCAGCAAAGAATACATTCTCAAGGGCATGGTGTTGCTGCTCATGGGCATGTCATTGCTGCTCCTGAAATGCATCAAGGGTGGCATGCCCGACGACAAAGTTATGGCACCTGTCGGTAGGTCAACAACCCACCGCAAAGCATGACCATGGTTGATGAACCGACTTCGGTGATTCATAACCGATGCTTACATGATAAACTCATTCCTAATGTTTCCATCTCAACCACCACCATTGTCCCAACATCCAGGAAACATGTGCCACAAATTCCCTGTGAGGAAGAGAGTCCACAATCCAAAATCCCACAATTTGAGAGTGATAAGAAATGCAAGTTGAGTGGCTCCACCAAAAGTGAGGAAGAGTGTCCACTTTCAAAGATCCCACCACTTGAGAGTGAAAAGAAAAATGAGTTGAGTGACTCCACCAAATGTGAGGAAGTGTGTCCACTTTCCACAATTCCATATATTGAGAGTGATAAGGAAAGTGAGGTGAGTGAGTCCACGAAATGTGAGGATCGGATTGTTCATCATGAGATTAGAGAAATGCAAGATCTCCACCTAGATATACCACACATTCAGGGAGAGAGGATTGATGAGTTGTGTGAGTCCATAAAATGTGAGATTGAGATCATTCCACACCTCATAAGAGAGATAAGCAATCCACAACCCAATATACCACACAATAAGAGTGAGAGGATTAGTGAGTTGTGTGGGTCCACTAAATGTGAGGTTGAGATTTTTCAACAAGAGAATAGCGAGATGAGTGATCCACCATCATGGAAAATTAGTAGTCCACCAAAAGAAAAGAGAGAGGAACATTCAATAACTAACCTTTCAAAAAAATCTCTTTCTTTGCAATTTGTGCAGATGCAAAAGGCATACCTATCAGCTCTCTTGCAAAGATGGGAGACTGAGATCCAAGAACAAATATGGAGGGCATGGAGTAACACTACACAAGGTGCATTTGTGAAGATTGACCTTCAGAAAGGGATTCAAATACTCCTGAGGTAAAACAAAAAGGATCTTCCATTTTGATGCACCCCGAGGTATGCACATACGAACTCTTGAAACATTGGCGAAACAAAATAAGAGAAAAATTATTGGGCGTATCCTTTAGCACACCATCAATCCATCAATATAATTTGTTCAACCATGATGAATGAACAAAGGAGTTGGCAAACTTAAGATCCACACATAATTGTTCAAATTTTGCCTTCCCTAGTTTTTTTGTATTGTCCTTGGGCCATAATTTTGTAGAGCGAATGAAGTCGAGGATGAATTTTCTTCAAGAAAGGGAGGATGGTATGGGCATGCTCATAGTTGGTCATAAATTGGTGCTCCATGGAAATATTTGCTGGAAGGAACTCCTAAGTCGAACAAAACATCATGTTTGCATTGTCCATAAGATAGCAAAGCTGAAAACTAAAATACTCTATACCATGAATCCTTTGCATTATGATTTGGTATTGTCGTGCTTTCTTTTGTGCGATGACCAGGTAGAGTCGAGGACGACTCCTTTTCAATAGAGGGGGATGATGAGGACATATCGATCATTGAAACAACAGAAATCATCCCTGAGCAAACTCTAAGTTGTGACAAACAAGTATATGATCAGATGCAACACAATTCGAAGGTGAAAGCTACAAATGAGGATTGCATTATTCCTTTGCATGGATATGATCTACTTCCCTTCTACTTATCTTTTGTAGATCAAAGAGAGATGAGGACAACTCTTCATCAAGGTAGGGAGGATGATGAGCACATAGGTACACCATACATGACATTTCAGAAAAGTGCACAATTTAGCTGAAAAGAATTACTAAGCTGAATAGAGCAAACACATGACCATGTGAATGTTAACTTAAGTTTACCTTGTATCCTTCATGACACAACTATGCTTTCGCCCCCTTTGTCGTTGGTTGAACTTAGGTATCAGAAATCCAACAAACCTATGAGCTCTTGAAGCAACCGGTTTGGAGGAACAAGTTTGGAGAAAACAAGTTTCAAGTGAAGCCGATGTTGTCAGTTTTACCTCTGATGTTTCATTGTGCCACACCCATGTGGTGAAGATATTGGGCCATAGGGATACATTAACAGAAGCTACATCAAATTATTTTCCAATGCACAAAACCTCACATCATTTGGATTTGTGAGTCAAAAGTTCTAGCCAATCTCGTGGAAGTTGTCTAGGCTGTCAAGACTTCGCGAATTTCCAAGGAGCTCTCCAATAGCTCCCAAAGTTGACTGCTTATTCACCCAAGAAAGCCATGCAAACCTGCTTACTTTTGAAACCATTTTTGCACCTAGCTAAGGCTAGTCATAGTGGGAGTAACTTAGGTAGTAACATAGCGCATTTCAAGAAAATTTTGCTTACGTGGCAAGTAGTTAATGAGAGGTGGTAACATAATATGTTACTGTAACATAGCTCTTCCCGAGACAAGATGAGTCTACAAGTTAATAAATGAAGCCATCCATGATACTACTATTATGTTACTTTGCATTATGAAGGTAGTAACTTAGACTAGTGTCATGCATATGACACTAGTCTAAGTTACTCCCCACTATGACCAGCCTAAGGGGGGTTGTCCCTGCTATAAAACCCCATCTCCCCCATCCTCTAGAAAACCTTTTGTCAAACAATTCAACTACAAGCTTATGTTGCAAGAGTGCTAGAGAGATCCGAGAGATCCTTGCTACCTTTGCTTGTGTGAGTCGGATTCGCCAGAAGGAGCCTATGGTTCCCCCTAGTTCATGCTCTATGGTTCCGGCCGTTTTATGTGGATTAGTCCCCGTTTGTGGTTCTGTGATTGTTCGGACAGCGGGTTAGAGTTCTTGTAGCTTCGGTCGGCCATCCCCAATGTATGGGTTTCATCCAACCTTGGCAGGTATAAAGCTAGTTATCCCGGCTGCTTGCAGCTCGTTATCCCTCCCGATTCGATCCTATGACATGAAGATCGGGCCACCCTAGGGCGTGAACTTGTTCATTGGGTTCCCACCTATCAGTTTGTGCAGGTGCATATATTGGAGACTTGCTTGTGCATCCTACTAGATTGATACCTCCGTTCTTAACTGAGGGGAATACTTATCTCTATTTTGTTGCATCACCCTTTCCTCTTCAATGAAAAAATCAACGCAATCTCAAGAAGCAGCAGCGACCACAAGACACCAGGGCGCGCCAGGCCTCCCAGGCACGCCCTGGTGGGTTGTGGCCAGCTGAGCCCACCTCCGGTGCCCATCTTCTGGTACATAAGGTGTTTTGACCTAGAAAAAAAATAAGGAGAGGACTTTCGGGACGGAGCACCGCCTTCTCGAGGTGGAACTTGGGTAGGAGCAATTTTGCCCTCCGACGGAGCGATTCCGCCAGGGGAACTTCCCTCCTGAAGGGGGAAATTGGAGCCATCATCATCACCAACAACCCTCTCATATTTGGGAGGCCAATCCTCACCAACATCTTCAACAGCACCATCTCATCTCAAACCCTAGTTCATCTCTTGTGTTTAATCTTTGTATCGTTACCTCAGATTGATACCTGTGGGTGACTAGTAGTGTTGATTACATCTTGTAGTCGACTATTATATGGTTTATTTGGTGGAAGATTATATGTTCAGATCCATTATGCTATTTAATACCCCTCTGATCTTGAGCATGAATATCATTTGTGAGTAGTTAATTTTTTTCTTGAGGTCGTGGGAGAAGTCATGTTGCAAGTAATCATGTGAATTTGATATGTGTTTGATACTTTGATGATGTGTATGTTGTGATTCCCTTAGTGGTGTTATGTGAACGTCGACTACATGGAACTTCACCATCTTTGGGCCTAAGGGAATGCATTGTGGAGTAGCTATTAGATGATGGGTTGCTAGAGTGATAGAAGCTTAAACCCTAGTTTATGCGCTACTTCGTAAGGGACTGATTTGGATCCATATGTTTAATGCTATGGTTAGATTTATCTTAATTCTTCTTTCGTAGTTGCGGATGCTTGCGAGGGGATTAATCATAAGTGGGAGGTTTGTTCAAGTAAGAACATCACCCAAGCACCGGTCCACCCACATATCAAATTATTAAAGTAGCGAACGTGAATCAAACAAACATGATGAAAGTGACTAGATGAAATTCTCATGTGCCCTCAAGAACGCTTTGCTTATTATAAGAGATCATTTTGGCATGTCCTTTGCCACAAAAGGATTGGGCTACCTTGCTGCACTTTATTTACCCTTACCGTTACTTACTCGTTACAAATTACCTTGCTATCAAACTACCTGTTACCGACAATTTCAGTGCTTGCAGAAATTACCTTGCTAAAACCGCTTGTCATTTTCTTCTGCTCCTCGTTGGGTTCGACACTCTTACTTATCGAAAGGACTACGATTGATCCCCTATACTTGTGGGTCATCAACCACCTTGATGCTACTTAGTGATGACTGAGAATTGGATTTCAGGAGGCACCAAAGGCCCTCCGCTGCAATCAAAAAAAGGTAAGGGGAAATAGGATCTCCCTGCCAAATCCCTCTGATGTGTGTGAATTTTTCTAGGTTGTTCACAATTGGAAAGCACTGAAAACTTGACTGAAGTGACCATGCCCATGATTATATCTATCCATGCTTGAGCGAGCCCAAGTTTTTCCATGATGGCCTGCAAGTAAGACCACTCAACCCTATCATAGGCTTTCATCATATCAAGCTTTAGAGCACACATACTATTAACTAAACCCGGGCACGGGCAGCCCGGCCTGACGACCCGGCCCGAGCCTGGCCTGAAAAACCCGGGCTGGGCCGGGCCAGGCTTGACACTTGGGCCGGACTCGGGCTTTGTTTTCCAGCCCGAAAGGTAGTTCAGGCCGGGCTCGAGCTTCTCTTTTTCTATTTTTTGGGTTGGGCTTTCGGGCTTCGGGCCGGGCTTGCACGTACACGTACTAAAAACAGCATTTGGGCCGGGCTTTCGGGCTTCGGGCTTGATTTCTGGCCGGGCTCGGGCTTGGAATCAGGGAGTAATTCGGGCTTCGGGCCGGACTCAGGCTTGAGAAATGAAGGTCGAGCTTTTACAAGCCCGGCCCGAAACCCGGCCTGGCCCGACGTTTGCCCAGGTTTACCATTAACTCTGGACTTGTTTCTTTCCATAACGGGTAGACACTCAAAAGCACTGATTATGTTGTCTGTTATCAATTTGCCTGGTACAAAAGCGGACTGCTCCTCTGATATTATATCTGGCAAGATTTGGTTCAACCTATTAGCCACCACCTTTGAAGCTATTTTGTACAAAACATTGCACAAACTGATAGGTCTAAATTGGGTGACTAAATTTGGGTTATGCACCTTGGGCACTAAGAGCATCTTCAGCCGCGCCCCCAACACGGCCCCCCCAGGCAATTTTTTAGCGCTGGCACCGAAAAAACGGCCCAGTCGCGCCCCTAGGAGCCCCTTTTTCGCCGGCTTGGGACGAAATTAGCGGCGGCGGACCCAGGCCGAACCCGACGCGCTGGGGGAGCCCGGGGGTGCCGGGGCGAGCGGTTTTGGCGCGAAAGAGCCGCGAGCCCGCCGAGTCAGTGACGCGCTCCTCGTCGTCATCGGAACGCCTCGGTTTCCCAAATGGAATCAATGGCAAGGCTGCCGCCGGTCAGCCTTGCCACTGATTCTTCACTGGCGGCGCGTCACAGGCGGCGCGGCGATGCCTCCCCTCCTGCCACGCATACACACGCCACGGGCTATATAAGCCGGTGGCCTCCCTCGCCTCTGGCCACACCAGCCCACAGCCGCCCATCGACCGCCGCCAAGCTCTCTCTCTCTCCCCATGCGCAGCCGCTTGCCAACGTTTCTTCCCTCCTCTCTCCCTCTCTCCCAAGCCCGATGGTCGTGCGATTCCCCGGCGACGCGGCAGCGGCCAACGGCTTCGGCCGCCGCTCGCTCCACGAGTGGGAGGCCTGGCTACTCTTCGAGGCGAACATCCCGGCGCCACCGAACATGCGCGCCGGGCCGACGGGGTGGAGGCTCAACAATGGGGGTTGTGCCCATTCCCCCGGTGCCCGACGTCGAGGCGTGCCCCGCCTTCTTTGCCGCCGAGGTCGACTGCGTGCGAGCCTCCTAACAGAGGAACGCGCCCTCTCCCAATATGTTGTCGACAACCACGCGTCATGGGCAGCGTACTTCCAGCACAGCCAGGAGCAAAGGCTGGCGTCCACCAACGGGGCGCCAGTGGTGGGCGGCGTCAAGAACAGCGAGGGGCACCGCGTATGGTGGGGCACCCCCGGCCGCATGCTCCAGGATGTGTTGGAGCACCTCGAGGGCGGCCACGACCCGCGGCTAGCATACCCTGCCGCGGCGGGCGCCCCGGTCCACCGCCGGAGCGCCGGGCAATGGACGCCCAGGAGGTCCGGCTCCTCCTCAACTTCCTCCTCCCACTCCTCCCGCTCCTCTTCCCATTCCTTCGGCTCGTCGGCGGTGTTCGGCGTCAAGGCCGAGCCCGCAGCGCAGACGCCGCTCAGCCGGCGCACTCGCAGCGCCGGCATCGTCATAAATGAGGGCGGTCGGCGCGCCTCCTCCTCGGCTCCTCCGCGCTTCGTCAAACCGAAGACAGAGCGGGGGCTCGCGGCCGTGAAATCGGAGCCGGGGCTCCCTGCCGTGAAGATGGAGCATGGTGATAGGGAGCTCGACAAGGCGGCGGCCCTGAAATGGGCGCGCAATGACTGGGTGCACATGGAGATGGAGCACCAGCACCGCGCCCTAGAGCACTCTGAACATCGGCGCCGGGGCCACGACGAAGGAGGCGTTGTCGTCCTCGACGACAGCAACGACGCCGACGCGCCGCCACCACCACCGGTCCGCCAAGGCGACGCCGGGCAAGGGTCCAGCAGGGGCGGCCGCGTCAGGGAGGAGAAGGCCGCCGACGACGACGGCGAGGATGGCGGCGACGACGGCGACTTCGCTGCGCTCAGCAACTTCTTTGGCCCGTAGTTGTAGTTCCGGCCTTTTTTAATAAATTTGCTATGTAAAATGTCAAACATGTCTAATATATGCCCAGTTTGCCGAATTTTAGCCGAACTTTGCCGAATATTGCTTTTTTTAACATAAACGGCGTTTGGGGGCGGTCCTGGGGTCAGCGGCTCGGAACCCACTCGCCCCCAAGCCGATTTTTTGCGCCGGCTCGCCCCCAGGCGGCAATTTTACGTGCCCCCTTGGGGGCAACGGCTGGAGATGCTCTAACACTAGGAGAGTGTCGTTAACACATGATGCACTTTCCTCTCCCTTTACTATGTGTAAGACTGCACGAGTGACGACATCTCCATAAAGTTCCCAGTGGCGCTGATAAAAATGTGCAGAGAATCCATCTAGGCCAGGCGCCTTTGTAGAAAACATCTGAAAAAGAGGAACTCTCACCTTCTCATTAGTATATGGTACAGTTAATGCATGCTTTAGATTACCACGTGGTCTATGTGAGAATATAACATCTATAATCAGGCAGTTTTGGTGGGGCAGTAAGAACGGGAAGCGGAAGCCCAGCTGGGTTGCTTGGGAGGACATGACTCAGCCAAAAAACCTAGGAGGTTTGGGGTTCCGAAACCTAGAGATATTTAACTCGGCATTGCTGTCAAGGCAAGCATGGCGTATACTCCAGGAACCTACATCCCTCAGTGCAAGAATCTTGAAGGCAAAATACTTCTCGACTTGCTCTTTTATGGATGCTGAGCTTGGCCCTCACCAGTCACAAATATGGAGGGCAATGATTGATGGTAGAGATGTCTTGTTACAAGGAATTGTTTGACGGATCGGAGATGGGGAAACTACAAATATTTTGCGCAATAACTGGATCCCTAGGGATCGAATGATGAGACCAATTTCTCCCCGGACAACAAATGCTTCACCATTGGTGTCTGAGTTAATTGATGCGTCGTGAGGTGCTTGGAAGGAGAAAATCGTTCGGAAACTTTTGTCCCCTACGATGCGGAAGCAATCCTGGGAATACCCCTCTGCACTAGGCGAATATCTGATTTTTGGGCATGGTCAGCTAATCACAAGGGCCAATTCTCAGTTCCATCCACATACAGTATGATCTTGAAAACAAAGATTCAAAGGGAAGAGTGGTTGGATGAACAGCAAGGGCTTTCGAACGGACAACAAGATAATGATGGGTGGGCTGCTCTCTAGAATTTGCAAATTGCCTCAAAGCTTGAAGTGTTTGCATGGCGATTAGCCGGCAGTCCCTTCCCACTAGCGATTTACTTCACAACCGCAACATGGCCACAACCTCTGTTTGCGCGCTTTGTGGTGTGACTGATAGCTGGCGACACAACTTACTTGAGTGCATTATGGCACGAAGTGTTTGGGCTCTCTCAGATGAACAAATGGTGGAGCACATGTGTCATAATCCAGAACCAAGCGCAAAGGAATGGCTATTTGCCATGAACGACTCATTATCGCATGTGGATTCACTAAGATGATCGACTTTATGGGCCATCTGGAGCTCTCGGAGGAAAGCGATACCTGAGGACATATTTCAGAGTCCGTTATCTACTCGTGGTTTTGTTCAGTCTTTTTTGTCAGAGCTACAAGTTCTTCAAAAGCACACTGCAACACGACAGGCAACACTTGTGTCCAGGCCGAGTTGATGTTTACCTCCACCAGTAAACCATGTGAAAATCAATGTTGACGCGGCAGTCTCTAGGCATGGCGGATTTGGAACCGTTGGAGCAGTATGTAGAGACCAAGGAGGCTCCTTCGTGGGCGCATCTACTCTTTTCTTTCCCCACCTGGATGATCCGGCTACCCTAAAGGTGTTGGTTATGAGGGAAGCCATGGCTCTTGCTGAGGATTTGCATGTACAACACATCTTCATTGCCTCGGACTGTAAAGTAATCATGGAGGAAATCAAGAAGGGGAGCTCGGCTACATATGGAGCAATCATTACAGAAATTCAAGACCGTTCTTTAGTTTTCTCTCTAGTATTTTTAGTCATAAGTTCAGAACCTCGAATGTGGAAGCTCACAATCTCGCAAAGCATGGTCTTAGTTTAGAGGCTGGTCGTCATGTTTGGTTAGGTCACCCCGGAGATCTTTTTTTCATCCCTGTAAATATTGTGACGTCTTAATTAAAAAAACATTCTGACATCTTAATAAAGCTTGCGAGTTTGTCTTAAAAACAGATAACGATACAAATGTTTTAAAAAAAGATAACGGTACAAATTGGTCGAACCAAACACTCCAAAGTTTCCGTTGCTCATGCCTTTTGGAGATTGCCAACTGCAACTGTTGTGCATTTTGATTTGATATAATAAAGTAGACGAGAATGATGTTCTTCTACTCCACCTAGGCTTTATCATTATTTTACTGTTAGGTGCATCAACGTCCAAATTAAGTCGAATCCTAATTACATGGGGTTAGCCGACGCGTCAAGCAAGACACTGCATGCAGGAACCAGACACGGCCGAAGAAGAGGAAAACAGAGCTCTTTTTTTTTTTGCATCGAATTTAGGACTTTATTCAGTATAAAAGGAGTCGGTTACAATCTGCCCGTAGGCTAGTTCGAAGGAAATCTGGGCTAACATCTAGCCAACTGTCCGTCCCATCAAGCGTACAGGCACGCTGAGCACAGAGATGGGCCGGCACATTCAAGTCCCTACCGACATGTCGAACCGAAAAAGAGATAAAATGCGGCACTATGTCCAGTAATTCTCGAAAGATGGGCGATGCAATCGATCTAGAATTGCCTCGCGAGTTCCAGAGCTCGACCAAATGAAGACAATCGACCTCCATTATCACATGTGAGTAGCCTCGAGCTGAGCAAGAATTACCCTCCCGAAAAGCCAAGAACTCGGCGATGAAAGGGTCCGAGACTCCGGCAATGGTTTGCACCAAGCTCCTAGAAAAGCAAGATGGGAGCGTGATACTCCCCTGCCCCCGCTCGGTGGCCGTCGAACACCGATCCGTCGCTGTTGATAATGATCCATCCTGCGTCCGGTGGGCGCCAACACTGCCCAGATGCCCGAATACGTCGGTTAGGTATGTCGAGGATGGATAGTGTCTCCTGCACCCACTTCATGGCCATCGCAGGGTCGAAACCTTGCTGATCATGTGTCCACTTGTTCCTCGAGGTCCAAATGGAATGCATGATGGTGATGATTTTGCATCGTGCCTCATCAGTGAACTGTTGGTCTAGCATGATGTCACGAGCCCAAGAAACTTGGTGCAGCGCTGGTAGTTGTAGATCAAAACGGTCCCTAGCCGCTGCCCAAAACAAGTTTGCATGCGTGCAAGTCATAAGTGCATGCCCCAGGTCTTCGTCAGTAGCCTGACAAAGATCACACCGGCTCATCGTCTTGATGTGCCTGTGGTGTAGAGTCACGGAGTCCGGCAGAATCCCCCGAAGAACTCTCCACCAGAATACTCGAATCTTCGGTAAAACATTGAGCTTCCAAAGTGCAGTCCACAACTGTTTGTTATTCGGTGATGTCTCCGTTACCGTCCCTTCCTCTGGAGAACTAGGCTCGTTGCGAGTCATGAGAGACCGGTACGCCGATTTGACAGAATAGTTTCCTGACCTTTCCAAAGCCCATGCCACAGTGTCCTCTCCGCCCGACACCCTCAATGGGATATTCAGTATTGCTCTCGCGTCGGGGGGAGTGAAGTTTTGCTGAATTAAATCCACATTCCACCTTCCTGTATAATCATCTATCAACTCTGAAACTTTTGTTAGTGTAGCATCTCCTATGCGACCACTAGGTTTCAGTGATATTGTGTTTGGTATCCACGGGTCTGTCCATATTGAGATTGTGGTGCCGTCGCCAACCCTGTGGATCAAGCCTTCTTCCAACGCCTCCGCCCAGCCACGATCGCCTTCCATGTTGTTGAAGCCTGCTCGGCGCCAGTAGCATGAAGGAAATTAGTCTCAAGGGAAGTATCTTCCTTTCAATACCCGCCACAAAGAGAGTCCGGATTTGTAAGCGATCGCCAGCCCTGTTTGCCCAACATAGCAAGATTGAACACTTGAGGTCCCGAAAACCCATACCTCCCTTGGCTTTTGGCATCGCGGCTTGTCCCATGACATCCAAAGGCAAGGATCTCTTGTCGAGGGAGCTACCCCACCAATACTTAGCCATCGGAGATGTTATAGTCTTGCAAACTTTCTTTGTCAGCAGAAAGCAGCTCATACTGTAAATTGGGATGGCCTGCGCTCCTGATTTTATGAGAACCTCCCTCCCTGCGCAAGCAAGGTTCCTTTCAGACCATCCACCTATTTTGTTGCGCACACGGTCACCAATATGGTTGAAAGTGCCACTTGTGATTCTTCCAATGGCAGTAGGCAGCCCCAAATAGCGCTCTGAAAACGCTTCCACCATAATTCCGAGGGAGTTTTTAAGTATCTCTCTCAGGGGTTGTCCTGCGTTTGCACTGAAGAAAATAGAGCTCTTCTCCCGGTTAACCGCTTGGCCTGAACACTGGGCATAAATCCGGAGAATCTCGTTGAGCCTGTCTGCACTTTGGGTATTTGCACTGAGAAAGATGAGACTATCGTCAGCAAATAAGAGATGATTTACCCATGGTGCATGGATACTTACTCGAACTCCTCTGTCAATGTGTGCACCCCCATATCTGTTTAAGAGGGCTGTGAGGCCTTGTGCACAAATGAGGAAGAGGTAGGGAGACATGGGGCAACCCTGCCGAAGGCCCCTCGTAGGATCGAAGAAAGGTAGGAGTTCCCCATTCACCTTGATCGTGAACCGAACAGAGGTGACACCAGAGGAAAACAGAGCTCTTGGCGTCATCTTTTGGACTGTCGCAACCGCATGGTCGACTTGTATCCGTGTGTGACGCCAGGCTCGTACTTGAAACGAGCCACACGAGGTGCGACTTCCGAGGCCAGTTTTGTTTGAACTTTATTTTGGAAAATCAAAGATTCCGCCACCCCGGTCGACACAGTCCAGGCTTATTACGACTAGTTTGGACTTTCTAGCGGCAGTACCACTGTACAAGTGTAGATACCACTGCAGACACATGCGTCAGTTGCCTCGCGCAATTTGGACTTTCAAATGGCACTACGAGTGGGAAGTTTTGCGCTTCCCCATGTCCCACGGAATGATAATACTCCTTTCATTTTTGTATATAGTATACAAGGTAACTTCATTTTCCATGTTAATCTTTGACTTAACATTATGGTCAACAAAATATAGGTTACATGTCATCAAAAATATATCATCAGAAAACTTTGAAATGTACATCCAATAGCATACTTTTTCTTTACCCGCAAAAAATAAAATAAGAAATGGCATACTTTTTGTGGCATAAAAACCATATTATGTTGGTAAAAATTAATGGTCAAAATTAGACATAAAAGTAGCCGCCACCTCCTCCCCAAGAAAAAAACATATGGTTTCTCTACCTCCTAGCGGCGCCGCCGCCGGTCCCCATCGTCTCTCGTGGCTCTCGGGCCATGGAGGCGCCGTGGACCCCGGCCCTTACCGGCCCTCTTGCTCCGGTTGTAGGTATTTTTATGAGTTTGTTTATTACGGTTTGTCTCCTACTTAGGAAGACGGGACGGTGGTGACTTCCTGAAAATGGAATAAGCTTCTCCCGCCTAGCCCCCGTTCCGGTGATGCGTCTAGCATCGTCGGAGGACATGTGGAGGCGTCTTCAACGGATCTCGTGGGATTTTGTCGGTGCTGGTCTTTGATGAATCTACTTGGATCCAGTCTTCGTTCGTGCGTCTATAGGTTAGATCCTTACGATCTACACTTCTCTTCATCGGTGAAGGTTGTTGTTCTGATGTGCTGTCCTATACAACCATAGCGTTACGACTTCCCCACGGTGTACTACAACAAGTTTGTCCCGGCTCTGGTGAGGGAGGGCGCTTGTAGTCGTCGCCAGGTGGTACATAGATGCGGATGTAAAAAAAATTATTTCTATGTTCTTTGTGCTACCATAGCATGATGAATATATCAGAATTTTTCTTGAAGAAAAATTGACACAAAAATACGTAGACTTGTATAAAAAACGGAGAGAGTAATACAATTTCATTTGTACTGTAAATTTAAGCATCCAAATTTTCAGTTATACATATTTTTGGAGAAAAGGCCTTCATCGGACCGATGCATATCTTTGGAACACGGTGGCCAGTGCACCCAATTTGGAAAAACAATTTTTAAAATAACAAAGAGTCAAAAAATTCTGAAACTTTTTGTACTAACAAAAATGGCCTAGCGTAATGCTTGTGTGAAAATTTACATGGAGGGATGACTCTCACAGTATTCTTGGCAAAAAAATGTTTGTAAGTCAAAAATATGCGATAACAATATTGATTTTGTTTTTGTCCCTAGGAATACCAGAAAAGTCATTCCTTCACGAAACTTTTCACATGATTATTATGCCAAGTCATGTTTGTCACCAAAAAGTTTCATAACTTTTTGACCTTTTGATATGTACTCCCTCCATTCCTATTTACTCGTCGTGGTTTTAGTTTAAATTTAAACTAAAACCACGACGAGTAAATCGGAACGGAGGGAGTATTGTTTTATTTTTTTCCAGTTTAGGTCCAATGGGATCTGAGACCCACTGGGTACTTCCGTTCGTCCAACTTTATATATCTCAGGGAAATTTGTAGGAGCGGACGAGCTCGCCTGCACACGGAATCTTTGCGCGCTCGTTCGCCTAGAGATCCAGGTCGAGCTACGGATTACGGACGGTATAGTTTGCGCAGAAATAAAGTATCTGACTTACACAACAGTGATGCAGGCCCATATCTCAACAGCTAGACGGCCGTTCGGGAATTCAAATAGCCACGGTATCTTGTACCGGCTTGTAGCGATGGACAGACTTGGCAGGGTAAACGGCCGTGAAGTGAACATTTACGGGGCGGCAATGCTACACGTACAAACAGTTTACAGGCTTTTACAGGGTGGGTTAATTTTCATTGGCCAATGGGTGAGCGGGACGGCCCACCCCCTGAAAATCAGGGGGAGAGAGGTTTGTGATTGGTTGTTAGATGGAAACAGTTTACAGCTTTTATAAATCTTTGTATGTCTAGTATTTTTGTTTACGGGGTGTCAGGATTTAATTGGGGTGAGTGGGGCACAAAGGGTAGGTTCGTTGCTATTTTTCCATGAAGAGCAATCCCGGTCCGAGAAGGAAAATTCCCACTCAAAGGAAGAACCGTAGTCTCACGGCATGGTCAACACCCTGTATGGAGAAAAATAATTGAAAAAATAGTCAAAGCAGTTCAGATTTATTTTTACAATAATCTTGACTTTTTTTTACACTAGTATATAAATTTTCACCAAAAAAATAGCGTTGACTTAAAAAAACTTTATTTGCTATCATAGGGTCACTATTCACACTATTTTTACAGAAAAATTGTTTTTATAAAGAAGTCAAGTTGGGTTTATTTTAAAAATATTTTCAGAATTTTTTGAATTTTTATTTATTTAATTTCTTTTGCACATAGGATGTAAATACACCCATAGACCAAAGGTCCGCCTCCGGCAAACCATGGCCAATTTCCGTTTGCCCAACCCATTGTCCCATGACACATGATATGATGCATGGAACGACGCTCCACATGTAATCAAGCAGATAGCATAAATATTTGTTCTGCAAAGTCGTTTCGAGCGTTAATGGTACCTCGCGGCGAAGAATCAGTTGTCAGTTGTATGCTTTAACGAGTTGTTTCCCCTACGCTCCTGCCTAGGGTTTTCTTCCTCGCGGGCGATCTAATCGCCCCCGAGTCCCACCACCCATACCTCGACCTGATCGGCGATCTCTCCGGACGCTGTGCTCCCCAACCCGCGTCCGGATGGCCTCCCCCTCGGATGCCAACCCTGCCACGAGCGGCGGCGCCTCGGCGGCCGCCAACCCTGTCCTGGAGGATTTCTTCGACCAGTTAGATCTAAACGATGAAGAGTTCAATGATGTGGAGATTGATGAGGAGGATCCCGGCATCAAGGAAAGCGTGAGGTGGCTGGCCCTAGCTAGGGTTCACACCGATAAAACTTTCTCCCAGGCGGCCTTCTATAAGGATATGAGGGCGGCCTGGAATCCGGCGCAACCAGTACGGTTTCGCCCGGTTGGCCCCAACAGATTCGTTGTCCAGGCCTCATGCCTTGGGGATTGGGAGCGGATGATGAAGCAAGGGCCCTGGCTCTTTCGCAACATGGCGGTCCTGATGTGCTCGTATGATGGTTTTAGCAAAGCGGATGATGTAGTCGTTGATCACATGCCTATTTGGCTCCAGATACATAAGCTACCGGATCCCTACTGTAAGCAGGGGATCGTGGAGAGGCTCCTCAAGGGGGCGGGCGAAATCTTGGAGATGAGATTGAACGGCAATACCCGTGGGGATTATGTTAGGGTTAGGGTTAACCATGACATCAAACAACCGCTTACAAAGTTGGTGAGCATTGTAAGAGCTCAGGAGAGACAAGTTTACCTGGTTCGATATGAGAAGCTGGCTCGTTTTTGCAAATTTTGTGGTCTAATTGGACATGATCATAAGGAGTGTGGTTCTGGTGTTCACGATCAAAAGAAACTGAAGTTTGGAGATTGGTTGTACGCTAATGGGCCTAACCGCCCGCGTTCTGAGCGAAACCCTACCAAGGCTAGCAAGCCACGACAAACGACGAACAACGGTAGCCCGGGTGCTCTGGTGGTTCCTGCCGGTAAGGGAGTTGATCCCGAGACCCTGGATACAACCACGAGTCCGGTGAAGAACCTGGGGCTGAGCATGGAGGTCGATAGAGAAGGCAGGAAGAGGCTAAATATGGACAACTCTGGTGATGATGTTCTGAATACTGCTAATAACCCGAAAGCGATCTTGGCAATCACCGATGGCAATGGTCAGGATTTAGGGGAGTATGCATCCCCTTCCAGGAGCACCTCTAGCAGTAAACGTGTTAAACTCAGTTTGATCCATGACACAAATGATATATCGGCGGCTTCCCGTGAGGAAGACCGCCGGACACAATGAATACCCTGCTCGAACTGCCGTGGGGCGGATAGTTCGTGAGGTTTTGGCCCTCTCAAAAGCCAATAACCCCAAGCTAGTTTTCCTTTGTGAAACTAGGAAAGTATCAGTGAAAGTGGAGAAGTTGCGTTGGAGACTCGGTCTGAAAGGATTTCATGGAGTGGACAGTGATGGTAGAAGTGGTGGCTTCCAACTTTTCTGGGATGAGTCCTTGTCTGTGACGGTTCTTGATTCGTGCAGGCGCTTTATCGATGTTAGTGTGGTTGATGCTGGGTCCAATTATTCAGCCAAATGTTGACATTCTTCCCATCATACACTCTCCATGTAAACTCCCTTTTTCTACAATTTCACCCATGAACAATACCATGCCACGACACGGACGAACAACGTGGAAAAGCCTTGTCTAAAAAATGGACATTGGGATAGTACTTCGACTTAAGAAAAATATATTTATGATCTCTCAATAGTTTGCATTGTTGAATTTTGGTCTTACCTTCTTTTGAACCTTGGATCCACCATCTTCCTTGACCGGAGACACTTGGTCCCTTAATCAACCTGCGGCATTATCCTTGCTTGTCTGACATGATTTTCACTCGACTTATCACATACACGTTTTGTCCACATTGTCACATCTGTGCTACATAACACATGACTCAAGAAACATGCAAGCATAGGAGAAAAAGGGGAGAGGCATGTTTCCATGAGTAACTCAAACTCGCCCAAGCGAGAGGGGGAAGAGCACCGAAAATAAGATGAAAACAAAACCGGGAACGTGATGAGAAGATGACGTAGGGGCCAATGTGGCAAGTCCGATCTAACCCGTGCCATGTATGCGAGAAACCGACTTCATATTTGATGAAAGACCAAACATGTTTGTTTTTTAGGAGGAAAATTTTCTGCTTTGGAGAATATGTCAAAAAATTAATTAGCCACTAAATGCTTAATAAAACAGGGACAAAATATTTGTCTTATCCATTAATAATATGAAGATAAAGTTTTGAGGCGGCAAGAAATGAACCACATATTACAAAGGGGACTACTCTCCAAGCTCAAGAAAAGGAGGGACTACTCTCCCAATATGATACTACTCAAATGTTCAGCTCCTCCAATTGCCTAAAGCTTGACCTCACTCTTAATGTTTGCATCAATGACTTGAGACAACATTGATTTCTTTCGAAATACCCTAGTGTCTGCTCATTTCTAATAGACCAATAGATAAGCATCATGAGAGAAGCCGTCATTTTCAAAGAAATGTTGTTGTCGTTTGACATGTTGACCCACCATGAGTGCTCCATCATCCATCCAGAAATATCTAAATTCGGGAACTACTCCCTCCGTCCAGAAAAGCTTGTCTCAGATTGTTCGCCCAAATGGACGATCAAAGACTAACTCGATCTTAGATACATTCATTCGAGCGATGTTTTTTCCAACGGAGGCAGTACTATGTATGAGTTTTGTGAGCAGTAAGAATTAACCAGGCCCCATCTAACTTCTACACCATTTGCTTCAACATGGATATTCATGTGCACTTTTTTCATTTAATTAATCAAATTGTATAGGTTTTGCCGATAATTACCAAACCTGTTTTCTTTTCGAGAAACTTTGCGAACGGCTGACGTATGGAAGACGTACTTTTATCTCTTGCATATTACTCCATAAGCAAAGGACGAGAACACGCGCGTGACATGAACCGAATTTGCGACTCCCGAAACCGATGGGCACCGTTTCCTTACTCGTACGGGTAACCTTCGTGTCAACTCGTTGAACCACGTATTCCCACGCACGCCGCATCATGTCGGTTGTACAGTTCGCACCCTGATTGAGAGCTAGCTAGCTTTACACACCACACCACGGCGTCGAACGTGATGAAGCACCACCTCATCGTGCGCTGTTGGTCGACGGGGTCTCCGGTCTCCCTCCCGTCTCCGGATCGATCGATTGATTAAAAACTCTTGGTTGACAAGATAGACGAGATGGTGGCAACAGAAAGCAACAGGTGCATCCACTGTGCTGCCAGCCCCAGCCCACGAGGCGCCCAACAGCCGCATCGTACGTACTCCATAATCTTCCATGTTCAACCCAACCATTTCGCCATAGTTCCATTTCCCTTGCAAAATATCTCCAGTGCTGAAATGTAACTCCAGTTAGTCCTGATGTATTTTCTTTCCTGTCGACCGTGGAAGTCTACTCTACCCTATCATCTCAGCCCACACCACACCACACGTACGCCTCCGGGACCACCTGGCAATGTGCTCGCGTTCTCACGTCACTTCAAGTCGAGCAAATCAACTGCCTCCTTCTCATTTGGATCTTTGAGAAAAGTGAGACTAGATTGATGGCCAAGTTCAACAACAATTTCTGGCTCGGTCCGAGCTATCGCGAGGTTAGGTAAACGGAGGCTTCCACCGCGCCAGAGTTCGTGACTCATCGTAATGGCCTAGTGGAACATTACGTTACGAATGCGTGTATGAAATAGTGGATTGAAGGAACTGTGTTTAAACCAATACCAAGGTCAAAATCAAAGTTGTTTCTCCCAAAATAGAATCAAAGTCAAACCAATGTCAAAAGTAAAATTTGGACGCTATTATTACCGCCAAAGATTATTGTCTTGTTTCCTCATATGTAGAAATTCAAAAATACTCCGTAAAACTCATGTATTCTTTTGGGTGAATTTCATGTGTTTCGGTTGAAGGTGATTTTCATAGTTTTTTTTTATTTCCTCTGTTTCTTTAAATAAAGTGGATAAATAGTATCGTCAGAACAAAAATCCTATGAGTTTGCTATCTTTTTTTTGTGGTAAAATTTGCTACTGTACCATTTTCTTATAAATTAAGCGAGACATGGACGTTTCTACGACCGAGGACATGGCCAACGGTTAGCCCCAGAAGAATTGTCCCGCAGGCCAGCTAGGCTCGGGTACCATCATGGCGCTAAAGCGGTGACGGCAGGTGACTCCTGCAGGGGAGCCGACTTCATCAACAGGTGGGTGATTACGCATGTGGAGGTCAATTCCGCTACTCCTAAATAAACCTATGGACTCTGCAGCACACGGCTCAAAAAACTACATTTTTACTTTTCGGAAAGAGTTGCACTTTTACATTACTAAGTTGCAGTGCGTATCTTAATTTTGTGCAAAGCAGTCCCGCCATTACAAAAATATTTTGCATATTAGATATATTTTTCAGAGTCAAACTATGTAACTTTGTTCAAGTTTATATAAAAATAATCAACATCTAGTATACCAAAGCAAAACCACTAGATTCATCGTGCAATATATTTTCATACGGTATATATTGGGTGTAAAGGCATCTGTAATGCATACCCTCAAACTATCCGCAACCGTATGAACCACACAGTTCAGACGTGGTTTGCCATCCAACGCGGGCCTATATCGATTCATCAACCGGTTCGTACGCACTTTTTCCACAAACCGGAGACAAGCTGGAGGGGCTTTGCGGGCGTCCGAACCGCTATCACGCCCGCGTCTGATTAACCTGGCCCATCAAAAAAACCCTTTCCCGCGGCCACGCGTGTTCTCGTTCGAAGCCAGCTGCTCGCATTCATGTCCGCCCAGAGCGGATGCGACCGCTCATTAGAGCCCGCATTGAAAAGGATCGTCGACCGAGAGTGCCGCCCGCTGCTCGACCCCTGCGCACACTTCTTCTTCGCGTTAAAACGACATCCGTCTGCCCGCCTACCTCCATTAAACTGAAGGAAATATGCCCTAGAGGCAATAATAAAGTTGTTATTTTATATTTCCTTATTCAAGTTAAAAGTTTATTATTCATGCTAGAATTGTATTTATCGGAAACTTAAATACATGTGTGAATACATAAACAAATACCGTGTCCCTAGTAAGTCTCTATTATACTAGCTCGTTGATCAAAGATGGTCATATTTTCGGAGTGCTTAGGCGAAGCCCTGCGGAGATAGCATCACCACCATCGCCACCACGTTGTCGTGCCGCCGGAACTCATCCACTACTTCGCCGTCTTGCTGGATCAAGAAGGCGAGGTTGTCACCGAGCTGAACGTGTGCTAAACGCGGAGGTGACGTACATTCGGTACTTGATCGGTTGGATCGCGAAGAAGTTCGACTACATCAACCGCGTTACTAAACACTTCCACTTACGGTCTACGAGGGTATGTAGACACACTCTCCCCCTCGTTGCTATGCATCTTCATGGATAGATCTTGTGTGTGTAGAATTTTTTTTTGTTTTCCATGCAACGTTTCTGTGCTGGCAAGCATTAAACACCTCTCCGACTGACTCCTCGCAACCTCCCGCTATATAAACGTGTCCAAGAGCCGGTAAAGAACCACACCTCACCTTCGCCATCTCCACCTCTTCTTTGTAAAACACCCGCCATGGCCTCGGGTGAAAAAATAAGGAGTTCTCCGGCATTGAAGCTTCCTGGGTTGCCCGGCGAGCCATCCCGATACAGGTTGGCTTGCCGGCAACCCTATGGATCCAACGCCACCACCATCTCCATCGCCACCCCCTCCTCGCCTATCCGGACTAGACAACGTTGTCTCCCTGCAAATCCGCCATCAACAGTGGCAGCAACAGGTTCGTCAGGTGGGGAGAGAAGCCATGTCGGCGGAGGTCGGCACGTCCGCGGCCATCACGAACAACGAGGAAAAGTAGATCATGAGAGGCTGCCACCTGTTGGGTCCCACGAAGGCCACCGCCATCGCCTCGCCGGGTTACACAACCGATGTCTTATTGGATGAGCGTGGGTGTTGCTCACGGCGACCGTCTTCCCTTGCCCCAAAACCAACCCTAATTCTGTTGGGGAACGTAGCATGCAATTTCAAAAAAAAAGTCCTACGCTCACGCAAGATCTATCTAGGAGATGCATAGCAACAAGAGAGGAGAGTATGTTTATGTACCCTCATAGACCGAAAGTGGAAGCATTTCACAACGCGGTTGGTGTACTCGAACTTTCTTCACGATCCAACTGATCTAGTGTCGAACGGACGACACCTCCGAGTTTAGCACACATGCGGCTCGATGACGTATCCTCCTTCTTGATCCAGCAAGCGGGAGAGGAGAAGTAGATGAGATCACAACCAACATGACGGCGTGGTGGTTATGGTGGTGGTGGAGCACCGACAGCGTTCGCTAAGCGTCGTCGGGACAAGGCGGTGGAACTACATAGTAGCGGGAGAGAGAGGGGAGCCAAGGGCTTGGTGTGTCCTCTTGGGGCACCCCCTCCCCTCTATATATAGGTGGAGGGCGTGGAAAATAGCCCCTCCAGGCCCTAGGGCGCAGCTAAGGGGGAGAGGACTTGGACTCCAAGTCCAATCCTATTCCTACTAGGACTCCTTCCTTTTTTGTCTTTCCTAGCCACATTGGCTTTTGAGGACTTGGTGCGCCTAGCCCAATAAGGCCAGGGCACCTCCCCGCAGCCGATGCTAGCCCTTGGGTCGTGGTGAACCCACTTGTGGACTTCCGGACCCCTCTGGAATCCTCCGGAACCTTCTGAAAGATTCCCGGCACAATACCGAAAAAACTGCACCTTTTTTCGGAACCCAAAATATGACTTCCTATATATAAATCTTTACCTCTTGACCATTCTGAGACTCCTTGTGATGTCCAGGATCTCATCCGGGACTCCGAACAACATTTGGTTACCACTCATCAAAATATCCCAATAGTACTCTAGTCTCAACGAACGTTAAGCGTGCGACCCTACGGGTTCGAGAACTATGTAGACATGATCGACACACCTCTTCGGTCAATAACCATTAGCGGAACCTGGATGCTCATATTGGCTCCCACATATTCTACGAAGATCTTTATCAGTAGAACCATTATGACAACATACGTTATTCCCTTTGTCATCGGTATGTTACTTGCCCGGGATTCGATCGGCGGTATCTACATACCTAGTTCAATCTCGTTAATGGCAAGTCTCTTTACTCGTTTCGTCATGCATCATCCCGCAACTAACTCATTAGTCACATTGCTTGCAATGCTTCTTATGATGTGCATTACCGAGAGGGCCCAGAGATACCTCTCCGATACTCGGAGTGACAAATCTTAATCTCGATCTATGCCAACCCAACAAACACCTTTGGAGATACCTATAGAGCATCTTTATAATCACCTAGTTACGTTGTGACGTTTGATAGCACACAAGACATTCCTCCGGTATCCGGGAGTTGCATAATCTCATAGTCTTTGGAATATGTATTTGACATGAAGAAATCAACAGCAATAAAATTGAACGGTCATTATGCTAAGCTAACAGATGGATCTTGTCCATCACATCATTCTGTAATGATGTGATCCCGTTCATCAAATGACCGCACAAGTCTATGGTTAGGAAACTTAACCATCTTTGATTAACGAGCTAGTCTAGTAGAGGCTTAATAGGGACACGGAGTTTTGTCTATGTATCCACACATGTATCAAGTTTCCGGTTAATACAATTCTAGCATGAATAATAAACATTTATCATGAAATAAGAAAATATAAAATAACAACTTTATTATTGCCTCTAGGGCATATTTCCTTCAGATTCGTGCTTGATAAAAGCGATTGGAGGCTATTCTTCCCTTTTCGTTGAAGCATATCCCTCACAGGCTACCGGCAGCCCGGTGAGCGGGCTGCCGGATATAGGGAAGACATGTCTTGGGAGTGGAGATCCGCCACAACTAGCCTTAGATTAGGTTTACCCTAGTCCGTTATAGTTTTTAGATAAAATATGTCTGAAATACATTTTTTTCGTCCGGTTTGTATGGAAATCATCCAGTTTTCATGTAATTCGTCCGGTTTGTTTAAACTTTATTTGAAATATATGCGGATAGCATTGGATGACCGACTCCTGCATCCGTGTCCGCGGACTGGTCCCCCCTGTCCGCGAACTCATGCGGTGTCCGGTTTGTGGGTCAGCGTTGGAGATGCCCTAATAGATTTTAGATTTTTTTTCTACATATAAACTGGGTCAAAGTTTATCGAGCATGACTTTTCAGAAAGAGCGTGCACTATATTATTGAAAGGAGGAAGTATTACATTCTTGTTATCCATGAATGAAAGTTGAAATATACATTTTAGTCCTCATTCATGTTTATTTCATGAAGACTCTCTATCGATACATTTTTGTACAAAACTTTGCAAATGCCCAGCTCGTTCTAACATTTGCAACTATTTTTTTCTAGATATTTAGCATGCATGCTTCTCCACTACTTCCTCCGCCTAGGTTTATTAGTCCAACTCGAATTTCTAGTTTAAATCTGATTAACAAAATATGAGTTAAATGCCCAAAATATATCATTGGATTTGTATTCAAATAAATGTTTCAATGATATCTCTTATGGCATATAACTCATAATTTATTAGTCAAAATTAAACTCAAAATTCAAGGGAACCTATATAAATCCGGATGAAGGAAGTACACATGAGAAAGATGAATGATTGTCCGTTCCTTGATGGGGTTTGTGGCTGGCTCCCTAAGTTAAATCTTCGTGACGAGACAATGAAAGCTTGACAGTGATTGGTTCATTAGTGACTAACTTTATCTTGGTATTTTCCTATCGTCACTGTAGAGTGAAAAGAGGAGGTAATAAGAGGGACCATGTTAAAATTAGCCCCAAAACAACTAAAAAGTCATGGATTGAGTATTACATTCTTGCTATGCATGAACAAAAACCTAAAGATGCATTTTAGCTCCTTATTTTTGTTTATTTCATGCAGTCTAGATATTAATACATTTTCTTTCTCAAAACACTTTGCAAATGCTCAATTCACTGTAAATTTGCATCCAAAATTTTCAAGAATTGTCAGTAGTAAATTCCTGCTCTGTGATTCCTTTGGTTGTTTAGCACCCATATGCTTTTATCCAATATATTTGTCTTGGTCCTTGAGTTTTATTAGCTAATGAGCCCAGCAAACCGGGACGAACGTGTACACACGTCGTCTCAATGGACGACCGCTCGTTCTTTGGATGTTTGGATGGCTTTAGTGGCCGGCTCCCTAAGTTAAATCTGCAGCTTGAGGGTGATTGGTTGATGAAAGACTAATTTACCAGGGATATTATTTTATCGTCACTGTACAAACAACGGTCCAAAACATCAGCTGAAAAGTCATTGTCACTGAAATAACGCGTACTTTTCCTGTTGAAACGGAGGAAGTAGAGCAGACTCTACTTCAGTCCGTGCTAAACAAATCAACCACACTGCATGACAACGACCGGGGTGGAAAAAAGAAAGAACAAAAACGAGAGGGAAACAATTAATGAAATCATCATCGCTCGCAGTTTTAGTTCTTCTCTACTTGGGATCTAAGTTATGTTTACGAAAGTGCTATTATGAGGTCGGGCTCACATGATCTTGGATGACAGTAAATTTCGAAAAAAATGTAAAAGGTTCAAAAAATTCTAATTCTTTTAGCAAGAAATATTGATGTTTTCTCTACACGCATGCAAACTTTCACGTTGAATCACATTTGTGGATGTGTGGACAGAAAAACAAAATTGATGCTCCAAAATGCTTCCAAAAACACTCTTTTTTATGCTAAAAAACACTCTTTTTGGAGCATTGATTTTGTTTTTTTCACACCTCCACAAATGTGATTTCGTCATGAAATTTGCACGCATGTAGAAAAATATCAATGTTTCTTGCCAAAAAAATCAAAACTTTTGAAAAAAAATACATTTTTTCAGATTTTACTGTTTGTCCAAGATCATGTGAGCTCGAGTTTACGTACTCCATGTCCCTGTGTTTGGTAATTCGGTACTACTAACTCTTTTTCGTTAATTATAGTCCATGCTAAACTCATTGTGGGAGAACTATTCCTTGGATCATGGTCATTACTAGCAATGGCACCCAGGGATGTGGTACGACGTATGAACCGCCCCGCTTCATAGTCAAAATAGATCAAGTTAGTTGTAATCGTCTTGCTTAAATTTAGTTTAGTTTGAACTAACTTCCCGTCCATGCGGGCTTATGCAGGATGCCCACTTGCATCTATCCCTACTGAGAACCATACAAGGCCTCGTACAATGCAAGCTGCTTATAAGAACTAAACATGTTTTTCTTTAATCATCAATGCTTATTTCTAAAGAATAGACGCTTAATTAGACATGTCTCATGTAAAAATAAGCGCTACTGCTTGAGAAAGAAATATTTATTTATTAAGCACCACCCAAAGCACATTGCATTGCACAAGCCCTAAGGGCTATTTGTAAAAGGGAGATGAAGAATACGTAGGTCGAATGTTGGAATATGGTGAGAAAATTTTGTTGGTAACTAAAATGTACTCTACTAATTTCGTTGTACCATCTGGCCCATGTTGGAAATGGATATTCTTTTTGACATGCCCTTTAGCGCGCCGGCTGGCCTCCTCTCCGGTCACGCGTGGTGGCCCCGACGGCGCGGCGCAGCATGGCGAGGCGGCGCGCCGGGCAGATCTAGCCGCCGCCACATCTGCGGTGCGGTGGCGCTGGGCTGGGCGGCGTTAGCCTTCCTCATCCTCGCGGTCGAGTGGCGTGGTGGCACGCCGCTTGGTGGTGGATCGGGGTTTCGCCCGGATCTGGTTGTCGCGGGCCGTCGGCGAGATGCGGCGGCGCTTAGCCTGCCCGCCCGCGAGCGGCAGTGGCGGTGTCGCGTGGTGGGGGCGGCGGCTCGTCGGCCGCAGTGGATCTGAGCGCCGCTCGACCGCTTCTCGCTGGATGGCGCTGCTCGGCCTGGCCGGTGTTCTGGTGAGGTTCTTGTGGTGTGCTTCGGCCGGCGTGGTGCCGGTTTGAGCTGTTGGACTTCTTGGGCGGTGGCCTCTGCGTGGTGCGGGTGGTCCTGCCGGTGGATGGGTTTGGCGGCGCTACTTCCTCCCAGGTCTGATTCCGACCATGTGTGGCGTCGGGGCGGTCCTGATCTTTGTGTGGTGCAGATCAGCTACCCTCCTCACTCAACCGGTCGTCGGGGCTGTCTCAGATCAACTTTTGGGCAAAAGCCTTGCTCCACCTGGAGCCGGGGGCGGCGACACCCGTGGGCGCCGCTAACCTCCTTGGAGGCGTCGTTGTATTTGTTGTCTGCACCCTCCTCGTCGAGTCCCCGCGGGAAACCCCTAGTCCAGGTCATCCCGTACGGATGATGGCGGCGCAACCAGCGTC
This sequence comes from Aegilops speltoides, assembly GCA_021437245.1. Classification (NCBI taxonomy): domain Eukaryota; kingdom Viridiplantae; phylum Streptophyta; class Magnoliopsida; order Poales; family Poaceae; genus Aegilops; species Aegilops speltoides. The sequence continues at coordinate 414,890,336 of CM038142.1, forward strand.
GCGACCCTTCTTGAAGGCGTCATCTTTGGGGTCAATATGGTTGTTGTGTGGGTGTTGCTTGCTGCCGGAATGTTGGTGGTGGTGCAACGGAGATGCTGGTGGTGTGTTTATGCGGCCGGCGGGGGTCGACGGTGGTGTGTGATGTGGTGGTGGTGGCGCGGCTGGCTTGCACTGGTATGCACGGTGAAGCGATCCGGGTGTAGACTCGGTTCCTTGATGCCCTTCAGCTTCGCCAGCGGTGCCGCTATTGTGATGTAGCCTCGGCTGCGTGTGACTCTTCGTCCGGGTGTGGACTCGGTCTCTCGTTGCCCTTCGGCTGCGCCAATAGCCTTGAGGCACCATGGATGGGCTCGGTTGATTGGAGATCTTTGCCTACGTTGGTGGTGTTCTCGTGCGGTTCAGTTGGATGGTTGCTCAAGACCCTCTCATGGTTGCCATTGTGTTGCGGCGAGCGTCGTGCTCTTGGTGTTGTCTCAGCTCATCTTTGCTCAAGGTCGGGGCAAGATGCCTCTCAAACTTGCTATCGTTACGATTTCTGTGGCGGAGCCCCGGTCAAGGTTCGTGGTCAGGATGACACTCATTGATTGTGGATGCTTCTGAGTTGTGCCATGGGGGCCGGTATGCTTGCCGATGCGTTCGGCTGTTTGCAAAGTCTTGGTATTGCGATCTCCTCACGACATCCCACATCTACTTGCGTCTCTCGTGGTGATGGTCTTATGTCCACTAGCTTGGTCGTGCCTTGTATGGCTTTCGGCCCGGTTTTCCTTATAAATGGGTCAATTTGTTAAGATTTTCGATTCGGTTTTTCTTATAAACTGGATCACTCCTCTGGCATTTGGCCACTTTGAGTAATATATTCAGGTGGAGGAACTCCTCCCCCGGTGATTCTAAAAAGAATCTGTTATTGACATATAAAGATGGGCTAAAGCATGGACAGGTACAAGTTTGTCAACAAACTAACTAATCGGTTGTTTCATAAGAGCAAGTACAATAGAGCTGAGTCAGCGGGCTATAAGGAATAAACTAGTATATTTCTGCTTAGTTGGATGAAAGAGAAGAGGAGTGAGAAGGTAAGCGGGCTCTTCGTGAAGAGCCAGCTCTAGCACGTGCTCCTAGACACTTTGTGAGAATGAAAGGTGGGCCATGTAATAAAAAAGTAGTACACTCTTTTGATCTACTATTGTACATGTTGGCTATAAGATGGGCTGTAGATGACATGGCACTGGCTTATAGCCAGCAGCTGGCTATACTATTAACCATGCTCTAAGTTAACATAAGCTCAAAATAAGCGTAATTAGCACACACACATTTCTAAGCCAGTAAGCAAGCATATAAAACGTCAAGATTCATAAACATAAGGTGTATTTGGCCAAAAAAAAGTCTTGAAAGTTGAAAACGAATGATTATTAGAGGGTAATTACCATTGTATTATGTTGTTGATGTAAAAAAAAATCCACTTCTTGAAAATCCCATAGATTGATTCTACGAACACCTCTCCCACTAGTCCTCTTTGATTTTCGTTGGTGCCCCCACCACTCATCCCCTAATTTCCGATCATAGTACATCGGTCTGTAACTGTAATCTTTTAAGAGCATCTCTAGCAGACCCTGTATAATTCCGACACACATAAGGCATTTACAGTTCGATGAAGATATATTTTGCGGGTCGAAATCATGCGCGGCAGAGTAGACCCCGCCTATGAAACTATATAATTTGAAAAAAAAACTTTCACGGGAGAAATTGCAACCACACTAGTTCATGACATATTACATGGTCATACACTAGTTCATCACATACTACATGATATACATACTACATTCTACTACTACTACTAGAGGGGGGTGGGGGATCTCGCAGCGGCGAGGCCGAGGTCGATGTACCAAAATGGACGAGCTCGCGGCCGAGGACGACGCGGTGGAGGAGCTCAGTCCTCCTCGTCGGAGCTGACGAGATCGATGAACTTCTGCCTCTGCTCCTCGCAGATGCGCCGCCACTCGTCGTCCTTGTCCTTTGCGACAAGGTTGGCCGCGACCGCCTGCTTGAGGATGAGGTCTTCGAGCTCCTCGTCATGGTGCTGACGCTCCGCCTCCTCGCACAAGCTCCGCTCGGCAATGGCGGCCGCGACCGCGTCGACATCGGCCACAAAATCTCCGGGGCCGACGACGCCTCGGTGCTCGATCTCCTCCGGCTCCTACTTGACGGCGACGAGCTCGATCTCCTCCGACTCCTCCGACCACTCCCTTTTTATGGGGAGAAGTGCCGCGCCTGAAGGGCCCTCGCGGCGGAGGAAGAGCCCGCGGTCGAGGAGGGCGACCGCCCATGCCGGCGGTCGTACTCCTCCGTCTCCCGACGGACGAGCGTTGACGGCGACTCGAGGCCCTTGTTCGCCCACTTCCGCGCCGCGTGCTTCCTCACGCCGTCCGGGTGGACACACTGCTCGTGCTCGGGGTTGCCGCTGCCGCCGGAGCTGCGGCGGAGTTCCACATACGGCCCCACATGGCGTTTGGAGGCGGAAGAGGGCTCACCCGCGGCGAGAAATGGAGTGGGGAATCGCGGGGAAACGCGACGGCGGGAGGATAGGGTTTTGACCCGTATCTGCCCCGCAAACCCGTAGATATACGACTTCGGGGGGAGGGGGCGGTTTGCATGCCGCGGTAAAAAATTTACGGGCCGGACGAGTATATGGGCTCTGTTCTGGCCAGAAAATTGGGCCGAGGCAGTATACTCGCTGGAATTTTGCGGGTTCGCGAGATATACGGGGTTTGCTAGAGTTGCTCTAAGAATCTGTCAATATGTGTAGCATATTTGTTATTGATGTCTCGAAAATAGTAAGAGCTATTTTATCGTGTGTATGCCGTAAATTTTTAGTAGAGAGAAGACAAACTGGGGCAGAGGATTAGAAATGTTATCAAATCTCATGAACCTGTAGTTGCCGGCATATATCACTAAAAGAGTTGGTCAATTGAGCAAATGGATATATAGGGCATTTCGCCACGCCTTGACTAACCATTTCTGGCCATGTCGGTGTCATCATTTATTGCCTAGAGATATTGTATCGGTTCCTCACAAGTGGTCATGCTGGCAGATCAAGCTGATAAAGCACTTTGACCAAATGCAGCTCCTCTCTTGCACACTAACACAGACATTATTACCCTCAGAACTCGTCCATCCTTCCGCACCACGTGCGCCAGCTTTGTTGACGAGCCACTCACCACCGCTCCGGTACCCACAAATTGAGTTATCCAGAGCATGTGCATCCTTGGTTTCCTCGCCACCGCTCAATGATATGTCCGCCGTGGGAAGGAGAGAATAAGGGCCGCCGAGGCCCGTATCGCGGTGAAATTGATGGAGACGGAGGCGGCTAATGCGGCGGCGCGGGTGGCCGCAAAGGAGAAAGCCATCCGTGCCCGCATTGTGAAAAAACGGCCCCGGAGGAACGGGCACGCCCTCGCCCGAGGGCAAAATCGGGTGGTCCGTGCAATGGCCGGACTATCACCGAAGGAAGAGAAGGAGGACAACTCTGGGGACGAGCAGATACGGCTCGATCCCTAATGCGTCTTCGACCGGTACTTCCGCGAGAAGGACGGAAAGGGCGCCCGGAAGGCAAGAGCAGTTATGGATGATCTCCACCATAGCCAAACATGCCAAATTTTGATAGTCCGATGGCATATTTAGTGTAGTGTGATGAAGTAGTCGGATGATGTGTGTGCATCGACGTATCGACGTATCGACGTAGCTGTATGAGTTTGTATGGATTTGAGATATGATAATTGAGGTGTCCGGATATGGATTGCATTATCTGAGGCCTGACCAGTCAGTGTCCACAGTCCGCGGCGTTTGAGGGGCCGGATTTGTAAAGTCCGGCTGTATGTGCTTTAATGCACTTCCAAATTTAGAGAACGTTCTCTCACGAAAAAAAATTAGAGAACGTTAGGCGATGGGTTGTAACCACAATTGTGGGGCATGCCATTCTGGAGTACCGTGCATGTAACAGGATTATTCATCATCTAATCGTATAGCTACGAAACAAGAGAAAGGAAGAGCAAGTGTGGTCTGCCCCACGCTTGTGTGAGCTGAGCTGCCCCGAAACATAATCATATATACTCCCGTGAATCAAAAGAATCCTTTAAAGAAGGGCAGGTGATGGGTTGTAAGTTGTAACCACATTATTTTTGCGGGTTGTTGCAACCACAATTGTGATCCGCGGCCCCATTTTAGCGATCGTGCGCATTACACGCTACATGTGGCAGAACTATTTACCATCTGACCGTTCTCGTTGATACTGTATGAAATAAATAATTATTAGTTGTCACAGGAAAGGGAAAAGGCATCCTTAAAAAAAAGGAAAGGGAAAAGGCAGGTGTGGTGTGCCAGGGGTGTGTGGCGTGAGCTGCGACCCGGGGTGGCAACATGTGTGAAGCAGCCAAACGTGTCCATACCCCTTTCGCCACATCAAGCGGCCGTAACAGTCACTTTTGAAGAAGGAGAAGGCATTTTTAATCCTTTCAGGGCATATACAATGGTTGATAAGATAATTTTCTCTTAAATCCTGTATGTAATTTAGAGATGACTAAAAAATGTCTACAATGGGTCATTTCTTAGCCTTTTTCTTTAATAACTGCTATTTTCTAAAAGGATAATGTTTGGGGCCGGAGCGCCGGCCGAAGCGCTCGGCCGTTCGCTTCTTTTTTTCACGCTATACATGCTGGCACGCACACGCTAAGTGGACCCAAACGTTTTTTCTTTTCTTTTTCACTTTTTTCTTCCGTTTTCTCTGCTTCTTCTTCCTTTCGCCTCCATCTGATCCCATCTCGTCTCCGCAAAGATGAGCTCACCGCATCGTGGCGCGACCCTGTTGCTTTCGTGAGCATCTCCTACCACACCATTGCAAGCATCTTCTCTCTCCAACGAAACGCAAATAAGCCCCTTCACCGATGCTGCAACCGGCGACCCAAAAGCTACAACCAACGACATCAAAAGCTTCAACAGGAAGACGCCGTGCGCGCCAGAGAGCAGGCGCGCGTCTCGCGATGGCGCAAGCCACGTACCGAGCCGCGACGGGCTAACGGGATGTTGCAACCGCTAACCAAGTTTGCTGGAACCGCGCGGGGAAATTTGTTGGAACCAGCACCCAAAATGCTACCACCGGAGTTTGTTCTGTTGGAACAACAACATTTTTGTTACAACCGTAGCTTGTTTTTGCTGCCACCCGTGACTTTTTTTGCTACATGCATGCACGAAGGTGTTTGGTCGACGGTGGCGATGCCTTCTTTTTGCTGCAACCGTCATTGTTTTTGGCTACGACCGGCGAGGTTTTTTGCTACATG